>CM052543.1:4262103-4348474 GCA_028533065.1 Trachops cirrhosus | reverse complement strand
TCCACTTGTTGCTCTTCCCCTTCCCCTTCTGGTACCCCTATAATTCGGATGTTGGAACGTTTAAAGATGTCCTGGAGGTTCCTAAGCCTCTCTTCATTTTTTTGAATTCTTATTTCTTCATTCTTTTCAGTGTGGTTGTTTCTTTCTTCCTTCTGGTCCACTCCATTGATGTGAGACCCAGCTTTCTTTCCATCACTATTGGTTCCCTGTGCATTTTTCGTCATTTCACTTATTGTAGCCTTCATTTTTTCATCTGATTTGCAACCAAAATGAACCAATTCTGTGAGCGTCCTGATCACCAGTGTTTTGAACTGTGCATCTGATAGGTTGGCTATCTCTCGGTCGCTTAAAAGTATTGGCTGTGGGGCTTTGATTTGTTCTGTTTGAACCTTTTGTTTGTTTGGTTTTTTTTTTGGTCTTGTCACGCCTGTTACGTATGAGGGGTGGAGCCTTAGGTGTTCACTAGGGCAGGGCACCCCAGTCTCTGGGTTGTGACGCTGTATGTGGGGGCAGGGTCCGAGAAGAAACAATGGGACTTGCTCTGCTCTCCATGGGACTCCAGTCCCTTCCGCCGCTTCCCCCAAGCAAACTAGGCCTTTCTGGTGCTGATTCCCGTGTGGGTGGGCTTGTGCACCCCGTGGGTCTTTCCAGTGACCTCTCTGGTGAGCCTGGGAGTCTCTCCCTGCGCCTCAACCCCCACAGGTGTTTTCAGTCAGTGCCCCGAGGCTCTGTTTCCCAGCGCTGGGATCCTGGGTTTGCGCAGTGCCCTGCCCCACAATTGCCGCCTTGCTGGGTCTGCCAGTTGCCTCCCCTCGGCCGGGGTCCACCAGCCGCCGCCTGCATGCCCAGGGTCCACCCACTGCGGTTCTGCACGCCCTGGAGGCCTTACTCGCGCCTGGTCCCAATGCTCTTTGTGCTGCGACCCCTCTCTGCGCGGCTGCCCGACTCCGCCCTCCTACCGGCCTGGATGAACGTGTCTATTTTAACTCCTTGGTTGTCCGACTTCCAGACAGTTCCGTTTTCTGTCAGTTCTGGTTGTTATTCTGTTTCTAAATTATTGTCGTCCCTATCTTGGCTGTGCGAGGAGGCACAGCGTGTCTACCTACGCCATCTTGGCCGGAAGTCTTAATTTAGAGAGTCTTGCTTTAGTTTTCTATCAAGCATAAGATACATAATGCCAACTTCCGGCCAGGATGGAGGCGTAGGTAGATATACTTTGCCTGCTCGCACAACCAAAAGGAGGACAACAAATTTAAAAACAAAAAACAACCAGAACTGCCAGAAAGTCGAACTGTATGGAAGTCTGACACCCAAGGAGTTGAAGAAGAAACCTTCACCCAGACCGGCAGGAGGGGCAGAGAGGACTCGCAGCAAGGCGGTGGCTGGGGGACCAGGCAGTCCCACATTCGTGTGTGGATAAACGGGGAGGAACAACTGCGGAGTGAGACAGACCACACAACCCAGGGCCCCAGCGGGGAAATAAAACCTCAAACCTCCGGTTGAAAACACCTGTGGGGGCTGAGGCAGCAGGAGAAACTCCCAGCCTCACAGCAGAGTTCGGTGGAGAGACACACAGGGTCCTAGAATGTACACAAGCCCACCCACCCCGGAAGCAGCACCAGAAGGGCCCACTTTTCTTGTGGGCAGCGGGGGAAGTGACTGAAAACAGGCAGAGAGCGGAGCAAGTGCCTTTGTTCCCTGTCAGGACCCCCCACACACACACACACACATACAGCATCACAACACAGCCACGTGGGTTGTCCTGCCCTGGTGAACACCTAAGGTTCTAACCCTCACTATGTAGCACACCCAGCGAGACAAAAAATGGCCCAAATGAAAGAACAGTTCAAACTCCATAAAGAAAACAACTAAGCGATGAAGAGATAGCCAACCTATCAGATGAACAGTTCAAAACACTGGTAATCAGGATGCTCACAGAATTGGTTAAATATGGTCACAAATTAGAGGAAAAAAATGAAGCCTATGAAAAGTGAGATAAATGTACAGGGCACCAACAATAACAGGAAGGAAACCAGGACTCAAATCGACGGTTTAGACCAGAAGGAAGAAAGAAACAATCAGGAAAGAATGAAGAAATAACAACTCAAAAAAATGAGAAGCTTAGGAACCTCTGGTTAAACATTCCAACATCCGAATTATAGGGGCGCCAGAAGGAGAAGAGAAAGAGCAAGAAATTGAAAACTTATTTGAACAAATAATGAAGGAGAACTTCCCCAATCTGGCAAAGGAAATGAACTTCCAGAAGTCCGGGAAGCTCAGAGTCCCAAAGAAGTTGGACCTGAGGAAGCACACACCAAGGCACATCATAATAACATTACCCAAGATTCAAAATAAGGCGAGAATCTTAAAAGCAGCAAGAGAAAAGGAGATGGGTACCTACGAAGGAGTTCCCATCAGACTGTCAGCTGATTTCTCAAAAGAAACCTTACAGGCACGAAGGAGCTGGAAAGTATTTGAAGTCACGAAAGGCAAGGACCTCCACCCAAGATGACTCTATGCAGCAAAGCTTTCATTTAGAATGGGAAGGCAGACAAAGTGCTTCCCAGATAAGGTGAAGTTAAAGGAGTTCATCATCACCCAGCCCTTATTATATGCAATGTTAAAGGGACATATCTAAGAAAAAGAAGATAAAAAATATTAACAGTAAAATGACTCACAACTATTAACATCCAAACCTAAAAACACACACACACAAAAACAAACTAAACAAACAACTGGAACAGGAACAGAATTACAGAAATGGAGATCACATGGAGGGTTATCAGCAGGGGAGTGGGAGGAGGAGAGAGGGGGAAAAGGTACAGAGAATAAATAGCATAAATGGTAGGTAGAAAATAGACTAGGGGAGGTTAAGAATAGTGTAGGAAATGTAGAAGCTAAAGAACTCACATGTATGACCCATGGACATGAACTAAAGGGGGGGGGAAACGCAGGTGGGGGGGTGTGCAGGGTGGAGGGGAATAAAGCGGGGGAAAATGGGACAACTGTAACAGCATAATCAATAAAATATATTTTTAAAAAGATACATAATGCCAATTACTTATGTTTTCTTTTATGTCTATCTGTATAGTTGTGAGATTTTCTTCATACACAATTGTTACCATATTTCAAAGCTTATTCCTAGTTAGATTATATTTGCTTCTGTTAGAAACTTGATACTTTTTCCATTTTATTTTCTGATTATCATATAGCAGAGTTTGGCAAACCTCACATACAGTTTCTGTCCCAGTTGCTCAACTTTGTCATTGTAGCATAAAAACAACCATAGACAATATGTAACTTAATGTGTATGGTTATGTTCCAATAAAACTTTATTTGCAAAAACCAGCCGTGGGAAGCCAAAACATCTGTGTGACTCGCTTTGTTGTGATATTCGCTTTATCGCAGTGGCATCGAACCGAACCTGCCACAGCTTCGGGGTGTGCCTTAATTTGCGTCATTCAAAGAAGTGGTCCATTTCCTTTGAGTCATCAGACTGTGGGCACAGAGTTGTTCGTATTTCACTGTTCTTTCCATGTCCGTGGGATCAGTCAGTAGTGATGATCCTTCTTCATTTCCGGTATTAGTCGGCTTCTTGGAATGGGTCCAGAGTGTAGCATTAACTGACTTGTGGATGCTCACTGAAGAGCACGGTCTGCAGGTAACAGGCGGCAACTTCGTGATTGATGCCCGTCATTGTCCAGCAGGCTCACGATAAAAGTCATCGCGGGTGAGGGACAGAAGGCAGGGGGAGCTCAACATGAACTTCTCGTCAGCAAGGCTGATCTGACTACTGCCACTGACAGATGGGTCACGTCCCAAAGGAGAGACCAGCACTGAGCTCTGCGCAGAGCAGAGTCTCTCACCGGAGATCAGCCGGGCGCTCGGTCTCAGGGTGATCACATCGGGTCCCTTCCACTATGAAAGTGGCAGAATCCGCTGCCGCTGCTTCTGGAGGTGGCTGTCTTCCCTGACCACAGTGCCTCGGCCAATGTTTTCACGGCCCCACAGTACTGCTTCCTAGTGTGATAGCTCTTTTGGTTACAGAAGAAGTAAGGGGACTGGGACCGTGACCGTGGGCATCGCTGGCCTCACCGGGAGCCTGTCCCTGGGGCAGGAGGCTTGCATGAACTGTGGTCTGCTTGTTGAAGACTCAGGTATGCCATCAGTGAAAGACAAGATCTCGCTAGCTAGTTTCAGGCAGCGGTCCTTGCTCTGATCACACCCATGAATTTTTTAAGAGATTTATTTATTTTTTTTTTTAGAGAGAAGGGAAGGGAGAAAGAGAGAACTATAGATCGGTTGGTTGCCTCTCGTAGGCACCCTGACCAGGGCTGAACCCACAACCCAGGCACATGCCCCCATTGGGAACGGAACCGGGGCCTTTCGCTTTGCCAGATGATGCCCAACCAACTGAGCCACGCCAGTCAGGGCAGTACCCATGGATTTTAATTTATAGAGGTGACTGAATGATGACAGGGAGAGGTCAACGCCATTGAAAGAAAAGTTCATTGTTCCTTACAGTTCCCTCAGAAACAAGAGGCACGGCCCGCCAGGCAGGGCCACGTGAGTGAGCACTGGAGTTGGTCAGGAAGCAGCAAGAGAGGGGACAGCCTAGGCCACAGCACGTCTTGGGTCTTCCGAGGGAAAGGTAAGGCGGGTTAGGAGAAATAGTTTCGGACTGGCTAGTTTAAGTAATCCCAGCAGAGTCTAGCACGCCTGGCCTGGGCTGGCTGCTGTATTCCTGGTTCCCGCGCACTGCAGGGGCCTGTGCGGGAGAAGGTACGCGCACCGACTGCAGTTGCTTCCGCCCGGAGGGCGCTCCGATAGCAGAGAATCGTCCGGTCCGCTCGCACTGGCACGGAAGCCGCCCTTCTGCAACGGCTCCTCTGCGCCCTCTGCCGACAGAGCTTAACAATGAGGCAGCTGGGAAAGACAT
The DNA here is from genome assembly GCA_028533065.1 of Trachops cirrhosus. NCBI lineage: Eukaryota > Metazoa > Chordata > Mammalia > Chiroptera > Phyllostomidae > Trachops > Trachops cirrhosus. The sequence goes on along the minus strand of CM052543.1, from coordinate 4,343,535 downwards.
TTAAAGGGTCCAGATTTACTTTCACACAGCAGGCGGTGAAGAGCGAATCTGGAGCCGAGAGGCACCTATACAGCCACCAGTCGGCTTATCTTATTGTCCTCTTTCCCTTTCCCTTCTCCCACGCTTTTAGTGATATTATTTCTAATTTATGACGACACGCAACATTTTTACTTAGCCATTTACCCTCAGGCCCACCTCTGTTTTAGTCTTAGATCATGATATATCTATATCTATATAAAGAAATATATTTAGCATCTCTTAGTTGGATGAAGTGCATTCTCTATCAGATTGCCTTATGGGTGCATTAATACTTGTTGAAAAACAGAAAACTGTTTCTCACAGCTTTGACACTTGAAGGACAATTTGTGTGAATATAAAAACCTAGGTTTGCACTTTTACAAATGTTTAAAAGATGCTGCTCCAGTGTTGGCTTGCTTTGTATGTTACCATTCTAACTCTTTTGTAAGTTATTTGATCTTCCTGCCTAGAGATCTTGAGGGGTTTTTTTTCCTGAAAAAACATCTTGAAATCTTATAATTTTATGAGGCTATGTCTCAAAGTTGATTGCTCTGGGTTAATTTTCCAAGGTTCCCAGTGGGCCCTTTGAACGCGCAGATTTTCCTTTCCTGGAAAGCTTTCTTAGAATGCAGTATTAAACCTCGGTGCTGGTTCATCCTCCAGTTTTTCTTCAGGCACCCAATAATACGAGTGTGATTCCTTCTGTAACTATCTTCTGTCTCCACTACTTCCCTGTGGCCGGCGGAGACTCCTTTGCCTCGTTTTCATTCTCTGGATTGTCAGTGTGTCTTTCTTCAGTGCCCCTTATCATCCTTGCAGTCTCTTCGCCTCAGGGACCTTGCAATGTAATTTTTATTCCTAGATACTTTTTGTGTTTCTTTTCTCTTGTTCATTTCTTTCTGGGTTTTGTCTATTTGTTCTTTTAAAATTTCTCATCCAAGGCGGTTTTGTGTATCTTCACGTGCTTTCGAGTCTGATTCGTTCTGCGTGCAGTGTGGGATCACAGCTCTGCCTCCAGACTGCTTTTCCAGGGGGATGTGTGTGAATCTTCTGTGGTTGCTAAGTAATGAAATTCACTTTCTGGTATTTTACAATAACTCTGTATGTATCTATATGCAATCTTCTTTCTTCTTTGAGAATTTTTATGAGTTTCTTTGAACCAAACTGACACCAATGCCGGGGAGCAAGAGCTCACATAACTCCTCCTGAAACTGTTCGTCTTTATCTCGTTCATTTCTGTGGTGGTGGGTGGTTTACAAGGTCCCTGTTTAATGCGCCCCCTTCTGTTAACACTGCAAAGCCCAGCTCCTGGAATGGATTTGTTTGCAGAGTGGGTGAGGAGTTGTAGGTCCTCCGATTTTGTTGTCTTGCAAAACCATGAGATTTCTCCATTTACTTCCTCTCTTACGCCCAAACTTCTTCCTTCCTTTTTGTGTGTTTTGCTCCTCCAGAAATTATGTGTTTCAAAGGCTGCCCCTTCAAGCTGCACATACTCTGAAACCCCCTTCCCTGTAGTCCAAGCCCTGACCCTTCAGGCACTTTTTAACATTTCAGACTCACAGTGGACTCAGTCTGTCTGGTGCTGTGTTAGATCAGGAAGAGCCCCCTCACCTTGTTTGCACAAGTCATTTCCATGTTACCTGGAGTGCATCCAGCAGCTGCCCCGGGGCTTGGGTGTTCTGCCCCTCGCTTGCTTTGGGGTGTTGGTGGACACCGCCTCCAGGGTCTGGGCGTCTGAGGCTGAACTCTGAGTGTCCTTGGTTTGTGGTCCCAGCTCCTGTAGTAGGAGGGGCTGGCCAGGGGAGGGAGCCAGTTTTTGCAGTTGAGCCCCAAGGAGCAAGGTTTGGGTGGTGTCTCACCTGTCCTGCACTTGGTCCTAAGGGCCTTTGAAAAGTTACCTCTGTGGTTCTCGGGGTTTCTGTGGCCTATTCGATGCCTCCGCCCCGAGGCTGGCAGAGCTGCCTGCACGGGACAGAGCCTCCGTGACCCCCTGACAGAGTTGGAGATGTGCGAGCACCACAGCACCACGTGGGGATTCTTTGATGTGCAAACATTCTCACCTTGGAAGTTTCCTGGCACCATGGTGGTAAACGGAATGGTTCTCAAAGACAGAAGACAGCCGTGACTCCCGGGGTGAAGGGCACGAGGCTGGCTGCAGGCTCCCTTTCTCCCCACTGAGATTTTGTCCCCTTCTGTCATCTTTCGCAGACTGTGGGGTGGAGAGGGGAGAACGAGTTAGAAGTGCAGCCAGCAAACCCAGACTGGGCAGCTCGGGGGCGGGGTGGGGCTCCTTGTGTGCCTAAGACACACCCATGAAACCTGCCATCTTCGTGCCTCGGAACCGGTCACTCTAAAAGGGTGACGGGTCCCGCTTGCCAAGGAGGAGACTGTTGCTCCTACACAAGGACTGGTGTCGTGCCCGGGAAGTTCCCTGGGCCATCTCCGAGGACCGCCAGGCCGAGCACTAATGTTCGTGAAAACTAAAAAGACCCAAGACAGGCAGGGTTACCAAGAAAGTGGACCCTTCAGGAATGAAAGCCACCTCCCTGGGTCAAGGTCCTGGAGGGAAGAAGGGGCACGGAGTGGGTGGCAGAGGAAATAAGCTGTGAGTGCCGCTCTGGGCTGACAGATTGAAAAACGAGGATGCCCGGGCATATCCGAATTTCAGAGAAACGACTAATGTTTTACGTGTTCAAGGCAATGTTTGGGACATACTTATACTAAAAGATTATTTCTCTGAAGTTCCAGTTTAACAGGGCATCCTGCATATTTTTATTTGCTAAAGCTGGAAGCCCTAATTACGGCCTCGTAACTTGTCATGCGATGCTTCCTTCCTCGCAAGGAAGGTATAGATGAACCAATATCCTTCCCGTGGCTTTCCGCGTTTCATACCGTGTGTGGTATTGATGGCTAACTTCATAAGCCAATGCATCTGTTATTGTTTATCAAAGTGAGAGTATGACTAAGCCGTTCAGCACCAAGGCGTGTACGCCCCACGACTGCCAAGGCAGGGAGGACGGCGGGAGGGCCAGCGTCGGCACGGGAGGTTTTGCCGCAGAACCAACACGCTTCCCGTCTCATTAGCCAAAGCTGGTCTCGTGGCCAGGCCTGACCTCCGCGCGGCGAAGGCTGCGAGCACGCCTGGGGTGCGGAACCAGCAGCGGGGGAGCACCGCCAACATCCACACAGGCAGACAGTGACTGAGGGGGCTTCGGGGGTCCCTTCTGGGAAGTTTGGTTGGAGGAGGGGTAGCTGTGTGGGAGCGAACCATCGTTGCTGCAGTCTTTGGCAAGTTTAAGTGCGAGCAGAGGTGCGTGGATACTGCGTGTGCGAAGGGGTGAACCGTGGTGGCTGTCGTGGGCTGGCTCACCCAGTGTCCATCCCTACCTCCTCACACGACTTCCCATATTCAGGATGCGAAGCTAAAAACTGTAATTACTCTGACTCGTCTTAGTCAAAGGAAGCACGTGCAAGCTCTACAATCCAGCAATTCTGCTTCCAGCCGGGACCCTAGGGAAGCTGTCCCATAGGTCTCTAAGGATGGCCCCTGCGGGCGTACTTGTGGTTGGTGGGGTGGGGGGGTTAGAGGTCACCTGCTGCCCAGCACTGGAGGAATGGGGGGACAGAATGGGATGGAGGCACAGATGGGTAGAGATGGACAAAAGGATGGCCAGGGAGTTCTTACACGGGCTATCTTAATCTTGGACAAGGACTAATACCACCTCCTGCATCTGAAGTCAAGAAGTAAACAAGCCCTGGCCGGCATGGCTCAGTGGGTTGGGCGTTGTTCTGCAGAGTGAAAGGTCACTGGTTCGAGTCCCAGTCAGGGCACAGGCCTGGGTTGCCAGCCAGGTCCCCAGTAGGGGGCACATAAGAGGCAACCACACAGTGATGTTTCCCTCACTTTCTCCCTCCCCTCCCCTCTCTAAAAATAAATAAAATCTTTAAAAAAATAAAATAGAAGAAAACAAGTACATCATCCAGACCCCTTTGCCACTAGGGGTCTGCTTGGGAAATAGATCCCACTCATTAGATGCCTCCGAACAACACGGACGAAGGAGACGAAGCTGCGCCATTCACCAGCTGTGGAAGCTCTGCCCTTTCTGCAGCGGCCTAGGGTCTCTGGCTCCTCGGGGCCCCTCATCCCGTGTTCCAGGCTCTGGGCCCAGCCTCCTGGGTGCCGAGAGCTGCACTGCAGGCAGGTACTACATTCTGGGGTTCAACAGTCCCAGCGGCGGCCTTCCACAGGGTCATTCTCCAGCCTTCCCACAGATTTTCCAAGTAACTGATTCCATCTTAAATCCCTTTCTGCTGCAAGCAGCCGGGGAAGTTTATTTCCTGGAACTGAGTGCTTCCTGACTTGCGACAGCTTGCCCAGATCACACAGCAGGTTGTTGCTGGGGCTCGAGCTCGGGACCGACTGCCTGACCGGACCCATAACAGCCCCACTTGTCCCGGGCCCCTCTTCCCTTTCCTAGCCTGCCCGCCAGGAGGGGTAAGACTGGTCCACGGGAACCCGAGAGCCAGGAGCCGAGGAAGCGGAAGAAGCCCTGCCCCCAGGACCGTAAGACCCAAGCCTCTGGCCGTTCGCCACCCAGCACTGCTGACTGCTGCTCCTGTGGCTTCCGGGGGGCCGGCAGGGCAGAGGATGGGGACTCTGTGTCCTGTGCAGAGCTTTGCTCTGATGGTGTGGTAACAGAAACCTGCTCCAGGGCGACACGACACGATTACCAACCAGATGGGTGACTATTGGAAAATCACTCAACCCCTCTGGCCTACAGGTTTCCTCATCTGTGGGGCCCTGCCAAGCTGTTGCAAGGATAAAATGAAGCAACGTATGTGAAAAACACCGGCCTGGTGTCTGGCAGCGGAGTTGGCCTCAATACATCGGAATCCAGAGTATCTTACGTATTTGGAGTAAGACCTAGAGGGGCTGACTCTTATCTGGGAAGATTCCTGGGATCACTGAAGGGGTTTCCCAGCTGGGGTGAGGAAAAGCCAGCTTAGTTTTGGCACAGACCACAGGGCACCCCTTCTCAGATCCAAAACCATTGCTAACAGGCCCTTCTTAGAACTGGCTCCGATCCCAGCCAGAGGGAGCCTCCCTCTCCAGGGAAGAGGCCGCTGCAGCCTCCTCACTGTTTCTAGCCGAAGCCCCCAGGGCGAGGGGCCCTGCAAACCTCAGGAGCTGAAAAGCACTGGCCCACAGGTCAGGAGGCCCAAACCCAGCGCCAGGCTCGTGCCTGAGCTGCTGGGTGGCTTTGGACGAGGCCAGACCGTCTGGGAAGCAGAGATGAGGCCTTGTTTCCTCCTGCTTCCTGGGCAGGAAGGAACTTCGAAGCCCTGTTGCCTAGAGTTCCTACTCCAAAGGCTTTATTGGAGCCTCTGACCCCACCCCCGTGGTCCTGCTCTTGATTAGGGCCCAGAAGAAAACAAACCATGAGGGAGGGTCACTGGTGAACGTAGTTTTTAAAAGAAAAGAACCATAGGACTGTGTCCTGATCTTCAGCTGACCCTCTTAGACAGGACCCTACAAGGTCCACAGTGCTGTTCCCACCTGACCCGGCCCGGGGTCAGACAGCAGCTGCCAGCCCCCGGAGGTAGTCCCCGACCAGAGGCAGCACCGCCCAGTCATCGGTCCGCAGGACCACGGGCACTCCGTCCTCCTGGGCTGCCTCCAGCCGCAGCAGCAGCCTCGAATCTGGGGGCAGGCGGATGGCTACATGGTAGCTGGTGGGGGGCTGGGCCACCACCACGAAGGGCTCCAGGTGGCAGGACACCAAGGCCTCCAGCCCCAGTGGCCCAAGAGGGCACCAAAGGCGACTCTCAGTGCCCTCTGGTAGGCAGGAGTCCCAGAGTTCCTCAAAGAAGCCCAGCCCGGCCCCCTGAGGGGGCCGGGGGAAAGGCAGGAAGAGGTCAGCGAATTTCACAGGCAGGGGTGGCAGGTGGGCATAGCACGTGAGGCCAGTGGATTTGGTGTAAAGAGCGCGGATATCTAGCTGCATGGGAGCTGGGCGTCGGGGCTGCAGGGGTAGGAGCAGAGGCTGGGTGGGGCGGCCAGGGCACAAGCAGGGTATGTGGACAGCCTCCAGGGGGGCACAGAGTTGTCCTTCCACTCGGAAGCGCAGCTCCAGAGAGTACACGGGCTCCAGCACCTCCACCTGGAGCTGCAGCACGGGGGCGGGGCCCTCGGCCCTGTAGGGCCCCACGCTCAGCCGAATCGGGGCCGGGGCCTCTTGCACCATCAGCGCCGTGGCAAAGCCCTGGTTCTCCGCCACCAGTGAAGAGGCCAGCGCAGGTGTAGCCAGTGAGGGGCCCAGGGCCACCGCCAGCTTGGGCCCGGATAGATGGCCCAGGAGGATGTAGTAGAGGCGGGCGTGGTCCCTCCCATCGGGGTCCTCCAGCTGCCTGGCCAAGGCCTGCAGCAAGTCCGCCAGGCCTCCCCTAACGCCCGCCCGCAGCAGGGCCCGGCAGGCCCGCAGCAAGGCCTGCTGGAGGCCCCAGTCCGTGCAGTGGGCAGCTGCAGCCTGCAGGAAGCTGAGGGTGGCACTCTGGGCATCCTTGTCTGCCACTTTGGCCAGCATCTGCAGGTGCCAACGAAGGGCCTCATCTCCACCTGGCCTGGACACCACCTCTTGCTGCAACACCACCCTCAGGGGCTCCCCCAGCTCAGGGGCCACCCGCTCCAAGAAGTCAACAAAATGGGGAGCCAGCGCAGGCCGGGCTCGGTAGAGTTGGGCCAGTCCGTGGGTCAAGGGTGTCAGCACTGTGGGTTGCCCGGCCAGGCAGCGAGCAACCAGGTATGAGGCCTGGAAGCAGAGTGTGGCCAAGGCCCGGGGGCCCCCACTCAGGGCTGCCCTCTGCTGCAGGCCGGCCAGGAGCTCCTCCAAGTAGTGCCGGAGGCTCTGGCCCTGGCCTCTCCCCAACTCTTCTCCGTCCTCAGCACAGAGCAGGCACAGCAGATGCAGGCGGGCCAGGAGGGCCATCGGGTCGTGAAGGAGACTAGGCAGGAGGCCACGGCACAGCTGGGGCTCTAGCAGCAGTGGGGTGGCCTCCTCACCTGCGGGGCCCAGTGGGCAGTTCTCTGGGAAGCTCAGGAGGCAGTGCAGGTAGAAGAGATGGGTGGGCAGGGGCAGGGCTGGGTGCTGGGCGGCCACGGTGAGCCTGCGGAGCAGCAGCGCCTCATCCTGGGCTGTGAACAGGGCCTCGCCGAAGGCCGCCTTCAGTGCCAGAACGGCGTGCAGCAGTGTCAGCTGTGCTGTGCCTAGCAGCCGTACCAGCTGCGGCTTGAAGAGCACTGGTAGCTGTCCCCGCAGACCCCGCAGGGCCCAGCCCAGAAGCCACAGGAGCTGGGCCTGGGCCACAGGAGTGAGCAGGTACGAGGTGTCCAGAAGCTGGGCCACTGCAGCGCGCAGCTCCCGGGCCTCCTCAGGACCAGGCTTGAGCTCCGAAAGGCCACACTCCTCTTTCTCAACTGCCGGCCAACTGGGCGCTTGGGGCTGAAGGTGGGCACCGCCCTCTTCAGCGAGTGTCCAGTTCCAGGCGCCACCTGCAGTGGGAGAAGCCCTGACGGTCAGCAGGCCCTGCAGGCTGGCCCTGGCCCTAGCCTGTATCACCAAGGTGTTGCGCAGGGCCAGTGCCAGCAGCAGGCTGAGTGGCTGGACCGGGCCCACGGGACCCTCCTGCCCGAGCAGGCCCCGCAGCAGTCCCAGGCAGCCCCCCAGCAGCCCAGGCTTGCAGTTCTCCAGCTCCCGCAGGCACTCATACGCGGTGGCCTGCAGGGGTCGCTGCTCGGAGGAAGGACCAAAGCCTCGTCCCAGATCTCTGCCGGTAGCCAAGCCCAGCAGCAGGGGCAGGAGCCGGAGGGAGGCTCTGGAGGTGGAGCCCAGGGCACCTCCTGCCACCAGGACTGTGGTTGCTGCCAGCAACAGGGGCCGACGAAGAGCTGATGGTCGTGGGGGTAGAAGGACCAGGGTATCCAACAGGGAGGTGGCAGCTGCCTCCGCTGCAGGGGCATCTGACCACAGCTGGGCTGGGTACTCCAAGCTCAAGGCCAGCAAGGAAACCTGGGGGCGGGAGATTTGGAGAAGATGAAGTTCAGGGCGCACTGGCTTGAGGTGACCATATGGGCCAGGGCGGGTGTGGTGGGCGTGCAGGGCCTACCTTAGTCTGTTCGCTCAGCTTCTCACTCCTCAGGTCGTTCAGCAGGTCACGACCCAGATCCTCACCCTCAGGACCTGCCATGAAGGCAGATGGGCTGGCCCGGAAGGCGCCCAGGCGCTGGGCCCAGGTTTCCCGGCTCAGAGGCCCCATGGCCAGGCACGCGGATCTTTGCGGGGAGGAGCGAGGAGGAATCGGGCCCGCGGCCTCCAGACGAGCCAGCCCTGAAGGAGGCACTGTCACTCCAGGGCCCTTTGCAGAGCTCAGCCACCCTTGGATACCGCAAATGCCAGCGGGGACCCAGCGTCTGAGTCCCGAGATGAAACCGAAAGGTTTCCAGGGGAACACCGGGGCAGGCCGCCAGGATCCCGGAAGGGCAGTAACGCGGGAGAGCAGGGGCAGGGGCACCGGACGGGCCGCCCGCGCGGGGTGCGTGCCGAGAGCTCATTAGACCGCCCGCCGGAGGCCGGCACCGAAACCACAGCGCCGCCCTGGTCTCCAGTGCCCGCGGTAACGGGCCGGCCGGGCTTACCTTGCCTGACTCAGCCGCCGCCGGCGCTCGAGCCAGCTGGCTCCTTCCCGGCGGGAGGCGCGGGGCGGGGCGCGGGGCGCGTGGGAGGCTGGGCTGGGGCGGGGCCGGGCGGTAACGGGGCCACCGCCTTCCTCTCTCAACCCGCCGGCAGGTGCCGACTCGCCGGTTTCGCTGGGGCTGAGTAACTGTCCCGCTGCATGCAGGCCCCGGTTCACCGAAACCGCCGCAGGCGCGGGCAGGGGCGGTGGACTTGGATGGTCCCTGCTCCCGGATGTCGGGGCCCCCCACGCGCAAGCTGCAATCCCAGGGCCCTTGGGCGACAGTGACTGCAGGGCTGGCGACAGTGGCAACTAGCGCGCCTCGCGCCGGCGCCCAGGCGCACTGCACCCTGCTCTAGCCGGCGCAGCCCCTGGCGGGTGGGGCGGGGGCGCGTAAGGTGCAGGGTCCTGGTGCTCCCAGTGTGGCCGCTGGAGGGGGGGGCGGTGCAAGGTGAGGTCCCAGGGAGCCCGCAGGAAGCGCGCGCCCCGGCGCTGGCAGAACCGGTCCGGCAGGTGCCTCAGGGCTTGGCTTCGCTTCTCCGACGCCGGCCCGGGCCCCCAACCCGCTCCGCTTGGGGGTGCGGAGCTGGCGCCCGGATCACAGCGGGAGGAAGCTGCTGACCTTTGCCATAGGCGGCACCGACGGTCGGTTATGATCACGGCAGCTAGGCCAGGGTAAAGCTGGCGGGACAAGACCATAAACCGTGGTGAAGCCAGAAAACAATGGGATGCAGACGTGCAGACTGGCAGGGCTGCCGAGTCACGGGGTCATGGAACGGCATGCCTAGCACCAGGGAACACTTAGGCCTCACGGGGAAGACCTGAGGACAAGCAGTGCGGGAACCAAACACTCTTAAACTTACAGAGGGCTAAAGCAAGGCTTTGGGGGGGGCGCCAAGAGAGATGGGCCAGGGGCTTCCCTCACAGCCTGTCCAGGGCGGGGGACCCAGGCTGCCGATGCCCCAGTGACCGCAGGTTGCCAGGGTACAGAACTGCGGGTATCCAGACCCCACAGCCGGCTGGCCTGGCTAATGCCTCTGGCTCTCACTAGCCGGCTTTGAAGATGGAACAGGCCTATGCCCCCACGCTAGCAGCTGCCGACTAGTTTCTCTCCTTCCTGCAGGCTTCTCGGTCCCTCCCTCCCTACCCCATCCTGCTGCCCTCCAGATGGGAGGTGGTAGAAGTGGAGGGGTGGCTGGAAAAGAGGCTATCTGTGCGCCAGAGGGATGGAGACAAGGATCCACCCTGAAGGACAGGTCCAGCTGGAAAGCCCGGTCCCAGCTACCCTGGACCCTGGCTCCACAGTTGACTCACAGGCGGCAGCCCCAAACCACTTCCCTCTAGGTGCCTCAGTTTCTCCATCTATAAAATGGGAGTGATGACTCCCGCCTGAGAGGCTGCAGGGTGGGGCGTCCTGGCTAATTAAGCCTAAGATGAAAGAGGCCGGGATGAGAGCGGCCCTGGGAGGGAGCCTGTCTGGTTTCCCCGTCTGAGGCCCAGAGGGTGCTGATAACTGCACATCCCAGCCCTCGCCACTCACGGGGAGGGACGACTGATTATTAAACCCCTTCTACAGTTGAGGAGACAGGCTTCAAAGGGTCAGGACACCGGCGCTGGCTCTGGCCCCCACTCAGCCTCTGACAGCCACCAGCCTTTCTGAGCCTTGGCTCCTTGGGGCCCAGGGTCTGAAGTGAGGGCACCCATATGTGATGCCCGGTGCTATGGTGGGCACATCCCCATGGGCTCACAGGCTCACAGCAGCCCTGAGGTGCCCACGAATGGGTACCATTCACAGATGGGGAAATAAAGGCCCAGAGAGGTACAGTCACTTGCCCAAAATCACAGAGCTCCTAAGAGGTGGAGCCTGGACTTCAGCAAACAGCCCCTCACTGACCCTGACTTGGGCCTCCTCCCACACCGGCTGCCCTCATCCTCCCTGGGTGTCCAGACCCCAGGATGGGCCCTGCCCTGTTCCCTGGTGGGGGGTGATGCCCGGGCACAGGCCAGGCGTAGAGCGAACTCAGGCCACCGGCACTGAGGGCATGGATGTTCCAGCCATCTGCAGTCAGCAGGCCTGCCCCTCAAAGTAACCTCCCAGAGATACCCAGGTGTGGGCCGCAGCCAGGTGGCTGAGGAGGGACCTCCACTTGATGCCGGCACCTCGCTGTTGGGTGTCCACCCTCCCCGGTGCAGCCTCGTTCTGGGGAGAAAGTAAACACAAGACTTGGAAAAGGGAAAGTCAGTTTCCCGAGGGGTCCTGAGCCTCAGGTTTGTCATCTGTAAGATGGGGGATGTGGCCCTGGCCAGGTAGCTCAGTTGGTTAGACGGTGTCCTGATAAGACAAGGTTGTAGGCTCTATCTCGGGTCAGGGCACACGCAGGAACCAACCAATGAACGCACAAGTAAGTGGAACAACAAATCGGTGTGGGTTTTTTTAATGATCTCTCCCCCGCTTCCTCTCTCTAAAGTCAATAAATAAAAATTTAAAATCGGGGATGTAACCCATACTCAGCACTGGGAACAGGGGGCACAGGGGTGTTTTAAAAAGAACATGCCAACAGTCAAGTCCATGGAGAGAAAGCAGAGCGGTGGGCGCCAGGGGTCAGGAGGGATGGGGGTGGCTGGCCGGCACGCGGTTCACTGGGGGTGAACTCTGTGATGACACTAAAGTCCAGGAGTTGTCTACGGTAAGAGGGCGGGCTCACAGTACACGAATCCCACCCAAACAAAGCCACTAACACGTGGTCAGAGAGGTCTCCCTCAGAGAGGTCCACGGGACAGAGGGGACGAGGGACCAGGACTTGGCCGAGGTGGTCAGTGAAGCCTCTCGGGAAAGGGGACGTTCGGCTGAAACCTGAGTGGCGGGAGGCTGTCGGCCATCAGGTAGAGAAGAGCGCTCTAGGCACAAGGCGTAGCAGAGGACGGGCCTGAACTGGGGTCGGGCTTTGGCCTGCTGAGTGGACGGAAGGCCTGTGGCGTGGCTGGAACCCACAGAACCGGCGGGAAGGGAGGGGCGTGGGGTCAGCAGGCAGCAAGCCCCCAGGACTTTATCCCGCCGGCTGGGCCAGGAGGCTGGTACTGGTCCAGGTGAGAAGTGACAGGGGCTCGAGGAGGGTGGTGACCATGAGATGGAGGGGTGGGTGGGTGCCAGTGGTTCCGGAGCTGATGAGACTCGCTGGTGGGTGCGTGTGTGGGCTGAGGGACCAGGGAAGCAGGGTGACTCCAGGCTTCAGCCCGAGTATCCCAGCTGGTTCCAGTATCCGAGATGGAAAAGGCCTCGAGGACTGTGAGGAAGAAATAAGGTGCGGCGGGTCAGACACGCGGCCACAGGGGTGAGTCTAACCAGGCTTTTGGCCGCCTCCAGCAGGGCCCACGCTCCCCCCACCCCGCCCCCACACCGCTCCCAGGCTCCAGCTGGCCCAGGGAGCCTGCTCCTCTGCCCACGGTCCCCCAGCTCCTCAGGAGGAGCTTTCTGCCCACCTGCAGCCCCGCACCCCATTCCCTAGTAGGCCCTAAGGGGGCCCACCCTGTGGCCCACCCTGGTAGTGGACTGAGAGGCCCACGGGCAGGAACTCAGCAAGAAACGAAGGAATCAGAGCCACCCACGGCACTTCAGTTTGTTAGGGGCTTCGCGGGGGCCACAGCGCTGCTGTCCATCAGGGCTGGAAAGGCCACTGTCGGGGCCGAGCAGAGGCCTCAGTGGCCAGGGGCACCGCTGGCCTGCAGTCAGGCTGAGTCCATTTCCCAGGGCTTCTAGCCTTCTGTGCAGAAACAAATGGACAGCGTCACTGGACAGCTCTGAGGAGCAGAGCTGGGACTGGGAGCCACGATGTGTAAACGGAGGCCTTAACAGACGAGGTGGCTTGGCCACGTCCCCAGAGACAGAGTCTGGGGCACCCGAGCGGCTCAGGGCTCTTCCTGCTTGTCCTCCCGGCGCATCCCGGCCTCCAGAAGCCCCCGGCCCGCAGCCGCCGCACCGTCCGGCCCTCCGGAGGCCTTCTCTGAGAACCGGAAGGGCAGGCTCCAAGGTTCTCTTCCCTCCATCCCGCCCCTGCCCTGGCTCCCCTGGGCTGCTTGGGACGGCGGCCAGGCACCAGAGGCAGGTACCCGCCACCACTCTTTGGGGAGCATGGTCCTCACTTGCCTGCTCGGGTTCCCCCTTCCTTCAACCCCTGTCCACCATGCCAACGAGAGGCGTCCACTAGAACACCTGGAGTCGGCACTCACGGCTCTGCTGGCAGCCGGCCCAGGCCACCATCTCCTCCTGCTCGGACTGTGGGAGCAGGTCCCTTCTGGCCGCCACCCTCACCCCACCCCCAACACACTCCATTCTCCCACGACCACAGTCCGAGCCCTCCCACCGCACTGCGCCGCACCTGATGTGCCGGTCCGGCCTCTGCTACCTCAGTTCCCCTACCTCCCGCTCCCTGGAGATCCCGCACCTCGGCCCTCGCTTCATCGAGCGCACTGGGCTTACTCCCGCGCTGGGGCCTTCGCGCCGGCTGTTCCATCTTTGGGTCAGGCTCTTCCCTGCTCTGCGCAGCCGGCTCCTGCCTCTCACTCAGACCTCGGTGCCCCCACCTGTCACTATCCCATCACTAGTTAAAGCCCTGTGTCACACTAATCGTTTCCTTAGTTTTTTGTTTGCCTTGCACCACAGAATCCCCAGTGCCTAGTACATGGCTGGTGTTCAATGCACACTTATTGGCCCTGGCCGGGGAGCTCTGTTGGTTAGAGCATCATCCCAATATGCCAGGGTTGCAGGGTCGACCCCCGGTCAGGACACAAACAAGAATCAACCAATGAGTGCATCAAGAAGTGAAACAACAAATCGACCTCTCTCTCCCCCGCCCCTCTCTAAAATCAATAAATAGCCCTGGCTGGTGTAGGTCAGTGGATTGAGCGCGGGCTGCGAACTAAAGGGTCGCCAGTTCGATTCCGGGTCAGGGCACATGCCTAGGTTGCAGGCCAGGGCCCCAGTGGGGGGCATTGAGAGGCAACCACACATTAATGTTTCTCTCTCTCTTTCTCCCTCCCTTTCCCCTCTCTAAAAACAAATAAATAAAATCTTTAAAAAAATCAATCAATAAATATTTTTTAAAAATGCTTGGTGACTAAATTAAGGAGTGGATGAATGAAATCTAACTGGCACTGTGCACGCAGACCAAACAGAGCAGACGGCTGGAGCTCAGAGTTCAGCTCGGTGTCTGCCCAAGTTCACGCACAGTGGTCCCAGAGCTGCCCATGAACCACAGGCCACACTCCAGCAGCCTATGAGTCAAATCCGACCCACAGAAGTACTTTGTTTGACTCATTCTGTTTCTAAAAAAAATGAGTCAACTTTTAAGAACTGATAGCGTTCACATACAAATCTGGATTTTCTGCCTTTCTTGGAAAATGGACAGATGTGGCCACAGTGGGTTTCTGTGCTGAAATGACATGACTGTCACTGCCCCTTTAGATAGACACATTCTCCACAGTCCCCACCACCCTCCAGTCTCTCCCTGACGGCCAGCGCCAGTCATGTTACCACTGAACTTGCACTATCACTCTCCTTATAGTAAAGAACTTTGCGCCCTGGCCGATGTGGCCCTGTCGGCTGGACCACTGTCCTGTTTACTGAAAGGTCTCGGCTTTGATCCCCGGTCAGGGCACACGCCTAGGTTGTGGTTTCGGTCCCGGGGTCGGGGCGTGTACGGGAGGCAGCCGGTGGATGTTTCTCTCTCACATTGATGTCTCTCTCTCTCTCTTCCTCTCTAAAAGTCAATGACTGTATCCTCAGTAAGGATTAAACAAAGAACTTTGCTCAGTATCCATGCCTATCCCAAAACTTGGAACATGAAAGTCTGAGTGGGTCACATGATTTATTCAGTCAACAAATGTTATTGCTAGCCCCCTGCGTGCCAGGCACAGTAACAGGTATGGAGACGGAGCAGCATGGGTGAACATCCCTCCCTCCTGCGGCCTCATTCCAGACGCTGTGTAACTTTCTTCCCACAAGTGGAGAATTTGAGTTGCTCCCCCTCACTCCCCCTGGACACAAGACTGCCTCTTGTGTCCATGGTCATCCCTGAAGACTGCAACAGAGTATTCACTAAGCACCTACTGTGTACTAGCCCCCGCCCCTGCCAGCATCAGGTACAACCGAAGTGCTCAGTAAGTATTTATTGAGTGAATGAAATAAATATACCTCTCCCCTAGACACACTCTGTTAGCCGATCTCTCTTCGGGATTTATTCAAAAGATAAGCACACAGTAAGTAGATGCTCACTTAATGTCAGGGAATGAAACAGCACCGGCTCAGAGCAGAAGGCTGGTGGGCAGGCAAAGGCTGCCTGAAGGCAGAGGCCTGGGAGAGGGAAGGGAGGTGAGGATGACGCTCCCCTGCCCAAGTCCATGTTCCCCTCACAGGGACCCTAGGAGGTTGGTGACAGGATTCTCTGGTGACAGAAAACAGGATTGAAGGGAAAGCCCTTGGCCAAACGTACAGATCCAGGAAGGAGTGGAGGAGGAGGTTCGTTCGCTCCGCAGGCCCGCACTCCCCATCCAGCCCCATGCTCCACGGAAGTCCTGTGGGGGGAGCGAAGGGCCTCTGGAAGCCTCCCCACCCCTTGAGAACCTATCCTCTTTGACTAGATGCCTTGAAGTCCTCTCTTAGTAGGCGACCCCTCTTTTCACTCGTGACTTTTGAACCGAGTGAATTCATTTTTCAGACTCATTTCCTCCTAATCTGTTCCAGCAAACATTTCATACGTGAGGAAGGTGTGCGTGTGTGTGGTAGGGACTCGGAGATGTTTATTTTCCATGGGGTAGGAAGAGACCTACAGAGAGCGAGGGGTCCCATCTCTGCCCTTACTACTCATTTGGTAAGAGAAGCTCT
This sequence comes from Trachops cirrhosus, assembly GCA_028533065.1. Taxonomy (NCBI): domain Eukaryota; kingdom Metazoa; phylum Chordata; class Mammalia; order Chiroptera; family Phyllostomidae; genus Trachops; species Trachops cirrhosus. Next base: position 4,327,907 of record CM052543.1, on the reverse strand, counting down.
GCTGAGGCCAAAGTATCAGTGACAAGCCTCATGGAAGCCGCCAGGGCGTGGCAGGTTGGGAGGAGGGTGGGTCCTTCCAGCCGGGCCTGGGGACTGGGCAAAGCAAGAGGATTAGTTGCAGGGTGGGGGTGGGGGTCTCAGGCAGAGACTGCCCCAAGGGTGGGCTATGGGGGGAAGCTGACATGGGCTTCCTTCCTGGCTGCAGACAGGCTGGGCTTGACTTCGTAAGGAGTCTTCGGCCCTCTAGCCTTTCTGCACCTGAAATCCATCCATTTGGGACAAATATAAGGGTTTTATGCGTTGTAAGCCCTGGGGTCTTTCGGGATCTCGGTGGAATCAGAGCGGTTTTAAACGCCCCTTCCTCCATGAAGCCTTCCACACTTTCCGGCCAGCGTTCAGCGATCTTAGCTTTCTATTGCGGCCCTGTGCGTAGGCGCCTGTCCGCCCACCGGCCGATGCACTCCTGCGGCCCGGCGTGCCCTCCCGCGCCGAGCCCGCGCCCAGCAAATAGTACCTCTGGGCTGAACCACGAATCGCTCAGCCAGGCCTTTGGAATCCTGGGCCACCTGGACCCAGGCAGAGTTCAACAAGTGTGGGCCGGGCCGCCCGTTCCCGCCCGACGGTTTCGTGCCACCCCAGGCACCCGGGGCGCGCCGGGCCGGACCCAGTTGGGCGAGTTTCATTTCATCACCCCAGAGCGTGCGAGCGCCGGTACAAATAACGTTGCCTCCTCCCCTCCCCTGCTCCCTCCGAAACTCCCAAACTCCCGTTGGCGAACGCTGCACCCCGGCGGGGAGGTGCGCGCGGGCGGCGGCCTGGCCGGTTGGGCAGCCGGGTGCTGAGTGCCCTGCACCCGCCCCCCGCCCCCGCCCAGCCACCCCGCCCAGGCCGCGAGGCCACCTCACCAGCAGCGGAATGAAAACCGGTTCGACAGGTAACAAATAGGTGGGTTGTCACCGTTATTTCCCAACGCATGCGCTGTCGTTCCCCGGGCCACTCCAAGCTAATTAGCTCAGATCACCCCTGCTCCCCGCCCCAGCCACCAACACACACCGCCGCGAGCCAATAAAGCGTGAACCCGTCCGTCCGGCTCGCACTTTAAGACTTCCCCAGCGGCCGCGGGAGACGCCAGTCAAGCCGGGAGACGCTTACCTGCCGCTTACCCCTCGTCCGGTGCACCTGGCTGCAGGCAACCTCTCTCCGTGGAGTTGGATACGCGCGCGCGGAGACCCGGGCACGGTCTCTTAGTGGAACTCGGGGGCGCTTTGGCGACTCCTTCCCTGACGTGCCCCCTCCCCTTGGCTGTCTCCAGCCGGGCTCGGGAAACGTGGGACGGCGCCAGCTCTGGTTGCAGAAGCGGACGGTGCCAGGCGATCGGGGTTCGAAAATGCCTCGCGCTTTTCTGGTGAAGAAGCCGTGCGTCTCCACGTGCAAGAGGAACTGGAGCGAGCTCCCAGATGAGGAGCGCGGCGAGATCTACGTTCCAGGTGAGTCGCCGGCCCGCGGGCCCCAAGCCCCTCGCTGCCCTCCAGCCTGGGGCCCCGTCGAGGCGGCGGACGTGCGGGCGCAGTGGTGCGAACCTGGAGGCCCGCGTAGTTGGAGCACCGGATTTAATGTTTAAGCGGCCGCAGCCCCGTTAGCCCGCGGCGCGGGGGGAGGGGAGGGGAGGGGAGCGAAGGACCGCCGGAAGGAGATGCCGGGTGGGGGCTGGGGGCCGGGGCCTCCTGGTGGGGGCGAGAGCGGTTCTCAGACCCGGCGGCGGGGCCCAGAGCGGGCCAGTCCGAGACGGGTCGGGGCGATGCCGCCCTCCCTCCACCAGCCCGAGCCGCGGCGCAAGGGAGGCAACGGGGTGTGTCACCGCTCAGGGGACCCTCTACTCTCGCGTCGTAAATCCAGAGAGTCGGGACTTTTATGAGGCGGGAAGAGGGCACTGGAGCGATGCCACTTTGGGGGGCAGGGAGCGAGCTGGAGTTTCGGCTGAGATTTGTGCAGAATGTGTAGACTCGGAGGGTAAGCCGCCTTCACTGATCGCCCCCTCTTCCCCAGCACACTGGTGGCCAGAAGGTCGCACTGAGGGTCGGGCGGGTGGGGTGCGCGGAGACGTGGGGAAGGCGCTGGGCTGCACCCTACTTGCCCTGAAGACGGAGGTGGGGTCATTTCTAACGCGCCTCCTCCAACCTTGCGGAGAACACAGTCGAGCTAAAAGTTGTGCTAAGTTGGCCGCCCCGCAGCTAGGGGACGAGGCCCGGGGGAAGCTGGTGCACCCAGTTTATTTTTGGAAAGCGCCTTGACCATGGCGTCGGAGTTCCTTTGAATAAGTAACCTGAGTTGTTTCTTCCTCCCGTGGCATCTTCCTCAGTTAGCCCCGAGGACGCTGCTGCTCTTAGTGGCCTTCCCCGCCCCCACCAAAATCTTCCCCCTGGAGAAAGCCAGTTTCCTTCGGAACGCCCCCTCCTCAGGCCTTGGGGGTGGAGCGGGGGTGTACGGAACACCCAGTCCAGCGCCTCCAAGGGGGGAGAGGTTGTAATTAACCAACCGACTTTGACCCTTGATCCGCTGGCTCCCTGGCACCGCCCCAGGCCTTGTGGGGGAGTGGTGAAATGAGGGCGGTGGTGGCCCTGGGGGGGGCTCCCACCTCAGTTTGGAGAGGGTGGGTGTAGTGGTGAGATCCTCTGGCGCGACCCACCACGGTGCAAAGGCCTGAGGCGCTGGGGTGTCAGCCCAACCTCATCTCAAGCCCTGAGACCCTTTTTCTGTAGCTTCCTTAAAACAAGGGAATCTGCCCCCTGGCTGGTGTGGCTCAGTTGGTTGGAGCGTTCGGTACACCAAAGGGTTTCAGGTTCGATCCCTGGTTAGGGCACCTACCTAGGTTTCCCGTCCATTCCCCCATGCAGGGGGTCACGGATCAAATGTTTTTCTCTCAAAAAGCAGTGAAAAAAATGTCCTTGGGTGCGGATTAAAGCAAAAAAAATAAACAAGCGACCGTGCCACAAGTCTCTGATGACGCCGGTGGGGTGACTGAGACAAACGGGGATCAGTGGCCTCTCACCGGAGGTGGACTGGGGTGCGGGCCGGGCTTCTGCTCAGTTTCCTGCTGCCCCGAGTTCCCTGGCACGGCTCTCGCTTCCAGAAGGGCCTGCGGAGGGCCGCCCGCCGCCGCCTCCCTCACCTGTGTTTGTCTTGCTGCTTAGCTGCTCCTTGGGATCTGATAAACTGAACTTGGACTGTGGTAAAGGTGAGCTGAGAGCCTCGAGCCAGGCTCCGTGTGCTGTTATTTTTAGTTTTATTTCACGTCCCAAACAGGGGCAGATCATGTGTTGGCTTTCACAAAGGACAAAGAAATTCCGTTTGCTGAAATCATTGACTTCTTTCGCCCTGGTGATTTTCCCCATCACCGTGCTGGTGGCCACAGTGGGAGAGGCGGAGGGGAGCTTCTGGGTGTCTGTGTCACCTGCTCCTGCCGCCCAGGTGAGGGCCCCCCCCCCCCGACGCTGGAGGCGGGTCTGACCTGGAGGGTGTGGGCAGGGATCCTGACGGGCCCTCCTGGCCCTGGCAAGGGGGAGTCCTGTGGGGTCAAGTAAAGGGCAGAAGTCAAAGAACTTAATTTTGCCTCAAAAGTCATGTGGCTCACTGCAGAGTTTTCCCATAGTGTTTGGAAATGAGAAATGGAATGTTCTTGGGCCACGCTCGGGTACCTCAGATGGCTGGGGCGGGGGGGTGTGTTTTGTAGTGGCCTGTCCCCAGGCCGGGCCATCTATCACCAGTCAGCTGTGACCCCGGGAGCCAGCTGGGCACGTTTCCCTCACCCCACTCCACAGACTGGGCACGTTGTGACCAGCTAAGCGTTGACCCCCGCTGTTCCTCCCCTCCCCAGAGAGGCCAGGAAGCGCAGGAGGACAGGGCAGTGCTGGAGATCCGACCTTCCTGCCAGGGTCCTCTGCGACCCCCAGGGGGTCAGAGAGCTCCTGGAAGGAGTTTCCTTTACTGACTCGGGCGCTGGGCCCCGCCTGGCTGGCTCCAGGGCCCCAGTCGGAGGACACTCCAGCCTCGCCCTGAGGTGCAGTCCAAGAGGTTCCCCCACCCCTGGGACAGAACCTTTTCCCTGGGCCTCTCTCTCCTCCCAAAGCCAGGGACAAGCCTCGCAGTGGCTGGAGGGCTACGGGGGCAGGGGGGCGGCTCCACTCAGGCGGGGAGCGAAGAAAGGGCTTGCAGTTAAGGTTAAAACGCTAACCTGTTTAGGCCCTTCACTCCCCTCTCCCCACCCCTGGTCTCCCAGCGGTTCTCCTTTGTTATGTCAATATTGACTGTGGAGTGCTGGGAGAATGCAGGCTTCTTGAGGATGAACCCGGCCACCTGTACCCAGGGGCTAAATTCCATTCCCTGGACTGAAGGGGAAGCTCCGAGCAGGTCCTCCAAGCCCCTTGCGCGCAGCGTGCGGTCTCTCAAGGCCAGAGAGGCTCCTGAAGGCAGACGGATCCTGGAAGCTGGAGTGACGCCCTCCTGGCCAGGCGCATCCCGGGGCCTCTTCCAGACCCCCGGCCACCAGTCCTGCCGCCTCAGAGCCTCTGCTGGCTGTTCCACCAGTGCATCAGCACATGCGCCCCACCATCCCACCCCCACCCCCAGCCCCGGAGGCGCCAGGCTAGAGACCAGCATTTCCTCAGCCTGGCCCTGGTGGGGCAGTGTGGGGACCTCGGCCATGCACTTTCCAGGCCAAGTTAGAAAGGCAGCTCAGGGTCCCAGAATACACGTGTGGGGGCGCGGAAAGACCAGCCTTCTGGTGGTGATGATTCCTGTCATTCCTGGGCCGTATTGACAGTGAAGGACACGCAGACCATGCTCTCCAGGAAGCGAGGCTGGGAGGGTGGAGAGCCAGACAGTGGATGGGCACAGAAGACCGACTGGGGCCTTGGCAGGGGGCTCGACGGGACTCCTGCCTGCCCCATAGGGTGCCGGTGCCCGAGCTGCCAAGCTGTTGGTCCTGACTTGGGTGACCCAAGGCGGACTCCTGCCAGACCGTTTGTCCCGGAAAGAGAGCTGGAGAGGGCAAGCCCTCTGGGCACCGGGAGGACGGTGCGAAGCGTGGGCTTTGTTGCTGTCAGGGTCCCTTCTGAACACTGTTCACCCCAGCAAGTCTCGTACGGAGTCCCACAGGGATGGCCGCTCTGTGCTGGACAGGAGGGCGGGAAGGACTCAAAGGGAGCATAGCCCCCTGCTGGCCAGTGCTGTCCACCTAGTGTGAGGGTCTCGGGGCACCATTTCAACCTCATTGTGGACGCGGCATGGAAAGTGGTTGGAATGGGGCGAAGATAATGCCCCAGAGAAGAACTTGGCATTCACAGGATGGAAACGCTGGGCCGGAGACAGACCCATTGTGTTCCCAGGGCTGCGGCCTTGGCAGTTGGCTGGCACCGGCTTCCTTTTGGGCATTGCCGGCTGACCTGGTGGGGCCGGAGGAGACTGGCACAGGCCCCCTGCCCTTGCTGATAAGGGTGTCAGGCTGCCTACCGCCAGCCCGGACTGTGCTCCCCAGCGCCAGCTCAGCACCAGCCTTGTGGTCAGAGACTAGGCTTGCTCACACCTGCTTCACTGGCTGTCTCTCCCCAGAGAGCTGGGGACCAGCCCTGGTGCCTAGCCTGGCCTGAGGCCTTAGATGGAGCAGGGCTGATACTCTGTCCTGAGTTTGGACCAGTAGCTTTCAATCCAAGAGACAGGGCTTGCTGAGGGTGAGGGAGGGGAAGGCCCTTGGGTGGGAAGCAACTCAAGGTCATGCAGGTGGAGATGAGTGGGGCCAGCAGAAGGGGGACCTGCAAATCCCCCAGGGAGTGAGGAGAGGGCCAGGCCGGTTTGGCCCTGCCACACTTCACAGCTGTGGGCGGGCAATGAGTAGCCACGGCGGCCACCGCCTTGCCGGAAACATCTAATTAGGGGACAGAGCCGCATAAGCAGGGCCCGACCAGTTCTGCTTCCTGCCTCCTGCCACTCAGTGATACCCAGTGACGGGAGCGGCACGCGGGCGAGCCCTCCCTGTGCGTGCGGCAGCATCAGGGACGCGCTCGTGGGGGTGGTGGGAAGACAGGTTGGGCGGGTGGCTGGGATGAGGCAAACAGCCCCACCCCGGCAGTGCCGGCTGCCCTCTCTGGGGTAGAGGGGCACAGAGGCCGGGCAGGCTCACAGCGTCCCCAGTCCCTCCGCACCGCCATTTCCAGGTTTCTGTGAAGTGAAAGAGGGAGGCTCAGGGTCTCCTCCCGAACTGGCTTGGATCCTTGGAACCCGAACATGAACCCCCCCATCTACCGGAGCCGAGAGTCGCAGAGCTGCCCTCACCGCGGTCCGTGCGGAGGAGCAGGTGTGGCCTGGCCCCGGCCCTCCAGAGCCTCGCTCACGCCCTCGGACGCTGAAAGGAGAGGGTGGACGTTCCTGTTTGTCTCTGCCTAGATGGAGACAAACCGCCCTGCTCCTGTGTATGCAGACCACCGGCACTGTAGCAAGAGGGACCCCCGAGAGCTCGGGGCTGACTTCCAGCCACCCGGGGCTTGGGGAGGCGCCACGCCAGCTCAGAGGCCAGGCCGGGGCCAGGCACCGGTGAATCAACTCCCAGAACGAGGTGGCTCATTAAAGTCCCCCCGACGGACGGACGCCAGCACCAGCAGAACGGGTCTGGGCGGCGGGCTGGCGCATTCTTCCCCGTCAGGCTTCTGTGGTGTTTTGAGGGGGCGAGAGCCAGGGCCTCTCCCAAAACCATGTGACTCCGCTGCTCCCCTGTTCACCCGCCATCAGTACGTTCCTCTGCCTTCCCTCACGTCCCTTTCTGTCCCCAGCGGGGCTCAGACACTGCAGTGTCCCGGGAGAGGAGGTGAGGGCAGCAGCCCACTTGCCCTGGAGCCTGGTCCACTCTGGCTCACCGGCCGTGGGCAGCCGGGGGCAGCCGGGGGCAGAGGACCTGACAGCCTAACTCGACCTTCTCAGTCCCTCTCCCCGAAGCTCATTCATTCTTTCTTGGCCGCTCTTGATTTTTCCTTCTGAGGCTTGGAAAATGTTCCTGGCATATGAATTCCAACTACAGAGCTTAACTCTTTTGGAAGAAAAATCTTGACTAAACTGAAACACTAGATTGTTTGCCCCAGCTGTCAGTTCGAGACTTGTTTCCTCTGTGTCACTCAGAACTGTTCCTCCTGCTGCCTAGTCAGGACCAGGGCCAAGCCTCCCCGGCCCCGTTGAGTGTGAGGTGTCTGTCGCGGGGCGTGGCTGTGTCAAAGGCTGCCAGGTATCGGTGCCGCGGAGGGCGGGAGCCCAGCCCACACTGTGCCACAGCGAGCGGTCCCTGCTGAGGGGGAGGGTTGCGTAACAGCTGGGCAGGCCGCCCGGGAGACTGTTACGCAGCATCCACCTGCTGCTCCCTGACCTCCTCCCTGCTCCACCCCACCTGGCCTGTTTGTCTGCCGAGCCGGGCCAGCGGGAGTAGGGAGCCTGGCGCCCTGATGGGCCACAGTAGCAGGGACTGGCCAGTCCGGAGAAGGAAGGGGCCAGGATCACCCCTTCCCCAAGGCCAGCAGTTAAATCTGCCTGGAGGAGAGGCCCGGAGCGGCCCAGGCCACCAGAACCCTTCTTGGGTGGGGACCAGTCCCTGGGCGCAGGGCCTCCCGTGGTGCCCTTTGTCCAGGCAGGAGCACGGATGAGGCCTGGAATCCAGAGGGACTGGCCCAGGTGGGGCAGGCAGACAACTCCGGAGGGATAATTGGTGGGGCAGGTTTGGTCCTCCCAGTTCCGCTAAGACACAAATTACTCAGCGGGCAGGCTTGTGGGTCGTGGCGCTTGGCTGGCGTCACCTGTAATTACCCTAATGGGGCAGCAGGGAGGTGCGGCGTGTAGTGGGCTAGGGGAGCCCTGTTCTGCCACATGCCCGTGAGGGGTGGGATGGAGGCTCCGGGTTCCAGCCAGCTCGTTGCCAGGGAGCCTTCCTGAAATACCACGGAATCCTCATTTTCTCCACCAAGCCCCTTACCCGGCTCTCCTTCTCTCTGCAGTCAGCCTGGGCTTCTGTTCAGCACAGCCCTACGCGGAACCGGAGCCCTCAGTGGCTGAGCCCCCTTCTTGCCCCCTGGCTTTGGACATGAGCCTGCGGGACTCCGCCAGCTATAGCGTGGCTTCTGGACCCTGCGTGGTGGCCCAGCTGCCCTCTGAAGACATGGGCCGCTTGGCAGACGCCCAGAGCAGAGACCACGGCTTCTTGCGCACCAAGATGAAGGTACTGACCTCACACTGTCTGGAGAAACAGCCGTGCTGGCGGCCCTGTGTGCAGCCCGGAGCGTGGCACCCCTGGGGCCTAGGTAGACACTGGCCCTGGCCCTGGGTCTTCCGCAGAGAAAGTGAACCTCGCTGGGGCCTAGAAAGGGGCCGGAAAGGAAGAAAAGTGTGTCCGGAGTGAGTGTGGCGTGCGCTGGCAAGAAGCAGTGGGGTTCCAAAGACATCGAACCCTTTGGAGTCCGTTCTGGGACTTAGGGAGAACCCTAAGGAAAGCCAGCTCTTTACACCGAAGTCCTAGCAAAATTAGGGAAACAGGAGGCCAGCTTAGCCGCTTCTCCTGGCCTCTCGTCTGGGCTACAGAGTAAGTGACGTTTGGAGTCCGCTGGGTGGCTGACTGCCCACCTTGCCCAGGTGTGCCGCTAACGACAGCACCCGAGGCCTTGCATCTAAGGCAGGCTGGTGGGTGCCCCGCCGCGCTCAGTTGCGGAAGCAGGAAGTTGTGTACCAGGCAACGGAAATGCCCCTGCTTTCGAGGAGTGCACACAAACAACAGGGTTGTCCCTGGCTGGACCTGCCTTCTGGAAGGCTCCAGGATGGGGAGCTCCTGCCAGAACTGATCTAGTGGAAGGGTTCTCAAAGCACCATCCTGTGTGCCAAAAGACTGGGAGGAACTGGCAGGGGCGCTGTTCCTTCCTCTGTCACCTGCAGAGGCCAAATGTGTGTTGTAACTCAAGGGGAACCACTGAGACCTGTGCCGGGCTGGCTGGAGAGCCAGCGCAGTGCTCCTGGTCCCCTGCGCGGTCCCCCTCCCAGCCTTGGGCCCCAGTGGGTAGGGAGGGCGAGCAGAGAGCCCAGAGGCCGCGGGAGAGCCAGTGCGCTGCAGTGAGTCCTGCTCTTGACTAGCTGGCAACAGCGGGCACCCAGCCAGTGCCCGAGCAGTGCAGGAGGAGGGGGAGTGGTGTGGCCGGGCGCACTCGGTGCCCAGGGGCCCAGGAGGCGTTGCCGGCGACGGGCATCCCACAAAGTACAAGCAACCTCAACACTAATGGGGGTGGAGCGCTGTGACCGCTTCTCCACTTCTGGATAGAGTTGAGATTTTCCGTAATTACAAAAAAGAAAAAGAAAAATGTTTATAAGCAAGAGAGTCAGTAGAATAGCAAAGGGACTCAAACCTTACCACGTCGGGCCTGGCTCAAGTAAAACCAGGGGCCGGGCTGCCCCGGAGGCGCCTGCAGGCTCACAGTGGTGGCCTCAGCCCCGGAAGGCTGCCCAGCAGGCCGTGCCACGGACATTTTCCCCTGTCCTAAGGCATAGAGTGAGAAACTACAGGGAAGGGTGTGGGCTCAGTGGAGGGAGAACTTTCTAGCAGGTAGAGTTACTGAGGACAGATTGGGCTGTTTCTTTTTCTTTTTTTTTTTTTTTAAAGGAATTTCTATTAAGAATCTTTTTTTTTTTTTTTAAGATTTTATTTATTTATCTTCAGAGGGGAAGGGAAGGAGAGAGGGAGAGAAATATCAATGTATGTTTGCTTCCTGTGCATTCCCTGCTGGGAACTGGCCTGCAACCCAGGCATGTGCCCTGACTGGGAATCGAACCGTGATCTCTTGGTTCACAGGCCTGCGCTTAATCCACGAAGCTACACCAGCCAGGGCTGGGCTGTTTCTTTATGTAGGGAGTTGGCCGCTCATCTCCAGAAAAGGGGAGCTGGGAGGCAGCCCCGAAAGGGGGCTCGGGAACCGCACAGGAGGCGACACTGACCCGAAGGTTCCTCCAGCCCAGTCTCCGCTCCTCTCTGAGCCACGGCACAGAGCTGTGGCCTCCGGGGTGGGCAGCGCTGTTCTCGGGGGGCCTGGGGGCCGGCTCCCGTGGCCTCCCAACCTGCCCGTCTGTGGTCCCAGTGCTGAGTAGCTTACAGAGACTGTCCTCGCCCACAGGTGACTCTGGGGGACAGTCCCAGTGGGGACCTCTTCACCTGCCACATCTGCCAGAAGACCTTCACCTACCAGCGCATGCTGAACCGCCACATGAAGTGTCACAACGATGTCAAGAGGCACCTCTGCACCTACTGTGGGAAGGGCTTCAATGACACCTTCGACCTGAAGAGACACGTTCGCACCCACACTGGTGAGCGGAGCCCCGTGGGTGGGCGCCTGCAGCAAGGCCTGCTGTCTGGGCGGCGGGGGGCCTGGGAGGGGCCTCGGGGCAGAAGACCCCCTCGGCTCGGCAGTTAGGTCGCTGGGGGAGCTGGGGATGGACGGGCCTCCGTCCCTCCCTCGTCCCCAGAGTCAGGCGGCACGGCCTCTCTTTGTCTGGGAAGCCGCCCCCGTCCCTGACGCCCCGCCCTGCCCTCCTCGCAGGCGTGCGGCCCTACAAATGCAGCCTGTGTGACAAGGCCTTCACGCAGCGCTGCTCGCTGGAGTCTCATCTCAAGAAGATCCACGGCGTGCAGCAGAAGTACGCGTACAAGGAGCGGCGGGCCAAGCTGTACGTGTGCGAGGAGTGCGGCTGCACGTCGGAGAGCCAGGAGGGCCACGTCCTGCACCTGAAGGAGCACCACCCCGACAGCCCGCTGCTGCGCAAGACCTCCAAGAAGGTGGCCGTGGCGCTGCAGAACACCGTCACCTCCCTGCTGCAGAGCAACCACCACCTCTGAGCGGCCCCGCCCTGGCCGGCCACCCTCCCGCGGCCCCCTGCTGGAACACGGTGACCGGGACTGGAGCCCCCCCGGCACACGCGCCCCCTCGCGCCCTGCACTCACCTCTGCTCGTGTTTGCATTTGTGTGTTGTGGGCGGATGTGTGTGAGTCTGGGACCAGGGGCAGGCTGGGACTCCGTCCCAGAGGAGGTCCCGCGGGGCGGCCCAGTGACCCTCCCCCTCTGGAGCACAGCGGGGGGCTGCCGGCCCCTCACGGACAGCAGAGACAGGATCGCTGGCAGAAAGCGCTCTGAACTACGGTGGCAGCGGCGGAGCAGGCGCTGACAGGCTTGGCAGCAGTCCTGCACCCAGGGCCGGCGAGGCTCGGCCTCCGACGGGTGCGCACGCGGGCTGGCTTTGATGTGTGCGCCTGCACACAGAGGAGGTCTTTCCACACATCACCTCATTTTTTAAAATCAGTGACAAGGTGCCAAGGAAACTTTATTTCCTTTTTTTTAAGGTGGCAATTGTACAGATATTAATATATTTTTGGTGCCGACGATGACTGTTTTTAAGTGAGAATGGAGCTGGCTCATCTCCCTCCCCGTGAGGTTCTGTTTATCCGAGACATTTTACACGTCCACTGGGCCGAGGCTCTGGGGCCGCTGCCCCGCCCCACCGCATGGTACTGCCCGAGGCGTCCAACCTGGGTCCTTGCTCCGGCCCTGCCGGGAGGACGCACCAGCCTGGCAGAACGGGCTGTCCCCTGCTGCCAGGACAGCCCCTCACATCTGCTCTCCCCCCCGCCTTCCGAGCCAAGCCTGGGTGACCGAGGGCCTCCTCGTCTCCCCATGACAGGCCTTTTGGGGAACAGCTCGCTGTTCCCGAGGTCGAGGCCTTGCCCAGCTAGAGCCTGAGGGGTGAGCCAGGTGGGCTGCATCTCCGAGATGGCTGGCGGCGCTGAGGAACGGGGGGGCCAGGCAGCTGGGCCCTCTCTTTGCCTGGTTGAGTAAAACCCCTAGGGCCACAGCCAAAAAACCGGACAGAAGGACAACCAGACACATCAGAAACCTGGAGAGGGCGGGCAGTAACAGATGGCTAATAAGTTATATTTGTAACTTTCTTTCTGACAGTTAATAAGTTATATTTGTAGCTTCTTTTCTGTTTTTTGGAATAGCAAGGCTGGTTCTCGAGCCCCTAAGGAGAGAGCTGCCGTCTCTGCGCCTGTGGCTCTGCCTGAGGGACTGGCTAGGCTCCCCTGGTGTGGCTGGGTTTCCTGCTAATAGCAGAAAGGGGGGGTGGGCCCAAGGGGAGAGCCCGGCGGGGTGGGGGCCGGCCTGCTGGGCCGCCCCCGAAGGCAAACCCCAGGCAGAAGGAGCCCAGGCCAGGGAGAGCAGCAGCCGCACAGCCCCCCGCCCGGCTGAGGGCCGGGAGCCTCGCCTGCCCCCTCCGAATGGAAGACTTGTTTACTTCACCGCAGGCGCGTGGGAGCCGCCGTATTCTGGAAGTGCGAGGGGATACAACAGCAGGATCTGGAAGCTGTTTGTTTACACGTCTGTATCCCTGTGTTGCCAACCGGAGGGCGGCACAAGGCTCTGTGGTATCTATTTTATTTTGTAACTTTCTCTCCAGCTATTAAAATCAAAGAAACTTTTTCTGTCTCTGTTTTTTTTCTCATAGGCCTCTTTTTCTACTTGCATGAAAATTAATCAAAAATGATCGATGGATTCTACTCAAAGCTTTACCCTTTCAGGGTTATCAGTGGCTTCAGATAAGGACCTGACCCAGACAGGTTAAGTGGCCTGCCTCTGGTCAGTACCTGCTGAGCCCAGGCTGCGGCAGGACCGCCCCCGCCCCCCAGCCCTGGGGCTCTCTTCACCTGCCTCACGCTCCCGCATCCTGACACGTGGCTCTCCACTGGGCCGCTGCCTTCCCTGGGGGTCCAGCCTGGCTCCTCTTTCCGGCATCCTGCTGGAAGTAGACGAAGGATGAAGAGTCACTTCCCAAATAATAGGACACAAAGCTCATGTCGCTTCTGGGTCGGACACCTCGCTGCAGGGAGGGCCCCACCGGGACAGCCCTTGCTCTGTGCCAGGCACACTCGAGTGTGATCACATTAGCTCCCTTGGTCCTCCAGCCGCCCTCAGAGGTGCGGGGCCTCCTCCCCTGGCAGAGCGAAGTCAGGCAGCTGGCCCAAAGTCTACCAGCTCCCCGGCAGTGGGGCTGGGCCTCTGCTGGGAAGCGCCGTGCACAGCGTGATGCAGAGACCTCGAGGCGATTCAAAGCAGAAGGGAGTTCAGAGCTGACCTGATCTTCCCCGTTACCTACCTGGAATGTCTCAGGGAGACCTGATTGCTCTGGGGACGCGGGAACCCAAGTCCCAGCTCAGTGCTCTTCGGTCCCGTCCCTGCCAGACGGATGAGGAGGACTGGGGAGGAGGAGGGGAGCCCCAGGCCTGGGCCCTTGGCGTGGGGTCCTGGGAGGGAGGCGTGAGGAGGGTTGGCGCTTTGGTGCTGTGAGAACAAACACAGCGATCTGACCTCTCAGGCTCCCAGGGAGCAGCTCAGGGTTGGGAAGGGCCACGAAGCATCCTCACGTCTCTCTGAATAGGCACAGAGGACGCCTCTTCATCTCTGCGAGCCCCAGTGTGAAGGGCCGACCAAGTCCCACTTTTACTTGTCCCAAGGTGAGCGGAGCCCGTTGTTGGGAACCCAGATGATTAACTGCTCTGTAAACTTTAGGAGGAGCTGAGGACAAGCTTCCAGAAAGCCAGGGTTGGGGATGGGGAGGGGTCCTAGGACTCCCTGTGAGCTCTGCTCTCTCCCACTCCTCAGAAAAGCTCAAGGGTGGGACACCACTCGGACGAGCCCCTCCCCAGCAGGCTCAGGCCAGCGCCTTGTTAAGGGCCCACAGTGATCGCCAGACTCCGTAGGATGGGTGCCACAAGGGAAACAAGGAAAGCATGGGGTCCCCCCACTGACCGGGAAGCAGGCCCTGTGCAGGAGAGGGAAGAGGTTAGCGCAAGTCAGCGTATAGCTAAGGACAAACGGTGTGTCCAGGCTGCAGATGCCGTGGACCCCGAAAGAGTCTTGTATCTGAAAGAACAGACTCTTAGAAGAGATGGGACCCAGCAGGGCTGGGAAATGGAGGGTCTGAATGGGACAATGAAGAAGGAAGCTGTTTTGGGGAGGGAAGAAGAAGAGAGGAGGCGGGCAGAGGGGCTCAGTGTAGGCATGCTGCAGAGACACGGTGGGCCAGCTCCAGACCACCTCAATTAAGTATCACGATAATGCGAATTGTAGTCTCTTTGCTGGCGGGGGGCCCTGACTTCAATTTGTAAAAAACACAATATCTGTGAAGCAAGGTAAAGCAGAGTGCAACAAAACGGGGTGTGTCTGCGTGCGCCCAACAATCTGAGTGCGTGTGCCAGTTAGTCGGTCACCCCTGGGTATGTTTTGACCCTGGCCAGGTGCCAGTAAGACTGGTAACAAAATGAGGTTATAAGAAACAGGAGAGCTGGCTGGGACCGAGCGAGAGGGTCTTATTGAGAATGAATTTTGAAACCAAAAAACAAAGCATCCAAGTGCAGGGTGGGGAAACTTTACAAGAAGTGCTATAAAGGTTTATACTTTATATTTTTATGTATTTTCTAGGTTTGATACAATGAGTGGATATTATTTTTACAATGAGGAGAAAATTAAGTTATAAACAATTCAGGGGGTTTTAGTCGATTCGAAATCCAGCATGTCAACAGGGAGATGGGGCTGCCCCCCAAGAAGGTGACGGGGTCTTGGACCATAACGGAAGTGTGGCGACCAAGGCCACCTCCCTCTGCCTCGGGCTGCTCACCAGGCAGTGCTGGTGGGGAAGATCAGAGACCGGGTGTGAGGCCCAGCCCTGCCCGGGCTGTCTGGGGGGCCTTGGGCAAGTGACCCATCCTTTCGGTTTCCTCATCTATTAACCGAGTGGGTTCCTGAATTCAAAAGTCCTTTTCTATCATAAAGACTTTGTGTCTAGCGCCCCGCACCCCACCCCCCCGCCCGCTAATAAAGCCGTTTAAGACACTCACTGGCAAATCACAGCGGTGAGGAAGAGGCTCTGAAGGCCGAGAAACTGCCCTTCGAGTGGAAACACGGCTGCCGGCTGGAGGCCGAGGGCACGGCCATTCCGGCCATTCCAGGGCAGACCCTGGGCCGAGAGCGGAGGGTTGGAGGGGAGCAGACGCCACGGCAGGCCCCCCGCACGGCCTGCCCCGGCGTGGCCACGGGGGAGGGCGGGAGCCCGGGGGGTTTTCCCTGGAAGGCCACCGGCCAGGCCTGGAAGCCGTGCGTTAGGGACCCCTACGGGACTCCGTCACGGGGCTGAAGGCCCGACCAAAGCATCTCCAAGGCTCTTTTCACCCACAAAATTCTAAAAGGTCGGAACGAAGTATGGCGGCCATGACTTCCAGGCTCACTCAGCTCCCTCCTGAGAAAGAAAGGGAAGGAGAGCGCCAGCGGGAGTGACCCAGGCGGCAGGCTCTTCCCGCTCGCTCTGAACTTCGGGCAATGAAGACGTCGACTCGCCCTGGGCAGGGGCTCCCCTCGCGGGGCCACTGGCTCTGGCCCCTCCCCTGGGGCCACCCAGGGCGAGTCCACGTCCTCAGGCGAAGGCAGTCGCCGGACACAGGCTGCCCCAGACTGTCCATGTCTCAGACCAGTCTGCCCCCCTTTCCTTACGCCAGCCCCCTCTCCAGTTCTGCAGTCTGTTTCGAAACTCCAGCCCCCAGCCTCTGAGCCAGCGCCTCCCAGCTTTTAGTTGCTGAACCCACCAGTGCGCCCCTCTCAGTCCCCGCTGAGGTTGCCCTCCTTGCCTGGCCGCTCTCCTCTTGGGCGGCAGGCTCGCCAGCCCCGGGGGCTCGGGCCCCACACCAGTGCTGGCCAGCGCTGGAGGCTGAGTGGGGCGGCGACCCTGGTCCTGGGCAAGGGCGGCGCACTGAGAGTCAGGCCTGCCGGCTCCGGCTCCTGAACGTGAGGGCTGGGCCCACGTGTGTGATTGCCTCTGCTCCTCACCTGCCCTCCCCACGTGCAGTGGGTGAGAGCACCATTCCCCCCGGGCCAGTCTCTCAGAGCAGAATAAAACACAGGCCGGGCACCGGACAACGCGCTCAGGATGGCAGTGCGGGCAGCCAGCGGCGCTCCACAACCTGCCTGAATTTCGGGCGCGGGCACCCCCCCATGTCTTCGGACCCCACCTCTGACTTCAGATTTCAGGGGCAGCTGACCTGCCCCCCCACCCCTACCACCACCAGGAGAAAACCGGGGCAAAGCTGCCCAGGGCAGGGAGCCAGTGAGTGCCGCTGGCCGGGCCGCTGGGCCGGTCGGAGCCGCGGGGCCACACTGCCCGTGCCAGTCCCCAGAGCAGAGGGACCACCGCTCTCGGGGCAGGAGAGCACACCAGGGGAGGCTCCTGGGGCGCCGAGAGATACTGAGGGGCCGGCGACGCACAGAGCAACCCCGGAGTCCTTGGGACGAGCGTCGGCTCTGGGCACACGGCAAACCGTCCTGTAACACCGGCTAATCACCGCGACCCTGTATTGAGCTCCTACTAAGTGCTCGTGCTGTGCTTCCCTCTGACGTCATCACTAATCCCCACAACCCTGGGAGGTAGTTATTACTGTTCCTATTTTTAGACAGGGAAGTTGAGGCTGGGGAGTTTCCACGTCTTGCTCAAGGTCAGGCAGGTAGTAAGGGATGAGGCCAGCTTCTGGCCTGAGGGCTTTGGGACTCTGGAGGAGGGGCTCTCATCTTTCAAATTAGCAGCGATTGTGGAACGGGAGACCCTTTCAGGTCTGCGTTTAGGAACACGCTGCACCTACTCTGTGCCAAGCACCTGGGGAATACAGAGATCAATAGGGACTGGGCCCTGAGCCCGAGCCCCCTCCCGGGGGAACATCTGTGGCCGGTCAGAGGGTAGAAGGGACAGGTGCAGCAGTGGGTGGGAACCTCGGAGAGCAGGGAGGGGGGCAGGGTGCCCCTAGGCCCTACCCTCCAGCAGAGATCTCTGAAGCCCCCAAATGTCACCATGTCAACAGAGTCAAGAAAAGGGACAGGGGGAAGCCAGACGCAGTTGAGCCCCACACACCATCTGTCCCCACTACCGTCTCTGCAGACACCACGGCCGCCTGGCAGCTGGGACTGGCTCTGTGCGGAGCGTCACACTGTCCTCCCAAGAAATACAAGAAAGCGTGTTCTGGAAACGCCGAAGCCCGACTGAGGGGAAAAGGCAGAGTCCTCAGAGGGACAGCAAGGGGGCCGAGAGTGTGGGGGTCTAGCTCACACCACAGAAATGCCGGGTGTGCTCGCTGCTGCTCAAGCGGCAGCCACTGCTGTCTGGAACATTCCTGTCAAACCCGGAGAACAGGCGAGAGGGGACTGGGCGCGGGCCAGGGCGTCCCAGACCCAGAGGGGCTCTGACGGGGGCTCCCGACGCCCGCCCCCGTGCACACCCTGACCTCCCGCCTACAGCCCCAGTTCTCCAGGGCAGTGATCTGGGTGAGGAACTCAGCCTGCCCTCACCGCCTGGGCTCATCCAGTCCAGCCAGCTCCTGCCCAGCCCCCTCCCTGCCTCCCGGCCTCTGGGGGGACTCCAGGTAACAGGCCTGGGCGCCTCCCCCGCCCCACGCACAGCAGCAGCAGCGGTGAGTCGCTGAAGGAACCCAGGAGAACTGGTAGAACCCGTGTCCCTCTTGCCCGAGGCGCAAACGAACCTGCCAGCGGTAATAACAGGGCAAAGGAGCGGACCCGCCTGAGACTGGGGAAGAGGAGGGCAGGCTGGCTGCCAACAGCCGGGCCGGAGCCCCTGCCGTTGGGGCCTCACTCAGCAGCGAAAGGGGCCCTTGGAGACTGGGGCTCTCTACATCCCTGCCGTGACAGACCTGGCCAGTACCCCCAAGACGGTCCCCCTCTGACACGGATACCCCTGACACCTTCCCTTCCACCGTTCTCCCTGGGGTTCTGAGACGTTCAGGTCTGCAGCATTAAGCAGGAACCTCTGGGGGTCCACCCCCCACCCCCCAGGCAGCAGCTGGTGTAAGTGGAAGAGGGGACGAGGATCTGCCCGTCAGGGCGGAAGGTATGGGAGTCGCCCTCACAGGCTTTGTGCCAGGCCTAGAGGACCCTGGCTTCCCTAAGGAGGCCAGGGTGCTGGTGGGGGAGGGGGCACCGGAGGAAGAGCCCTCTGCGAAGTCCGCTTTGTTTGGGGGGGTCTGTTAAAGAGAAAGGAGAAAGGAAAGGGCAAAGCATCCATGGTCTGGGTGGGAGGGTCAGGGAAATTCAGTATGTATCCAGATTCGAGTGGTGCCTTAAGACGTGATGTCAACTTGGGCCTCAATATTAAGAGTTCTTACGTATCAGTGAGGAAAAAAATGCACCATTAAAAACTCGCATGCTGACCGGTGTGGCTCAGTTTGATGGGCATGGTTCCTCCAGGAAGGTCGCCAGTTCGGTGAGGTCACACGCCTGGGTCTCGGGGTCGTCCCCAGTCAGGGCGTTTACGAGAGGCAACCCATCGATGTTTCTTACATTGATGCCCCCCCTTCTCCCTCCCTTCCCCTCCCTCTAAAACTAATAAATAAAATCTTAAAAAAAAAAACTGGCAAATAGTGTAGAGAAGCTATTCATGGGAGAGCTTCAAATGATCAAAATCGTAGGGAAAAAATTCACCTTCATTCAGAATCAAAGAAATGAAAATTAAAGTCAGACATAGAAGTTTATCATAAAACATTATAATAATGAAAAATAGAAACAATCTAAATGTTTAACTCTAGAATGGTGCCATTAAACGCCATTAAAATGACAAGGAAACATTATATATCCATTAACTGTGTTGTTATACAAACATTGACTAACAGGAAAATGTTAAAAGCAGCTCCCCGAACAGCGTGACGAGCAGGCACACCCCCGTGTCCGCAGACCCGAGTCAGCCCCTGTATGCATCACAACAGTCCGAGAAGTCCGGGTACCACAGTGCTCACCGCAGTAAGGTGGCACTCAACGGTGGGAGTATGATTTTTACTTCCGACTGCTTGTCTATATCTCGTAATTTTCCCACAGTAGTCCCATAGTGCTCTCGTGCTGAAAAGAAGTCTTGGAGATTTCGCAAGGGTCCTCGGCAGAGGAAATGGAGGATTCACTGGCTGTGCGTGCACACGGCTCTGGGAGAAGCAGCACGCCTTCTCCCACTTAATCACGGGAGCGGGGGCGGGACGGGAACGGGTGGGAGGGAGGCCGAGGTCTGCGGTCCCCTGGGGTGCAGACATGGGGTAAGGAAGGGGACCTGGGAGTCCCAACTCTGATGATACTCTACAGGGGCCCGTGACCTTGAATAGAAGGTCAGGGGATTGGGAGTTGGAGGACGTGGGCGAATCCTAGGCTGACCAGTTGACAGAGGACGATGCTCTATTTTCCTGAAACTCGATGTCTGTGCCGGGGACCTAACAGTACCGCAGACTTACTGTGAGGATTAAACACGACAGTTATTTGCTCTGCACGGTATAAAGCCACAAACAAACGTCAGACGTGGTAGTTCGCAGCATTCACCTCTGATTTAACCTCAGCGAGACGGGTGGCCAGCTGCTGCGGCCACGTTGGCCCCGGCTGCTGAGAACTCTCGATGTGCGAGGGTGAGGGACAGTTTTCCGAGCTGGTTCAGTCTTGGGTTTCCTGGTCCACAGTCATAGAGTATAAAAATACAAAATAAAATAAAAATAAACGTACTCTGAGCTCAGAGGAAGGTGTCTGGGGGCCTTCTGACTACTCTCTGAGGGAAGAATACGTAGCTCATGATGAGAAATTCCCGGGGAGTCGTGCACTGAGCTCTGGGAAGGAGAAAACAGCACGAAGTGCGGAGGTTGTGACCCCCTTCGCCTACCCTTGTTTACGGGTGTTTTGGCAAAACGTTTGGGGGCTAAGTGGGTGGACCAAGGATGCCAGAGCGTGTTACCTAAGGAGATGGGGAGAGGCTGGGTGGTGGCTCTGGTTAGATGGGTCCCCGCCCTGCAAGAGACCGGGGAAGCCACGGCTTCTGGGCGGAGGTGGTAGGCACGCTCGAGAATCCCGAGCCCCTCTGTTCATAACTGGTTCGCTGCTTCTTACTGTGAGTGCCACACACGGTTCTCACACAGGACGGCCCCAGAGCTCACTGCCGTCTCCACCGCACGAGATGAGAGGGATTTACTGATCAGGCCACAGACAAGCGTTCTACGTATTGACCAGGCTGGAGACTCATTTTCTATTTTATTGTTTTTTTTTAGAGAGGAACAGGTGGGAGGAAGGGAGGGTGAGATAGACAGAGAGAGAGAGAGAGAGAGAGAGAATCACAGATTTGTTGTCCCACTTACTGATGCGTTTGTTGGGTATTCTGGCCTGTGCCCTGACCGGAGGTGGGGCCTGCAACGTCGGCGGATCAGGACAACACTCTAACCAACTGGGCTGCCCGGCCAGGGCGGAGACCGATCCTTGACTGCTTCACTCGCAGTCCATCCCTCCCTCAGATGAGATGCAGAATCTTCCCTCTTCTTTTCTTCCTTTCCTTGTCCATCTTGGGCTTCCCCTCCACTTTCCTTCTCTTTGTCCCCTTGTCTTCGGATTGCCTTAAATTGCTCTTCCTCTCCTTGTTCCTCAGTTTCCCTCTCCTTCTCCTCTCGTCCCCTCTCCGGTTCTAGATCCAGCCAGCATCTTCCTCTGTGCTCTTCACGTCACAGGCACCCACCACGCGGAGCCACGCGAGGCCAGCGTGTCCTGCGTTGGAGCACAGAGAAGGGCTGGGTGATGAGGCAGGCGGCACAGAGGGCAAGCAGCACTGGCCAGCGGTGCGGGGCCGCCCCTTCCTGCCCGGGCCACCACCGAGGCTTTGGAGCTTCAGTCCTCGTCCCCTCACCAGTCCCTTCCTCCTGCCACCCCTCCTCCCCTGCCCCCGCCCCTCCCCCTCCGAGGGAGCCCTCTGATTTCGCTGCACCTGGCGCTGGTGCCCACGTGCCCTAGACGGAGCCTGCTCCCGGCGTGGTGCGCCCAGTGCACAGAGGCGCTCGCCCCCCCCCCGCCCCTCCCCTCCCCACCCCCCGTCCTCGCCAGCAGTGGGGAGAGGAGCCTTGTGCTCAGCTCAGCCGCTTCCCTCCCGTTCGAGGCTCCTCCGGGCTCTTGGTTTGTCCCCGCTATGCAGCCAGGTGCCAGGATGGGAGCTTTTTCTGTCCCCTTCATTCCTGAGAGCCTCGCCCCACTGTTTTTTCTAATCTGAATATCGTTTCGAAATCTCCTGCCCAAGGGGTTTCCCAACACCTCTCAGCTTTGAATCAACCTGCTGTTTACAGCACGCCCAGGTTAGGAATATAGATGTCAGGGGACCGGTTCTGACACTGCGCCCTGAAGCCACTCCTGCGCCCAAGATAGTAACACCTGGACAAACAAATCTATCCCCTCCTCATTTCCCGCGAGGGAACAGCCCGAGTAGGCTCCGAGCTGAGAACAAGAACTGACGGGAAGGCAGATACCAACTTGGCTACAGTCTTCCCCTGGGGAAACAGTTGGGGGTTGTTACACACGCAGGTCCAGCCTTCTCCGGAGCGGAATTCTCTGCACCCCGAAGTGCCCAGACCCTCTCAGGGGGCCATGCCCCTGGAATACCAATCTCAGTTCCCCACCCACGGCTTAACGGGCTGGATTTCTGGCCATAGGGACCTTGGCCAGGAGCAGCCTCCAGAACAATCACAGAGAAGTGGGTCAGTGTTTTTTTTGAACAAAGGAAAACGGGCTGTTCTCTGCATACAAAGGTGACCCACTACCTGCCTTCGTAACCTGAGCTCCCCCTCACCAGCAAGGAGGGTGGGCCTGCATCCCAGCCCGGTCGGGCCCTCACCCAGAGGCAGCTAAAGGGCCATTGTGGGAGAGAAGTGGCCGCCTGGGTCTCTGCATCATGTCCCAGCCAACGAGACATTTCACCTTGATTTTTACTGTAAAACCTATTCGAGGCCCCAGCTCCGGCGCCAAGGCCCAGAGAGCCACTCCCCTCGACCAAAGGAGCAGAGAGGAACACGGGTGTCAAGCCGGCCTCCGAGGCTCTCGTCACCCTCTCATTCATCCGGGGCAGTGCTGTGGGCTGGAACAAAGCCTTTCTCTCTGCTCCTGCGGCCTGAGGAGAGGAGTCACCTGATGCCACAGCGGACTCCTGCTCTTGGCCTTCGGTGTCAGTCTTGCTTCACCTTGACTCAGCTCAAAGCCCTCAAGTGACTCGAGGCCGCCATCGCCGAGGGGACGGCTGGCTCTCCTCCTCCCTCCCCACTACGCGCACATGCACACGCGCCAGGGCAGGAGCCCGGCTCTCCTGGAGGGAGGGGGAGTGTCCGGGGAAGGATGACAGGAATGCCACACGGCGAAGGGACGGAGGCAGGGCCTCGTCCTCCCTAAGCAGGGCCTGGGTGCGACCTGGGCTCCTGGAATTACTGGTTGCTGACTCCTCCAGCATTTTCCTAAAACTCTGAATTGCTCACGTGGCAATCCAATAGTACACACACACACACACACACACACACACACAGTAAGAGTCACCTGACACCCAACTGGCAACCTTTGGTGGCAGAAGCACAGAAACTATCCACTTATAGCTACAAGGTTTGCTGTCTGTCTCCTTTTTGACATGTCAGTTCCCAGGCCTTTGTCAATCCCAGGGCACAAATTCACAAATTCTTTCTGTTAAGGGCAGATTTGGCCACCAAATGAATGCTATGTTTCCTTGTACTTAGTGTGGTAATTAGCATAATTAGACTTCCCCTGTCCCACTCCCTGGACACTGCCCCATCTCCTGGTCTCTCCTGGCCTCTCTCTGTTCCCCTTTCCTCACTCAAACAACTGCCAGGCTCCTCTCAACAAGGATTTAATGAGCTGCCCCCAGACTCTGGGCTCACTGCAGAGTCTCCTTCTGTAAACTCCCCTCCCCCCACATCTTCTCTGGAAGACGCCTTTGTTCTCAAGGCTCTCCTGTGGGTGAATAACCCCCACAGTGGTTTCCCCTCTGGGCACGGAGACCTCCCCTTCTTCCCAAGAGGGAAAAATCCAACTCCTCCATGAGGATGGAGAAGGTGGGGGAGTTTGAGAGCCCCTGAACAGCACAGGCCGAGGGAATGAAGAGCCAGTCCCCAAGAAGAGCTGGCGTGGAAAGGGCCACCCGCCCAAGCCACAGCCGTGCTTCCAGCAGCTGCTGCCTGCCGCAGGCCACACCGTCGCCAGCCCACCAAGCCAACAGCGTCTAGCCCGCACGGCTGGCGCTCGCCTTGGCCTTGACGTTCCCTGATCCCTGGCCAGGTAACTGAGCAAGAGGTCTCCGGGGAGGTGGAGCTTCCCTCCACCCTCCCGCCAGCATTCTGACGCTTCAACCGACGCACAAGAGCACAGGGTTCACCACTTCCCTACAGCCTCGCCTCTGAAAACAGCTTGTAAACATGCATCAGAGGGAAAAAATCCTTTTATTCCACCTCTTATTGGTTCCTGGAAATATGCAGCCTGGCGAGTCTGCTGGAGATGACAGAGGGCTCGCATGATAAGGAGACGCAACTGGCCAAACTACCTTTCATCCTTCTTCTGGAGATAAGAGGGTAGACGCCAAGGTCAGGCGTCTGACCTGGTGGAATGAGCAACACCAACCAGCTGTGCCAACAGGCGCTGTGTCCACAGCGTCTCCTTCCCCCTCGTGGGCAGCCCCCAGGGGAGCAGGCGGAACCCTGGGCGGGGGGATTTGTGAACGGCCCCCAGTGGAGCGGCGCGTCAAGTTGTCCTCTTCTTGAAGTCGCTCAGATTGCTTTATGACCATCGTCTCATTGATGTCACCAACATCCAAGGAAGGAAAGAAAGGAAAAGAGCAGAAGCCTTCTGGCTTTAACAACAACAACAGAGAAGGGGGCAGAGGAGCCTTTAGGTGAACTAGCCGCTGTTCGCCCGGAAAGTCCGTGGAGAAGCGCAGACTCCGAACCCCTGGCCCCACGGCCACAGCAAATCAGGCAGAGGGCTGACCCTGCCTGTGTGTGTGTGTTCGGACTGACTTCTAAAGACCGGCTGAATTTGACCCCCCTTGAAAGCATACCAAGGTGCAAATCCCCCTGCCCTGACTTACCCAAGCTCTGTAAGTAACAGAGACACTCACTAGAGCCATTAGAAGAAAAAACTGTCAGCTAAGTGCTTTGAGAAGGTGTGGCTGGATGCATTCTGTGTGTTTCCCCTAAAGCCAGACTACGTAAGGCCGTCAAAAACACGAGTTTAACGAGCTTATAAATTTGGAGTGACTCTTCACATCTTACAGTGAGGTCTGGGGCTCAGCTGTTCTACCTTCGACATCAAAGAGGCTGCCACTGGGCGCTCATCACTGCGCACTTCCTCCGGAGGCTGCTCCGCACATTCCTTCCTCAGGTGTCCTTCTGCCAGGCAACTGGCCCAAACCACTCAGCCCAGGGGCGTGCGGAGGGCGATTCCGACTCCTGGGATTCAGAGATGTCTCCTGATGCCTTATCTCCTTCCTTTCCTCCTTGGTTTGCTCCCTGAAAATACCTCTTACACAGTGCTGATACCTTTCAGCAACCTACACGCTTCTTATAAGAGATGGGGACCTGTCCTGGTTAATTCCTACAAATTCGAAAGGTTTTCTCATGCTCAAGTTCAAAGCACTCTAATCTCAGCAATCACTGTTTTCTGTAATGCTATTCTAGACTTTTCTATCTACAGTATTTCTAAGCATTAATTTGACTGAACTTAAAACATACTGCGCGTTTAGCGCAGTTTGGCAAGCAAATAAATGTACTGTGCCTTGCTGACAGGCTAAGTCCGACGCAGGAAGCCACGCCGTGGGCAGCGTGGCCCCGCAGAGGACTACAAACCCAAAACCGCCGCAGGGGCTCCCTCGAGGCACACGTGGTGACGTCATCCACCCGGGACTTGGCCACCCTGGCTGCATCTAAAGGTGCTCTCCCTTCCCAGCCTGTCTGTCTTTCAGAACGAATTTTCAGGGTGCCACGTCAGTATGTGGCCTTCGTTCTGATCCAGGCCGGCCTGGAGCCGAAGAGAGAGCAAGCCTGCAGCCCCAGGCGAACCTTGTTAATACTCAGGGCTGTGCGTGACCTCACTGTGCCACACCAGGGCACTGTCCATTAATTAAGCAGACAGACAGACAACCTTGTAACTAGGGCAACCACCCATACTCTGACTTCAGCCCTTGGTTCCAGTCCTTTCCCTCCAAGATGACAGTATTCAGAGGGAAGGTCTCACTGACAGTAACACAGCAGCGCTCTCCTCACACCCCACAGCAGAGCCCGTCATCCTCGGTCACCCCCGTATGCCCCGCGACTCCGGCGTCCGCCCCGACAGCCTGAGCTCCCGCTTGTTTTGTAGATCTGTTCTTCTCGTGGGTTTTTCTGTGTTACTGATGATATAACCACGACAAAGGAGAAATCCTAGTCCCATGTGCCAGCGCATTTTGACGGGTAAAAGCTTTAAGATAAAGGGTTCTTGGGAAAACCATCACACCATCCAAAGAATTCGTGGCGCAAAACTTCCCCATGCCACCCTGTCACCAGCACACCAGTGGGCGTCCCAGACCCGCCCTGCCCTGGCTGACTGGGCTCAGCCAGATAGGCATCAACACCCTGTGAAGGCCCCTCCCTCCGGAGTCAGCGCCCAGCCGGTCCCCTCCCCGGGCTCCGCGGAGACATCGCCCAGCAGCAGCCCTTCCTAGGGGGCGCCTTTCGGGAAGCCTAGCATCAGTGTGCAAGTGCCGCCCGTCCCTCCGCCTTGGGCAGGCACAGAGGGAGGGTTCGGGAAACAGGGGTGTCCCGGGGTGTAGCAGCCCAGGTCTGAATGAGGAACAGTGCCCAGTGGGCCCGGAGAAGGCCCCAGAAAGAAGGGGGCCGCCTGACACGTGGCGGCACAGGCCTGAGCTGGGAGGCTGAGCGAGAAGCTCAGAGACGAAGAAACGCATCCTTTGTGGCGATCAGGCTCCCAGATTAGGCTGGCTTGCTTTCTTTTTGAAAAAACTCATCTCTGTAGCATCTGCTTTCCTCCGGGCGTTTGAAACTCACTTTCTCCTCTTCTTCAGACCTCTTCCAGAGGCAAGAGAAGGGAGAAGAAGCAGGTGTGAGTCAATGCCAGGCTAGGTTGGGAGTGGATGGACCGTTCTCCGGACGCGCATCAAATCTAACCGATCAGCACGGGCACCCGACGTCTGTTAGCGTTTGAACAAGGACCCGCAGCAGTGAGGAGCCGGGAAAGACAGTCTCGGCCTTTCGGAGCCTTGGTAGGGAGTGGTCGCCCGGCAGGACTGCGCCTGCCGCTAGCGGGCTTTGCGCAAGGTCACATTTTTCTACACAGGAGCCCCGGCCCTCACTTGATTTTCATTTAAGACGCACTTCATACTGGTAACAGCGTTTGATAGTTAGCCTCTGGTTTTTCTTTCTTTTTTTAAAAAGATTTTTATTTATTTTTAGGGACAGAGGAAGGGAGGGAGAAAGACGACAGAAACATCGATCGGCTGCCTCACGCGCAGCCCCTACTGGGGACCTGGCCCGCAATGCAGGCACGTGCCCTGGCCGGGAATCGAACTTACGGGACCTTTGGGTTCACAGGCCAGCGCTCAGTCCGCTGGGCCACACCAGCCGGGGCTGTCTCCGGTGCTTCTGTCCTCCCTACTACTTCAGTGCTCCAAAAGAGCTTCCTGTTTAAGTAAGCCCACGGAGGAGTCTCTGGCCAAGAGCAGACTGTAACATTTCTGTAAAACGAGCACGTCTTCCCAAAGTCGTTGGCCTCCCCCGGGGTCGGCACAGATCACTTCTTTCTACAACTGGTTTCCATTGCCACCTAAACCGCAAAAAGGTAAAAGACCCTCTGCTGTCTGGCTGCGTCGCGCATTCTTTACGGCCCTACAAATGCAGGTAATTCTCACCAAAGGGCTTGTGTCCTAAGGAAAGAAGAGGTCATGGGAAACACTGACCAAGGCGGGGAGCCCCGGGGTCCCAGCTCAGCTTCCCCGCCCGCTCAGGGCGGCCCTAAGGGGATAACGCCTGTCATTGCTGCCCGCCTCTCCGGTGACCACGTTTTCAGAACCGACAATGGGTGGCAGTCCGATGTGCGGCCTGGCAAAGGCCAGTGTGTCTTCTGTCTCAGGAACTGAGACTGCCTGAGAAAGCTGATGCCACACGGCCGCCTGGGGGACGTCTCGGTCATTTTGCCCATCGGCTCTGTCCCCCACCCCGGATGCCCGGACGCTGTTACAGTGAGAGCAGCAGATGTTCAAACCGTCCTCCAGAGGGACCTGCCCTCCATTTTCATTTTCGTTTTTCCCCGCCGAATCAGTCTCCGTTTTAAAAAGGCTTTGTCAGCAGTATGGACATAACTTCCCCTGCCGACCCAGGCAGGAGGCGTTATTGCTCGAATCGCGCTGACTCTTCTCAGCTTAAAAAGTAATTTTTCCAAAAGAAGGGTATCTGGTTAAAAGTCAACCACAGCAACCAAAAGCTACTAGAACCCGGACTTTGGACCAGTGCCAAAGAGGACAGTTCCGGGCACCTTCCTGGGACGGAGGGAAGAGACGCCCTGGAGGACGGACTCCGACACACACGATCGCACAACAAGACGAGGTCAGACGCCGGAGCCTGTCGGCCACCAGTCAGAAGGCACTGTTAACAACGTTAGGAAAGCGAAACCAGCCGTGGGTGGGGTGGAAGCGCCGCCGGCCACGCCGACGACAGAAACCTGCCGATTGCGCCCACATGGCGGACGTGCCCACTGGCACCATGGCGGCACCCTGCAGCCTCGAGGCAGACGCCCGCCCGCTGGGGGGCTGCACCTGTGCCGGTGACCGCCAGCTCATCAGCGGAGCCGGTGAGCGTTGCCAGCCCGGACGTGCTGTTATTCCACAGCGTGATTAAGAAACAGTCACCCAGCAAAACAGAGATGGGCACGTCAGTATCGTCAGTGCTGGAGAGACAGCCCCAGGGAGCTGAGGGCCTGGTCAGGAGTCTCAGTGTCCGGACGGGAGGGAGGGGGCATGAGGGCAGGACCCGGACAGTCTGGGGAGGTGAGTCTGAGGCCAGCGTAGCAGTGCCCTCTCCTGGAAGGCTGGGAGCACGCCCCGTGGGCTGTGGGGCTGCAGGACAACCCCTGGCCCGCCCAAGGTGTGGGCCTTCTTCCACCCAGGTGTGCCACTGCCCCCTGTTGGACACGGGGCTCCTCAGCTCACAGGATGGGCGGCCGCTGTGAAATTCTAGATACAACGCCCACCAGGTAGCCTGGAGCAAGACACAACCTTCTAAGGCTCAGTTTCCACATCTGTAACAAGGGAGTGACGGTGACATTTGTCCTTGTGTACCTCAAAGCGCTGTTATCAGGAGGAAGTGAGTGAAAGACGGTTTTTACCTTCCTCTGCCTCCCTACCTTCTGCCCTAACATAATCCAGGTCACTTTGCGGAGGTGGTTTTTCTCTCCAGTGTCTCTGAACTATGAGTAAACTATAAAAAATATGTAGTCACGTTATCCTGAGCTTTAAAGCCACCTTACAAGTGGTTTCTCACTTCTAGTAGCTTTAATAACTTCACAAATGTTTTAAACACACTTTTAAAGAAAGGTTTTATTAATTCATTTTTAGAGAAAGGGGAAGGGAAGGAGAAAGAGAGGGAGGAAAACATGTGCGAGATCTATCGGTTGCCTCTCGCACACCCCCAGCTGGGGCCCTGGCTCACAACCCAGGCATGTGTCCTGAGCAGGAATTGAACCCGCAACCTTCCAGTTTGCAGACCAGCGCTCATTCCACTGAGCCACACCAGCCAGGCTTAAACACACTTTTCACAATATTTCTTCCTATAAGCATTTGTCATAATTTAAATCAGTTTTCTGGCAATACGTTCAGTGTCTAATCCCCCACTGGATTACGAGTCCCCTAAATACTGGAAGCTGCGTGTCTTCTGCCATCCTTGTATCTCCGGTCCCTACCTAGCATGTGCCTACTTACAGTGAATGCTCGGTGATCGTCTGTTGCATAAACACATGGATGAACCATAGGAATCGGGGCAGGCCAGCCAGAAACAGAAAGAGCAACGTCAGGTGGTGGGAGGGGGAGGATGTCTTTTTTCAAGAGCAGTAACACAAACCAATCTTAAAAACAAAAGGCAGGGTGATGAGAAGATGCGAAACTAGAGCGAGGCAGTGCCCGCACAACTGCGCAAATGCACTAGATGCTGCTGGATTGTACGCTCTGAATTGTGTGTTTTGTGAATTTCACCTCAGTCATTAAAAAAATGAAAGGACCGAACCATAATGTCATCACTATGATCCGTGATTTAGACACTTCACAAATACCTGGTGAAGTCGATGTAAAGAGGATAACGTTCATACCGTGCCTGACGGTTTACAGAACATCTCCAACGAATGGTTTCATTCCTTCCTCCCGACGAGGACTTGCAGACCAGGAGAACGAGCAAGCAGCACACACGTCCAGCTAGTGACTCCCTATTCCTCCAACGCAGAGGCTCTGTCCCTGCTGCCCGCCCCCGGCCTCTTTGGGAAGGACTCCCTCCAAACAGCTGCTTGCCCCTCGCCTCTTTCTGGGCCCTGCTTTGGAGTCATCGCATGGAAAAGGCCGTCCCCGACCACCCGTCTGAAAGAGCACGGGCACACCCCTGTCATACTCTGCCTTACTGGGCTTCGCTTTCCTTCAAAATTCTTAGCTCACGTTACATACTGACCTAAGTCTTCTGTCTTCTTCTACAGTAGCATAAACTCCAGGAGATCAGGGATATTTGTCAGTTTGTTCTCTGTTAAAATCCTGACATCTGGAATAGTGCCTTGTAAATAACAGGGGCTCACTCACCATTTGTTAAATGAATAAAAAGTAGAATTTTACTACAAACTCGGCTGCCTCTTCTGGGGGAGCCTCAGCTTTTTAGGCCAAGCCACAGGAATGAAGCTACGATGCGACTGAGCGAAAATACCAGTTGTTGACGTGCTGTAACAAATCGCCTGCCTGCGTATCCCTGGCACAGAGCTAACCACGCAGTATTAGGCATTTGTCTGAACATCAGTAAGAAACCGTGGATTCTGAGCAATACAGGCACGGACAGAACTGGCCACAACACGCGTCCAGGCCCCAGCCTAGGCGTGCGCATCGGGGGTGGGGAGTCTCTAAGGAGGAGAGGGAGAAGGAAGGAGAACGTGCCGGGCAGAGGTCAGAGTCCAAGGAGCAGCCGAGAGTGTTCTGTGTGGACACGGCTGCGGGACCGTATTGATCTGCAGCGCGAACCTTGTACGGTTCATTCTAACTCCCGGGGAAAAGCGGGCAGGGCTGGTCTCTTGAGAGTCGGTCAGTGCGGTCTGACAGGACGAACACTCTTGCAAGACGGATGGTGAACCTCTGAGACCCAGCAGCCTCTAAGAAATCTGTGCCCCGCAGCAGCAGCCTCCTCCTCCAGTTCCTGTATCAGGGGACCAGGCATGATGGAAAACTGGTGTCACACAAGGACGAATGTTGGCCGTCAAACTCCCGAAGCTCTGGTGTCAGCTCTATTTCTTGAGCCTGTTTAAACTGGTGTCTCTAAGTGTAACTTACAAACTGCATACAAATGCACACAAGCATAAATTCCATCCTTTCTCTGACCACCTGTGGGAGACTGTTACATCCTAAGTGTAACAAAATAGCCCTGGCTGGTGTGGCTCAGGGGATTGAGTACTGGCCTGTAAAACAAAGGGTCACCGGTTCAATTCCCAATCAGGGTACATGCCTGGGTTTCAAGAGGCACCCACACACTAAATGTAACAAAATAATTAATATAGACAAATACCTGTTTGTAATCCTGTGCCTCACATTTTAACTTAATGATACAGAAACAATTTCAACATTTAACAAATCATAAACTTTTAGCCCTGGCTGCTGTGGCTCAGTTGACTGAGTGCAGGCCTGTGAACCAAAGAGTTGTGGGTTCGATTCCCAGTCTAGGGCACATGCCTGGGTTGTGGGCCAGGTCCCCAGTAGGGGGCGCGAGAGGCAATCACACACTGATGATTCTTCCCCTCTCTTTCTCCCTCCTTTCCCCTCTGTAAAAATAAAAAAATAAAACATGGAACTTTTAAAAATGTTCTGAAATTGAATTTGTGCAGAAAATGTCAAGCTGTGTCAGCTATGGTAAACACACACACAAGGACATGCACACATATTTTCGCCAAAAGCGTCCTTGTTATATGCCCAAAGTACACAGCTCAAAATTCAAGCAAATACTCATTTCAAAACAAATTGAACAGATAAACATCATGGCATGATCTGTGTAGCTACCATTACTTTTGCCATTTTCCGTGGTATAGCTGATGTATTTCACCTGACGGGGGGCTGGTTTCGGGAACTCTGACCGTTCCCCTCCGTCCTGCACTACCGTCCGTGAGCCTCCCGCTGTGGGCACTCGACCACGGGCAGGGTATTTAGTTTTTCTCAGTTCCCACAGCATGTAGAAACAAACGAAACAAAACACTGTTGTTGTTTTGTGTGTGTCAGTTTGTTTTGTTGTTAAAGTAAAAACATTGTTGTTTTTACTTTATAGGCACTGCATTCCTTAAAGTTTGAAAAGAGTATTTAGCCAATAGTGGAGGCCAGGTTTGACACGAGATTAAATGCTCAGGCACAGTCTGGCGTAAAACTGGACCAGCCGTGGTCAGGGGGGCGCCCTCGGGTGTCTGCAGAGGTGGGCTGGGCCCCGGAGCCTGGCTCTGGCCAACGGGAATCACAGGGCCCAGCCGAAGGGGCGCGGAGGGCCGCTAGGCTGCTCCACGGGCCTGGTGTGGCCAGGCCCTCTCATTTCTCAAGAAAGCCACAAACCCAATTTTAACGTGAATCTCTATGTTTTTAAATGCTAGCAATTGGTTCTGAAAATGGTTTACGGTCTAGTTTCAGGTGTACACGGCCCATAGACCTGATTTTGGGGCTCTGTGCACCTGAAACTAATATAAAACAGTATTGAATGCCAACTGCAATTGAAAAAGACAAAAGCATTAGAAGGGCCCAACACAGCACACGTGTGGCCTGACGTGGCACCAGGGCAGCCTGTGTGTGGGCTCGGGGAAGAAGTAGGTGCTTCCAGGGAGCTCCAGGCCCGCGCCTGCCATTCGTTTCCGGCTTCCTAGGGTGTTCACTCCACCCCCCAGTCACCTGGCACGGAAATCCAGCCAGCTGCCGAAGCTCCTGTGCAGCGGCTAAGGGCGCCGATCCCCTTGGGTTCCTATCCTGACCGCCGTACGGGGCACCTGCCCTGTCCCTTTGACTGACCGCTCTGGGCTCCAACGTCCTCATCTACAGAATTTGGATAATGCTACAACCCCTCACGCCCTGGGAGGTGTGGCTCAGCGGATTCAGCGCTGGCCTGTGAACTGGAAATCCGCAAGTCCCATTCTGGTCCGGGCACATGCCTGGGTTGGGGACCTGGCCGCCAGCTGGGGGTGTGAGAGAGGCAACCTGTCAATGTATCTCTTGCACACGTTTCTCTCCCTCTCTTTCTCTCTCCCTTCCCCTCTCTCCAGAAATAAATAAATAAAATACTAAAAATGAATAATACAACCCCTCTCATAGGGCTATGATGGGATTAAATGAGATACTGCACGCAAAATGCCTAAATGCAGAGCAAGGCTGACAATACGGATCAATGACTGTTATCTGTGAGCTTGACACCTCCCTCCTCACCATCCATTCACAATTAATCAGCAAACCCTTTTAAATGGGACACCGGAAACCCTCTCCAATCCATCGTGTTGTTCTCATCCCCATTTCTCTGCCTTAGCTCGTAGCCTCACTCTCTCTGCCCAGACTCTCACTGTGGTCTGAGAACGGCACCTCCGCTCTGCTGAGCGCCTGCCCTGTGCCAGCCAGAGCGCCACCCGGCGCCCCACTCTGACCCGCCCCCATGCTGAAGCCGGTCGATTCTGATCTCTCCGTCCCACAAGGCGTCCCACAGCCAGTCCGTGAAGGGGTGTGATTGGGGGAGAGTGGTATCTGGTTCTGGTCTGACTTTCACGCTGAGACCTCTGCTTGGGGGGAAATAAAAGAGGCAACACCATCTCGGTGCTCAGAGAATCCCGCGAGAAGACTGGGAGCGGATGATCTCAGGAAAGGCAGAGAGCCAGGAACGAAAATAAACATCATGTTGTTTGGTGTTTACGGTCTTAAACACGTGCCACTGAAGCACTCATTCAACAAAGACTCACTGAATGAATGGAGGGCTGTTGCCCAGCCTCACTCCCCACCCCGCAGGCAGGCTCAGAGCCCCGGCTTTGGCAGGCTGGGAAACCGAGGAGGCCGTCCAGCAGAGAGGTTTCCGGTGTGGCTCTGGGGTCAGGCCGCCGAGATCAGCGCCTGGCACTCGCAGTTTCTGGTGGGTAGAGTTGACAGGGTAATAATAGTGCCTACTTCAGAGTCGTTGGAAAGATTAAATGACAGAGAACATGTGAAGTGCTTAGCACGGTGCCTATGAAATTATTCTGATTACTGTATGACAACAGTTCAGTAAATGTGCCCTGGCCGGTGTGGTTTAGTGGACTGAGTGCTGCCTGTGAACCAAAGAGTCGCTGGTTCGATTCCCAGTCAGGGCACACGTCTGGGTTGGGGGCCAGGTCCCCAGTAGGGGGTGCACGAGAGACAACCACACACTGATGTTTCTCTCCCTCTCCGTCTCCCTCCCTTCCCCTCTCTCTAAAAATCAATAAGTAAAATCTTTTTTTAAAAAGTTCAGTAAATGTAAGCTATCATGGTTTGTCAAAAAGACCCTACTACTCGACTTGAGCCTTCTGTAGCTTATCCTGCCCACTCTGTCCGCATCCAGGATCTCCACATTATTGTCCAACCGCGGGATCAGAGTTCCTTGAGCACGGAAGAAAGAACGAGCGGTAAACTTCTAACCAATAAATAAGCAGGAATATGGAGCCGCAAGCACAGAACTTCCGGTCGCGTACAGTGGCTCGAGGATAAAAATAGGTGTGGACTCTCAATGGCCATGCTTGAAGGGACAAAACAGAGGGCGTGCCTTCAAACTGCTAGGGGAGTTCCGTGCTCGGTCACACTTCCACTGTGGAATGAAGACTTTTTAGGCATTTGAGGCTTTGAAGAATGTCAGATATTCTAAGGAACAGGGTAAGTTATTACAGCAGTTCCCCAATAGATGTTAAATGGTACTGAGCCAGGTAAGGTCACTGAATGTGACGAACTGTTTCAAACCACAAGTCCGTGCTGAGTGCCTACCATGTGTTGGTTTGACAGCGACTGGCACAGGTGACCCAACAGACGTGTGTTGATTTGCCCACGGAGCTTACCTGCTAGTGGGGGAGAGACACGGAACAAACAGCTACAGAAGGAGGACTGAGTCAGAGAGTGATGAGGGCTCCAGAGAAAGAGAAACCGGGGCCCAGAACTCCAACTCCCAGGACACAGGAACTGCAGCAGGAGAACAAGCTAAAGGACACCAGGGGGACGCAGTCAGAGAGAACACAGGCCTGAAAGTCCTTAAAAAGTAGTCAAAATTGTTAAAACTAA
This sequence comes from Trachops cirrhosus, assembly GCA_028533065.1. NCBI lineage: Eukaryota > Metazoa > Chordata > Mammalia > Chiroptera > Phyllostomidae > Trachops > Trachops cirrhosus. The sequence goes on along the minus strand of CM052543.1, from coordinate 4,293,458 downwards.
GAGGGAGAGGAATGCAGATTAAAAAGAGTTAACAATCAAATTCCAAAAAATGAGCTGTGATTGGATCCTGGGCCAAGGAAAAAAAGTTATAAAAGATGGTTTGGGAATAAGCAAGGATATTTGAATACAGACTGAACATTGGATAATATAAAGGAATTATTATTAACTATAATTTATTAATTAAAATGTGAATATGTGTTTAAGTAAATGTACTCGGGTACAGGGCTATGGAGGAGAACATATTCGTGGGGACCACGGGCTGAAGTGAGAGTGACGGAACAAACGGAGCCGACTGGTGTCAGCCGCTGGATCGAGGTAGAGAACATTTGGCTGCGCACTGCTCTTTCAACCTTTCTGTGTGTATTAAAATGCCCAGTGGAAAATGTCAGATGAAAAGGAATACAAGGGGATACTTAGGAAAGCAATGTGACAACTGGTGGAAGGAATTCTGCTGTAAAGGGAGGATTAGGTTCCTAGAGCTGCTTACTAAGGCGCCACCAGCTGGGTGGCTTAAAGGACGAGAAACTGATTTTCTTACAGGTTGGAGGCTGGAAGTCCAAAATCAAGGTATCGTCAGGTCACCCTGCCTACGGAGGCTCCAGGGAGGAATCCCCTGCCCATCTCACATCTGGTGGCCGTCAACATTCCTAGACTTGTGGCCGCATCACTCCTGTCTCTCTCTCTGGGGTCACATCGCCTCCTCCTCTTCTGCATGTGCCTGACCTCCTGTCTCCCTCGTGCAAGGACACTTGTGATGGCATTTAGGGCTCATCCAGGTAATCTGGAATAAGCTCCTCCTCTCGAGATCTTTAATTTGGTCACATCTTTTGCCACATAAGGTAATTTTCACAGGTCCCTGGGATTAAAAAGTGAATATATCTTTCGGGGCTGCTTTTGCACCTGCCACGGGGAGCAAGAAAATAGGGAGGCATGTGGAGGGGAAGGTGGGGTCAGGAGAGGTTTTGAGTTTTTTTTAAAGATGAGAGCAGTTACAGCATGTGTATAATAACATTTAGTAGAGTTCGCTGTGCGTGGTAGTAGCCGGGCAGAGGTACGGCGCGTTTGTTCCTTGTGTTGGCCACTCTCACACGGGAAAATTTGTCAAGAAAACAGCAAGTTACCCTCAAGGTGAAAATTAGCGCGACTCTTTGAGAATTCAATTAAGAACAACCGAGATGAAAACAACAATAATACAAATAACGGAGACAACTTCAAACCAAGGACGAGCAGGTCAAATCTGATGGGGAGGTGAGGGGAGACGGGAAGTGGTGATCACGGTGAAGGGACTGAAACAGTGGAGCCCAGCGATCACTCTGGGACTAGTCAGCGGGAAGGTCCAGACACACAGGCCGGTGAGAGGCCTGCCCCGCTAGACGGTGGCATTGGCTCCGCGGGAAAGGAGGGCACAGAGATAGTGAGGAGAGCAGCTTTAAAACCCAGCACGCACAGTCACGCTTGGGAGACACGGCTTCCCACTTTTTTTCTTCGCTTCTTCATTTTCTCACCTCTTCTCTTGCTTTCGTCACTTTAGAGCCCCTCGCTCATTCTTAGGGTCCTCTTTCAGAAGTTTTCTCTGCCCGCTCCGGCCTGCGTCTTCTCCTACGACTTTGTCCACCCTTCATCGTGCTGCAGTGTTCTGTTCATCTCACTGTGCAAACCAGAGCCTTCTCGCCCGCCCGAAGTCTGCTCCTCCAACATTCCTCTACAAGCTCCTCGGTCACAGCTCTTCTCCGAGAAACTGACATCCAGTTCCCCTTTACCTGTCAACATGATCAAATCTTCTTCCTCCTCAGAATGCTCCCGTCCCCCTCTTCGTCCATCACTCTTGTCTCCTCTGGTCCTGGTCTCTGCCTTCACCCCAGAAGCTCTGCATTCTCACTGTCTCCTTTTAGGCTTGTATGCTCTTCTCCTTTCTCACATTTACCCCTTCAGGGTCGATAATGTTCTGCTTGGCTCTAATTTCCCCTCTTTGACTTGCAATACTTCCTCTACCTGCTTCTCTTTCCTTCTTTAGCTTCAATCCTTCATCTGCCTTATTCACCAGCACCTTCATCTATACCCTCTTTCTCTTCCATAGAAACAGATTCATCAGTAATATCACTCACCCCAGTGAAGACATCCCCCTTAACTGCTGCCCCCTCCTCAGTCCCCTCCAGTTCTCCATCATTCCTTTCCACCTTTCAAAAGGAATTTCCATCTCAGCACTAGTAACCTTCTAGTGTTTTCATCACTAGTAACTTCTACCAATCTTTCAATTTTCTCTTCATGTGTGCTCCCCATTCCTGAATGCTTCAACTTCTCTCCACTAGTCCCCAGCTTCTCCCTACTGGATCCCAGCTTCTCTGCACTTGACCGCAGCTTATCTCCAACGGATCTCAAATCCTTTGCACTGGTACCCAGCATCTCTCCCCTGAACACCAGCCTTTCTCCACTTGACCTCAGTTTCTCTCCATTCGCCCTCACCTTCTCTCCACTCCACCTCAGTTTCTGTCCACTTGCGCCCAGCTCTTCCTCACTGTGCCCTAGTTTCTATCCTCTGGCTCTCATATCCTCTCCACTGGTCCCCACCCCCGTGAACCTCAACGCCTCTTTAAGCCCAGACTCCCTCCCAGACCCTGTTGTAGTCCTTGCACTCTCAGATTCAACCCCTGCTTTGGGGCTGACTTCCCGTTTCCCCACATTTCCTTTGGGGTCCCTTTCCCCAGACCCGCTGAAGCCTGTACCGCACTCGCTACACTGCGTCGAAGCTGCACATGCTTCCTTTCCTGACTCGGGCCTGACTTCTCTTTCAAGACCGTCTTTTCCACATCTGCCAGTCTCCAGTACTGAGACTCAAGCTTTGGATCCCACATCCTAGGCTTTTGGGTCTTCCTACTCAGGGGCTCCATTCTCTTCCCAAACATATGAGCCCGTTTCAGGGCATCCACATTTTTTTCTCGCAGCATCTGTGCTCTTCTGCTCCCCGGCTCCATTTGGAGCCACCCGTGGGCCCGGACCTGGCCTTGGACGCCCTGGCGGCGGGCCATGTCGTGCCCCCTAGCCTCCCTGTGCCGCTTACAACGCCGCTCCTTCCTGTCTCCGGGCGGAAAACCAAACGGAACCCTTTTCTCCATAGACATTAGCCCTCGCCCTCGTTCGCAGCCCATCACTTCCTCCCTGGTTCCCCATTACTTCCCCACCCTAAGCTCGCATGCTCCCACCTTGCCCCCTAACCCCCTGCCCCGTCCACCTACCCCGGCCCCCTAGCCCACTAGCCTGCCACACCGCCCCGCCCACCGCGTGGGGGCGCGAGACTGGGCTAGTGCGCACGCGCAGACCGCGAGGGACCGTTGGAAGGCGAGGCCGGGAGCGGTGGCGGGCGGAAGGCTGAGGGCCTGGGGGCGGGGCTGACGTGGCCTGAGACCTCTGGGACCTCAGAGCTGCCAAAGCCAGCGCCCATGCTGTAGCTTGTTCCCGGCCCTCTCAGTTCCCCAATTTCTCTTAAAAGCTGGCTCCAGGCTCAGGAACGACAGATGTTGAGGCCAATGGCTTCGCGCACGATAAACCTGGGACCCAATCAAAACGGGGTGGGGACCACGCCCCACTCCAGGTGACTCCTTGGCAGGGAGGGAAGAGTGTCTCCGTCAGCTGATAGGATCTCCACTTGGTCCGTCCCTCGGGGCGGGTAACCCGGGACAAAGCTGCGGGGGCGCGCGCGCCAGTCACGGAATCCCGGTGTGCTGCAGCCGAGGAGAGTGATGGGGGAGCGTCAAGAGGCTGGGAAGGAGAGCAAGGTAAAGGCAGCCCCACACACCCCTAACCAACCTCCACCTCACTCCATGATACCTAGTGATGCCCAGTCTGGGAGGGGTGTGTGTGCGCCTTTGCGTGCAAGCGTGAGCAGGAGGGTGGGGCGCCTCTGTGGCACCTGAAGGGAACTGGTGAGGATGCCAAAGGAAACAGGGTTTTACCTTTGCTTTTACAGATGGAAGGGACCCACCGCTGTCACTCCTCACCTCCTCAGGGCAGACTCCTGCTGGCTTGATGGGGAAGAAGAGGGAGGGATGTTAGGAACTGAGAAGGGGCTGGAGTCCCTTGTTCTTTCCCAAGGTCGGGGAAATCCTGTTCAGCGCCAATGGCTTTACTCTTGTATCTGTGTTCATATAGTCGTAAGACCATTCGACTTTATCCTTTCCTCTTGACTTCAACAAATAGTTACTGAGCAACTTTCCACCAAGGATACACTTAAGGTGCATACTTTCGGGGGTTGGAGGCGGGTACATAGTTAGCTATGGCTTAGGGGTCAGGATGGAGCAGCTGTGGTCCATCCTTGACATCCCATCTCCCTCAAGGAGTTACCAAGACGTGCAGGTCAGAGCGGAGATACTAAAGCAGCAGGAAGGAGACAGGGGACTTAGGGACCTACTGCACTAATGAGCTAGATTGTGTGTGTTGTGGGGGAGGTGGTTGCACACAGGAAGAGCCTTCCCTGGGGGTGTCAGAGAAGCCAAGAAGTGAGGAGTTTGGACAGGTGAGACAGGCTGAGAGACACAAAGTATGGAACTGAAAGTATCTGTTTCAGTGTTTATCTATATTCATACTTGTGGTTAAATTTATATATATATATATGTCTGGCATATAGTAAGAACACATTTTCTTTGGCTACAGTGTTAACTATTATACTATTGTTGTTGCTGTTGTTACTCCTGTTACCATATGGGATGCCACGTGCCCTGAACACGTGCTAGGCTGTCACACTGATAGGCGCACCCCCAGCCTGGGTAGGCGCCAGCCTCTGAAAGTCTCTGGAGTAAGCATTGCCCTCTCTAGATTCCCCTTTAAATGCAGAGAAATGAAGGAATAGTAAACATATATGTGTAAGTAAAAATGTAATAGAAGAGAAAATGAAATAATATAAAATACCGAATACTTTACTAATCTAATAGAAAGCAAGCAAGAAAAGGAACAAAAAAACCCCAAAGAGAAAACAAAACACAAGATGGCAGGTTTATAGCCTACTATACCAGTAATTTCAATAATTATGGCTGGACCAAATGCTCCAATTAAAAAACAAACATTTTCGAAGTGGATTTTTAAAAAGATTTTACTTATTTTTTAGAGGAGGGAGAAAAAGAGGGAGAGAAACATCGATGATTTGTGAGAGAAGCATCACTGGCTGCCCCTCCCAGGCACCCCTACCAGGGATGGAACCCACCACCCAGGCATGTACCCTCACGGGGAATCGAACCGGCAACCCTTCACTTCGCAGTATAACACCCAACCAGCTGAGCCACACTAGTCAGAGCCTTATTGGCTTTTTTAAAGACAACTCTAGTCTCGCAAAAGAGGCATATTTTAAGTATAAGGACACAGAAAGATTGGGGGGGGAGGGTGAAAAATATACACCATGAACACACCAACCAAAAGAAAGCTGCTATTGCTATATTAATTGCTATATTAATAGCAATAGCAGACTAAGTAGACTGGAAGACACAGAAATAAAGAGGGACACTTCAACAGGAAAATAAAACTGTCTTAAATATATATGTACTTAATAACATCGTTTTAAAGTATGCAAAGTAAAAGATTACAAAACTAAAAGGGGAAAAGACAAACTTACACACACAGAAGTTTAACACAACTCTCAATATGAGAACAGGCAGACAAATATTTAGTAAGGATTTAGAAGATTTAAAATAACATGATAAATCCTCTTGATATAAATGATTTATGTAGAGCTCTATACCCAGGAACTGCAGAAAACACATTCTTTTATTTTTTTCCTAAAAGATTTTTTAAAATTTACATTTAGAGAGAGGGGAAGGGAGAGAGAGAAACATCAATGTTCACGAGATACATTGTCTCTTGCTCACCCCCAATTTGGGGACCTGGCCCACGCACAGCCCAGGCCTGTGCCCTGACTGGGAATCAAACCAGTGACCTCTCAGTTTGCAGGATGGCACTCAACCCACTAAGCCACACCAGCCAGGGTGAAAACAACTTTTTAAGTGCACATGAAACATTTACCAAAATCCATTATATGTTGGGTTATAAAGCAATATCAATAAATTTTAAAAGATTAAAAACATAGACCCTGGCTGGGTAGCTCGGTTGGTTGGAGCATTGTCCCAATATGCCAAGGTTGTGGGTTGCATCCCTGGTCGGGGCACGTATGGGAGGCAACCAATCAATGTTTCATTCTCGCATTAATGTTTCTCTCTCTCTCTCTCAAGTCAATAATAAAAAATATCCCTGTGTGAGAATTTAAAAAAGAATAATAATAACTTATAATGAAGGTGTTCTTCCAGGAATGCAAGGTGGTTTACCATTTGAAAAAAAAAATCAGTCAATGAAATTTAGCATAGACACAGAATAACAGGAAAATTCATATAATATCTCAACAGAGGGAGAAAAAACTTGATAAAAATCACCTCTCTCATCAAACTAGGCATAGAAGGGAATTTCCTTATTCTGGCAGAGTATCTAAAAACATCATCAGCCAGCCTGCGAGTCAAAGGGTCACTGGTTCGATTCCCAATCGGGGCACATGCCTGGGTTGCAGTCCAGGTCTCCAGAAGGGGGTGCAAGAGAGGCAACCACACATTGATGTTTCCTTCTCTTTCTCCCTCCCTTCCTCTCTCTCGAAAGAAAGAAACATCGTCAGGATTAAATTTTGAATGCATTCCTTCTGAGATCAGGAACAAGTCAAGGATTTTCTTTATCACTATATCATCACTTCTGCATTGTATTAGAGGTCCTAGCAAGTGCAATAAGGCAAGAAAAAGAAATAAAATTTATAAAGTTTGGAAAGCAAGAACAAAAACGGTCATTATTTTATTTTTTATATACATGAGTTTTTTTTAAGATTTTATTTATAGCCCTGGCTGATGTGGCTCAGTGGATTGAGCGTTGACCTGCGAACCAAAGGGTCGCGGGTTCAATTCCCAGGCAGGGCACATGCCTGGGTTGCAGGTCAGGTCCCCAGTAGAGGACATTCCAAAGGCAACCACTGCAAAAGCAGTGCTGCTGAGGAGGGTTTGGCCGGAGGACAAAAGCCTGCAGTGAGGATGGGCAAAGGGGCCGTGGTCAGTTAGGTCAGGGACCTCCCTTCCCCTGCAGCCCTCCTCTCTGTCAGTGGACCTACAGGGAGACAGCTCCTTACAGGCGGAGATATCTGATGCAGTGAGCAAGCGGGGCAAGGTGATTCACTGTTCAAACCACGGTGAGGCTGCACAAGGAGCAAGGGGACAAGTTCAGATGGCTGCCACAGGAAGTTTTGGGAGCATGAAGAACCTGCTTCCCTAAGCCTCTCCTCCCCCGGGAGGTGCTAGGGAGATGCCATCATAGCCTTTGGGCGCTGTGTCTCAACCTGGCTCCTGTCCCATGACCCTCTGAGAAAACGGGTATCTTGTCTAGTTTTTAATCACCTTCACCTAAGGCCCCAAGCCCTAACCATCCCCTGACTGAAACCATGGACCACTGAGCCCCCACTGGGCCTCACTGGGGATGAGAGATTGGGGAGGGCCAAAAGTGGGTTCCCAGGAAGTCTGATGCAGGGTTTGGGGAGGGGAGGAGCCCAGACCCAGTTCTCAGTGGGGCGTCCCCTGGCTACATGGGTGCCTCGGTCCATCTGCCAGCCTCATTGTGAGGGGCAGGCCTGGGCGTTTGGGTGAGGGCAGAAGGCTGGCCCAGCATTCTGGGTGTGGGTGGTGACCTCGGCAGTGAGTGGTCTCCTGGCTCTGTCCCTCCTCTGAGCAGCAACCCCCCAGCTCCTCCAAAGCCAGACTTCACAGCTTCAAGGGAAAAGCTGCAATAGTTGGGTGAGAGACAGCTCTGTCCCTCAGAAGGAGTTTGCCAAAAAGAAGCAGGGGATAGAAGCGTGAGTGCCACCTCCTTTCCTTGTCTATGACAAAGCTCCTGCCCCAGCCCTCTCCTGGGGACCCTGACTGTCCCCTATGGATGTCACGGGTCCCTGACTCTGACCCCAGGGCTGCTCAGGGGGCAACGGATGATGAGAACTAAGGAGGGCATTTGAGCTGCCTGCTCTTCTCTGCAGTGAGTACCTGGCTGTCTTAGAAAAGACACTTGCAATTGCCCTGGCTGGTGTGACTCAGTGGACTGAGCGCCAGCCTGTGAACCGAAAGGTCGCCAGTTCGATTCCCAGTCAGGGCACATGCCTGGGTTGTGGGCCAGGTCCCCAGATTGGAACAAGTGCAAGAGGCAACTGATGGGAGTATCCCTCGCACACTGCATGTTGATCTCCCCCTCTTTCTCCCTCCCTTCCCCTCTCTCTAAAAATAAATAAAATCTTAAAAAAATAAAAAGACAGTTGCAATGCATGAAGTCTTTCTTCAGGGCCTGGCACCGCACCCTGCAGCAAGACTAAAACTTCCTTTTTTCACCCTCAGCTGAGGACTCTCCCTGCCCCCCCGCCCCTATTGCTTTCAGATAGAGAGGAAGAGAGAGAGAAACATCTGAACTGGGAGGAAACCCACAACCTAAGCATGTGCCCTGACTGGGAATTGAACCCATAATCTTTTGATTACGGGATGCTGCTCCAACCAAGCCATGTTGGTCACGACCAAAACTTCGTCTCTTTGGGATATAGCCAGGATGTGAGCTGGTCCAGAATGCAGGGGTCACCCCTGGTGCGGGGGGACAGGGCTCTTGGTGGGCTCAAGCCTCTTATCGGCTCTGCAAGTGACATGTGCCTGGGGCGGGATGGACAAATGCCCACCCCAACATCACACTCCCCACATGTGCCTCAGCTGTGTCCCAGGAAAGAAGTGCAAGGAGCTCCTTGGGGGTTTTCTGAGGAATTTTGCTAAGTCTGCAGATGAAGCCCTCATCACCAGCATGTCACGTCTCAGGGTGACCCCCGAGGCCCCTTTCTGGATTTAACCTAGGGCCTCAAGTCCACAGCAAAGACTGAGGCTCAGGGAGCTGTGGGAGGGAAGCCACCGTGGGGCCGGGCCTAGAGGGAAATGGCAGCGCCCCTGGTGCCAGGCTCCTGGTGACTTGGTGTAAGTGGGTCTTCTCTTGCTCCATTAGAGGGGTGGGAGACTTTGAGCATGAGAGAACCTTCCTGCTGGGGTGTCACACCTACCTCTGGGTGCCTGCCTGGGGGCGGACTGAGTCATGCACTCCCACGAGTGTATGCAGGGCCCAAGGGGCCCTTTATTTCCTGCCCCCTCTCCCCACCGTTCCAACTCCCCAAGGGAGAGAAGAGAGCAGAAAAAATAAGCTATGTCCATCCACAGCCACAGACCCTGGGGTGGGGGCTCGACATGCAATGAGCTCTGAGGGAGGACTCTTCCCCAACAGGCCTGGCAGACGATTATATCCCTATCTTGGCTGCACTGAGCTGTCTGTGAAGACAGGAAGTCAACCAGCTGTAAACGGGACCCCCCCCTCTTCTCCCCACTCCTGCCACTTCTCTACGCCTGTAATACTGCGTATGCCCATAAGGGGTCACTCTGTGGAAGCCTGTGTCTGTCTGCTCCAGGGAAGAGTTGCAGAAGTGCCTTCTGGGATTCAGGAAAGAGGGAGATTCACCCAAGGGTGGAGTAAGGGGAGGGAGGCTTTAAGCACCCCACTAAGGCCCCTGCCCTAACTCCTCCCCACTGCCTCCTGGGAGCTTCCTCAGATTGGCAGGGCTCTTTGAAAGACTAAGGGGGAGTACTGCCTTCTGTGTTGAAAGGCCAATCAGGGAAAAAAGGATGCTGGGAAGTGGTAAGGCTCCAGGATAATTTTGGGATCTTCGTATTCATGATTCCCTGGACTGACCCTCCAGACCAGTTTAATAAAGAGGAGGAGCAGGCCCTGGCCAGGTAGCTCAGTTGGTTAGATCATCATCCTGATACACCAAGGTTGCAGGTTTGATTTCTGGTCAGGCCACATACAAGAATCAACCAACGAATGCATCAACCACACACGTGTTTTTCTCTCTAAAAAAAAAAATAAATTTTTTTGCATTAAAAAGTAAAGAGGCGGAGTGGAGACAGGGCTCCAGCCCCAAGTGTATGCCTGGAGATGGGGGAGGTGGGTGGGAGCTGGCCTTGCCGAGGCATTTGCAAGGCCACACCACGTGCCTCTGGCAGGCAGCACTGTGCTGCCAACATCCTGCCCCAAACCCACTGTTCCTGAACTCTTCTCCGAGAAAGTCACTGGAGCGTGCCAGTCTTTCTAAAATGTTTGTCCACACCTCTTCCCTGCTCAAGGCCCTTCAGTGACCCTGCCCCTTCCAGAAACTGCCCAAGACACAAAGCGCAAATTCCTTCGTGCATCCTAGGCCTTCTGTGATCTGGCCAAGGATGCGCCCACTGAACTGCTGGTTCCTGGAGCACATACCAGGCTCACAGACATGCAAAGACTTTAGCTGCTAATCCTACTCAACCGAGATCCAAATCAGATACCATCTCCTCTGTGAGGCCTACCTGGCCTGCTGCCCTGAACATCAGGGTTTGCCCTGGAGTGGTTATCAAGTGATGCTGGACAGATGAGCAGCAGCCCCCCAAAACCATGGCTGCTCCTCAGCAAGACCCCTCGCCAGTCCCCACCTTCCTGATTCAGAAGCCGGGACGACCGAATGGCCTCAGATGAGGACCTGAAGCTGTCAAGACATGCTGAGATATGCGACTCCAGGCAGTCAAGCTGTGAGGTGGCCCTTGAGCAAACCTCAGGCTAGAGGCCACTGGGACTGGGGCATCCAAGGAGGGAAGGCAGATGCGGGGGCGGGGAACAGCGACCCTGCTGGCCCCAGGACCTGTTATACTGGCGGCTGCAAGCCCTGGCCAACTATGAGAACGCCAGCAAGGCTTCGGGCAAGGCCCGCACCAGGAACGGGGGGGGGCGGGGTGCAGACTGTCAGAGCCACCGGCGACTGCACTGCCGGTGCTCTGAACGCTCCTCAGGCTAGCAGGGCGAGCCCTGCAGCCCCGGAGTCCCTGCCACTGGGCTGCCTACCCTGCCGGGGTTCCCGTTCCTCCCCCTCTGCTCTCCAGAACCCATGGACTTCATTCAAGTCCTGCTGAGCCTCCCCTTCCGGCAAGAATCTCATCGGGCTGGGAGAGCTGGAGCTCACACGGGCCAAGCTGAGCCCTCCAGCCTCACTGACCCCTCTTGCTACCTCCCCTCCTCCCACCTGCGCAGGTTCTTTCCAAGTGACCTAGGGGGCTGCTGGTTAGAGGGGCAGGCAGCTGTGAGCAGTCCCAGCTTCGGCTCAGGGCCAGTCCCCTGCCCTCAACAGCAGTAAGGCCCCAACAAATGGCAGCTGTTACTGCCGAGGACAGGGATGAGAGGAGGGTGGGGGCAGTTATCTAAGATACATGAAGAGCAACACCCCATCTCAGGGAGGGAGCATGGTAGTACAAGCAGGTAGCACCAAGACCTTTCTCCTCTTCAGGCTAGCACCTTGCTTCTCCAGAACACCCTTTTCGCCCTCAAGGGGGAGCCTTAGAGCGGCCAGACTGCTTTGGGACCTTCCCTGACGTCTCCCAGGCCCCACCCCAGCTAGATGCCTCTTACCACCCACACCAGCCACTAGACCTGCCCATGAATCCCAGGGCAAGCCCAAGCCCCACCACGCCCCGCCCCGCGGCCCTGCAAGAGCACAGGGCAGCTCGGGCACCATGCTCAGTCACAGGTAGGCAGAGTCCCAAACTGGTGGGGGCCCTGACCTTCCTCCCCAGAGGACTGAACGGCAGCCTCCACCTACCTTCTGGCCCGAGTTCAGTCGTCCCCAGCCTGTCTATCCACAAAGAGCCTGGTTTTGTAACAAGGTGGCCTGCTTTGTCCTCACTTCCCAGTTCTGGGCCTACTAGGCACACTCTCTCCCAGGGGGAGAGACCCTGGGGGAACAAGATCCCCACAGCATCCTCATCCATTTTCCAGAGTACCACCTGACCCTCCACGGGGAGGTTTCAAGACCCAGTGTTTGGAACCCAGGAATTGCCTTCAAGGCATGGACCACCTAAGACCAATCGCCCAGTCCTCTATACACCCATTTCCTAAACGGTAAAATGCAACCACCCCTTCCTGCCTGCCTGCCGGATACTGACCGGCTCCAAGGAGTGAAGCAACCAGCTCCAACTTGAGGCCCTTTTACTTCAGCTGACTGGGATGGAGGATGGGGGTGACTTCTGCGATACCTTCCCCTGCTGGGCAGGTTAAAGCCCAAAGTACAGGCTGCAGAGAGCCCCCTGCAACGCCAGCAAAGGGCTCGAGGGCCTAGCCAACACCTCCTTAGTTAAACAGAGGAAGGTGGAAGCCAGGACACCTGAGTCTGAAGTCCTGGGCTCCACCTAGCTAGCCCCACCCTGGACTCCAGCCACATCTGCAGCAGGCCAAAGGCCCAACTTGGCTTCTGACTCATGGCAGCCATGGACCCAGCCCTCAAATGAGTCAGCCACCCAGGGAAGAAAGTAGAGAAAAGACCAAAAAAGAACCTTGAAGGTAGAGAAAGTCACTCAAGAGGTAATCTGTGACTTGCAACCACCTCACAGCCCACAGCTGGGAGAAACTGGTCAGGGAATCAGAGAAAGGGGCCTCACTGCCCCCTTGCCCACCAGGGTCAAGGCTACAGAAGAACGCAGTTCAGGCACAAAACCCCTTGTTAGAACGGCCCCTGCGGATGCGCCTTGACCACCTCCTAAGTAGCCAGACTACTGGCACCTGCCAGGAGGCAGACTTGGCCTGTCACTGGGACCAGAAAGGGCATGGGGGCTGGTTGGAGATAGTATAGAGGAGACGCTCTCCTCACTCCTAGCCTAACACCTCACAAGGCCCCCCCCGACCCCAATCCTGAAACAAACACCCTCTTAAGTGAGACTTTTTATTATTATTTTTTTAATTGAAGGTCCCTTACTGGTCCTGCTTCCATGAGTGGCCACGACCAGGTGGAAAGGGGAGGAGAACCAGGTGGCATGGGGAGGGGTCATCTCAACAACATTCCATTTATACACAGAACTAAACAGACAAGCACAGAGTCACTATTGCGGTTAGAAGTTGGCAGCACGGGAGAGGGGAGGAACAGGTGGGGAGTTGGGGTGTCGTTAAAAAAAATACAGGCTGCTCCCAAACCGGGGTGCCTGGGGGGAACTTGGTCTGCTTCAACCCAAGAGGAATCAGAAGATCAAAAGCAGTTTGGGAAGGCCAGAACCGTCAGGGGTGAAGGGAGGAGGAAGGTCCAGGGGGTGGGGGGCTGTTTGGCAACTGGGTGAAGAGACTGCCCTCCCCCTGCTGGGATCCCCCCAGCCCCTCCGGTCTGGCAGGAAGGGGGCAGCCGGCAACCCCCACAGGCAGGTCTCGGGCTGCCAGATGCTCCAGGCAGGGGGCTGGAGGGGGCTCACAAAGGCTTGCCCTCCAGGGAGATGACAGCACTGCCCCCCAGCTTCTCCGCCAGAGTGCAGCGGTCCTTGACCTCCTCGTAGCAGTTTGCTTGTAATTCATGCTTGATCCCTGTGGGGAAGAAGGGGAGTGTCTGTGAGCAGGATGCACTGGGGTGGTGGCTGGGGGGCGGGGTTTATGGCTGGGAAGAAGCTAATCAGAACAGATGGACCGGACAAGGTTACCTTCCAACCAGGCAGGGCAGGGCAGGGCAGAGAAAGGAACCTCCTCTGCCATGCCAGCCACCCCGCCCTGCAGCCAACGCCTGAGCAGAAGCGCATCAATTACTGGTTCTTACCTGTCAGCTTCTTCTTGATGGCATCCTTGGAGCTGGCGTAGATCATTTTGCTCTTAAGGGGTGCAGACTCAGGGGCCCTGGAGAGAAATAGAAAACTTGCAGCAAAGTCCCCTCCAAGTCTAGGAAGTGTCTGTGAGCTACAGATGACTTGGAGAAGCATTTGAGCTGGCCCCCAGCATTTGAACTTTTATCAAGTCCCCGCCCCCAGACACACACCTCGGGTTAAATAGGAGCCACAGAGTCCCCATCCTGAGAAAGGGGAGCAGGGCAGGGCTAGGACAGGTGACTGCATAAAGAGCTCACCAGAAGATAAACACCAGGTCCTCCTTCTTGCTCTCCTTGGTCTCGTAGGTTGCGTCATAGAGGGCATAGCGGCAGTCTTTGTCCGGCAGCATCTTGACAAAGGTGGCGTAGGGATCATCTACAGTCTGGCCCACGTCACCTACCAGGATCTCCTTGCCCTCCTCCAGGATGATATTCTTCTTGTCTTCACTCAGGCAGAAAAGCACCGCCTTCTTGCGCTTCTTCACCTCCTCTGGTGTCGAGGACTTACGCACCTTCATGTCATTGAACACCTTGATGACTCCATCAGAGACAGCCACCCCGGAGGCCTGGGGGATGAGCCACACAGACCTTGTAAAGAAAAGGTTTCTGGGACTCTGCCTGAAGCCCCTCCTTTGCTTTCTTAGGAGACCCGTCTGGATGCTAGAACAGTACAGACCTCAGCCCCGAGAGGTCACTAATCCTCTTCCCAAACTGAGTGACCGATTTTCCCACCCACGCCACTGTTAAAGACCTCTGATCACCTAATTAAACATCATCCCTCCTCACCCTGACATCGTACAGGCTAAAATTTAAAGACCTGTGAAAAGCAGTGGCTTGGCTATGATGTGGGAATGGAATCCAAAGACTCCACAAGCTACTGACTTGTTTCTATACTCACAGTGCTCAATCTCAGCTTTTGGATAAAAGTGCTGACTCAGAACTTCAGATAGGTGAAGGGGACACAGACACCACATCAATCATCTATTCTAAAAAGAACCAGGACCCCACACAATGCTAAACGGGACACCAAAGGTGCTTAAAAGTTCTAGCAAGCTCATCAGAACTGCTCAATGCAGTTAGTGCACAAATTATCCTCTTCCCTGCTTGAGTCTTCCTCGACCAAGACAAAAATTACAACCTCTAATTATGACGCTACACAACTCCCTGTCGTCTGGAATAAATATAGGCCTCAAAAGCCGCTAATAGAAGTAAACAGACCAAAGCCAACTGCCCACGGTCCTTGAGCACCTTTTAAATTTCTATTGTGGTTCGTGTTGAGGGACACCCGGAAATGCAGCTACTGTACACGGAGAAATCTGCCGCGCCCCCCCTCCCGGAACTGCAGAGGAAGCCGGACACGTGACTCAGCCGCTTCCGGAGTAGGCGGGGAAAGGGGTATCAGCTAGTCTCGGCCTCCTTTCCGAGAGAAACCCCTACCCAGAGTCAGTAGCACATCCAGGGACTCTACCCCAAGGAATGCCCTCTACCGGGCGGCATATCAGCCCCCTAGGCTGTGGGCCGGAGCCTGGGCAGATTACTCGACCTTCGCTACTCGCAGCCCTCGGGCGGCACACAGGGGGCGGGGTGGTTTCCGGGCGGTGGCCGCCTGGGTCACTTCCCTAAACGCGGCTCCACCCTCAGGCCCCATCCGGGAAAGCCGAAGGGCCCTGCTCATCTAGGGCTTTGGGCCGAGTGGCCAGCCCTGAATGTGTGCGCACGCGCCGACCCACAGCGCCGTTCCAGCCTTTGCCGAATGTACAGGGCGGAGAACCCAGCTCGCTTGGGCTCACTCGCTCCGGAGCACAGCCATGGCCTCTGTGGTGTCCGCTCCACATCGCCCCGTGCAAGCCCCTAGTCCCAGGCTCCCGCGCCCGTACCCTGCCGCCTCCGCATCCCGCTAGCTGCGCCGCCTCCGCTCCTCCTGTGCGCAGGCATCCCTACCACCTGCTCTCGAGGCAGACCCGCCTGCCGAGGGAGGGTGACGCGGAGACAGGAACAGCCCTTGGGTGGGGCGCGCGTGCCAAGACCGCTCGCGCGCTTTTCCTTCGCCGCCCCTGGGCCGAGTTAGGGTACCGCCAGCTCCCGTCGAGTGCGCGTTCCCGTGAACCGACTCACTTCGGCCCCGCTGTGGCGCGCGACACCGGTTACTCTGCGAGAGACGAGCGCGCGCGCGCCCCGGACCCCTCCCCCACGGCCGGTGTCCGCGCGGGCGCACCAGCGGGGTGGGGGAGGGGAGGAGAACCCAGGGGGCGCGCGAGCTACGTTCAAACCAGCCCCCGCCAGGCGCCCGCGGGCGCGCACGCGCGTCCCAGTGCCGACCGCCCCTCAGCACGAGACCCTCATCCCGCTCCAGGCGCTGGGGGAGGGGGTGCCCACATCGCTCCCTCGTTCCCTCCCGCGAGCGCAGGCGACCGACTCGCAGCGGCCTCCCCTCGGGCATCGTGGCCTGGCGCTCACCATGTTTCCGGAAACGAAAAGGAGACAGTGAGAAGAGCCTAAAAAGATGAGAGCCGAAGCAGCTGCTGCCGGGATCCGACTGAACGCGGCCTCTCCCGGCCCCTTCCGTTTAGTATGATCCGCACAATGAGGGGCGGGGCGAGCTTCCGGCGCTCCTCCTGCGGGCCGACGGGTAATGAAGTCCGAGGGTACTGCACCTCCCTCTAGCTCGCTCTTTTTTGTCAACTGGCCACATTGCATACTGGGAAATGTAGTTTGGGAGAGGCGGGGTTATGGCACGGAGCACGAGCCCATTGGTCGAGTTTCCCAGGAAACGCTCTGAGTTCAGAAAGGCCCGGGTCCTTGGCTCTTGGTAATGAGTCGAAAATTAGCTCAGACCTTGCCGCTCTTCACCCCGTTGCGAAATGGTTTTTTTCTAAGATCCATCTTGGCACTTCTGGGTCCCTTGGTCTGAAAATTTTAAATAAATTAGTATTTTCTTTTCTGAATTGAAGCTACTATTCATTGGACTGGAATCCAGTCCTCGAGCAAGGAGAATTATAAGTGTAACGCGCCTTCCATCTAATAAACTTTCATTGAGCACCCTCCATATGCAAAGCCATGCTTGTCTCCTAAGAGGCCATGTGCAACTTCAGTAAAATAAGAAAAGAATAAAGGAAAGGATACAAAGTAATCTTTGAAAATAGCTTTGTTCTTGTTTTAAATGTTTGGCAAGTTCACGAGGCAATAAAGGGAGAAAGGCAGGGGTTTGTGCATTCAATTCAAGGATTTCGTGCCCTTTACTAGACAGCGAAAAGAGGAAATACACATTAAATCAGACTCGAATCTCGTTCTCGAGTTGATAACCAGGAATATGGTTAATGTTACACCCACAAAAATGAGACAAGCTCCGTGGGAACATAAGCTGCACAAAAGAAACTGAGGGACCCCGGAAGATTTGTTGGCCTGGAACAATGATCATGACCTCACACTGTGCAGGTAGAGGAAACAGGGTTGCAAACAAGAGAATTAGTGTCATTGATCCCATAAGTGGAATAAAGGGTGTAAATGAAGAGTTGGAAGCCCGGTTTTCAGAAGGGGAACTGCCGGGAGTAGGGTACCTCGCAGAGCATGTCGGGGGTTGTAGTCGGAGAGATTACGCCGCACCGCCCACTAACCGAGCTGCGGGGAGCCTCAGGTAAAGGTGACATCTCGACCCCCCGCATCCAGCTAGTGATCCTGCCAAAAGAGGCTGGCTCCACCTTTTTGGAGCTTTAGAGTTTCCGAGAGCAACGAGTAGGGGGTGGGGAAATATCGCAGTTACCCTGGAGACGCGCTCCCGCCCGCTTCTAGCCGCGGGATGCCCTAGATGTCCTTATTAGGACAAGAGACTAGAGTGGGCGGGACCAAACCTAACGCTGGCTGGAGGCTCCTTATAAGGCAGCAAAGGGAGGGAGGCGGGAATTCTGCGTAGGCGGGAGGGGTGGGCGGAGCCTGAAGGAGCGGCAGATCCGGACAAGCACCTCGCGACTTCCGTTTTAACTTTGGGGTTTCTCCAATTCCCTGGCCGAGACCCTTGTGCCCAACCCAACTTTTCAATACCTGTCCCTCATCCTGGGATCTCTTTGCATGGATTTCATCTTTAAATCTCCCTGAGGGTCTTTCTCTTTAAATGAGTCAGTAAAACGTCGAAGTGTTGTCCGGGCTTCTAACCCCCAGCCTGCTCCTCCAAATCTAACCACCTGCCGCTCTCAGTCACCTCCCCCACACCTGCCAGGATGCCCAACATCTGCTACTTTTCCCTCTTCTAATTGTCCTGTCACCCTCCCCCCGTCCTTTGGCCTTCCCTGCACGTCCCCGACTTTGCACCCCTCCGCAACCGTTTCCTCCACCCTCACGCAGCTCGGGAACATCTTTTCTTCCGAGGGACCTTCAGCTCCTCCTGCGTTACGTTTGTGTCCTTATCCCCTGCACACCTTCCTAGATATCTCTCCTGCAAATACAGCTGCACCTGTCTGTGCTCCCCACCACCTCTCCGGCTCTTCACGAGCCCAATCTCTCCCCAGCCTCCAGTGCTAGGGTGAGGCTGAAACTGACAGCCTGTTACTTGCTTAAGCACCACCCCAGCCAGCCCTCCCAGCCACAGGGGGGCACTGTTCTCCTTTCTCTCGCTTGCACAAAGAAGACCGCTCTAAAACCTGTCCAGGGAGGAAGGGGCGGGTCAAGTCTCCGGGGGCCTGGGTGGGGCGCGTCCAAAAGGCTGAGAGGGAGGGGCGGGCGTGGGGTGGGGAGGGAAGAAAGATCACAGAGGCAGTACTCTCTTTAGAGTAGAGGACGGACGGGGAGGGCAGCCTGAGGCTATCCGCTATTTAGTGCCCCTCATCGGACCACGTGATTGGAGCGCTCCCGCCCTCAGCCCTCTGAGCTAAGGGTTCGAATCCTTTGTCCAAAACTGGAGGCATCCCAGTCCCACCGATGTGAGGCGCCAAAGGACCAGTCCTGGGGCTCATGGCGGTGCCGGTCCGCCTGGGCCGGAAACGCCCGCTGCCGATTTGCCCCAACCCGCTCTTTGTACGTTGGCTGACGGAGTGGCGGGACGAGGCAGCCAGCAGGGGGCGCCGCACACAATTTGTATTTCAAAAGGTGGGTTGAGTTCCGTCTGGGCTTCACGGGGGGCTGGTGCTGGGAAAGCCAGACGACCGGGCCCGCCTTGACCCGGTACCGCTCCCTCTACTCGCTCCAGGCTCTGCGCTCACTCCGGCGTTACCCACTGCCCCTGCGCAGTGGCAAAGAAGCTAAGATCCTAAGGCATTTCGGCGACGGGATCTGCCGGATGCTGGACCAGCGGCTGCAGCAGCACCGATCATCCGGCGGTGAGCGCTAGGGGAGGGGGTCCGTGGTACTCTGAGTCTCCCTCAGGAGCAGCCTGCGTGACCATCTGGGATACCTTAACGCCCCACTCCTGTCCAAGTTGCTCTTTGAGTTTGGATTAGTGGCTGGCTGTCGCAGAGCCTCATCTCTCTCAACTACCACACGAGCTGGCAGCGCCCCAGACTCACTTGGATTCTGTGAGGTCCTGAGTTGACGCTCTTCTGCTCCCGCAGGTGATCATGCCCGGGGTTCACTTGGAGCAAACGGTCCAGCCCCGGAAGGGCCACGTGCCGAAGTCCAGGACTCTTCCATGCCAATGAAGAAAGGGAGAGGAAAAGTGGGAGCACCGGGAGTAAGATTTTCTGGCCTGGGGGATTTAACAGGCTTGGGTCCAGACGGCCCCACCAGTGATATCTGGTCTTGGGCAAATGCGTTATTCTTCCTGATACTTAATTTTCACATCTGTAGATGGGTATGTTGATTGACAACGGAATCATTTGGAAGCGCTCCACAATCAAGCTATTTAGGGGGCCAAGCCCAGTAAACTGTGGGGGTTGCTGTTGCTGAGTTTTCTTGCCTTACCACGCTTGGTCTGCAGCAGGTGGTAGAACTGAGGCTGGGCCCGGCCAGTTGTGCCGCCTCCCCACAGCTCTCCCCGACTCGTGCCAACTTTGCAGATCAGCCCACCATCTGGCCTGTTTTACGGACATGGAAACTGAGAGGCAGCCGAGTGACTTGCCGGGGGCCGTGCAGCCGGCCGAGACAGTGCCTGAACCTCAGCCCTGCCAGGGGTTCAGTCCTCAGTGCACAGCTCTCTGGCTTTGTGTTCAAAGCCCCTCTGTACCTTGCAGGTTCCAGCCCAGCCCAAAGTGGGAGGCTCTGGCAGCTACTGGCCCGCTCGGCACTCGGGCGCACGAGCCGTACTGCTGCTGCTCTACAGGGAACACCTGGTGAGCGCTGGCTGCACCTGGAGTCGGGGGAACTGAGTCAGTGGGGCATGAGGGTCCCGGAGCAGACTGACCCAGGCACTCACTGAACCTGCCTTGGTTACAGAATCCTAGTGGCCACAGCTTCCTAACCAAGGAGGAGCTGCTGCAGAGGTGTGCGCAGGAGGCTCCTGGGGTGAGCACTGAGGTGGGGAAGGATGGGGCCGAGCGGCTATGGATCTGACCCTGAGCGCACCAGAGGCTGCCCTTCTTGGGAGCAAGCAGTGGCGTGGGGGACAGGGAGTTAGTTGGATACGCAAAGGGTCTCTTCCCCTGTACACAGGTGGCCCCTGGGAGTGCTAGACCCTGGCCAGCCCTCCGCTCTCTCCTCCACAGGAACCTGGTCCTCAGGACACACCAGCCAGCCAGGTGGGGCCAACTACAGAGGATGCGAGAGGCAGGGAGGGGGACCATGTCTGATGTTCTGAGTGGGGCCTATTATCACCCAGCAGTTCCCAGGCTTCACAGTGTTGAAGTTGGGGAAGGGAGGCCTTACCCCCAGGAACCCACACTGTGGGAGTGAGTGCCAGGAGGGTCTGAGAGACCAAGCAGTGAGGGCGAAGGGGGGTGTGCCACAGATCATTGGAGGAGCAGAAAGGCTTTGCTGAGGACATGGTATTTGGTGTTTCTTAGAATTCAGAGGATAGAGATGCAGGAAAGACATGCCAGAGAAAAAGGAACAGTATGAGTAAAATTGGGAGGGAGGAAAGTTTGAGACATACTTATTGCACACTTGAGAAATGGCCCTGGGCAGGTCCAGAGAAAGCTGATCTGGGGCAAGGACACAGCCCGGGGCATTGGGAATGGAAGCCACTGGACTTTTTGTGCAGGGTAACCAAGGGGGTGGTGAGGGCAGCCTAGCTGGGGCAGGCAGGAGAGCCTGCCAGATGTGAATGAAAAGGACAGGTCTGTGTTCTGTGTTCGTCTCCTCCCCCTACCAGGTACTCACTGACTCCGGAGGGCCTGGAGCTGGCCCAGAAGTTGGCCGAGTCAGAGGGCCTGAGCTCACTGAATGTGGGCATTGAGCCAGAGCCAGCGGAGCCCCCGGGGGAGGAGCCAGAAGTGCCAGGATCAGCCTCAACTGAGCTGTGAGCAAGGGGGGAGGGCCAAGGGGGAGTTCCAGAAATGAGGCCCACACCCCAGCCGTCTCCATCACCTGCAGCTGAGCTGCGGCTGCCCCGCTTCCACTGGGTTTGGAGGGAAACTGCCCTGGCACTGAGGTTCCGTCCTCACACACTAACGCCCCCTTCCCTAGTGGCGTCAGCGAAGGCAGCGTCCAGCAGCCACCACTGGAGCTGAGGCCTGGAGAGTACAGGGTGCTGTTGTGTGTGGATGTCGGTGAGGCCAAGGGGTGAGTGAGGTGGAGGGAAGGGAGGGGGAGGGTGCCGGGGGTAGGAGGGAGGCGGGGTTACGGGGGAGCATCACTGGCCTCCCCTGACCCAAGCATCCCCCCTTGCAATTGCAGGGCGGGGCACAGGACAGAGCTGCTCCGTCAGCTGCAGAGGCTGCACGTGACCCACGCCGTGCGCAAACTGCACGTTGGGGACTTTGTGTGGGTGGCACAGGAGACCAGGCCCAGAGACCCAGGTAAGGGGTGTGGACAGTAAGGTGGGTGTCAGAGGCAGCGCCTGGTGGGTAAGGGGACACGAGCCAACAGGAACCTTGGCCTCTTGGCAGCGAAACCTGGGGAACTAGTCCTGGACCACATTGTGGAGCGCAAGCGGCTGGATGACCTGTGTAGCAGCATCATCGATGGCCGCTTCCGGGAGCAGAAGGTGCCCTTACCAGTCTCACCGAATCCCCTACTTCCTGCCTGCTCTGGAGCCTCCTTCTCAGCGGGAAGGCCACATTGGGGTAGCCTCAAGGCAGAGCTCCCGGAACTCCAGCCATACCCCATTTAAGCTGCTCCGGGGCAGCCCCGAGTTCAGACTCCCTCGGGCCCCTTCAGGGACACAGCAGGTGCATAGGGTGTCTGTCTGGATTGAGGAGCATATTAAAGACCCCTGGAGTGTCCAGCCCCTGCAGTCTGGCATAAACAAGGTCCAAGGGTCCAGGAATGCAACAGCTCTTTCTCAGTACTGGCTTCTTGGCTGATGCCGTATTTGGACCACGTATGGGCTGGTGGAGGCTGGAAGAATGGGCATCATTAAAGATGGTGGGTGGGCTTTCCATGCAAGAGTGACAGCGTGAATGAAGGTGTGGAGGCCACTCTGAAATAGGCAGAAAGACTAGGGAGGATGAGGGGTGAACTGGTGGGACCAGGGTCCCATGCAGATGTTGAGTGTGGTGTGACGGACAGCCCCGCCCCCCACCCCTCTGCTTCCCCAGTTCCGACTAAAGCGCTGTGGTCTGGGGCGCCTAGTGTACCTGGTGGAAGAGCACGGCTCAGCGCACAACCTCAGCCTTCCCGAGAGCACGCTGCTGCAGGCTGTCA
The DNA here is from genome assembly GCA_028533065.1 of Trachops cirrhosus. Lineage (NCBI taxonomy): Eukaryota > Metazoa > Chordata > Mammalia > Chiroptera > Phyllostomidae > Trachops > Trachops cirrhosus. The sequence goes on along the minus strand of CM052543.1, from coordinate 4,271,023 downwards.
CCAACACTCAGGTGGGCTGGGAGGGCAGGGCCAGGCTGGTGGGGGCCCTGTAGCCGGTGGCTTGGGCCCAGAGCCACCTCTCTCTGGTGGGTTCTCTTGCCCAGGTCATTGATGGGTTCTTTGTGAAGCGCACAGCGGACATTAAGGAGTCAGCTGCCTACCTGGCCCTCCTGACACGGGGCCTGGAGAGACTCTACCAGGTGAGCGGGTACACGTGTCTGGCACAGGGCCCTGGGCCCTGGGCCCCCTGAAGGAAGGCAAGGTGAGTGAGATCCCCATTTCTCACACTGGCCCACTGGGGCCTGGGATTTGACGAGGACTGGCTGGGGGCGGTTTCCCTAGAGCTCTGGCTGGGCCTTAATCCCCTCTCCCCTCAGGGCCACACCCTACACAGTCGCCCCTGGGGAACCCCAGCGCAGCCCGAATCAGGGGCAGGGCCCTCCCCAAATCCTCTCTGCTCACTCCTCACCTTCAGTGACTTCAACGCGGGAGCCATGAAGAACAAGGTACTGCCTCTGCCCAGGTCCTCCTTATTGTCGCCCAGCCCCAGCCCACCCCTAACCTGGTCTGCCCCTCACCGCGGTCTGCCCCAACCCCAGGCCCAGTCCGTGAGGGAGGTGTTCGCCCGGCAGCTGATGCAGGTGCGGGGAGTGAGCGGGGAGAAGGCAGCAGCCCTGGTGGATCGGTACAGCACCCCCGCCAGGTAGGCCCCCACAGAGCCCCTTAGGGGTCCGTTGCCCCTACCTTCCCTGCATGGGATTCAGCTCGGCCGGCCATTGCAGAGGGTCTGGTCCTGTGAGGGCTGGACAGACTCAGAGGTGGACAGACTAAGCTGAACCTCGGGGAGTCCCTGCAGGTCGGGTGGTGAGGAAGACAGTGCCAGGCAGAACCAGGCAGTATCTCAAGTGTTGGCGGAGCACCCAGGAGGGAAGCATCCTGCCTGGCGCAGCAGAGAAGGCATCCTTGAGGAAGGGGTCGGGCCACGAAGACCGGGCCAAGAACTTGAAGGACATTTGCAAGAGCGGGAAGGGAGGGCGAGCAGAAGGGAGCAGGGCGTTGAATGCCGGGCTCAGGAAGTACGACAGTGGTTCTGACTCCTTTAACCAGTGCGGACCCCTCCTGCCTATCTCCCGTGACTTTGTCGGCCCAGGCTGCTCTGGTGGGCCAGCAGCCAGCCATTGGCAAAGCTTAGAGACTCAAATGCCCCACCCCTCCCCAGCCTACTAGCCGCCTATGATGCCTGTGCCACCCCCAAGGAACAGGAGATGCTGCTGAGCACCATCAAGTGTGGGAGACTGCAGAGGTGAGGCAAGGGGCGGAACCTGCGGGGAATGGCCAGGGCCAGAGTGCCGTGGTCCAGGACCTGACCCTCATTACTCATTAGCCTCTCTCTTCATGCAGGAATCTGGGGCCTTCTCTGAGTAGGACCTTGTCCCAGCTCTACTGCAGCTACAGCCCCCTGACCTGAGCTGTTCCGCGAGCCGGACCCCAGCCCCCATCTTCCCAGGCTGGCCAGTCTTTTAACCAGAAGCTTTTGGGCTACAATAAAAATCTAAGTGTTCGCAGCTTGATGTGTTATGGAGGAGACACCAGGCTTCTGGCCTTGTAAAATATCCAGGCGGTTTTTAAACTGAGCCCCTCGGGATGCTGGGGTTTCCTGGTGAAGCAATGAGACTGGCAGGGAGGTGGAGTCAGGGAGGTGTTGCAACTTTGAATCTACTTTATGTCATCAGAAGGTCCCTGGTCAAATAACATTTCCTTTGATAAAAGGTTCTGTAGCTTGCAGGGGGCGGGCGGGCAGCTTAAAAAGCACTAAAGGTCCAATTGCCTCATTTTTTGGATTGGAAAACTGAGGCCCGGGGGAGCTACTAGGATTCGTCCGAATTGATTGTTTAAGGCCAAGGTAGGATTGGAACCCAGAGCCTCCCAGCACTGCCTAGAGCAGGGTTTCCAGCCCAGCCCAGATTTCTGCTGGGGCCTGAAGTCTGCAGCCTCCCTACCGCCTCCCTTCCCCGCGTGGTTCTGATGCCCATGGTAGACCAACCCCTGCCTTGGGAACACAGCTCCCAGCTTCTGTCCCCTCAGCCTGAGCTGACCCCTGCTTTAGGCGGACTTGGGCCCCTCCCCCGAGCCTGGCCCCTCCCCCAGTCTGGGGTTCACTGTAGTGTCACCCACCCACCTCAGCCACCAGAACTCCTTCGTTCTCCCTTTATTGCCTTTCTCTCTCTGTCCTTCACAATAGCATCCTCCCTTTCAGCAGAACACCGTCATCCCTGAACCCCAGGCTCCTTGGCTACAGGGACCTCCCCCTCCCTGAGAGCTCTCCCCACTCGTCAGAAGGTGTAGGCCCCCACGAAGACGGTGAGTCTCAGTACCGAGCTGGCCCGGTAGCTCATGAGGGAGTTCATGGTTACCATCTCGAGGTCCAGCACATACTCCCGGGGGCCTGTCACGGGCCGGGCGAGGACCAGCATGGCGCTGACATTGTTGATTTGCTGCAAAGCACAGTGGGTAGGGGGACACATAGATAGTGTCAGCTTGCATGCCGGGGCCCTGCACCAGCATCACCTCCCCGCCCCGTTTTTTGCTCATAACCAGTTGGCTGAGAAGTGGAGAGCCCTGGCCAGGCTGACCCCAGGCTGTCATCTGGCTCTGTGACAGCCTTGATATCCCCTGCACCCAGGCCCCGCCCTCGGGAATCTTCCACCGGTGCTCGTCCCACACTTTCCAGCTAAGTCTTGTCTAACTAGGGCCAGCTGGTGACTGAGGGCTGGGCGTGAGACTTTGGGGAGTGGTGGGGCCTTTGGTGATCTGGAGCAGGCAGACTCTGGTTCGAAGCTTTCAATTTCAGAAAGAGAAGACAGGCTCTGACACCGGACAAACTCCGGCGCCCCTCTCACGGACTCACCTGGAGCCCGCCCTCCTAACAGCTCCACCAGCAGAGCTGAGTCTGGCCCCAGGCCCCTGTGCCCACGCTGCCCCTCGCTGCTCTCCGCTTGCTTGCTCTTGCCTGTAACCTCCGAAGCCCTCTCTGCCAGTCACTTGTTCTAAGGGTGGAGGAGTTGGGGCCAGATACAGAAGCCAGCAGGGGACTCAAACCCCAGTGTCTGAGTGCCTTGTTAGAATTACATTTAACCACCGGCAGAATTGAGAACACCCCTTTCTACAGAAATGCCACCTCTTGGGGTGGGGCTTTGAGAAGAGGCGGGGCATGGTGGCATAACCTAATCTCCACCTTAAGGTTTCCTGGAATTCAGTTTTCAATTATGCGTGTCATTTGAGGGGTAGGGTTCGGGGAAAGCCTTACCCTAATGTAGAAATCCCCCTGCGAGTTGCCGGCACGGATCTGAAAGGCATTGTAGGCGCCGGGGTAGACGGAGGTCGCTTGGATCTGGAACACGTCGGCGGGCACGCTCCGCTCCGAGGTGATGCTCATGTAGCGGTGCACGATGGACGAGGGCTGCTCCCGGCACAGGGGGTTGGCGGCTGGGCAGAGACAGCGACTGGGGGTGCCAAGAAGGGGACACGAGTGAGGTCTTAGCCTGTTCCCCAAATTTGGCCCACCCTCAAACTTCGTGATCCCAAAAGGATCCTCCCTCTCCTATAACAGTACGCATGGTGTCAAGAAGGACTGCAACCCCCATCAGCCCTTGGGGTACTTGCCAGCCTGAACAGACACCAGCCGCCGCAGAGCCCGATGGGAGTTGTAGTGGGGGGGGGCGTGGCATCGTGTTAACTCACTTGTCCGACACCTGGACATAGGGCTCCACACAGCGGTTGGTGTCCACACAGCGGTAGCCCCCATAGAAGTTGACACAGGTTTGGGCCTCAGAGCACTGGTGTGCGCCGGATTCACACTCATCAATATCTGTGCCAGGGGAGAGGGGCTGGAACCTGGACACAGGGCACCAGCCCCTGACACCGCCCTGCCCACTCCACCTGGACAACCTGTACCTTGGCAGAGGCGGGTGGCCAGCAGCTGGTAGCCCTGCGGGCAGTGGCAGGAGAAGCGGCCTGGCTCGTTGACACAGCGGTACTGACAGAGGTAACTGGAGTAGCTGCACTCATCAATATCTGAGGGAGAGGAGGGATGAAGACTCTGGGTCAAGGGCAGTCCTCTCGATTCAGTCCCACAAACGTTCACAGGGAGAGCCACGCCTCCTGCTAGGCTCAGCGTGGGAAGACAGCAGGATGAGACCGACGTGCAAGGCACAGTAGGGGCGTAGAGAATGCAAAGGAAGGTCTGCCAGACCCCCAGCTTACGGGGCTCACAGCCCCAGGACTGAAAGACAGAGAGCTACGTGACAGCACCAGAGGCTTGGTTTTAAATCCTGCTGGCTGAGCTTTGGAAACCTCAGTTTTCCTGTCAATAAAATGAGTAGGTTAGACCAGGGGTCCCCAACCTCCCATCCCAAAACTACCAACCCCCTCCTGCCAAGGTCCCTGGAAAAAAAATGTCTTCCATGAAACCAGCCGCTGATGCCAAAAAGGTTGGGGACCGCTGGTTAGACTGGCCGAGCCTTGAGGTGCAGGCTGCTCTGGTTTCCAGTAGTTTGCCCCATTTCTGCAGCCCACAACCAGCCCGAGCACGCAGTCACCTCCGTGAAGTGGGACCTGCGTGGGCAGGAACCCGGTTTTCTACCCTGGTCTTCCCACGCTGCCCAGCCTGAGCCAGGCACCAGTGGGGCCTCACTCGCCAGCAAAGCTGGGTGTGGACAAGGTGCGTGGCCAGGCGACGGGATGAGAAGCTGGAATGGGGCCCTGGACCCGTCTCCCCCGGTGGTGTGCCCTCGGGCAAATCACCTAACCTCTCTTTGCTGAAGGACTTTATACTTACTGTTCGCTTGTAAGCTTCCCAACAAACCTTGAAGGAGAGATCAATGTCCTCATTTTGCAGAGAAAGGGAAAAAAATCAAACCTCATAGGATTGTTGGAAGGATTAAATAAGGCCAAGTTTGTTAGGGAAGTGCCCTGCACAAGGAAGGTTCTGAATAAATGGTATTCACTTTTTAGTCTTGCTGCTTGGGACTTGACAAAGCCTGTCATCATTTTCTCACTTAATTCTCAAGGCAACCCATTTTACAGATGAATAAATAGGTTTAGAGAGAAGAGTGACTTGTCACCACTTGTCACAATCCGGGACTTGAATGCAGGCCAGCCCGACTCCCAGGGAGGGGGCCACCCACATCCTAGCTCAGTCTCCCCACTGAGCGACAGTGGGGACCTAACTGCTGTCCTCTGTGCCTTTCCTGCCGGGATGGGAGTTGTGGTGGGCAGGCCTGCGGGTGCCCTGCAACCAGCTGGGGGTGGAGTATGTAGGACATACATGGGTGCAGAATGAATGGGACCTGGAGGCATCAAATAGAGGACCGTGTGGCAGGAGGCACAGCATGACGGAGGGGGACCGGTGGAGGAACACTCGGCAGGGGTGGGGCTCTCACCACTGCAAGAGAAGCCATCCCGGTGCAGCTCGTAGCCCTGATGGCAGCGACACAGGAAGGTCCCGTAGGAGTTGAAGCAGCGCTGCTCACACGGAGCTCCCATGTCACATTCATTCACATCTGGGGGTGCCAGGAAAAATGAGAGGAGTGAGAGCCAAGGAGCCGCCCAGGGTCCCCATTCTACCTGTCTACCTGGGCTGCTCAGGAAGGGAGCTCCCCACCCCACACCACCCCGCCCAGGACCCAGGAGCCTGGCCCAGCCCAGCCTCACCCACACAGGAGCGGTTGTTGGGCCCCAGCTGGAAGCCTGGCTCGCACTGGCAGCGGAAGGAGCCGGGCAAGTTCACACAGCGGTGCTGGCAGTAGCGGTAGCGGCATTCGTCTATATCTGGGATGGGGGCAGGGGAAGGAGGGCTGAGGTCAGAGGTCAGGTGGGCCCAAGCCAGCTGCCACTCAAGGCCACGCCACCCAGAGTCTTGTCTGTGTCCGGGGGCTGGGCTGGGCCAGGTCAGCCAGGACACACATACACCCGTGCAGTGCTACGTCTGGCAACCGAGGTGGCACGGGCCCGGGATGAAGCCTGGGGGTGGGTTGAAATGGGGATCAGTGCTAGGGGGAGAGCCAGGCCAGGGGCACAGAGCAGAAACTAGCGAGGCGGCCCCTGGACTCACCCACACACTCGGGCCCGATCTTGCGGTAGCCGTCGGGGCAGGTGCACTGGTAGGAACCGGGCAGGTTGTGGCACTGCTGGCTGGGGCGGCAGTCGTGCAGGGCCTCCGCACACTCGTCCACATCTGCAGGCGACACCACTCAGCCCCGGCCTGGGAGCCCACGCCCCACCCCGCCTGACGGACAGCTCGGTGTCGGAGGACCCGGGTCAGGAATCGCTCGCGTGGGCGTGTGGGTGACGCAACCCCAGAACAGGAACGCGTGGACTAGACCCTCCCAACAGCACGAATAACAGCCCACCAGCCTGGAAGCCGACAGGAAAGGCAGCCCTGACCGTGAGAGCCCAAGCCAGGGAAGTACAGGAAACAGGGCCCTACCCACACTCCCAGGAGCACTAACTCCAGGGCCTTCCTGCGAGGTCCCTGCTGTCCAGGGACGGGGCCAGATCAGGAGCGGGGCAAGGGGCAGAGGCTAAGAGGCAGAGCTCTTGCAGTGTCTGCAGCAGTGGAGGGGAGGGTCCCAGAGGCTGGCTAGGACAGCGGGACAGGAGCGGGGACCATCTGTGGCAGGCCCCACACAAGGTGAGGATCTGGCTGAGGGACTGGATGGTATCCCTGTGGCCCTGAGGAGGCTTTTGAGCAAAGGAAGAACATGGGGTCTGAGTGTTTAAGGTGCAGTGGGAGACACGTGGTAGGAGGGCGGCAAGCCTCTGTGCCAGGGCGACCCTTACCCACACAGCTCTCTTGCTCATCAGGCTCGTAGCCTAGTGGGCAGGGGTTGGGGTGTTGAGCGGGGGGCACTGGCGGTGGTGGTCCCTCGCCATGCAGGTCGTTGATGACGGCAGCCGAGCGGGGCAGGCACAAGTAGCCCCCGTAGTGGTTGATGCATTTCATTTCCCCCTTGCAGGCCTCGGGGATGGTCAGGCACTCGTTGACATCTGCAGAGAGGGGCCTGCTGGGCACAGCCAGTCTCCCGGGCTGGCCGTGGAGCGGGTGGGAGGCGGGAGCCCAGCTTGGCCTTCTCTAAGCTGTGAGACCCAGGCAGGGCCTTCCCTCTACTCAACAAGCTGAGGCTGCCTACCCAGGACCCCTCCCAGGAGTCTGCCAGGGCTGATGGTGAGGTGGCTGTTCCACAGTCACCCCCATTCTCTTGCCCCTAAGAGAATCTCTCCCTCCCTGAGATCTGACCTTGGCTCAGCCCAAGAGTGATGTGCAGGCCTCCTAACACATCCCCGCAGACACAGCCCGCCTGGGATGTGGCCCGCCTGGGTTGTGACGGGACACAGCTGGGTAGGAGGGTGGTTGAAGACGACAGTGTCCCTGGGGCAGTGCCAGGTTGCTCTCCTGACTTCTCAGAGGTTTCTCTGAGAGGGAGGGGCCTGGATGGCTTCTCTGCCCCTGGCTGAGCTGGCCCCCAGAGAGCCAGAGCTGGCTTTGGCAAAACAGAGCTGGGCAGCCGACAGGCCATCGGCCTCCTGCGGCAGCTCTTGCAGCTGGGGTTGCAATCCCTATCCCTTCCTGGGGGGTGGGTCAGTCCCCCAGGCACACTCACCCCGGCAGTGCTGGCTGTCAGGGTCCCACTCATAGCCATCTGTGCATTCCTACAAGGGGACCAGTGGTGGCCAGTGTTCACCCCCTGTCCCCTCCAACTGACCAGGCCAAGACCAGGGCCCTGAGCCTAGCCACCCTCCCGGGACTGCTCCAAACAATGGCCCCAGCTGCTCCACCAACCAGGGGAGGGGAGAGTCTTCCCCAACAGGCACCCCAGGATCCTGGTCTCCGTGTCCCTGCCCAGCCCAGCCCAGGCCAGTGGCCCCACGGTCCCCACCGTGTAGCTGTCAGGCTCCTCCGCATCCTGGGGAGACGCTGCCCCCAAGAGCAACAGCAGCAGCGCCCAGAGCAGTAGAGACCCGGGGAGGCAGGAGGCGAAGGGGAGCATCCTGGGACTGGGAGGTGGTGGGCAGGGGTCAGGGCGCCCCTGCCACGGCACCCCCATTCCCTGTACCAGGACTCAGAGCCCTGGCCCCAGCCGCCTCCCGCTCGGTACCGCACTTAGGACCCCGGAGTCTCCTAGGGCCGAGGGCTGACTCCTCACGCAGGCCGACTCCTCAAGCAGGCCGGGGTTCGGGGCCCACTCGCCCAGGGCCGCCCCGCCCCCGCCCGGTCCCACAGTGGCGCGGGCAGAGGAGCGCGGGCCTATCTGCTCCTCGCTGACGCCGACTGGGCCGAGGCTCTGGCTCGCTCTTTCCCCCACGGACAGCCACTCACTTGGGCCCGCGACGCCCCCGCGGCCCGCGGCTCCGGCGGCTCGGCTGGCTCCGGCAGTGCCTGCGGGCAGACGGACGGGCAGGCGGCGCAGCTCCCTGGACGCGCAGCCCCAGGAAGCGCCCCCCGCCCGCCCGCCTGCAGCGGCGCGGCCCACCCCGGCGCCTCCGCCCGCCCCTCGGCGGATTCCTGAGCCCGCGCCAGGGGGAGGGACCCCGACCCCCCGCTTCTCCGCCCCTGGCCGGCCGCAGGCCCCCACCCGGTCCCCCGCGGCGCCGCCCGGAGCCGCCTCTGGGCTCTGGGCCAGGGTCCCTTAGCGCAAGGTCCTGGTAGCACTGGCCCTGATACCAGGCCCCCAGACTCACCCGGGAGTCCCCAGGCCCTCACTTTGTGCACCCCAGAATGTCACACTGCGCACCCAGACCCCTAACTAATCTGCGCCCCTAGAATTCCATCCCGTGCGCCCACATCTCAATGTGGAGGCCCCCAGACTCTTGCTAAGCCTCTCAGGATGTCATCCTGGGCTCCTAGAGCTAACCTAATACT
>CM052543.1:4152830-4261603 GCA_028533065.1 Trachops cirrhosus | reverse complement strand
TGTGGGAATGGCTGTCGTGGCGGCTACGTCTGGGACGCATTTATAACTGTCATGAACAACAGTGAGTGCCGGCCTCTCTGGGGACCTCGTCGGGGGTGGGGGGATGTCCCGGGGCGGAGTCTCCTCCCGGCCTTGTTCACTTCCAGGTGGCCTGGCCAGCGAGAAGGACTACCCATTCAAGGGGGAGGCCAGAGCCCACAAGTGCCAGGCCAAGAAGCACAGAAAGGTGGCCTGGATCCAGGACTTCACCATGCTGCCGAGAAACGAGCAGGGTGCGGGCAGGGGGGTGACGGGGACGGACGGGCCAGGAGAGAGGCAGACAGACTGGGCTATCGACAGGGATGGAGGAAAGAGGGGAGGTGGGAGAGAGATGGAGACAACCAGGAGCCGGGGGCCGGGAAGATGGGGCACGGCCTGACGGCGCTTCTACCCCAGGAATTGCCCAGTACCTGGCCACGGAGGGCCCCATCACTGTGAGCATCAACATGAAGCTACTGCAGGTGGGAAACGGTCGGGATGGGGGGGGCACATACGGGGGTACGGCCCCAGACTCAGCCCCTCTGCCCCTGCAGAATTACCGCAGCGGTGTGATCACGCCTGCGCCTGGCGCCTGTGACCCTCAGCATGTGGACCACATTGTCCTGCTGGTGGGTTTTGGTAAGACCAAGTCGGCGGAGAGAAGGCAGACGGAGGCAGTCTCGTCCCAGGCTAAACCTCGGCCTCGTCACTCCACTCCGTACTGGATCCTAAAGAACTCCTGGGGGGCCAAGTGGGGTGAGGAGGTGAGTGGGGTCCGAGGGGAAGGACAGGACAGGCCTCTCCGCACCTTCCGGGCCTAATGTCGTCCGACTTCCTAGGGTTATTTCCGGCTGCACCGAGGGAGCAATGCCTGTGGCATCACCAAGTACCCGCTTACTGCCCTAGTGGACATACCAGTCAAGAAGCGGCAGGTAGTCTCCTGCCCTCCCTGAGCCTGCCTCTCAGCTCTCTCCTGCGGTGCCGGCTGCCCCCTTGCCGGCCACGCCCGGAAGTCTTCCCCTGTCCTCCCAATCTTCTCGCTATGGGCTGAATAAACCAGCAGGAGAGCCTGGATTCCACGTGGACTCAGTTGGGTGGGGAAGAGGACAGACTGAGCAGAGACACCACTCCCGGACACGTCGCGGCCCCTGTCGGGCCACCGCACACACGGATCCCTCCACCCCGTAACACTTCGGTACACACAGGTGCACGCCTCCCAGCCACAGCCCCCTAGGTGGACCCGTGCACAGGCTCCTCCAAAGTCATGGCAGCTTTATTGGCAGTGCGGGCAGGGTGGTGGGAGGGGGGCCTTAGTCATGATAGAGGCGCAGGAGGCAGCCCTGGAGGGTGGCCATGTAGCGGTCCCAGAGGGCCTGGTGCCTGCAACGACAACAGTGACGGCTGAGGTTTACCGCGAGCCAGCACGCCAGGACGCTGTTCCAAGTGACCTATGTACCTGCCCTCTTCGTCCTCACAGTGTTCTTGTGACCCTTACCATTATCATCCCCCGTTTAAATATGAGGAAAATGAGGCGCGGACAGATAAGGAACCTGCCCGAGGCCGTGTCACAGCTTCTAGGAGGTGGAGCAGGACTCTGGTCCGCAGAGCCTCCCACCCCCCGGGGGGCCAAACAGGGAACCCTGAGTCTGCAGGAGGGCAGGCCGGGTAGCAGGCTGGCTAGGCGGGTCTCTCACCGGAAGCCCTCCAGAGAGTGGGCTGACGCTGAATACTGGTTCAAGAAGAGCCGCACGTCACTCAGTGGCCAGTGGTCAGATCGGCAGGGCTCCACGAACTGCGGGTCCGAGGGAACATCTGGTACTGGTACAGCTCAGAGACAGGCCAGGTTGGGGAGGACTGGGCAGTGGGCAGGGGAGCTCACCTTCTCCACGAGGTCCACAAACAGATCTCTGACGTCCTTATTGTGGATCAGCTTGGCGGCCACATTCACCAGCCCCCGGGACAGGTTCTGTGGGGCAGGGAGCCTGGGAGTTCTGCCTTCTGCCCCAGAGGCTGGGGAAGGGAGGGCCCCTTCCCAAATCTATCCACCTCCCACAATCAAATAAATAACTCCCCAGTGTTTAGGAGCTGGCTCCCCCCATTAGAGGTGGGCAGAGGGAACAGCTGCGCCACCTGCTGGTCAATCTAGGGCATGAGCAGAGTTGCCTGGTGGGACAGTGAACTGGAGGCTGAAGATGCCCAAGGGACATAAGCTGGCTTGGACCACAGACCTTGAAGTTGGCTTCCATCTCAGAGAACACACCGAGCTTTCCCCGGAGGGCAGTGCACACCAGGCTGCAGGGAGACAGGGTCAAACCTAGAGCTGCCTGGGCCTCCACTTCAGGCCCCACTCCATGGAGTCCCCTCCTCAGAGTCACCTCTTATGCAGGTCCAGAAGGTCCTTGTCAGCCACCAGCACCTTGAGCTCCTTCAAGTCCTGAAGAAACTCCTTGTCTAAGTCCACGTCCATGTCATCCACCTGGGAGTCTGAGCGAGGCCCATGGAGGGAGTTGGGGGGAGGGTGACAAAATGCCCTCCTGTGATACCCCAGCTTTCCTCACCCACCACACGGCACCCCCACGAGACAAGAGAGAAATCAGTGTCAGAGAGGCAGAACGCCTTGCCAGGCCGCGGAGGAGTAGTGGGCTCTCTGCAGACACGGGGAGTGTGGGGATACCGGACTCTGAGCAGAGGCGGCTGGGGAGGGGCCCTGGAGGACAAAGAATGCCGGGTACTGGGGGCCTGCAGGAGAAAGTGCCGGCGGGGTCGCAGGCCCTGAGAGGGCGGGGAGATGTCCGGGCACCTGGGTCAGTGGGGGCCTCACCGACGGCTCCGAGGGTCCAGTTCTGGATCATGAGCTCCGCACAGAAGGCAAAGTCGCCGAAGCTCAGGTACTGCAGTTTCTTCTTCCCTGTCTCAAAGCGGTTGTTGGCGAAAAAGACAATGGCTGCATAGTCTCTGCAGGGAGGGGAGAGCAGACCTGTCGGGGCTGGAAGTCCCTTCTCGGTGAGCAGCTCCCACCTGCAGCATCTGCTGGGCATCTGAGTTCCGGCCTCTCCCTGCCCTCACTGCATGACATGTTTCAAGTCACCTTTCTTTGGGCCTCCTCATCCATGAAAAGATGTTTCAACCCAGGTCCCCGAAGGGATAGAGCAGAAGAGCACAATGGTAACCGTTACCACTTACTGAGCACTTCCTAAGCCCCGGGGGCTGTGCCACGTGCTTTATATGTGGCACCTCACAACAGCCCAGTTGGTAAATGGTGGGGCTAGGATTTGAACCCAGGCCAGTCTGATCTACACTGCAGACCAGGAGTGAGGTAACCATTTCCCCAACATAGCCAGGAGGTCAGGCGGGTGGGGTGGGGAAGACGGACCAGCCTTGGGGTCCAGGGGAGCGTGCAGAATGGGGGAGATGGACGGCTCCTCGCCTGGTGCCTCACCTGGCCAACCGATCGGAAAGGAGGAAGTGTTGCTGGATGTTATCCACCAAGGAGCCCCGCATTTCCTCCACCACCTTGAAGACTCGCTTGAAGTTGTCAAACTGCAGGCAGTTAGGGGAGCAAGGACGGGTCAGAGGCCGCTCACCCAATCAGCTGTCTATTGAACACCATCATCCCTCACCTGTCTCCCCATGCTGCTACAGCATCTGTTATTCCTCCAGGAAGCTATCAATTCAACAAACATCCACCAGCTCTTGCTGCCTTGCCTCGGATAAACGTTTCCTCATTCCTACTCTAGCATCGCATTCTCCAGTTCTTCACATCGCATTCTCCAGTGCTGGAACTGACCCTCCTGGCTAAGGCCCAGAAAGTAAAAAAATGAGCAAATGCTAAGCTGTATGCAGGGAGCTCACAGGAGACACAGAAAAAAGATGTGAAAATTCCAGAAGAGTTACTTCTCACTGGCACTACCAGTCTTGTGAAGGTGACATCTGACCCCGACTTGGATTTCAGGGAGTAGATATGGCCAAGACCGGGGCCCTCCAGGATGGGGCAGCGCGAGCAAAACAAAGCTGGATGCTGGGGAAATGTAAGCCTGGAGAGGCTGGCAGGACCAAATCAAAGGAGAATATGAAGGGTGAGGCCAAAGAGTGTGGCTTATTCAGGAGGGAGTGGGAGCCACTGAAAGTTTACGGCCGGGAGAAAGCTGTGGTCAGACTTGGAGTTCTGTAAGGTCACCCTGGTTGCAGAGTAGAGGATGGCCTGGAAGGGGCACACCAGGGAAAGGAGGCTGGGTACGAAGCAGCTGCCACAACAGAGGTGGGCAGTGGCCAAAGGGGTGGCGTGAAAGGGTGGACTATAGATCAAATGCTGTGTGGGTGAGGAGGGAGCTGTAGTGCCCACCTGTCTTCGGCAGCTCTTAAGGGTAATGCCTGTTTTGGTGCTGATGTCATCCAGGTCTTTCTTGGTGCCCTTGGACAGCTTCTTGCCTAGGACCTCTCGCACAAACGCCTCATCAAAGGCATAGTACCTGCGTGGAGGCAGAGGACACTACTGACTTTCCATAAAGGGGGGGAAAGGGGGCCTGGGTTTGGCCCCTTGTGCTCTCAACTTTCTCACGGCCTGGGGAAGTCCTGTCCCTCCCTGGACCTCAGTTTCAGCCTGCAAAATGGGTATATGGTCAGAGTGGTTGGCATCCCACCTCTCGATGAGCAGCGCCTGTCGGGAGGGTGGGATTTGGAAGATGAGCTGGTGCAGCAGCTTGGGCGGTGCGTGTAACAGGCGCTCGAGCATGTGGAAAGTTCGATAGTGGTCCATGGTGTCACTCTGTAGCACCGCTGCCGTAGCGCCCGTCTGCTCCAGGATTCCCGAGCGCACCCTCAGGGCCACAGCGTCGCTCACTGGGGAGTAGGCGCTAGCATCAGGCTTTGCCTCACCGACCTCAAAGCCCCTCCAGGTATTCCAGCCCCTATCTCCATACATCCCTTATTCCTTCTGCCCGCTTCCCTATAAGATGCCCAAGTCCAGGCTCCGCTCCTTCACCCATCCAAAACAACCTCTCGGCCTGACGGACTCCCCCAGACGGTCCCCCCACAGACCCGAGTAACCATCCAGCCAGAGACGATACACGTCCTCATCAATGAGGGTCGTGTTTCCTACGAAGATGTCCAGCTCGTTAGTCATGGCTACGCCTGGCCGGGAGCTGCCGCAGCGCCCCAGCCGGAGCAAGTACAGCCCGGGAGGGGCGCGCAGCCGCCGGGCCACTTCCGGGAGCGCTGAGATTCCGTACCCGGCACCCGGAGCCACAGAAGGACCACTTCCGGGACAGAGAAGGTGGGGCAGGAGCTGCGAGGGAAGAGGCAGAGGCGGCGGAGTAGCTCCCCCTTTCTGCAGGAAGGGGAATCCCAGGCTCCTCTGTTCCCACACCTACCCCGTACCCCAGCCCGGCCAGTCTCCCCCATTTTGGAATCCTTCCCGGTCACTTCCTCCTGTTTTCCCCACCCCACTTTCTCCTTTCCAGGCCTCTCTACTTTGACCAGTATCCCAAATTTAGGGGTTTCACGGGGCTCAGTCCTAAATCTTTTCTGCGCAGTAAAGGCGTGTAACCGACTTCCAAAGGCCGTTGCTGGAAGCCCCTCAGTCCATCCTGCGGATGAGCATCTCTCCTGGGCCGGGGCACTTGCTCCTATGCTTTTAACACCCACCACCCTCCCCGCCCCACCACTAACTAATGACCTCTCTTATTCTGCAGCTCAGAGCTCTGCCTGGAAGTCCACATCAGGAGGGCAGCCTATCTGTGCGTGTTTCTTTTCACGCTGCCTCCCCACAAGCCCCCCAAAGCTAGATAGACCTGTCGGCCTCCCCACTCTATCTCTTCCCTGAGTTCCTATCTCAGTGACAGCCCCAACACCCACCCAGGTCACCTATCAGAAACCTGGGCTTTCTCTCAGACTCCTCTCTCTCCACATTCAGTTCTGCTGATTTGCCTCCTGAATATTTCTAGTATCGTTTGTCCTCCCCACCCCCACTAACACTGCCCCGGCGCGGTCCTTCTGCATAGCTCTACTGCCCAGTGACACAGCGTTCTTACTAATCTCCCTGCCTACACTCCCCCTCATTGTCCACCCCACACAGAGCAGCCTGAACAATCGTTTTTAAAACACATATTTTCAAATGTTACACCCCTGATTAAAATCCTTCCTGGCCTGTGAAAATGCGCCCTAGTATTGAGAGCCCTTAAGAATCTGGCTTCCGACTACCTTTGTTTCCTCCCTCTCTTACCACTTTCTCCACGCACTTGCCTTTCAAAAAGAAATCAAGCTACTCTCACTGTTCGTTCAGGCCCCAGCGTCTTTCACCATGCTATTTCCGCTCCCTGAACTAGTTGTCTCATTGTTTGACAAAGCCCTATGCATTTTCAGGGACCTTCAGACAGCTAAGGAAAACTTTTTTGGGGGGGGTTCCCTCAGACCCTGTCTGTCCCTCTTCCATTTGCTTCTTGTTTAACTCACCTTGTCTTCCCTGACTACATTAAGACTTGTTTGAGGACAGGATAAGAATCTTGATCAAGTTTATTTCTGCATGGATCTTACACACAATAAAGCTTTATTGAACAAATGAATCCCTTGTATGTCCCCCTCCCCCCCCCCGCCGCGGGCAGAAAACGCCCCGTGAAAGAGAGGGCAGGCTGATGGTGAGCCAGGACTTTTGGCGTTGGGAGCGATGCTCAGTGAGCCCAGAGTCTTTCTCAAGATCGAGCTAAACTAGGAAGGATGTTAAGGTGACAGGTCTGAGTTCTGTTTGGGGTGGAGGGCGGTGAGAGCGAGAGAGTTCCCGGGCAGACACCTGAGTCTTGGTTCTGAGAAGGAGCCGAGAGGCCTAGGCTCGAACTTGAAGATTGGGAGGTACGAGGCTCCTGGTTTCGGGGGTGACAGGCGCTGGTGCAGGGCCTCACAAACCCCAAAGATCAGGGAAGCTGCCGTAGGGAGTGGGCGGGGAATCTTCTCTTTCTACGCTAAGTCTCCGCCCCTTTCCGTGGAGGCTTCCCCGGATTGGCCGTTCTTCCTTAACGTCATGTGGCCCCGCCTCGGCGCGCGCCCTGCCGCGTGCCCACCCCTGAGCGGCTGCTGCAGCCTACGCTAGCCGGCCACAGCCTGCCGCGGGCGGAGCCGGATCCTGAGCCGCGCGGGGCTCGACGTGGGGCACCTGGACCGCGGCAGCGGGCAGGCGATGCTCCAGAGACCTGAGCAGTCATGGAGGCCGAGGCAGGCGGCCTGGAGGAGCTGACGGATGAGGAGATGGCGGCGCTGGGCAAGGAGGAGCTGGTGCGGCGCCTGCGGCGGGAGGAGGCGGCGCGCCTGGCGGCTCTGGTGCAGCGCGGCCGCCTCATGCAGGAGGTGAACCGACAGCTGCAGGGTCACCTAGGCGAAATCCGTGAGCTCAAGCAGCTCAACCGGCGCCTGCAGGCCGAGAATCGGGAGCTGCGCGACCTCTGCTGCTTCCTGGACTCGGAGCGCCAGCGCGGGCGGCGCGCTGCGCGCCAGTGGCAGCTCTTCGGGACCCAGGCATCCCGGGCTGTGCGTGAGGACCTGGGCGGTTGTTGGCAGAAGCTGGCCGAGCTGGAGGGCCGCCAGGAAGAGCTGCTACGGGAGAACCTAGCGCTTAAAGAGCTCTGCCTGGCGCTGGGTGAGGAGTGGGGCCCCCGCAGCAGTCCCGGTGGCGTGGGGGGCTCAGGCACCGGGCCGACCCCGGAGCTCACCTTGCCCCCCTGCGGGCCCCGCGACCTGGGCGATGGAAGCTCCAGCACCGGCAGCGTGGGTAGTCCTGATCAGTTACCCCTGGCTTGCTCCCCAGATGACTGAGGGCGCAGCTTCCTTCGCGCCGACGCCCGCCCGGATGGCCCCCCAAGCGCCGCGGTTGTGGTGTACTTCGGGACCTGGAAGCCGCCCGGCTGTGCACGAGGGGCCGCTGGCATGGACTTAGACACCCTGGCAATGTGGAGGGCCCCTTGCTTTCGCTGGCGGGGCAAGAGGGGACTGGAAGCTGGAGCAGAGGGACTGGCAGGGGGCTGGGTGGCGGCTAATAAACTGGGACGGAAGCAGACCCCATGGGCAGCGTCTGTTTGGCACTCGCCGGGTTTAGGACAGGGGCGGGTACATTGAGACGGGGTATCATGCCCCTCAGGAGGGGCTACACAACTAAGGTATCTGATCCTCCCCCATTACCTCGAGGCTGGGGAGGGATATGGGACCGTGGAAAGCCGCTGGCTACAACCCCCACCCCCACCCCCGCCCTGCCAGCAGGCACCGGTACTGGCCGTGATCCGGCCCCTGAAGTGGCTCCAGCTCCCTTCCCCGCTCCTTCCTGTCCAAGACAATGGGGCAGGAAGCAGGTGTTGGGGGCCTAGAAGCCACTCAGCTGCCTCCTCTTAGGCTGGAAGGGGCCTAACAGTGATAACAGCGCCCTCCTGTGGTACAAGCAGGAGTAAGGTGGGGTCCCACCAGGAGGAGGAGGATAATCCTCTTGGCTGGCATCCCACAGCATTATTCCTCTCAATCCTGGCGATGAGGCAGAGCAGATGTAGCTTCGTTTGTCAGATAAATCAGTGGAGGCCGAGGAATATCAAGTAATTTGTCTAAGGTCATGCAGTGAGTCCGTGGAGCTGAGTCTTGAACCCAGAACTTCTGGATCCAAATGTTCTCTCTTTAGCCTCTGGAGCCAATGTAATGAGGCTGGAGCTTCAAGCCTTTTATTTCATTTTGGCAGATTTGTATAAAAATACTCTCTTTAGGAAAATAAATAGCAGCTGCCTTTGCGGTGGAGGCTTAGTTACCCTGGAGCTAAAGTCTTCTCAGAGCCTGGGCTGCAGCTCAGCTCAGCTCATCACAGAAGTCTCTGGCACCTTCTCCAGCGGTGCCATTTCTGGAGGGGCCGACAGAATGCCCTAGTTCAGTCACCTGGTGCTGCTGGCAGTGGGGCTGGGTGAGTTAGTGTTCTAGGCTGGTATATCCCCTGTCAAGGGGCAGGGTTGGGTGGGTCACGTGGAGAAGGTGATGAAGACGGGAGGTCTGAGGGGGTTAGGGCTCCAGAAAACTTGCAGGGATCTACAAAGTCATTCGTGGCTGCCTAGAGTTTTCTTGCACAAATGGGAAATATTTTGTCTCTGATTTAAAGAAAATTGTGCTAGAGACGCCTGCTCTAAAGAAGCGCCTCTAGAGTGGGCAGCTTTGGTGGCCCCAAGCTGGCTCCACCAGGAAGCAAAATAGCTCAGTCTCATCTGGTAGGATGGAGAAGAACCTGCAGGGGTTGAGCATGGAATATGGCCCAGGCCAGCTGGGCCAATGGCTGTGGAGATATTGGCTAGGTGGCACCCGCAGGGAGAGGGACCAGTATGCCTCATAATGCCAGGAGGGTAGGGGAGCCAAGGGGGTCAGAGGACGGGTCCCCACTGCTGCTGCTGCTCCTGCGATGGGCTGAGGCACAGGGCTCAGGGGTGCTGGGGTAGGTGAAGACCAGACTGGGGGTGAAAGGAGTCAGAGAGGGTGTGGTCACGAGCGTAGGAGTGTGCAATGCTTCGGGTTCAAGCACAGGCCCCGGGGAAAGGGAGATACAAGGAACAGGGGCTGCTGCACTGCTGATACTGCCTGTGTCACCAGTGCCACTCTCCTTAGCTCCTGGGATTTTGCAGATGGGGCGGTGGGCTTCGAGCACTAGCTCCAGCCGCTCCTTCTGCTTCTGTAGCTCCTCAATCTCTCGCTGCAGCCCTGATTTCTCGTCCTCCAGTTTATCGGTCTCCTGTAGGGAGAAGGTCAGGAGTCAAGAAGCTGAGGTTGGAATACCGCGTAGCCTTCCAGATGGTGGTGGTGATTGGGCGGTTGGAAGTAGGGTGTGTGGGGGAGTCTCCAGCAAGTCTGGACTACAATTCCCATGAGGCCCTGGGAGAAAATGTGCAGGACTCCAATCAAGACCCGGAGCGTTTTAGGAGATTGTCGGCTTTAGCTCTGGTCGGCTGTTGGTCCAAGTACTTTTTCCTCGTCCTTCTTCCGAAGGACTGCCCCTCCAGTGTCCCCTGGGGCCCCACAGGCACCCTCCGCACCGACCAGTGCTCACCGCTTGCAGGAAGTCAGTCAGTTCCTTCCTCCGGTTCCTGCACTTGGCCGCGGCCAGCTTGTTCCGCTCGCGCCTCACTCGACGGCGCTCCTCCTCCTCCGGGCTGATCTGGGGGGATAGAGGGACCAGTGAGGTGTATCCTGGGCCACTGGCTGCTGGGCACTCCCCTAGTGCGGTTGCCCAGTGGTAGGACCCCGGTGGAGGGCATGGCAGCGCAGGGGCACCATCTTCCTGCACTTTCAGGACCACCGCGCACCGACGTGTCCCCAGAACTCACTTCAGCAAACTTTCACTAATCAGATTTCTTCCTCACGCCCGGCTTTTGCCTACTACGATTCCCCTCTCGGGAGGCACAAACCTTAACCCTCTTCATCTCCCAGGACTCAACTAAGATGCCTCCGCCTGCAGGAAGCCTCCTCTCATTCCCCTGCCAGAAGTACCAGTAGCCTTTCCTCCTTGGAGCCTTTGGGAGCCGGCCACTCTTTTTGGAGGGACCCCTATTCTTCTCAGTCTCTTCATAACCGAGTCTCCTTTTCTCCAGGGGCTGTAAGCACTAGGAGGGGCTGAGTGCTGCTAAATTGTTACTTATTGGAAATCTGTGTGCCAGCAAAGTGCTTTTCTTAGATTCTTTTTTCTAAACTTTATTCTTTTAAAAGAGAGGGAGAGAAACATCGATGTGTGAGAGAAACATCAATCAGTTGCCTCTCACATGTCCCCAACCAGGGACCTGGCCTGCAACCCAGGCATGCGCCCTGACCAAAACGGCAACCTTTTTGTTTGCCGGGCAACCCTCAGCCAGGTGAGGCACACAGGGCAGGGTGCTTTTTCTTAGATTCTTAACACGACTTTCCATGTAAGGAACTGAAGCCCAGGGAAGATGAATAACTTGTTTTGGTCCTAGAGCAGAAGTTAAAATCCACTCACTCTATTCAACATTGAATGAAAGGCCAACTGATGGGGACCATGTTCCCCACAAAGGACCCCACTCACAGCTCACAGCCCCAGTCTGAGAGTACCCAGGATCAAAAGGCCCTCAGGACAGGGCTCAGGAAGCAAGACCAAAGCCTGCCTCCGGGACTCACACCATAGTACTCTTCCAGGTGGTCATAAAGGCCAGCCAGGAAAGCCTCCCCTGGCACATCTTTCCCAGCCAATGGCACATCTTTCCTAGGATCCCAGCCTCCCTCCCCATCCTCTACCCAGCTGTTAGAGCCACCTGTTAAATGTGCAAACCTCACCCACTACCATCTCATATACTCACATGCTCCACGGTTGCCCTTGCTGGTATAGCTCAGTGGATTGAGTAACTAAAGGTTGGGGTTCGAATCCCCTTCAGGGCACATGCCTGAATTGCAGGCCAGTGGATATATATCTCTTACACATCAATGTTTCTCTCCCTCTCTTTCTCCCTCCCTTCCCCTCTCTCTAAAAATAAAAGATAAAATCTTTTTAAAAAAAAATGCTCCGGGGAGAGGAAAGAGGTGCCACTCCCTCAAAGACTATCTCTTATTTATTTTGGAAAGGACATTATTAGCAGTGTGTGGGTAGGAACCCTGGTTGGGGAGGCAAAAGTTCCCAGCTCTCTTCTTCAAGCCTTCTCTTAGCTCTGAGTGAGACAGTGTGGCTTGCTGGTCAGAATCTAACTTTAGAATTGGGCAGACCTGTCTCATTACTCAATACGTGTGTGATCTTGGGCAAGTGACTTTACCTCTCTGGGCCTTCATTTCCTTGGCTGTAACATGGGGAAAACCAGAGTACACTCCCCAGAGGGTGTTTGTGATGTTTTAAGTGAGACAGGGAAACTGAGACTCAGAGAACAGCTAAAGGGAACCTTCCTTCTGTTCTTTCCCAGCCGCACAGACAGAGCATAAGCTCACCCTCTCATTCATGTCCGCAGGTGGATACCCTCTACTGTCCATGCGCCTTTCCACATGTACCTTACATGTTCTCACCTCCACTGACACTCTTTTAAAAAAAAATTATTGATTTTAGAGGAAGAAAGAAAGGAGAGAGAGAAACATTGATTTGTTGTTCCACTTATTTATGCATTCTTTGGTTGCTTCTTGTATGTACCCTGACTGGGGATTGAACCCACAACCTTGGCATATTGCGTAGATGCTCTGACCAATTGAGCTACCCGGCCAGGGCTCCACCTCCATTCTTGCTCCTGCCATCCCCTCTACCTGGAATGTCCTTTCCTTCAACTCTATGCAAATCCTACCCATCTTTCTAGGCTTATGTGCCTCCACCTCCAGGAAGCATTCCCTGATCCAGAAGTGACCTCTTTGTCCTCTGGGTCTTCCTAGAGGCTCCTCTCACTTTCCACCTTAGCCAATAGTCACTAGTGGTGCTACCTTCTCCCCCCTTCTAAGCCTGTGTTCTCCTTTGGGGCAAGAGCTACCCTCTGTACCTCCACACCCCTGCGGGCATCAGAACCTTGCAATGCCTCTGCTCCTTACCTGTTCAGAGGGCCGGCGACGCACGCCTGGAGGTGGCCCCAGGGCCCGGATGACTCCTGGCCGGGGCTGTGGGTGACTGTACTGGGGGTAGGCCAGAGGTCTTGGGTAGCCACTAGGTCCCAGGAAGTGAGGCTGAAGCATCCACTGCGGCTCCTGGCTGCTGCTTAGTGCGCTGATGCTTGGCACAAGGTGAAACTTCTGAGGGATAAGAAATGGAAGATCAGGGGTGTAGTCTGTGTTAACTGAGGGGCTTCCAGTGGACAGAAGCCACACTGCTGTTCACCCTTGAGACAGACACTGAGACACCAGAAAGAGCAAGAGCACAGCTTGGCAGTGAGAGCAACTGAGTGACAAAGCCCTGTTCCTGAGCTGTGTGGCTTTAGGCAAGTCACATAACCTCTCTGTGCCTCCATTTCCTCATCACAGCTAATACTTATAAAATACAAATTCCAGGCACTGACCCAACCACTTTACAAATATTGACTCATATAATTTGCACAACAGTATCTTCATTTTCAGACAGGAAAACAGTTGTCCTTAGACGTACAGCCAGTAAGTGGGAAGCAGGGCTTGGTCTCAGGCCACTCGGCTCTTTCCCACTTAGGCACCCGCCGCGGTCCCATTCGCACAGCGGATAGTTAGGGCTCCCAACTCCAAGGGTGGCCGTGAGGACCCGGCGAGAGAATGTACGTGACAAGGCCTGGTGAGGGCTGTGGAGGACAAGAGCCACAGCTCTGGGTTCAGGCTGTTCCACTTCTAATCTTGGCTCGGGCTACTTATTGGCCGTGACTTTGGGCACACTATTTAATCTCAATGTGCCTCAGTTTCCTCGTTTTTAATATTGTCATAGGCGAGGATTATGGCATTTCATCGATGCTAAGAAGTACCCTTTAGTAGCCCTGAAATCAGTTTAATTGGCTTTTTTTTTTTTTTTTTTTTTTTTGCCCCTGAGGGGGTGTGCCTTTCCCAGAGGGGCTGCAGCGCTGGGTCAATGAGCGGCGTGGGCGGAGCAAGTCCCTATTCTATCTCCTGCTCCAAAACTCCATTTAATATGTGGTCCTCAGAGGATGTATCAGATGTTAAACTGAAAAGAACAGATCTCTACACTTGATCTTGGCCAAAAGGCCAAGAAGCGATGATAATTGGAAATTTTAAACAATTTAGTGGCACAAAATAATGATGGGTTTTCAAATCAGTGGGGTCTGAGATTCTGTGAAATACGGTAAATAAGGAGAAACCCGCCCAGCAGGATACCTGGTTGTACAGTTAGAGCTCCAGGTATTACCTGCCACTATTCTCTTTCAGCCAGAAACCAGAGGAATGGATTGAGATGGGGGTTCAGTGTTCCGGGAGAACTGGGTTCTAGTCCTGGGGCTGGGCTCTGGGTGTGTGTGCCCAGTCCTCCGGGAAAAGGCGGTTCAAGCCCAGGCAAGTCCGTGCAGCGGTGTCCCTGGCCCAGCGCTGGGGGCCCAGTGGCCCAGTGACCCCAGTTCCGGGCTCGAGGCACCGCCGGCGGTATCTCCTGCTCCCGAGGTTGTCCAGACCCGGGCCGCTCCGGGCCAGGAAGGGAGGGGCACCCCGGGTGAGTCAGCCGCCGTGACTCGGCCGCCGTGACTCGGCGGAACGGACGCCGCTCCTTCCCTCCCCTAGCGACACGTGCTCGTGGCCCCTCGACAGGAAATGGGCACCTGCAACCTCCGGGGTCCCCCCAACCGCCAGTGGGCGCCAAGAGTCGGGGGAGCGGGAGCTGCCCGCTGCATGACCCCGCACGTTCCCGCACCTCCCGTTTTGATTGGCCCCAACCTTTAAAGCAAGGGGTCGAGAACCAGTTTCTGGAGCCCACCAGATTCCACTGCGTGGAGAAGGGGATAGGGGCTTGGCGACGGGGTAGAGAAGGACAGACAAGTGGACAGCTACACAGACGATCACAGACAGTGCCGAGGACTCCCGGTCTGTTGGGGCTAGCCTGCGGATGGATCTAGCCTCCTTCCTGTGTGGGACGCCAGGGTCGCAGTTCAGATCCCGAATCCCATCCCGGGAATTTAGTCCGAGATGAATCAGACCCTGTGATCCTGTCAGGGCTAGGATTAACGCAGGTGCCGGGACCCCATTCTAATGCAGATGGACAAATAATTAGCGCTGGACAGGAGGAAATAAAGAAGTTAAGGACAACAAGAAAGAAAGACGGAGGGACAGATAGCAGATAGCGAGGGGAAAATGGATGAGCGAGAGAGGGGACGTTCGCAGATTTTTGTTACACCTACCCCCGCGCGCGTTTCCCTGGGCTGGGGGGAAGGTGTCCCCGGACCGCGGAGGGTGGGCAGGACCCGCGGCCACGGCACCTATACCAGGTCCCTACTCCTGCTCCCGGCCCCAGTCCCAGCGCGTGTCGGAGTGGACCGCAGCGTCCCCGGCGCTGTTTCCCCCGGGTACCCCAGGCGTCGGCTCCTTCTCACCTGCTGGCCTGTCGCTGGGGGCTGCCCCGGGCCGCTGTACGCACCGCTGGCCCCCGAGCTGGGTCCGGGTTCCCCGAAGTCTCGGAACATGCCCTGCGCTGGCTGCTCTTTGGGGTCAGCGTCGGCGGCTTGGGTTCTGACTCACCCGCTCCTCGCGTAGCCTTTTCTTTTTATGAATGAAAAGTTCTAGGGCTGAAACACTTCAACTAGGGGGTGGGGGCGTGGCGCAGCGGCGCGGGGCTCCTTGAGGCTCCGCCTCCCCCGATGCGCCACCTTTTGCTTGTCAGCACCGAACTGTTCAGCGCCTCCTAAGGCCCCGTAGCCGCCTTTTCGCCGGGAAGGTGGAGGATTTGGCTTCCCTTAACCCCAGCGGCGGGTCCGCCCCCTCTGACGTAGCTGCCCATACATGGTGCAATTTCCTCGCCGCGCCCAGGTGAGCAGAGGATTCCCCGGCCGATTACTAGCACCTGAGAGCCACCGGGAGCCGGCCCCGCCCGGCTCAGCCAGCCGGCGCAGTCCGAGACGCACCCCACTCCAGGACTTGCGCCTGCAGCCTTCTCACGGCCTGGTCCGGCCTCGGTTTCCTTATTTGTAAAATGGGACGAAATACTCATATAGCTACCCTACTGCGCGTAGGAGTTGAAATAAAGAATGTGAAAGGGTTTGAAAACTGTAAAGTGAATTATAAATGTGATTGATATTGATATTATTATTATTATTATTATTATTATTATTATTATTATTAACTGGGTGCTTATTTCGTGCCAGGAACGTACTACTACTATCCAAGGCTGCACATCATGGGGTGGAGCCCTTCCACTGGTATTGTTTTAAGATTCGAGTATAATAAAAAGTAACAAAATAATGAACCAGAGTTACAAAATTGCTTGTATATTTTAAACGCTTACAGTGAACAAGTTAATGTTTTGAATTACCCACAAGTCCAGTGCAAAAGAATTGTGCTACTGCCCTGGCTGGCGTAGCTCAGTGGACTGAGCATGGGCTGCGAACCAAAGCATCGCAGGTTCGATTCCCAGTCAGGACACTTGCCTGGGTTGCAGGCCAGGTCCCCAGTGGAGACCACATGAGAGGCAACCACACATTGATGTTTCTCTCTCTCCTTCTCCCTCCCTTCCCTCTCTAAAAATAAATAAAAGCTTAAAAAAAAAAAAGAATTGTGCTACTCACAGGATAATTTCAGGACGTATAACGAGTTCTAATTCAGAGCCCCTCTAAGCAGCGACTGACTGCAGTTGGACACAGGTGTCCTGTGGCCTGAAAAATATCTTCTTTAAATATTGCCTGTGCTCTTCCATGGCTGTGTGGTCATCAGCCTGGTTTGAAGATTATGTCAAAGGTCTGTGTGACCGTGAGGCCAGGGTCAAACGTCAATAACCAAAGGCCAGCAACCCTGGAAGGTAAAATCATCACCCCATTTTACAGATGGGAAAGCTGAGGCTCAGAAGTGTTGAAATGCAGTGCCTACGATCACTGACAGAATGCCTGAAGCAGGCTGCCGGATCAGAACCGGGGCGGCTCCAAGCCCAGACTCCTTTCCACACCTGCAGAGTCAGGGCTGAGGGACCACCCCAAAGATTCTTCTCAGCTTCCTCCCATTATACTGAGGAAATTGAGCTTCCAAAGTCACTCGGCTTCAGAGAGAGAGTTGGGCTCTCCCGCTTTCCTCTGGTACCTCCATGGAGTCAGCTCCAGTTTTGTCCTCAGGGCAGGAAGATTTCAGAGAGGTGGGGGCCTAGGTCGCCTTCTTCGGGGAGAGAGGGCAGGGAGGGGACTGTGGGTACACACGGGACTTAGAACCAGAAGGCCAGCTTGGCCCCGGGCTTCCAGTCCCAGAGCTCCCATTTTCTGTCTCTGTGACCCTGGGTGGTGACATTCCCTCCGAGTGCCAGTCCCTGGGGGAATAATTGAGCCTCCTGCTGACCTCATGGGGCTGCGGTGGGATCAGATGAGATCACAAATGTGAAAGTGCTTTGTAAGATATACGTTGCCGCACAGCCAGAAGGTGATTGCCAGCTTGGTGCCGCTCCCTTGCCCTTGTCCTCAGTGCTTATCTTTCTCTAAAAAGAAACCAACAGCAGTTTACAGTGAGCGATATAGGGGTGCATGTGAGACACAGAGAGAGATTTTTTGAGGCAGTTTGATCCATGGAAAAGCGCATGTATGTTGGAATCAGACAACTCTGGGTTCTGAGTTTGAATTCTGATCCTCACCCACTATATGACCTTGATGAGGCAGACAATCTCTCAACACCTCTGTTTGCTCATCTGTAAAATGGAGACATAATGGTAATTACATCTCAGAATTGCTGGATACTAGAAATAACATAATATCCCATGTTTAGCACAGCATGTAGTAAGAACTTGACAAATATCCAAAATAAACACACGTGTTAATACAAAGCCCCAGGGCTGGGAGCCCTTGGGGGTCCGATCCTACGGTAAATGCGCTCGTGCTGCGCATGCGTGCGCGCGCACACACGGGTTGGTATCTGGACTCTGGCTAAGTCCAAGCTGGGCAGGGTGACGCGGGGCCAGGTAGTGGCACATGCAAGGTCTGAGTCAGGTCAGCCTTGACTATATCCATCTGCCGGCTCCAGAAGCAACACGCTGCCTGCTCCCCGAACAGCCTGGGGGCGGTGACCGAGCGGGGGCTCAGGTCTCAAGTGTGTGTGTGTGCGTGTGTGATTACATGGCTCTGAAAGTCCCTTCCTGCTCTAACCGTCGGTGGAGCCACAAGAAGGTCTTTCAGAAGCAGCACATTCCAAGCTCCTCAGTCACTGACTCCTGCCTCGTGGCTGCAGGAACGTTCCTGGCTCCTGACCTCACCAGCTCCCGGCCAGGCGAGAATCCCAGGGGGCGCTGATTGGGGCAGTTTGGGTGCCCGGAGGTCTGAGAGACCAGACCCTGTCTCTCGGCAGCCCTGTGAGCTGGGCTCGGTCACTCTCCCCCGAGAAGCCCGGTCTCTTGGGGCTGCAGTGAGGAGGAAGGAGGCCATGGAGGAGTGTGGTTTGCATCCAGCAGGTTCTGTCAGCGCCCCCAGGGCCTTGGAGGTGATGTTTGTTTTTCAGTTTCCATTCACTTTTAAATTAAACTTTATTTATTTTTAAAATTGAGGGGCAAGCCACCTAACATACAATTAACCGTTTTAAAGCGTACACTTCAATGGACTTCTGTGCATTCACAGTGTTATGCAACCACCACTTCTATGTAGCCTCAAAACTTTTTTCATCGTCCCAGGAAAACACCCCATACCCTTTAATTAATCACTCCCAGCTCCCTCCTCCTCCCCATCCCCTGGTGGCCGCGAGTCTGCTTTCTGTCTCTACCGCTTTGCCTGGTCTGGACATTGCACATCAGTGGGATCCTACAGGATGTGACCTTTGGCATCTGGTTTCCTCCACTTAGCCTCTGCTTTCCAGCTTCATCCATATCGTAACTGGTATCACATCCTTTTTATGCCTGAATAATATTCTATTGTATAGTTATACTACAATTCATTTATTCATACGTTTATTTATTTATTTTCAATTTTATTGTTGTTCAAGTACAGTTTTCCGCCGCTCCTCCCCCGCCTCTCCCCCCACCCCAGCCATCCCCACCGCCCTTATTTATTTGAAAGTTGATGGACATTTGGCTATTATGAACAATGCTCCATGGGTATTTGCGCCCAAGTTTTCGTGTGGACGCATGTGTCCATTTACCATCGGTTGTCTGGAAACTCTGTTTAACCTTGCGAGGGACTGGCAGGCTGTTTTACAAAGTGGTTGTGCCATTTCACGTTTCTGCCAGTGTGCATGAAGGTTCTAATTTCTCCACATTCTTGCCGACAGTTATTATTTTCCATTTTCAAAATGAAAGACGTCCTAGAGGGTGTGAAGTGGTATCTCATTGTATTTGATTTGCGTTTTCTTAAACCAGTCATGTTCCTTAATGAGCAATAAACACCTTTTTATGTGCTTGTTGGGAATTTATATGTATTTTTTTGGACAAGTGTCTATTCTAGTCCTTGGTCCACTTTTAATTGCATTGCTTGATTTTGTTGTTGTTGAATCTTTTGAGTTTTTAAAATATATTCTGGCTACCAAACCCTTATCAGATATTTGAACACTTACCCCTATTTTTTCTTCTATTGATTGTATAATTTTGGTTTTTATATTTAGGTTGTTGAATAAATTGAAGTTTAACATACAGATAGCCCTGGGTGGTAGCCCTGGCCAGGTAGCGCAGTTGGTTAGAGCATCATCCCAGTATGTCAAGGTCATGGGTTCAATCCCCAGTCAGGGCACATATAAAAATATTTTAAAAATATATCATACATACAGTAAAGTGCCCTCATCCAGCATGTGCAGCTCAACAACTTTGTACATGTATGTAAACCCATGTAGTTACCTCCCTGACCAAGATATAGGATGTTCCCAGGAGCTCAGAGGCTCCTGACGCCCCCTCCCACCTCCACGCCTCACCCATGGGTAACTCCTACTCTGAGTGCCATCATCACGGGTCGGTTTTGCCTGTTCTCGAACCTCACAGAAATGGAATCATGCCACGTGTGCTCTGTGAGGGTCGGCTTCTTTTACCCGACCTGTCTGCGGGACTCGTCTACATCACCGGGCGAAGCCGTCACCCGGTTTTCCCTGCTGCCGTGTGGCAGTCCACCGCGCGAACAGGCTGCAGTCGCTCCCGCCGCTCCCCTGGCGGTGATTTGGGGGGGGGCTCTTCCGGTCTGGGGCTGCAAGAGACAAGGCTGCCGTGAACATTTCCCGGTCTGTCTGTCCCCAGGCGGCCAACTGCCCTCGTTTCTCTTGGGTATGTGCGCAGAGGCGGAACCGCTGGGGTACACATAGGGTACACATTCGCCTTTGGTTCCCTCCAGCGGTTCCTCAAAGGGGCTGTGCTGTTTCCCGCCCCACCAGCACTGGGCAAGACCTCTCCCGGTCGCCCCACAACTGGAGGTGACATTTCAGTTCACTTCGACAAACACTATTGTCACCTAGTTCTGGCCCTATCCTTTCACTTCTGGGTGCTCTCCACAGCCCCCAACCCCGCCCTCTCCTCTCACTGCTCACCCGGCGTCCTGGGGGATGTCCGGAACCCTGACAGCGTTGCCCCGGCGGGGTAGCTCAGTCGGTTAGCGCGACGTCAGATACAGCACTGATCCTCCGTCAGGACGTGTACAAGAGTCACCCCATGAATACACAGATGAATGCAACGCCACATCGATGTTTCTCTCTCCTCCTTCCTCTAAAATCAATCAATAAAGTAAAATAACAAAATCAAACCCTGACATTATTCACAGAGGAATCTGTTAAAATCCTGAGCATTTCACCCTCAAACTTGGACC
Organism: Trachops cirrhosus; assembly: GCA_028533065.1. NCBI lineage: Eukaryota > Metazoa > Chordata > Mammalia > Chiroptera > Phyllostomidae > Trachops > Trachops cirrhosus. Next base: position 4,241,261 of record CM052543.1, on the reverse strand, counting down.
CTTCCAAGCGCTGGCACCTTTTGCATGGAGATACAGGAGGGCCTAAAGCCTGGGAAGGGGTGGGGTGGGGATGCTCCATACACCCCATTTTCTTTTAGGTTGCAGTTGGTTGGGGGGGCCTAGCGGGACTTGAGGGTAACACTAGTGGCTCGCATTCTTTGAGCGCTGATGGAGCAGACATGGTTCAAAGTGGTGTATTAATCCTCAGAACAACCTGCAGGAACAGATAGTAACAATATACCCATTTTACGGATTAAAGAATGGAGACACAGAGAAATTAAGCAACTTGCTAAAAGCTACCCAGCCAGGATTTGAACCTAAGCAGTGTCCAGAGCCCAAGCTTCTCACCTCCTTGTTAGTTCTGTCTCTCAAAAGAGGCCAGAATTCTTAATACGGCATTCTAGGCCCTTCCAGGCCCTTCCAGGCCCTTCCAGCCCCGGGCCACCTGCCCAGCCTCCTCCCACACCAGCACCCAGTTACTCTCTCTGCTCCAGGCTCCCCGCTGGACTGAGCTCCTCACCTGCGCGCAGGCCGCCCCCTGCCCAGGCTGTCCTTCCCTGTTGCCTCAGCTGGCCGCCTCTTTCATCCTGCAGGTTGCATTTTTCCCTCCACTTCTTCGGGAGGCCTTCCACAAGTCCCTGCTTTACAGTCCCATAGCACCATGCAGGGTACTACTTTCTTTAAAAAATATTTTATTTATTATTTTGGTAGAGAGTGGGGAAGGGAGGGAGAAAGAGAGGAAGAGAAATATCAATGTATGGTTACCTGTCTCATGCTCCCTTCTGGGGACCTGGCCTGCAACCGGAGCATGTGCCCTGACTGGGAATCGAACCGGCAACCCCTTGGTTTGCAGGCCAGTGCTCAATCCACTGAGCCGTACCATCTAAGGCTATTATTACTTTTTTTTTAACCTGCTTAGAATAATGTTTAAAGATTTTACATTTCGAGGAAATTACATATATAGTGCAGAAGAGAAGAATTTATTTTAAAACCTGATTTTTATTTTTTACTTTGCCTTATATTTTTAAATTTGTCATTGCATTTCTTTTTCAACTCTAATCCATTTCCATGCCTCACGGTCCAGAAGCCACGCAAGGGTGCATGGTGAAAAGCCTCCCCCTCAGCTGTATCGAGTGCCTCGAGTATCTTTTTGCCCAGAAGGTAGCCTCCTCTACATCCTGTTTTGTTCCTTGCTTTTCTGTTTTCTTATACCCTGGCAATCCTTCCACTGACTACATGAAAATTTGCCATATTTTATTTATTTTTTATTATTATTTAAATCCTCACACAAGGGTATGTTGAGAGAGAGAGAGAGGGAGAGAGAGAGAGAGATTGGTTTCTTTTCTTCCTGGTTGTGTCCTGACTTATTGAACCTGAAACCTAGGTAAGTGCCCTGACCGGGAATTGAACTCGCAACCTTTTTGGTGGACCGGGAATTGAATGCTCCAATCAACTGAGCCGTCCAGACAGGGTAATCTGCCCCATTAAAAAAACAAAACAAAACAAAAACCAAAAACCCAATTACTTTGTTGAGGTATATTTTACATTCAATAAAATTCACACCTTTTGTTTTTATTTATTATTTTAAAAAATATTTTATTTACTTATTTTTTAGAGAGAGGGAAAGGGAGGGAGAAAGAGAGGGAGAGAAACATCGATGTGAGAGAGAAGCACCCATCGGTTGTCTCTCATGCCCCAACTAGGGAACCTGGCCCGCAACCAGGTATGTGCCCTGAGCGGGAATGGAGCCTGCGCCCCTCCGGCCTGCAGGAGGAAGCCCGGCCCACTGAGCAGCATCAGCCAGGGCAAACTGTACGCCTTTTCAGTGTACTGGCACGCGTTTGACTATTGTGTACCCCTGTGTCAGCAGGTTCCAGTCAAGATACAGAATGTTTCCACCCTCCAAAAAGCTCTCTCAAGCCTCTTTGCAGGCCCCCAGGAAAGAATGACTCTTCCTCTTGGGTGGGGGTGGGGGGCAGGCTTTCTGACACAGGAGCATTTGACGCTGGGGAGACAGTCCCAGAGTCAGAGTCTGTGGGCACAAAGGCCAGGGGTGGGGGAAGGGGAGGCCTGAGTGTTGCTGTGGTCCAGGGGCGCACGGCCGGAACCCCGAGCTGGAAGGGTGGGGGCTGAGTGAGGCCTCAGCCAGGGCCCTTGAAGGGCAGGCAGAGGAGCTTGGCTTGGGCTGGGGGACGAGGGAACTGCTGAGCGGCATTTGAGCAGGGACTGGTCTGTGCTTAGTTTGATGAGGCTGCGGTCTGGGGAGGAGGAGTGTCCCAGGGAGTCACTTGGTGGGGGTTGGACAAAGGCAGGGGACAATGAGAGGGGGCTGATGCCTCCAGGGCCTGGTTATCACTCTTCCCATTCCCTGGATGCCAGCTGAGCAGCCACGCATGTCCCTGTGCTGTCCTTTGAGCTCCTCGCCACTCTGCTGTCATGGCAGTCCTGTCCCTTGGAGGGAGGTGAGGACTCTGAGATTCCAGAGAGGGACAGGAGGTGGGCTTCCACCTCCCCTCCTTCCCTGCATCACCTTTCCTCCCAGGCCAGTAGGGGAGCATCAGACCTGGCCCCAGTCCCGGCACATTTCTGATTTGCTACGCTGTCTCAGGTCAGTCCCTTTCTCTCTGGGAGCCTCAGTTTCCCCTTCTTGCAGATGATGGTTTACACACTGTGATCCTTAAAACCAGAGGTTTCAGTGGCGGTCCACCAGGGAAGGGGCAGGTAGGATCTTGGGCCCCTCACCCCTGCTCCAGCCAGCTCGGCTCAGGAGGCCACAGGGGACAGCAGCAGGAAGTCCAAGTTAGATGGCCAGGCTGCGAGTCCCAGCTCAGCCAGTCCCGGCTGTGTGACCTGGCCCACCCCTTTAACTTCTCTGTGCCTCGGTTCCCCATCTGTGAGAAGGGCATGATTATGGCCGTACCTGCTTTCAGGGTTGTTGTGGGAGCCCGTGGGCTGGGGGGGGGGCGGTGGGGAGTGGGGTGGCACCCGGAACAGGACTGGAGCAGTGAGAAGTGAACATGTGTTGGTGAGAATTTTCTTGTTACGTTTCGTGCTGCGTAGACCGTTTCCTCTGAATGGAGGGCACCGAGGGCTCTTCTGTCTGTGCCCAGGTGGCTCTGCCCACGCAGCCTGGCCCTCAGGTTTCTTGGAGCAGCTCCTGCTCCCTGCAGGCCCGGGCCTAGGGTAGTCGGGGCCTGTCACCCAGTTCTCGGGCTCTTCCTAACCTCCCAGACCTGAGGCTTTCCCCCACCCCCAGACTCCAGGGTGCCAGCTCCTGCTCTGGGCCAGGAGGGGGATGAGATACTCATTCCTCGATGAAAGGCTTATGGGCTGGGCCGGGCCAGTAAACCGCCCCACCCTCACTGGGAGGACCTCCAGGCACCCGTGTAAACTGAGTCATGGGGGGCGAGGGGGTGAGTCATGAAGCCTGTGAGTGGGAGCCAGATGGGGCAGAGTTTGCCTGAGTGGGGCCCTTGGCCGTCCTTCGTGGAACCTCAGTTCCCCTCCAACACCCAGCAAGTCCCTGCAGGGCTCACGCGTCCACCTGGGGCCTGGGTGTGTGTGCCTGAGTGTGTGGTTTCGGGGAGGGGAGTGGCAGACAGGAAAGGGAGGCTCCGACTCGGGGAGGAAAGGACTGGGGTTTGGGAAGGAGTCAGAGCCCTAGCGAGGAAATTTTGGCGGGAATGCTTCACTGCCCTCTCCTGGCCTCTGCAGGTTCAACCGATTTGCTTCCCACCCCAAGGAGCCGGCTTTCTCCCTTTAGCCTGGGAGGACCCAGGGCCCAGAGGGTGGCACGTCTGTCTTTAGGGTTCCCAGGAGCCAGAGCTGCTCAGGGACCAGGGACGCAGCTCCCTGCCACAGGGGTGTGTATAAGCGCTCTTAGGAGTTTTGGAGGCCACTGGAGGACTTCTAGCCTTGACCATGGCCAAGTTGCTCTCTGCTTCAGTCTCCTTCTCAGTAATAGGAGGGCTGTGAGGACCAACAGGAGAACGAACTGCTCAGAGTAGTAGTACCTGGTGCAGAGGAGGTCTGTGTATGTGTTTGCTCTCACTATCTGAGCCGCAGTTTTCTCAGCTAAAAACATGGGTGCGGGGGCTCTGGCTGGTGTGGCCCAGTGGATTGAGTGCCGGCTTGAGAACTGGAAGGTCACTGGTTTGACTCCCAGTCAGGCACATGCCTGAGTTTTGAGCCAGGTCCCCAGTTGGCGGCGTGCAAGAGGCGTGCAACCGATTGATGTACTACTGTATCTCTGGCACATTGATGTTTCTCTCCCTCTCCTTCTCCCTCCCTTCCCCGCTCTCTAAAAAAAATGAGTGAAAAAATGTGGGGAGGATGCCAGAAGTGCTCCTGTCCAGCCATCACTCGGGCCCCAGTCCCCAGGGAAACTGCCCCCTCTGCCCTGCCACCCTTTCCAACTCTGGCCCTCTGTCCAGCCTGGGGCATTTTCATGCCCTCCTGGGAGGCCAGTCACCAAGGAAAAATGGGTTTGACGGGTTCTGAGGCAGGTGCCCTCAGGTTACCCCTCAGCGTCCGTCAGTGTCTGGGGGATGCATGGCAGAGAAGTGGGGAGTTTCCCTCCTTGGATGAATCAGCTGCGTGACCCAAGTCTCAGTCTCTGCCAGGGCCCCTCCCAGCAGACAGGAGTGGGGCGCAATTGCCCTGCTGGGAAAATCCCCAAAACCTTGCCAAAGCTCTGGCTGAAGCTTTATCCCCATTCAGCTGTTTCTTGTTCTCCCTGATTCAGCGCCCCAGCTGGGATCGGGAGTTAGACAAAGATTCTCCCCGTTTCCTGGCCAGCCCCTCGTGAGCCTCCTCCCTGGGGCTTGGGGGTTCGCGGTGCATGTGAGAGAAGGTGGAGTGTGGGGGTGTCGCCCCTCTCTGACCTCAGTCATCCTTCCTGCGGTTTTATGGAAGGGAGCAGAGCACAGGGGCTTGTCCAAAGTTGCCCAGCCTAGCCCACCCTGGACTGGGCCTCTTCCTTACTGCCATGTGGGAAGGGGCTAGGTTAACAGGGCAGAAAGTCAGCTTGAGGGGATGGGCCTTGGGGAGCCCTTGGCCTGGCAGGCGAGCAGTCCCCACGGTGGGCCTGGGAGCGCCTTCCTGCCCAGCCAGGCAGTCACTGTACTCTCTGGGCCTCAGTTTTGCCACCAGTAAATGGGAGTTTCAAGTCTCGGCCCAGCCTCTCCCCCAGCCAGTTCTGAGGACCCGGCGCGTGTGCTGTAGAGATCACATCCTCTGTCCTTGCTGGGTCTCGTTTATCTTCGCAGCCCCACAGCACTTTCCAACAGCGGGGGCTCAGTGATGCATCAGGCCTTTGCTACTGATGGCCTTGTAACCGAACCAACTACCGAACCTCTCCGGGCCTCAGTCTTCTCTTCTGCGAAATGGAGATAACAATAGAGCCGATGAGGCTTAGATGAGATAATAAACGCAAACACTCAGCCCAGCGCCTGGTTCAGGTTCTGACAGAATGAAGAAAGAGGCCCAGAGACACGAGTAACTTTCATTCAATCTCTTACGTATTCAGTCACGTTGATTTGGTACGTGTGCCAGGCCGAGGTCCTGTGCTGGACACTGAGGCCACCCTGAGGGGTAAAGCACAGCCGCTGTCCTTGAGGGGCTCCAGACACACAGATGACAGACACAGGTGGGTGGGTGTCACGAGAGCCTGGGGTGCGGGTGGATGGGGGAGGAGAAACCTTGGAGAAAATGAGCGGGTGGCTGGTGGGTCTGAGAAGTGGAGTCAGCCGGGAAAGCAGGTCAGGTACACCAAGCGGAAGTGACAGCACAAGGAAAGGCCAGAGTGTGTGCAAGAAGACCACAAGCAGCTCATGCTTCTGGAACATGAGCGGGAAGCGGAGAGTGGAGAGGTGGGGTGGAAGGGACTGGCAGGGACCGGGTCCGAGCCGTACACTCATTCATTCGTTAACTTGTGGGGAGGTTGCGCTGGCTGAGCACTGTGCTAGGCTCCAGGGCTAAGCCTGAGATCTAGACACTGGTCCTGCCTTCACTGAGCCCACATTCTGGGCATGTGGCTGAGGGGCAGTGGGACACAGACATCACCCAAGTGAGAGCACGTGCAGCCTCCCCATCCTTGCTGCACGACAGGTGTTCCAGCAGAAGGGACAGCCCGAGGCTCAGGGCTGTGCGCCAGGGGGTGAAGGAAGTGCCAGCTGGCTCCAGTGGGGTGAGCATGGGCAGAAAGGGGCTCTTGAGGGAAGCGGGGGCAGTCGGTGGTGGGGCGGGGTAAGCCGTGGCTGGCTCAGGAGAGTGGACTCCATGTTACAGGCTGGGGAGCCACAGAAGGGCTTTGAGTAGGAGAGCTCTCTGCAGGAGAGCTGGGTGGGGGACAGAGGAGGAAGTGGGAGGGAAACGGGGCAGAGGGGACAAGCTGCAACGGTTTGGGAGTGTGAGGAATGAGCCAAAGCCGGGCTGTGAGGATGGAACAGGGATGAGTGTGTGAGATGCTCAGTTATAGAAAGAGAACCGGGTGGTGTTGACACCACCTGGACATCTTCCTGGGACCCCAAGGGCTTGGCCCGGATCCTCATAAGCCTTGGCCCACTTTGGTCAAGTGCAAAGCACTGACGGTCTGAGATAGGCGGGGCACCGCACTCCAATTAGACCACCCAGCTCTGGGGACTTCCCAGGGCTGGGCTGCCGGGGGGACTCAGACCTGGGGGAGCTGAGGGTGGGGAGGAAGCTGGGGAGGGGGCCAAGCCGGGATCGCATGACTCATCCACTTCCACCCAGTCAGCCCAGTGGCATCTCCGCTCCCCTGCTCCAGATTCCAATTTGGTGAGGCTGCTGGAGGCTGAGTCAGCTCCCGCACGAGAGCAGCATCCCAAGGGGCTTCCTGCGAGACAACCTGGCCTCCAACCAAGGCCAAGGCCAGGGGTTGGGAGGGTGCAAAGCCAGGCTCTAAGGCTACAACAGCTCAGCCGAGTGGGATGGCCCAGCAGATCACGTGAGTGAACGTGCCCGGTCGGTTGTGAAGAGCTCACTGCAGATGAGGCCAGGGCCCTCATGCTGCCCGAGGAAGCAGGGAGCCGGGTGAAGTGTGGCTGCGGAGGCCTGGCTCACTGTACAGCCCTGAGGGCGCTCCCTTCCCCTCTTGGCTTCAATTTCCTTGCCCAGAAAGGTGCCAACATTTCCTTTAAACAGGTTGTGAGAATTAAGTAATGCACGTGGAAGTGCTTTGCAAATCGTCCAGTGACGGTCAGGGAAGGGGAGAGGCAAGGGAAGTGGAGGGCTTCCAGGGCCACTTCTGGCGCAGGCTGTCCACAGCACAAGCACGTTCAGCCCATCCATCCTCTGTTCACCAGACCACGGGCTCTCACCTAGAACTGCCAGGACCAAGAGGGCACCTTTCTCTAACAGGCCTAATAAATACACCCCGTGGGCTACCAGTGGCCCTTGGACTTTGCTGGGCCAAGCCCCTGGATTTATGGGAAACCACCAAGAAACCAATTAGGGCTCTCTAGAACAAAGGAAAGCAGGGCTGACTTTGCAGAGGTGCTCGGGGAGGTTCCCAGGCTTGGCAGCGGGGTGCAGGTTCTTGCTGGGGGCAGTTAGGAGGGCCCAGTGAGGGCAGAGAGGCCGTCTCTCCTGGCCTGGCCTCTCTCCAGCAACCGAAGCAGGTAACCACCAACACAGCACTTTAAAAAACACTCAAGACACAGACCCGAGCTGGGTTTTATTGAAATGCCAAGAGCAGGCACATGGCAAGGTAGTGAAGGAAGGCAGGAAGGTGGTGCAGGCTTGCAGGCTGTGAGGTGACAGGGACAGGCAGACCCCGTGTCCATGGCCCTGGCATCCTCCTTCTTTGCCAGGGGCTGAGTGGGTACAAATCACTGCCCCATCCAAAAAAAAGGCATGCTCAGGCCTGCAGGGCCTCTGCGCCCTGGACCGTGAAGGTTCCAAGGAGAAGGACTGGAAGCACTAAGTTTTCTCTCTTGTGAGGGAGAAAGAGAAGGGGGAGGGCTGCAGGAGGGGGAGGGATACCCAAGGATGAGGGTGGCCAAGGAAGTTTCTCCTCCTGGGTGTCGGCACCCAGACTGAGTTCCTGGATGCCAGAGGGGAGCAGCAGCAGAGAGGCTGAGGGTCCAGCCCTCAGAGAGCCAGAGCCTCCAGATGATGGGGACTTGAGTCAGCCCTGAACAGAGGGCAGAAGTTCAAGGGGATTGAAGATGCAGGCAGTTCCAGAGTGACCTAGTCCTCAAAGCTGGGGGACTTGGCCTCGTTGAGACAGGGAAGAGCAAGACGGGAGGATCCATCCCTAGCAGGGGGCCCAGAGGGTGGTCTTCCGCGCATGGCCCTACTAGGTCAGTTCCACATTGTTGGCACGGTCCAGCACCCGGGAGCCACGAGCACTGCCCCCTAGCTGGAAACGGCTCTCATAGAGAGTGGGGCAGAGGTGCCAGCGGTTGGCCCGGTAGATGCCCAGGTAGGTGTAGACATCGGGCTTGTAGGTGAGCAGGCACTTGATGCCTGCCGCACGGATGGCGGCGTCTGCCTCCAGCACACCCAAGCGGTCCGTGAAGTCATCCGTGTACACGCAGATGACCTGGCGCCCGCCCTCCTTGGCCCGTGGACTCACCTTGGCCACCTGAAGCCGGCCCTCGACCACAGCCCGAGCAATGCCAGCCCAGGCGTGATCCAGCTTGAAGCCAGGTGCCAGGTGCATCAGCCACTTGCCTGAGAGCACGTGGTGGGTGATGGCCAGCTGGCGCAGAGTGGCTGGTGTGATGGGCCGCCCACTGGTCTGCAGAGCCTCCCAGGCTGCCTGCAGGCCCTGCACGTCGCCGGAGTTGGGGACGTAGCCCTGCCCATAGGCTGCAATCCAGCCCACTGGCTCAGAGTTGGGCGAGTTGGGGTCCCCATAGCGGGTAACTTGGGAAGGTGGGTACTTGGCCAACCAGGCATCCAGCTCGGAGGCAGGTGTGGTGCGTGCATCAAACACCAACCAGGGGTCCATGTCAGCTGCCATGGCCTCCGCCGCCAGGTGCTCAGCAGTGAAGCCATCCTCGCGGCCGCCTGGAGAGTCCTCCTCCTCCAGCTCCTCACCTGGCTCTATCCTGCTATGAGGGAACCGAGTTAGGGTTCACAGCAGATCTCCAGCTTGCTGGGCCCTAGTGGGTACCAGGCACCAAACTAAACTGTGTGGCTTTTGGCAAGGCTTAATGCAAATATCCCTGTGCCTCAGCTGCCTCATATTTACAATGGGTAACAACTGTTCCTGACTCACAGTGCTGCAGACAATAATGTTATTACTACTCTCCCTGAATTACAGAAAAATGACGCTCGCCGAGAAGGGTCTTACCCAAGGTCACACCTATGGTGATCGATAGGGGCCAAATGTTAATTCAGGTGTGGAAGCAATTGGCCCAGCTACCCTTCCTGGCCCCGCCAGTGACTGGCAGGTATCCCGAACGCTGGCATTTAATGCAGGGAGGCGAAGGAGCCCCCGTTCACGCAGCACCGAGGCAGGCCCTGCAGGGCCAGGCCTCCCGGGCGGGCGTTATCCAGCCCACTTAAAAATGAGGACACTGAGGCCCAGAGAAGGCAATGACGGGTCCGAGGCCTGGAGGGCGATGCTCGGGTTCGAACTCAGGCTTGTTAGAGCTTACGGGAGGGCCGCGCCCCCGCCACTAGCTCCCACGGCCAGAGCTTGGTCCCCGCCCGGCCCGGCCCCCTCCCGCCGCCCTGCCGTCACCTTCGGCCTTCGCTGCGCTCGGCACCGGCCCAGCTCCGGGCCCGGCTCCGCTCCTGCCGGGGCTCCGCGCCACCACCGCCGCGCCCCACCCCCGCCACGGCCGCCGCCGCCGCCGCCATCTTAGCGCCCCGCCGCCTCAACAACAACTTTATAGACAAGCGCAGCGCGGGGCGGGACCACCGGGCCGCCGAAGCCGGGCCGCGGGGTGGGGCCTGCCAGGGAAGAGGCGGGGCCGTGCCGACCTCAGGGGCGGGGCCAGGGGAACCGGGGAGGGGCGCGCCCGCGGGGGGCGGGGCTAACGTTCGCTCTTCTGGCCGGGGGAACCGGCAGGACTGTCGGTGCTGTCACGGGCTGACGCGCACCGCCTGGGAGGCTCCGAGGGAGGGCACTCTGGCCCTGTGAGCGGCGTCCCCACCGGCGGCGCTAGGACCGCGTGGGGAGCGGCGGGGGCGGAGCCGGCGGCACCAGGACCCGGGGGAACCTCGGCAGGCCGGAGGCGAACAGGCCCCGGGGCCGGGAGGCTGCTGGCGGCGGCGCTGGGCCCGGCGCGGCGAGAGTCCCGGAGATGCCGAGCAAGAAGAAGAAGTACAACGCGCGGTTCCCGCCGGTGAGCACGTGGTCGGGGCCGTGAGGAGAGGGCCCGGCTCCCGGGAGGCTGGAGCCCAGGCCCTGCTTGAGGGCGGGCGCATCGCAGTGTTCGGGGGCCCAGACGCCCCGCCCCCTTCTCGGCCCTCCCCGCATAGGTGACCCCCGCCCCCTTTTTCCCGGGATACCCCCTCGCTTCCCCAACACTCTTCTCTGGGATAGAGGTGTCGGGATCCGAGCTCTCTGCCTCCTTCCCAGGCGCGGATCAAGAAGATAATGCAGACGGACGAAGAGATTGGAAAGGTGGCGGCGGCTGTGCCTGTCATCATCTGTATCCTGTCGGGGGCTGGCCGGGTCGAGGGGTGTGGGGGAGGGAGGCAGCCCGGGGTGGGCTGGGACCCTACTCCTGCGTTTTCCTTGACCGCCCGGAGCCCGGGCGCTGGAACTCTTCCTGGAGTCGCTTTTGAAGAAGGCCTGCCAGGTGACCCAGTCCCGAAACGCCAAGACCATGACCACATCCCATTTGTAAGTGGCGTGGCGATGAAAGGGCCCTGTGGGGCTCTGCCCCAGAAGTTCCCACGCATAAGAGAGGCTGTGCCCTAGTCGGGCCCCAGGGCGGGGAGGCTGCAGGTGGGAGACGACTGGGAGATCAGCCAGGCCTTAGAGGCCGGTGGGTTTGATCTTGGAGAGAAGGGGTTGGGCCTTACAAGTCTGATGGTGGAAATGGGGTGGAGGTTTTCCAGGCTCCATCCTTCTGCCATCCAGAGCTTCTTACCGCCCACTGGTGAGAGCCCAGACAGCTGGGCCCTGCCAAATGCCATGCCCTCCCCACCTCTTCCAGGAAGCAGTGCATTGAGCTGGAGCAGCAGTTTGACTTCTTAAAGGACCTGGTAGCATCCGTGCCTGACATGCAAGGGGATGGGGAAGACAACCATATGGACGGGGACAAGGGTGCCCGCAGGTGGGGAGCCAGGGCCGGGTGTCCAGCTGTAGGAGGCCAAGGCCACCACAGGGGTTGGAGGTGGCTGGGGGTGGTGAAGGAGCAGGGAGATGGACTGTACCTTCCCAAAGGGGCCGGAAGCCAGGTGGCAGCAGCCGGAAGAATGGTGGGATGGGAAGCAAAGGCAAAGACAAGAAGCTGTCCGGGACGGATTCGGAGCAGGAGGTGAGTGATGCCCCCAGCCCTCTGTCCTGCTCCTCCAAGCTGGCTGCAGGCCTGATCCCATCCTCACCCGTGACCTCTTCTTACCTCGGTTGCTTTGTTTGTAAGTGGGGGCTGTGGAGGTCACCCTCCTGTCCCTGCCACTCCAGGGGTCTAGGCTTTCCAGTGATGGGTCCCTGCCCTTCTTGTCAACTCTGACCCCTGCCTTGCTCCCAGGATGAGTCTGAGGACACTGACACTGACGGGGAAGAGGAGACACCCCAGGCCCCACCCCAGTCCAGCCACCCCCCTGCCCACTTTCAGAGGTAAGCAGCTCAGTGGCTCCAGGAGGGGACCGGCAGACCTGTCCCTCCGACCTCCCTGGCCCCTTGCTTCTGTTGATCGGGGCAGATCTGGGGAATGGGAGGGGAGGAACTGAGGTGGGCTTAAAGACAAGAGACTGTGCTCTCGGAAGGGCCCTTCCTCCCTGGCGAGGGTGGTGGATGGGCCTGGGTGGGAGCTGTGGGACCTGGACTTGGCCCCTGTTTGGTTCAGAGGGTGTGGGCTTTGTGCTGCATGTGCGAGGGCGGGGTGGGGCTCAGTGGGCACTGGAGAGTGACCTGACCTTCCTCTCCTGCTTTCTGCCCTGCAGCCCCCCAACACCCTTCATGCCCTTCACCTCGACTCTGCCTCTGCCCCCGGCACCCCCGGGCCCCTCGGCACCCGATGCAGAGGACGAAGAGGACTATGACTCCTAGCACCCTCTGCCCCCCAGGCCACACCCCCTTTTAGTTGATTTTAGTTGTTCTGGGGGGAGGAGAGGTGTTCTTAAATTTATTAAAAAAATAATGAAAGGGAACATCCGTGTCTGTCCCAGCCTCTGTCCAGGGCGTGTGGTCACCTTCTCATCCATCCGCCTGCCTTCCCCACACTGAGCAGTGAAGGGAGGGGCTGGAGGCCGTGGGTCTGCCAGGGCAGGACCAGGGGTGCTGACGGAATGAAGGGGGGTGGAGTGGTACGTGGCCCGAGCCAGCAGGGGCTGGTCATACCCGGGGACAACTCGTATCTTGTTGTGTGACCCTGGGCAGGTTCCACCCTTCTCTGAGCAGTCCCTTCTCATCTCTGATGGAGACCCTCCTGCCCGGCCGTGGGCCACTTCACGGTATAGACAGCAGGAGCAACAGGAACTGTGGCTGGCGCACCGCCTGCTGCCGTGAGGGGTGGGGGAAGGGGCGGTGGGGGCAGTCAGGCGAGGGTGTGCAGGGTCTCCGAGCTTGTGCTGCACGGGCTGTGACACCGGCGCTCAGTCTGTGCCTGTTTCAGAGCACAGATGTGCTCTCAGGGTGAGACGGCTCAGCGAGGCCGGGCAGGGGGCCTGGGGAGCAGTGGTATGACTTGCACCGGCTCTAGAGCGCTGGCGGCCGACTGGACGTGGGCTGAGAGGGAGGGAACCCTCAAGGACTCTCGGGTCTCTTTCTGCGGCCACGTGGGCAGGGACACGGGGACGAGCAGGGTTCAGCCTGAGGGTCGTAAGTTAGGCTCTGAGGAACCTGGGGTGCCTGGGGCTGCTGAGGAGGGGTGCAGACGGGCTCCTCGGAAACTGGGGGCCTAGAGAGGAGGGGACCTCACCCTGCACAGAGGGGTGGTCCATCAAAGGAGACCGAAGAGCAGCCAGACCCAGGGCCCCCCCCAACCAGAGCCACTGTTGGTGCCCACCCGGGGTGCTGGGAGGCGGAAGGGCCAGCTGAATGCCAGGACACCTTGTAGGCTTTGGGGAAGCCTTGCCAGAGCTGGCTCGGTGGCTCAGTGGCTCGGTGGTTGGCGAGGGGGGCGCGGAGCTGGCGGTGAGAAAGTGAGGTCGGCAGCAGCAACTCTGCCCCGGGCTGTGACAGAGCGAGCAGTGGCCCAGAGCAAGGAGGAAGGGAGGTTTTGTTTCTGTTCTTTAAGATGGCAGAAATGCAAGCTTGTAGTGGAGGAGGGGTGAAGGGGGAGGATGGGGGAGGACTGATGCGGCGAGGTGGGGGGTGCCCGAGGCAGCCCCCGCCTGACGAGGGAGAGTGGGGTGAGTGGGTGTAGGCGGCAGGGTTGCAGTGCAGTTTTCACCTGAGGCGTCTGACTTCTGTGAAACGGGAGGCTGCTGGCACGTGGGTCCCCACTGCCTCTCACCTGCTCGCCCTCTGGGTGCGGTGGCACCTTTCGGGGAACCGCCTCTCTGCTCAGCCTGCAGTGTGTGTGGCAGACCCCACTCCCTGGGCTTCGGGGACGGGAACGTGGCACCGGCCCGGCCAGTCACAGCGCCACCCACGCTCTGGCCACAGTGAGAGGGGCAGGCAGGTCACGACCCCTGGGATTTCAGGGGGGACCGTGGGGAAAGGGCTTTGGTGTGGTCGCTGGCTCCCCTGTGGCTTGGAGGGCAGCAGGAACCCTCTCAAGAGTCCAGGTGAGGGTGAGGGTGGCCACGCCGGGGAGGCAGAGCTGGAGGGATGGAGGCTGGGCGCTGCTGGAAGCTGCTTCGGGCCCTGAGGGGCGATGCTGACTGAGGACAGGGCCAGCACAGTAGCACCAGCGGGCTCAGAGTCACGACGTCCGGCGACGTCCAGTGACGTCTGACCACCTGCCCGAAAAGCCTGTATGCCTTAGGCTCGTTGGTCACGTGAGCCAGGAAACACCCCCTTGAAAGTCAGCTGGGTTTCTGTCCCTGGGAACTGGCAGAGCTCTGGCTGACAGGGCCCACGGATGGGGGTGGTCCCCGTGGGCCCAGGAGCGGAGTGGCTTCTCTGGCGTACGTGGGGCTCAGGCCCAGGGACGGTGGGCGCCCGGGCCCACAGAGTGGAGAGCACGCCGGGAGGCCGTGAGGACCCTGTGCGCCTGCCGCTGGGGTCGGTCTAAAGGCGGGATTCTGAACTCGGGGTGCCAGGGCTGGGTGAGGACTGGGGGGGCAGGGAGCGCCCTCGTGCAGGCAAAGGTCTCGAGGAGGCGCAGGTTGCGCGGGGATGTCCAGGGGCCCTGTTTCTGCTGCAGGACCTCACAGGCTGTTGGGAAGGGCCTGGCTCGGCCTTGGCCAAGCGGTGGGGGCGCAGCCCCCTGTCAGAGGACAGGGCCTGGCAGCCTCTGGGCGCCTCCGGGGAGTGGGGCACGATGGCCCTGCCCTGTGGGCTCCCCTGGGCACTGGACGGGGCAGCCCGTGAGTATCCCATCTGCAGAGCTCCACCTGGGAACCCAGTGATTTATTTCTTTCCTCCCTCCCTCCCTTCCTTTTCTTTCTCTCTCTCTCTTTCTTTAGATTTTATTTACTTTTAGAGGAGAAGGGAGAGAAAAAGGGAAGGGGAGAGAAACATTATTAGTGTGTGGTTACCTCTTGTGTGCCCGTCAGTGGACACCTGGCCCACAACCCAGGCATGTGCCCTGACTGGGAATCGAACATGGCAACCCCTTGCTTTACAGACCGGCACTTAATCCACTGAGCTACACTAGCTAGGGCTTACTCTTTGTTCTCTACCCATTGAAGAGCCTTGAGCCTCAGGCCAAGTGTGTTTGAATGCCTCAGCCAGCCTCAGCTGCACCCTAGGGTGTGAGTGTGACCAGTGTATGAAATGGGGCGGCTTTTGAGGCCAGTGTGGGAGTCGAGGGCCTTGACCTTCATGGGAAGGGTATTGACCCACCGTCCCTGCCAAGTGGAGAGCCTCCCTGCACAGCCCATCTGAGGATTCAGCCAGCAAACGTTCCTCCAGCCCCCGACGGCATCACTGAGCAGGGAAATGGGAGGCTCTGTCACCTGCCGGGAGCCGGGAACTAAGAAGTGTGACATTGCCAAGTGCTGGAGAGGGGGTGGCAGCTCCCAAACTCACACTGCCGGTGGGACGGTCAGTTGGTGCCACCACCTTAGAAACAGTTTGTCGTTGAGACTATTGACAGACGCTCCCTGTGACACAGCAGTCCGGCTGCTGGGCACACGTCCACCACAAGACACGAGTGAGAACGCTCACAGTCCCCCAGTGGAAACGAGCCACGTGCCCGTCACCCAGAGCGGGGGCACAGCAGTGGTAGAACGCTGGATACAGAACAGCAGCAAAGAACGGGCCGGCCTTACGCGCAGCAGCGCGGGTGACCCCGTCGTTGTTATGCTGAGCAAAGGAAGCCGAGCATGAGAGCACGCAGTGTGGCAGCGTGCGTTTGCATGAAGTTCGGGGCAGGTGGGACTAGTTCATGGTGACGGGAGTGGGAATAGTGGTCACTTCCGGGCGGGGCAGACTGGGAGGCACATGAGGGGCCCTTCTGGGATGTGTCTATTCTTCGAACCGAGTGGCGGTTTGATATAAAAATATATTAAGCTGCACACTTAAAATGTGTGTGCTTTTATGATATTGTAAAATTTGAATTTATCTACTGAGACCCTATTACACAGCAGACACTTCCAGGTAGTGGCGATTGTGGGAACAAAACGTTCTTAGGATTTGTTTCTGATGGGGAGAGACAAAGAAGTTAAACGGGCTGATACGGTGGGGAAAATAGAGTGTAATAAGGGGGGAGTGGGGAGTCCCGGCAGGAGGAGCCGCCCAGCCATGCTGTAGGGGGTGCAGGGGGACTCCCATAAGGTGAGGTTTAGTAGAAACACCCATTGAGGGAAGATGGGCGGGCCACACCGCTCTCTGTGGGCAGAGGGCTGCCGGGCAAAGGCCAGGAGCGTTGAGACGCGACTGCCTGCCGGATTTCCCTCTGTGGTCCCCTCACTCCCACTTCCTCAGGCACCATGCAGGGGCCCCCACTCGGGAGCCACCAGCCCTCTCCTCCGCCTGCCTTGGCTGAGGGGTGTCCCCCACCTCTGGCAGCCCCTCAGGGCCCCAGACGCTCTGTGGGAGGAAGAAGGTAGCTGTGTCTGTGTAGGAGGAGCTGCTCCCCCACACCCACCCTAAGGGCAGGGGGGAGGAGGTGGGGAGGAAGGAGGGCTGAGGGGTGGAGGGATCTTGCTGGACTGGAGGTGTGAGTGGGCCTGGCTGTGGGCCCTGGGTGGGCTCACCTCTTCTCCTCCGGCAGCACCTTCCACACCCATCAGCTGGGGCTATCGACAGCGCCCCTCGTGGTCCCTGGGCAGGGCGAGTGTGTGGCCCTCTTCTAGCAGAGGTGTCACCGCCCTCATTTTACAAACGGGGAGACTGAGGCTCTGAAAGCGGGAGCAGTGGTCTGAGTGTGCTCCCTGGCTCAGAGGCTGGCTGGGGCTTCTACATAGGCCAGGGGTCGGGGGTCCAGTGTGCGTGTGCGTGAAGCTAACACACTCCTCTCCCTGAGGCTCCCCACTCCCATCCCTTCTCAGGTTCCGCGGGCTTGGTCCAGGACATGGACGGGACCACGTTCCCACTCTTCTAGGCTATGAGCTCCGTGGCAGAGGCATGGCCCCTGGGTCACAGGGGCCTGGTGCCTCCTCTCCCAGGGCACAGCTTTTGTTGAGAGTGGCAGGTGGCTCGGGGGGCTCCTTGGAGCTGGCTGGAGGTGAGTCAGGGGTTGTGTGATGCTGACCCTCCACCATCAGAGTGAGCTATCTTTATTGTGAAACCGCGTCCTTCCTATTCTGTGTGCGTGCATGTGCTCACATAAGACTTCTGCTCCCACCGCAGTAATCAGAGCTGCAAAGGAAAATACAAGGTCCACCCTGGCTGGAGTGCCTCAGTGGATCGAGTACCAGCCTGCTAACCAAGGCGTTGCCGGTTCGATTCCCAGTCGGGGTGTGTGCCTGGGTTGCGGCCTGGGTTCCTAGTTGGGGGCGTGCGAGAGGCAACCACACATTGATGCTTCTCTCCCTTTCTCCATCCCTTTCCCTCTCTCTAGAAAGTAAATAAATAAAATCTTAAATAAAAAACAAAATGCAATACAAGGTCCAACATGACATGCATCAGGTTGGCAGGAATAGGAAGTCAGATAAACCGATTGCTGGAGGAGGGCCAGGGACTGGGGGGCCCGTGTTTGGGGTACGAATGTCAACTAGAGGGACCTTTGAAAGGGCAGCTTAGCAGCTAAGTGCCCCCTGGCAGTTCTGCTCTTTGGTAAAACCTCAGAAATGGAAAGACATGTCTTAGGCGTGGCTTGAGGTGGCCAAGAGTAGGAGGCTGGAGGTGTCTGTCACTGGGGAACGTGGGGCAGACAGAAATGTGGGCCATTCTCAAATGCGCACGTTGAGTGAAAAACGGAGAAAGACCGAACAAGATCCACAGCACAGCAGCGTCTGTATGAACTAAACACAGACCGGCACGGTCAGCGGGTAAATTTCTGCCATGGACTCTGTGGCCTCGAGCAAGTGACTGAAGCTGTCCGCGCTTCGGTTTCCTCATCTGTAAAGTGGGGGCAGTGACAGCACCTCCTTCAGGACGGGTTACACAGGGTCACATGTGTTTTCTTGGTTCGCGCACTCAGCGAATGTTTCCTGAGCCCCTGCTCTGTGCCACGTGCCGTCCTGGACCCTGGGGAGGGGCGCCCCGAGGAAAGGAAGAGTGGAGACTCCGCAGAGCTTCCACGCCGGGTGTCGAGGGACGCGCTGCCCACAAACGCACCCGCAGCTGATGTCAGGGGCGGTCAGCGCTGTGAAGGAAAAGAGAACGGGGGTTGGGGTGGGCAGGGGGCAGTGTGCACGCCATGTATGAGCTTGAGGAAGCCGGAGGCTCTGGCTACTGGAGTCCCCCCTTCCTCGTTCCTCGGGGTGTGTGTGTGTGTGTGTGTGTGTGTGTGTGTGTGTGTGTGTGTGTGTGTGTGTGTAGCGGGGGCTGCAGCCCTGGTTTCCAGCCGCAGGTTCTTTCCCAGCCCCTGTCCCTGTACCGGTTCCTTTCACTTTCCCCTTCCCCTAAGTTCTTCGAGTTTTGTCTCTGCCTCTGGGTTTCCTGTCCCCCCCCACCCACCACCTTTATCTGGAGTTGTCACCTCTTGCCGGCAGCTTGCGGGTGGAGGGGCGGATGACAGACAGCGTAGGGGCCTGGGCCCTCCATTTCTCCTCAGAAGGCTCCTCTTCATCACTCACGTGCTCTGACCCCTGGGGGTCCAACTGGCTGCCACACTCAAGGGAGGAGGGCGCCCAGCTAGGGCGTGGGCTCCGCCGTGGCACTCTCTGTATTTCAGTTCTAGCACCATCCCATCAGCCTGGCACTTAGCAGATAACCCGACCTCTCTACGCCTCAGTCTCCTTACTGTAAATGGGCATGGTGAAAGGGATGTTGTGAGCTTTACCTGGTGTTTACAGAGATCTGCCGACCACCCGTTTTGCTCCAGGCTCCGTTATAGGCACTGGCATTCGGCTGTGAAGGAACTTAGTCCCAGACCCTCTGTACTTGGCCTCTGGTGAGGGCAGGGATTCTCACTCCGGCCACGTACTGGAGTCACTGGGGAGCTTTGAAGGTGACTGATGCCCTGGGCCCATCTCCGAAGATTCTGATCTAACTAACTGGCTGGGAGGCCCGGGCCTTGGTGCATTTGGAAGGTCTTCCTCGGGGCCCTAACGTGCAGCTGGGGTGGAGAACCACAGCTAAGAGAGGCCCTACGACGACTCTGAACGGGGCCTCGCTCCGAAGCGCCCAGCAGACAATGCTGTTCTGTCGACAATCTTCCAGCGTTTGCTGCCTGTGTAACCGGAAAGGACAGCGGAGTTCAGGCTGCCTGTCACTACCAAACCTGATAAGCAATGACAGCGATTGAATCTTTACGAGCACTCTATTCAGATGGCCAGCGATCCGAGAAGATGGTGGTTCATACCCTAACAGACCATCTTGCCTTCTCTTTTCAGGCCAGACTTTTTATGAGGGTGGCGGGGTGGGGTGGGGGCGATAAACAAGGTGTGGCTTTGAGATTCGGAAGCTGCAACATTCCTGTCCCGGGCAGTTAGCTGTTCCCAGGGGACGGTGGTCCTCTGTCTCTCCCTGGAACACAAAGGTCCCCATGCCCCTAGTTGTCCCCAGGCGGTCAGCTGCTTTCCCAGGAGCCAGGACGGGCCTTGTCTGTAGTTTCTGAAACAAACGCTTTAACACATACATTACCTGCTAGGCTTATAACTTTTTACCTTAAGCTAAAATTTTCCAACGCTGGAGTCCCCTGTCACCTGGATCATCCCAGCAGACTCCTCGCTGGCCGTCCTGCCTCCAGGGCCCCGCTGGCTGCCCAGGCTTTCTCCTGGGCAGGACTGGAACCCAAAAGTTTTAATTTTTATGAAATCTTATCTATTTGTTCTTTTGTTATTAGTGCTTGCGGTGTCATATCTAATAGACCATTGCCAAATCCAAAGTCATGCCTATTTTTCCCTCTGAATTTTAGCTCTTACCTCTAACTCTGTGGTTCATTTTGAGTTAACATTTGTCTATGGTGTGAGGTACAGGTCCACACTTCATCCTTTCACAGGAGTAAATCCAGTTGTTCCAGCATCGTCTTCTGAAAAGGCTCCTCTTCTCCCACGGGATGGTTTCGGCAGCCTGTCTAAAATCCACGGACCATAGGCCCAGGCAGGGCGGCTCATTTGGTTAGAGCAACGTCTCAAGGTGCCAAGGTTGCGGGTTTGATTCCCCGTCAAGGCACATACAAGACATACAAGAATCAAACAATGAATGTATAAATAAGTGAAACAAACAATTACCATTCCTCTCTCTCTCTCATCAATAAATTAAAAAATGAAATAAAACCAATGGACCGTAAATGTAAGAGCTCGCGTTTCTGGACCCCCAGTTCTAGTCCATTGTCTGTGTCTGTCCTAGTGCCGGTGCCACACTGCCCTGATTGTAGTAGGTCTACACTGTGTTTTGTGGTTGGGAAATGTGAGTCTTCCAACTTAGTTCTTGTTCAGGATCGTTTGTCTAGTCTGGGTCCCTTGGCTTTCCATATAATTTTAGGATCAGCTTGTCAATTCCTGTAAAAAGCAGCTGCGATTTTGATAGGGTTTGAGTTGAATCAGTTTGGAGAGTATTCCCATCTTCTGGGTTTGCTTTTACTGACAGATGCTGTCTCCTGGTTCTTAATGACATTTTTCTCCTCCTTTGTGTGTGCATTAATTTCCTGTTGGATGCCCAACATTGTGAATTTTACATCATTGATCTGGATTTTATTGAATTCCTTTAAAGAGTGTTGGACTTTTCCTGGCAATACAATTGTTACATGTGGATTAGTTTGATCACGTCTAGACTCATTTCAAGCCTTTTAATGATGGGCCTGGACTAGGGTACCTTTATTAAGGGCTGCCTGCTTTGGGCGAGCTTCTCAGGTGTGGCCTTTCTGGGTTCCCTACTGAGTTTTCCGTGTGCGCAGTGAGTTTCTCTACTCTGGAGATAACCTCCTTACGGAGATTTCCAGTCTGGGGGTTCCCCCTATGCCTGCGCAGAGTAGTATTCCCCCCAAAGCGCAGGGGGACCTCTCTGCAGCATCTGGAGGTCTTTCTCTGTGCAGGTTCCTCTCTTGGGGACCCTACCCCACAAATTCCAGCTGCCCTTTGCCTCTCCAAACTCTGGTCTCTGTCTCCTTAACTCAGGCAAGCTGACAGAGCCCATCTTTCCTGCCCCGCACCGCAGGGAAGCGATTATGTTACCCCTGGGCAGGGGGCAGGTGGAGATGACTGGGAGGGAGGGGGTGGTAGGGCTCACCTCGCTTGCTTTCCTACTCTCAGGGGTCACGGTCCTGTGCTGCCAGATTTCTAATATCTGAAAGTAGTTGTTTCTTGTACTTTGTCCGGTTTCTTAATTGTCTGTGATAAAAGGATCGTTTCAGTCCACGTTACTTCCTCATGGCCAGAGTCAGAAACCCCTCTCACTCCGAGGAACGCCCCAAGTCCTTTGTCCCTTTTGCAAGGTTCCCCCCATGCGCTGATCTGTATTATAGTTATGGGTGCGTGCTTTACCTCCCCACTGGACTGGGCCCATCCGAGGGGAGGGCGCTTGTCTTATCCACGTCTGCACCTCCAGGGCGTCTCACAGGGCCTGGCATGGGGTGGGATGTGGCGGGCAGGTTTTGTCTGCCCTGCCCTCTCGCACCCTCAAGTCACGCCTCCATCTTTAGACAGCTGCTCCCCCTACTCCAACCAGGTGGAGCCGCTGGACTGCCGTCCATCCCTCCCTGCCAGGTCCCTGTGCATGGCCTGGAGACGGCCGTAAGACTCAAAGCAGGACACGTCAGCATCCTTCCGCAGGGCTTTTCTACCTGTGTGGGAAGAGTCCCCTCTCTACTCTGGTGGCAAAGGTCCAAGGGTAGCAACCCGGCGCTGGCTGCAGCCAACATCCCCATCAGACAGACTGACGTGGACAGAGAGAAACAGAGACACAATGAGGAAGCGTGAGGCGCACACGCGCGCGCGCGCACGCGCACTCACACGAGCGCATACAGAGAGGCGCCAGGACTCCATTCCCTCCCTCCCGGCAAAGCTGAGGTCAGCGAACATCCCTGATGGTTTTACGACTTAGTGAAGTCAGCCAGTTACATATTTTGATCATTGATGGCTTATTTAGTTCTGTCAATTGCAACCCAGAGGGACCTGACCAGTGCGAGGCATTTTCATATATTTGCTGAACAGTGGGGTTAATTTGCATACGTGCCTCCTTCCCAATGCAGCTGAGGTCGCTTCCAGTGAGAACAAGGAAGGCAAAATAAAAAGAGAGGTGGTGACTGGAGAGTACGAGAATATTATAATTAGACAGAGAAAATGAAAATTGGAACTTAAATACTGAGTATATAAACCTGCAGCCCACAGAGGTCTATAAGGTGCTCCATCACTGAATGTCACAAATTTGACTCTGAGTTTCCTGGCAGCCAAAGCAAAAACAGGGAGACATAGTCACTTAGCTCCCCCTCCCCACCCCCAACAAGACAGAGCCTACATGTTCCCTGGGGGAAAGGATGTTTTTCCTAGACCTTAGCTAAATCTTCCCTCAACTTTTCCTTTTAGCTCCAAAGGGGAAGTTTCAGATGGGGCTCTGGGGCTCTGTGGGGAGGAGCTGAGTGACAGGGACAGCACCCCCCCACTGCCACTGCGGGAGTCTACGATGAGCCTGCCACGTCAGAGCCTTGGAATATGGGCCTAGGGAACAAGGAAGGTCGCCCAATTTAGTTGTCAACTGGCGACCTTGCCTTGACCTCTCCGTAGCTCCGTAGTGACCCTCTTGTCGCAGTGGGTCACTCCCTGCTCTGTGAAACATTTCCTTCCCGTGGCTGGCAGCCCCACTCCCTTGGCTCCCTTCTTCCCCACCGACCTCAAGTGGTGGCGGGTCCAGCCTCACGGTCTCCGGGCCCTCTTCTTCTTTCCTCTCTCGGCCCTGCCCAGACCCCGGCCCTCCAGTTTAATCTCTATGCAGCAGATGGAGGGGGTCTTTTGAAGATTTTATTTATTTATTTTCAGAGAGAGGGGAAGGGGGAGAGGCGGAAAGGGAGAGGAAGAGCAATCAGTTGCCTCTCGCACACCTCCAACCGGGGACCTGGCCCACAACCCAGGTGTGTGCCCTGACCGGGAATCGAACCAGCAATCTTTGGGTTTGCAGGCCAGTGCGCAATCCACTGAGCCACACCAGACAGGGCGAGAGGGGTCTTTGAAAAACACAGATCAGCTCCTATCACTGCCCCTCTTAAAACCCGCCACTGCAATGGCTGCTCTGGCCAACCCAGATTGATGGGATATAATAAAAGATTATTTTTGTCTCCCAATGTCCCTCTAAAGTTCATAAGGGAACCTGCTCCTCTGCCCCCTAAATGCAATGACGACTTCCCGTGCTGTGTGTCCTCGCAGTGCGGCGGTCCCCTGAGGCCAGCAGGCAGGTTCTATCAGGAAGCCCAGTTTTGTGCGGTGGCTAAATCTCTAGCCTCCATGCAACAGTCTCTCTCCACTTCCCCAGCCGTTTGGGCCCTGCGGACAAGGAGGGAAGTCAGCGGACAGAAAGTGGGTGCAAGGTTCTTCCTCCGTCCTGGGCAAGACGGCATCTTGCTCTCTGGGTGGCATCGGGCTAAGGTGGGCTCTCACCCCGGGGGAGCTGTGACGGCTGCTTTATAGCTTCGCCCTTGACTGCAACTCCTGGGGAGCGGGCAGGGCCTCCCTCTTGGCTGCTTCTGGTTTTCTTTGGACGGGCACACACAGACCCACTGTTGGGTACCCCCTGCCTCGCCCGCCGCCAGGTAACAGAAGCCCCCTGGGCCAGACCCCCTGCTGCCCTGCCCAAGGGCCAGCTCCCAGCATGGTTCCGCAGCCTTTCCTGGAGGTCTCGTGGACCTCGCCCCCTGGGCTGCCATGACTTCGGGAAGCCCACCTCGAGCTCTGCACACGGCTCCCCTAAGCACTTCTCCCCGGATTTGGGACTAGAAGGCAGCCCCCCCAGCCATCCTCTGAAGACAGCGCTGGAACTCAGTTCATGTCAGCTCTGTCAGACCACCCTCCTCGCAAAACCCCCTTTCCGAATCCGCCCTCCCTCCCTTTATACTCGAGAGTGGTCCAGAGCTTCGAGAGTGACAGATGCTTTCTTTCTATTTTCTTTACAGTTTGGATCTTGGCCCGCAGCAGCTGAGTTTGGAGCTTCCTTCCCTCTATGCTGGCCCCGGTGCCATTCCCCCAAATCCTGTCGCATTTTCCGTCACGCTCACGACGACAAGTCCAAGGTCCTTTCCCTGGCCTCCGGGTCCCATGTGATCTGGCCCCTGAGCTCCCACAAAAGTTTAAAATATCAAAATATCAAAGAATATGACCAATAATTGTATGTTAGTCAATATACGAACTTAATCAAAGTGAATGCCTCCCCAGAAAAGTATGACATGCCAAAATTGGCAGAAAAATATAAAAACACTTCAACAGATCAATACCAGTAGATAAAATTATAATCTGAGACTCCACTGTGACGAGCCCTGACGGGGACGCTTTTACAGGGATGTGCCACCAGGCTTTCAAGGAACAGATGGTCCTTATCTTATACAAGTTGCTCCTGGAGACAGAGAATGAGAGAAAGCTGCGCAGTTCCTCGTGTGACTCAGACCAGATGAGGACAGCGACAGAAAAGGAAAGTACAAAGCACGTCACTCTGAACACGGACGTTACACCGTAATCTCACAGACAAAATTATAGGAGAATGCTCCCCTGGGGGCGGGGAAAGGACTTCAGACATCCGAAATACAGACCCTATTCAAATCATGCACAGATCAGGGAGGGGGAGGGGGGTGGAGACACCTGTGCTTCAGCAACAATGATTAAAAAAAACCATTTACAGATCCATGTCAATATCAAGGATTTCTGCTCCACAAAGGCCCTCAGAGATGATGCTGGCTGACAGATGGCTGCGACCTAGTGAACAAGGAACTCCTGCCAGTCAATAAGAAAAAGACAAGAGCCCTGGCTGGTGTGGCTCAGTGGACTGAGCACCGGCCTGCAAACCAAAGGGTCGCCGGTTGGATTCCCAGTCAGGGCGCATGCCTGGGTTGCAGACCAGGTCCCCAGCAGGGGGCGCACCAGAGCCAACCACACATTGATGGTTCTCTCCTTCCCTTCTCTCTAAAAATAAGTAAACAAACTGCTTAAAAAAGAAAGAAAGAAAAAGACAAGAAACACAACAGAGAAATGGACAGGAATTTAAACAACCGACTCACATAAAAATTGGCCCAAATGGCAAAAAATTAATGAAGATGTGCTTAAAGGAGTAATCAGTGCTCTTCGATAAAAATTACAGGGAGACAGGCCCTGGCCAGTGTGGTTCGGCTGATTGGTGTCGTCCCACAGGTGAAAGGTTACTGGTTTGATCCCCGGTCGGGTTGCACGTGAGAGGCAACCACGCAATGTGTCTCTCACATCGATGTTTCCCTCCCTCTCTTTCTCCCTCCCTTCCCCTCTCTCTAAAAATAAATGAATAAGACCTTTAAAAAAGAGAGAAATGCTTCATCAGGCAATTTCGGCCTGTGTGCGAACATCACAGAGGCACGTACCCAGACCCAGGTGGTCTCCGTCCTGCACACCGAGGCCGTGTGGCGGCGCCTACCGCTCCTGGGCTATTGCCTGGCCAGTGCGTCACTGTACGTGAGATTAAGTCAAACACAGGAGGAACGGATGCCACCCAGAGGCACGTGATACACAAGAAGTGTGAAGCTGCTGCCTTCGGAGGAGTCTGGACCACGGAGGGAGGGTTGGGGCTGAGGCGTGCAGACCTGGGGCAGCTGGGAGGCCCAGACGGCTTCAGGCCGCCAGCCCGGATGAGCTCCCTCGCAGAGGAGCGTGTGTGGCTAGAGAAGCGGTCTGAACGCGCCTCGTGAAAATGGTGGCCTGAGGAGCCCAGACCTGTCCTCTGCCAAGGAAGTCAGTGGCCCAGACTTCGTTCAAAAAATCAGTTGGGTCGGGGTGTGCAGGGCCCTTGTTCTCTGAAAATGAAACCCCTGTGCCTTCCACCCAGGGTCCTGGGGGTGACATTCAGTAGAGGAGGTGGATGGGGGGGATGGGATGACAGCCCACCAGAAAGAGCTGAGCTTACCTGTTTTGGGAGACAAGAGACCTCCTTCACGTGCAACGTCCTTCAGGATGTTGAGTAGGCTGGGCTGGTTTGGAGGTGTTAGTCTGAGAGCAGGCGAGGGTCCACAGCAACAGAGGGCTGAGATAACATGCCTCCGGGCGTCTGCTAGGAGGTACTTCCACAACCCGTCTCACTGGGGCCGCTCTGTGGGCTCACTAACACCTCTCACGTAGCCGCCACGGGCTATGGGGCTGTGTGCCTGCGCGTGTGAACCGACTCAGCCCTCACCGCGGCCCTGGGAGACAGAGGCAGTCATCACCACCTGCACGTTGCGCACGAGGAAACGGAGGCACGAGAAAGTAAGCGGCAAGTGGAGGAGCTGGGATTTGAACCCCGGCACCTCCTTCGTGCTCGTAGCCGTTCCGTTCCACTGCCTCCCAATAATGGTGAGTTGTCATTACAACAGTAAAAACAGACGTTTACTGAGTGCGTCGCCTTTGGGATTTCATTTTCCTTGCAACAAACCTAAGGGATGGGTCAGTTCGGCAGAGAAGGGAAGGGACTTGTCCAAGGTCACGGAGCTAGGGAGAGGCCGCTCCAGGGCCTCAGGCTGGCGCCGTGCCCCTGTGCCGCGGGTGGCAGTGGTCAGCACCGGGCGTCCCTCAGGGATTTACCGCAGCAAGGCTTTTTGGCGCTGCTAGGAGTTTGAGATGAGGTTCAAATTCTCTCACCCCCTGGAGAGCTTTCTTTGGCTTCGGTGTGCCTGCTGCCTTGCTCTTGGACGTGGCATTCAGCTTCCTGGCCTTTCCTACCCGGCCAGGGCCTGGGAGGGCAAGTGGAACAAGGCCTTGTGAGAGTTCAGTTTGGTTCCCACAGGGCCTCCGCCAGGGCTGGGGGCAGCCCCGGAGGCAGGCGGAGGGCAAGGGCCCCTCTCAGGTGCCCCCTGGCCACCTCCACAGGGCCTCTGGGCCCGTCCAGGTGGCCGAATCTCGAGGTCCATTTTACAGACAGATGGGCAAACGCAGGCCAAGGAAAGACAGGGGACTCAGACCTGGTCAGTGTGGAGGCCTAAAGAGGCAGGACTTGGCCCTGGGTTTCTGAACTCCCAGGCTTGGACCATTCCTCAGCATCCTGCTGAACTCTCCCATCTGGAAGGAAGCTGGTCTCACATACCCTGGCTGACCCTTCCTGGCCTGCTGTTTGCCAGGGCCCTGGAGACTGGCTGAGGACTGGTTGCCATAGAGATGGTGGGGAGGACAGTTCCAAGGCTGGCAGATGGGGGTGGGGGGTGGGGCAGGACACCAGTATGCTAAACACCCACCAACAGTTGGTCAGGACCGCGTCGGGGAGACCAGGGCAGGAACCCCGGCTCCAGGCTCCAGGGACAGCTCCAGGGCTGCTCGGGCTTCTCTCAGGCATCCCCCGGGCTGAGCAGGTGAGGGCGGCCCTGCCGGGGGACTTCCAGCGGCCCACGTCCAGCCTTCCCGGAGGCAGGCTGGCTCTCTGGGGTCAGGGGCGGCCAGGGCTGAGGGAGGCCCTTGAGAAGCCACGAGACTGGAGCTGAGGCCCAGGTGAGAGTCAGGGAGGCTCGAGGGTGGACGGGGCCAAGGGGAGGCCTGCCAGGACGGGGCGAAGGCCAGAGGATGCCGGGGGTGACTCCCAGGCCTCTGGCGGAGCGACGCTGCGGGGGGAGCAGCGTTGTGGGGATGATACTGCGTTTCTTCCACTTCGGCTCAACAAATCCAGGGCCCCGGCCAGGGGCAACATGGTGCAATGGTGACAAATCTGGGCTGTGGGGACAGACTCAACGCGTCCAGGTCCTGGCTCCACTTACTGGCTGTGTGACCTTAGTCAAATGATGTCATTCTGAACCTCGGTGTTCATTCCCACCTGCATGACGGGTGTGATGGGAAGGGGAAAGTCCTGAGCTGTTGCTGCTTGAATATCATGCACTGCAGTGGCTAGCAGTCCGCTTCAGGGCCAGCCAAGGTGCAGAGAAGCGGAGGCCCCTGGGGAGGTGCGAGGTGCCCTAGGAGCTGCGTCTCCTCTCCTGTCTCTGCCCAGAGGAGGCTCGGAAGTGGTGACAGTGTAATTCAGGACCAGCAGCAGCGATCTCAGAGCGCGGGGCAGACAGCGAAGAAGGACCGGACGTCCAGGGCCCGGAACAAGAAAGGGCATGGCTCCGCTGAGGCCGAGGAGTAAGCAGCTATGGGAAGGGCTGGGGTTGGGGGTGGGGTGGGGTGGGTGGGATGCTGGATGTCAGGCCCCGCTGGGGGCCAGCACCCTGACCCTGACCTCTGCCCCCTGCCTTCTCCCTCCTCAGTCTCTTTCCCCGTCCTCGGAAACCCTCATTCCCTTTCCAGTGGGCCTGGGAGAGTTTCACCAGAAATGGTCGAGCTATGCTTCAGCCTGGCTCCCCCTCGGCCCCTGGCCAGCACGCCCTGCCCTTGGACTTTGCATCCCCCAAGCACAAGTCCAGCTGTAAGTCCACTGCCAACCTCCTAGAGGCTTATGGCTCATGCCGGAAGATGAAGACTCGAAACGCGGAGACGAGTCAGCAGCTCAGGGCCTGGAGCTGCGCCTCCATCCCTTCCGGCCAAGAGGATGGCCAAGAGCTGGAGCTGCCCCGTGAGTGTGGTCTCCAGCCACCTGGGAAGAGGTCAGGATCCGAATCGGAGTCCGAGGAGACTGCTGAGCTGGAAGCTCCCAGCGCTGAGGAGGCCGAGAGGGATCTGAGCCCTGGGGATCTGCCCCAGCTCCCCAGGAAAGGGTCCATCCCCAGGGAGAAATGGTGTGCAGAGGCAACGGACGACGGTGAGGAGGAAGAGCACAGGGCCCCCCACAGAAGGAGGGCAGGGGCTCGGAGAAAGGGGTGGAACTCCTGTGAGGAGGCCTCCGAGGAGGGGGAACTGCAACGCCAAGGGAGAAGTGCCGTCCCCAGCATCTCTCGAGGACCACGGCGGAGGAAGGCAAGGGCCCCAAAGCTGGCGGGGACGAGGGATCTGGAAGAGCTGCAGCAGCAATTACAGCAAGACCTGGACTGCGGTGAGCGTGAGGGTCAGCGCCTGGGTGCCCTAGGAAGTTCCACATTGGGGAGAAGGTGGGGGGGCCCGGACCTGGGCCCGGAGTTCAGGCAGGCCTGGGCTGGGCTCCAGGGGCTGGGTGGGATTGCCCGGTGCGGGGGAGAGAGGGCAGTCTGACTCCTCCCACAGGGGCAGGTCCCAGAAAGCATCCCTCGAAGGCTTTGCGGGCTGCTGTCCAGACCTCCAACGGGAGCGGGAAGGCCCATGCCTCAGGGGATGATGAGACCCTCCTGTTCGTCAACTTCCCCAACCGCACCTTCCACAAACGACAGGCGGCCACCAGGTGAGGGGGACCGGGGAGGAGGCTGGGGGCCAAGGCAGAGGGTAGAGAAGGAGGCAGTTCTCCAAGTGACGCTGTCATTCATCCTCCCCTCCTTTCCTTCCTTCATCTATTTATCAGTCTTCTGACCATCCATCCATCCATCCATCCATCCATCCATCTCTCCATCCACCCATCCATCTGTCTGTCTGTCTGTCTGCTTGGCCAACTGTCTATTGACGTGGGCAACTTTTTCAATCTCTTCCTATCTTCTATCCACTCAAAATTTATTAGCTAAGTGATCAATGCAACATATATGGAGTGAACACCCAGGGTCCTCAGGATATAAAGATTGAAAACTCGGTCCGGACCTGAGAGGCTCAAGGCCTGCAGGTGGAGCAACAGTAACGCAGAGTTGGATGATCGCCGTGCCTGGGGCGGGCGGGGGAGCAGAGGGTGAAGGCTGGACAGCGTTGGAAGCTGCTGGCATAGGTGGGGGCTGATAAGGGCCTGAACCCGGTGGCCAGGGGAGTGGCGAGAGGGGTGTCCATTTGGAGGCTGGCTCAGTGGGCCTCGGTGACGGGTTAGAAGCGGCAGGTGAGAATCCGTTCCGCATTCTGATAGTACCCTCTATTCTTACCCTGTCATCTCCTGCTTGAAATCTTTCCATGCTTCCTGTGCCCTTGGGACAAAGCCTGGCTCCCCCGGTAAGGAGGCTCCTGTCTCCCGCGCCCGCCGGTCAGAGTGGCTGGAGTGGCCCATGCTGTCCTTCTCTGCTGTCCTGGGACTGGCCCTCTCCCCACTCCGCCCGGCTCGCTCAGACGAACCTTTCAGCTCTCCAGTCAGGGGCCCCGCCAGCTCTCCTCCGCGCTCGCCTCCGTCATAGCTCTCGCCTGCCACGCAGCATTGCGGGGGTGCCGGGCTATCTGTCCCTGCGCACAGCCTGAGGGCAGGTGCCAGGCTTTGTTGATCACGGCCTCTCTGGTGCCCTACATAGGACTGGGCACCTGGTAGATACTCAATAAATATGTGCTAATTGAATAACTGCACCTACCCCTTTGCCTGTCTGTCCATCTTTCCATCTGACCACGACCCAGTTCTGCAGGAACTCACCAGTATCGAGTGTCTGTCTAGGCTGGGCACTGTTCTAGCTGCCGGGGATTCATTGGCGGTTAATGTATCAGGACAGACAAGAAACTCCGCTCTCGGGAGGCTTACATTCTCCTCGGGCAGAAGGAGAATTAATAAATGAATAAAGCGTTTAGCTAGAGCTGGGCAATACCTGCGGGGTCGATGGGCTGGTCAGGGAGCCTCTCTTTCCCCGGCCTGGGAGCCAAGGCCCGATAAGAAGGAACTGGCCTGAGATCTGGGGGAGGAAGCTTCCAGGTGGACCGAGGTGGTGCTAGTCAACCATCCACACAGTGCATCCGCCCTTTCATCCATCATTTTGTTTCTTTTTTTCTATCCATTCATCCACCTGCCTGTCCCTCAAGCCAAAACACATTAACCTAGCCCCACACTGCCCTACCCTGCCTGGTCCCTGACCCTCCGTGAGGCTCCTGTGTCCCACACGCTTCTGTTCCCGTTCTTCCCTCGCCCCGCCCAAGGAGCCGGCTGCAGGCCTGGGAGCGGCGGCAGCAGGAGGAGCGGCAGCAGGCCGAGCTGCGGCGGGCCCGGGAGCAGGAGGTCCAGCAGCAGGTGGCCCACTGCCTGGCGGCCTACGCGCCCAGAGGGAGTCGAGGGCCAGGGGTCACCCGGCAGAAACTGGAAGAGCTGAGGTAGGAAGCCGGGCTGTGGAGGGCCTGGCCCGGACAGACAGAAGGTCCCAGGAGACGCAGTCCTCGCAGTCCCTCAGGACTGAGCCTCCGCTGCCATCCTCCAGCTGGGGCGGGCCGCCGGCTGCTTTGCTGCGCTGTATAGACCAAGACAAGGAGGCTCGGGGGCGGGGCTGGGCCAGCGTCACCCAGCTAGTGCCAATCTCTGAAGCTGTCAGATGCAGGTTAAATGTGCTACGTGCTTTATCACTTTCAAATCTTGTTCTTCTGATTTCAAAAGCCAAGCATACTTGCTATAAAAATTCAGGTATTACCAAGAGTTGATGCAGAAGGTGAACAGCACCTGTAATCCCACTCCTGAAGGCAATGTTCGAGGTCAAGGTGAAGAGTCATCTGTGTTAGTCTCTTCCTACAGTTTGACCATTAAAAAAAATGCAAATGCATATTTAAAAGAAAATCTCTTTTAGACTTGTAACAGGCCCATAAGGTAGGTATTATCACCATCCCCATGATTCTACAGAGGAGGAAACAGAGGCTCAGAGAACCGAAATAATTTACCAAAGGTAGTAAGTGAGCAGTGAAGCTGGGATTCCAAACCAGGCAGCTGCCCGCCCCGCTGCCTGGGAGGGCTCGGTGCCCACCCGGTCCTCAGACAGAGGGTGCCCGATCTTCCCCCAAAGCCCAACCGAGTGAAACGGATAACACTGAGGTTGCCGCTGCCGTGGACAAGGAGCACCTACTGGGTGCCACTGGCACCAGGGCCCCTTCCTGGCCTCATCCCCTTTCACCCTGGGAGATGCCTTCTGACCAGACCTCAGGTTCATTGCTTTTCACTAAGGCAGGAAGCGGAAGGTTTCAAACTCCAAGGGGCAGATGTCAGTGAGATGAGGATTTCAAACACACCTCTCATTTGCCTCTTGGGAGCAGGTATTTCCCACGGGGCCTCTCGGCCCTCGCAGCCTGTGAACTTTTCTCTGTCTGAGCTGCAGCGGAGACTCCGGCTGCCCAGGAGGGAGGGCACAGAGAGGTCGCCCTGGGTTGGGGGGTGATGTGACTTGCTTGGGATCAGAGAGGATGATGGCAGACAGGGCTCACACCCACGGACACCGCCTCCTCTCTCACTCGGGCCCCCAGACATGTGCTTTCTCTGAATTCTAACAGAAATAACGTAAGGGTCAGGCAGGGAAGCGTACACGACGTCACAGGCAAGACGAAGACTGAGCGGCAGCTCCTGTTTCCCAGCCCTCACCCCTTGTAACTGCTGTAAATTCCCTCCTAAACGGGGAAGACTCCTTGTGGCAGTAACTTCTGTTCCTGGCCATGAGTTTTCAAGTCTATCTCTTTTTCTTTTTCAAAATATTTTATTTATTTATTTTTAGACAGAAGGCAAGGGAGGGAGGGAGGGAAACATTAATGTGGAGTTGTCCCCCTCATGCCCCCTACTGGGGACCTGGCCCACAACCCAGGCATGTGCCCTGACTGGGAATCGAACCGGTGACACTTTGGTTTCCAGGCCGGCACTCAGCACACCAAGCTGAACCGCACCAGCCAGGGCTCAAGTCTATCTCCTTTTCTTGAACGGAGGAAGGTTCCCTCCCTGGCTCATAGCCAAGGGTCCGGGCCCTGAGAGGCAGTGTTTTCTACAGGGCCTGGTGGACTCGCAGGAGATCCCAGCGAGAGTCGGCCTCTCCTCCCCTCCGTACTGTCTGTGGGTGCTGCCACCACGCCCCGTGGCCTCTCTCACGTGCCTCTCAGGTGCCTGGACCTGTGTGTGATGTGGCCAGAGGGCCCCTCCTGCTGTCAGGAGGCTCAGCTTGCTGAGCAGGCACATTTCTGATGAGCGCACAAACTGGATTTTGTAAGTGGGTTTGTGCTTCCCCAGTGGAAATCTTTTGGGATGTGTTCTTGTATTTGCAACACATTGTTTAGTTCCTGTGTCCCATTTCCTAAGCTGTCTGCTTATAAGAACCACAGCAAATGCTGGCAAGCTTGTCCAATCCCTGCCACAGCTCAGAGGAGAAAACAGCCCAGAGCCCGGCGCAGGGCTGTGCCCAAAGCCACAGCTTCCTCCTCACAGCCGCAGTGTGAGCAGGTGCGGGCGTGGACCAGGGAGGGGAGAGGCTGCGCGAGCAGATGCCCAGTTGCTCAGAAGCCGGCGTTGGCCCCCCTCCCTCAGGGGCAGCTGGGAGGCCGGGGCGAGCCCTGGCTGCATAGCCTGGAGACTTCAGCTCAGGGCTCAGTCTCTCCTGTCCCAGCTGTGCAACCTTGGCCAAGTCGCTCAACCCTCCTGAGCCTCAGGGGAGTTGTGGTAAAGTGGGGCAAACACTAATTCCTACCCCAGTGACCTCAGGAGGGATCCAGGGCGAGGACAGGAGTGAAATGGCTTTGTAAAGGTAAGGGCGGGAGGACACAAAGTCCTCCATGGAGATGAGTGGCTCACAAGTGGGGATGGGTTGTGTCCAGGGCTAGCTGCCCAGAGGCCCGTTTCCCCGCAGACGCCAGGAGCGAGAGCGCTTCGTTGAGTACCAGGCCGAGCTGCAGGGCATCCAGCACAGGGTGCAGGCCCGGCCCTACCTGTTCCAGCAGGCCATGCAGGTGAGGGCTAGCCCTGGGCAGGCAGGCGGTCTCCCCCTGAGAACGCGGCTTCTCACTGGGCCTGTGGGTAGGGGGGCAAAGTGGGAGAGGGCCCCCTTAGATGGGACCCCAGGCTGCAGCCCATTTGGAAGCCCCGGACCCCCTCAGTAATCAGAGCCCCACTTGTCCTCGGTGGCCCTGGTGCAGAGCAGGACACCCCCCCTTCTCTCTCAGGCCAATGCCCGGCTCGCCGTGAGCAGGCGTTTCTCCCAGGTGCTGTCGGCCCTGGGGCTGGATGAGAAACAGCTGCTGGCTGAGACAAGCAAGGGCACCTCCAGGAAACCCAGGTGAGGCCGTCTAGCTGGCCAAGACACTGGCCCTGCCCGGCTGTGGGGAGAAGGGGCGCCCCCACCAGCACTCTGGGTCCTGCAGGGTCTCCTCCCGCCATCTCCCTGGCCCCCTTCAACTTGGGCTGGAAGTCTGGGGAAAGGCTGAGGGAACTCGGTGGGCAGCCCTGAACCCAAGCGTCAGTCCTGCCCTGTCCACCCTGCATCCCCCTCCATGACCCGGAAGACTCTGCCCCTCTAGCAGGCAGCAGCTGCATCCCCAGGCTCTGTCCTCCACGTCACCCGAGGAAGGTGGGGCCAGGGTTATTCCCCCACTTCTCCATGAAGAAACTCAAGACCCGAGGGGCAGGGTCTTTCCCAAGGACACGGGAGTGAATACGCAGCAGAGCCAGTCCGGGAATCTCGGCCATCTGCGTGGCCACACCTCAAGCTGCCACCGTGACCTGGTCCCATACCAGTCCCCCCGTATACTGTCCCTTATGCTTTAGAGCAACCCATTGCAGAGCAGGGATTATGAGGCCTAATTCACAAGAAGGACACTGAGGCTCAAAGACAGAAAGTCAGTCCCTCAGGGTCCCACAGCAGAGGAGCCCATTTTGAACCCTTATCATCGATGGCAGTGCCCTTCCCCCTCCTATAGCCCGGGTGTCCTTGGGTGCGGGGCTGGGTAGCAGCGGGGCCCCGTGGCCTCTATCCTGGTGTTCATCTTTAAGGAGGCATAGGTCGACAGAGAGAGCGGAGCGCTCTTCTCGAAGCCCCCCAAGGAAAGAACCCGTCGGCAGCCAGCCTGAGAGGCAGTCCACCCCAAGCCCAGACTGGAAATCCAGTCCCTCAGATAAAAATTAAAGGCTTTATGAAAAATACAGTGTGGAATTTCTGGCGGTGGTGGGAAGAGGCTGTGGGTTGGAAGGACGTGGTGGGTGGATAGGCAGCAGGTTGAGCTTGTCTCCCCATCCCCCAGGGGCTCTGGGTGTTTCAGCCGCCAGCACCCAGCACACACGGCCTTCTGTCTGCTGCTGAGAAGTGGGGCATCTCACAGAGCACCCCCACCCCACCCCACCCCACCCGCAGTCTCCAGCACATATGCTGCGTCCTAGAAATTCGAGAGTGAATAGGACAGGATGGCCTCTGCCTTTGAGAACTCCCAGTCCGCTGGGGGCGTGGGGCAGACCTTTGAAGGGGCACATACATCACACCATAGCAGATGTATGCGTAGGAAACACCAGATGGAGCAACTGGGGGGGTTGGGTGGGGAGTCAGGACGCATTGTGTGATCTGGGCTTTTAACTTTAAGTAACGTCAAGTTATAGCCCCTCTCAAGGGGGAAAAAAGCACACACACACAGTTGTGCCAAATTTTGCACCCAATTTCAGGGGGTTCACAAGCACGCTGTTCTTCGGGAGCTCCTTAGCAGTTCACGGAGTGCAGGTTAGAAATCCCAGTCTGACCCAGTCCGGGTAGCTCAGTTGGTTAGAGCTTCGGCCCCATAGCCAAGGCTGCTGGTTAGGGCACATACAAAAATCAACCAATGAATGCATAACTAATCGGAACAACAAATTAGTGTTTCTCTCTCTCAAATCGATAAATAAAAATTGGGGGGAAAAGTCCAGAGAACGTGGGAAGGCAGCATTTGCTGAAAAACTGGTTAGAGGGACTCAGGCTGGGCTGTGGAGCTCGGAGGAGAGTAAGCTGGGTCCTCCAGCACCCGAAGGAGGCACGATCCCAGGGAGTCCATTGGGGGACTCCTCATTTGAGCGGGGGAGCTGTCCACGGAAAGTCCGTGAGACAGTGAGCATTCCGTGGTCGGGTTGTGCAAGCGCAGGGAAGCCTGGCAGGGGCCGCCAGCTCCGGGGACGCTGGCTCAGATGCCCTCTAGGCCCTCATAGCTCCGGGACCCAGATCTCCAACAGGTTCGTGCACCTGGATGAGCGCAGGCGCCATTGGACCACCGACTCAAAGACGTCCACCCGGCCAGAGGGAGGAGGGATCGAGCTTTCGGGCTCCAATCCCGGCCTTCCCATGAACCTCTGGGGCAGGCGCTGAAGCGAACGACGGAAGCAGCCGCTCTTAGTTTCCGGCAACACGACAGGGGCTGCCGGCGACCCGGAAGTTTTCCCATTTTGCGTCGTCTGGGCTCGGTGGCGGCCGGGCTCGGGGCAGACGTGGTACCATGGGGTCGTCAAAGAAGCACCGCGGGGAGAAGGAGGCGGCCGGGACGACGGCAGCGGCCGGCACCGGGGGCGCCACCGAGCAGCCGCCGCGACATCGGGAGCACAAAAAACACAAGCACCGGAGTGGCGGCGGCGGCAGCAGCGGTGGCGAACGACGGAAGCGGAGCCGGGAACGGGGCACCGAGCGCGGGAGCGGGCGGCGCGAGACCGAGGCCCGCAGCAGTGCGCACGGGCGGGAGCGCAGCCAGGCCGAGCCCTCCGAGCGGCGCGTGAAGCGGGAAAAGCGCGACGATG
This sequence comes from Trachops cirrhosus, assembly GCA_028533065.1. Lineage (NCBI taxonomy): Eukaryota > Metazoa > Chordata > Mammalia > Chiroptera > Phyllostomidae > Trachops > Trachops cirrhosus. The sequence goes on along the minus strand of CM052543.1, from coordinate 4,204,900 downwards.
GCTACGAGGCCGGTGAGGGGCGGGGCCTGCGCAGGGGGCGGGGCGGGCGGCCGGGGGTCCCTAGCAATGGAGGCACTGCCGGCCCAGCTCTGCAGGTGGAGGCAGCCTCCCGTTGTCTTCTTCAGCTCTTATAACGGAAAGGCCTTCTTAAGGATATTTGGGATTAAAGGTTGTCCCCCTCTACTGATCTCTGAGGACAGAGATTCTGTTTTCTTTAATCGGCTATTCACAGGCCCTCAATAAATGGAATGAGTGAATGAATGAATGAATGAATTGGCTATTCACAGGCTCTCAATAAATGGAATGAAGGAAGGAAGGAGGGAAGGGGGTGGTGTCAACGTGTACCACCAGAAGCACGACAAAACCTGGTATGGCGAGGGCAAATCGTGTAGGGCGCAGAGTGGAGACCTGAGGCTGTAAGACAGGTAGGGGCCCGAACACGAAGGGCCCTGTGGGCTGTGTTAAGAACTCTGAACTTGGACCTGCGGGTAGTAGAGAGCCATGGATCTGAAGCGGGAGTGAGCTGATCCCATGCACATTTTGCGAAGATCTGGGAACTGGGTCAAGGGCGGTCAAGACTGGAGGCCAGGAGTGGCCTGCACCAGAGCGGCAGCGGCGGGGAGGACAGACTCGGACGGACGGCAGGGGTAGTTTGGAAGAGGAGTTAAGGTGCTTGCGTGAGGGTGGGAAGGGAAAGAAGGAATTGAGGATGACTGGAATTTTGGCTTGAGCAACTAGGTGGGTCATGGCGTCATCCACTGAAGTTGAGGAGTTCGGAAGAGAAGCAGATTTGGGGGGCAAGATAATGAACTCAGTTTTGGCAACTGAGAGCGTTGCATTTGCTGTGCATGGGAGAGATCCAGGGTTTGGGCTTGGTGGAGCGATGTGGGAGAGGTGACTAATTAGGTGGCAAATGAAGCCCCCTGAGAGAGTGGGGAGTGTGAAGCCAGGGTCAGGAGTAGAGCCCAAGAAATGCTGATACTTTAGTAGAAGGTGGAGTGAAACACCACAGGAAAGGTGGGAGAGCGGTCAAAAAGGCAGGAAAACCACTGAACCCCGCGTCACGGGATCTGGGAAGAGGGCTGGTGGAAGGAAGTGCTTGAAAGTGTTGCACGCCGCAGGCCGTCAGGCAGAACCGGAGCTGAAAAGAACCCGCTGGGTTTAGACATAAGGAGGCTGGCGAGCCTGCAGAGGGTCTGGGGGGCTGGGATCCCGGGTGCACGCGGGAAGGAAGGGGAGGAGGTGGGTCGCGGGGTGCGATGTAGGAGGGACAGGCGGGCTGTGGGAGCTTGGTTGGGCAGCTCCCCCTGAGAGTGTCTAGCGTCTGCCTCTGTGTTCGGTGAGGTTGTTTTCTCCTTGTGAGGTGGATGGAGCAAGCTTGAAATGCTTCTTTATCTCTGCGTTCCCAACATCCAACACGGAGCAGGACACCAATAGGTGTTTTTCTTGACCACATCAATTGCAGAGGACACGGTCATGCTGCCTACACGGTCCCTGCCTCTCGGGGAGTGGCAGGCCCAGAAATGACCGGCCGTGCCGTGGACTCTGGGAGAGCGGCTCGTTCTGACTAATACATAGTTGAACCGGACGCCACGAGGGACGTGGCACGTGGTCTTGGCATCTGGCTAGGACTCTGTCGTTCGGAGGGAGGCCAGCGAGGGCAGTGCAGGTTGGAAACACAGAACGTACACAGGGAAGGTGTAGCAAAGAGAGGGGTGTGGAAAGTTGGGCATTTGGGGTCAAGAAGAGAAGGTACGTCGACGAGGTGGGCTTCTCAGGACTGAGACTCAGCTAGAAGGAGGTACGGGGCTGGGAGACGGCTGCCGTGTGCCGGTGTCTCAGGAGGGCCTGGTGCTGGTGAGGGCCCTCGTCTGTGGCCCTGCAGCCGGGGCCGAGGAGGTGGCTTCTTGGATGTGTGTTCAGCTGCTGAGCCCTGCATCCTGTTGTTCCAGCTGCCAGTTCCAAACCTAACTCGGGAGATGCCTCGTCGCTCAGCATCGAGGAGACCAAGTAAGTCCTGTTCCTCTGTCTCCACCTCTTCTTCCTGAAACAGGTGGGTGTGGAGTGGCCACTTTAGGGAGGCTTTTTGCACACAAGGGTGCTCTGGTTGGAGCTGGATGTTCCCGTAAACCATGTTGGCCCACCGTTTGAGCTCTGGGGGAGGACTCTGAGCCTCGGGAGGAAGGTGGCATGCTACTTGTCCGGGGCAGGGAGGGCCCAGCACCCTCGTTCCCTGATTTGGAGGCCAGGCCCTCCCGTGCCCCGGACCGCCCTGGTCTGGCCCTGTGTTTGGGACCCTTCAGGCCACTCAGTCCCATCCTGTTTTCATCCCATGTGTCCAGAAATGCATTTGGTGCCCCGTTTCATTTTTATTTTTTTGACAGCCCCTAACATTTGTGTATCTCGTCCTTAGTAAACTCCGGGCAAAGCTGGGGCTGAAACCTTTGGAGGTCAATGCCGTCAAGAAGGGTGAGTGTGTGGCCGAGGACGGGGGTGAGGCAGGGCGTGTGGGTGGAGGAAAGCGGGGTTGGAGCACAGGCTCAGTCCCCATCGAGGTCTGTGTGTGTGCTCTCGGTGGGAACGGGACTCCTTCCTGTCAAGATGGCCCTCGGCTTGTTCTTTAAGCTCAGACGGTGGATGTTGCCACCTCGTTGGGCCGCCAGGCGGCATTAGATGGGCCGAGGGATGCATGCGGTTGCCACAGACTGATCGGGGTTGTGTGGGTGTTGGTTTGTTTTTTTTAAGCACGATTTGGGGGGTTTGGAAGGCACAGAGGGTCCCATCATGCTGTGTGGGATGACACGGGAGTGTGGGGTAGAGTGGGAGTAGGGAACTGAAGGATCCTTCCCCCTTCCCTTGGCCCCTTCTGGCCCCCTGAGCGGAAGGGGGCCGGGTGAGTGCCTCCCTCCTCTCCCCACCAGCCATGGGCAGGCATGGCCTCACGTCTGGGCCCCCCTTCCAGAGGCGGGCACCAAGGAGGAGCCCGTGGCCGCCGATATCATCAACCCCATGGCCTTGCGGCAGCGAGAGGAGCTACGAGAAAAGCTGGCAGCTGCCAAAGAAAAGCGCCTCCTGAACCAAAAGCTGGGGTGAGGGGGGGCCCCAGCCAGGGCGGGCAAGGGAAGGGCCCAAGGAGGCTGCCACGGAGCTCTGTGGTCGGGTTGGGCAGGAGGGGCTGGGCTCCCAAAGGCTCACTTTTTCCCTCTCCAGGAAGATAAAGACTCTGGGGGAGGATGACCCCTGGCTGGACGACACTGCGGCCTGGATCGAGAGGAGCCGGCAGCTTCAGAAGGAGAAGGACTTGGCAGAGAAGAGGGTGAGGACCTGGGCGGCTGGGGGGTTGCTCGGTGCCTCTGGCGCCGGGGTAGCTGGTGAGGCAGGAGGCTGACCCACGGGAGGTGAGGCTGGGCTCAGAGAGGTGGGAGGTTTGTGGTCAGTGGCGTCTGCTCTGCATCCTCGGTGGCTTTCCTACAAGGCCTGCCCTTTTCGTACTCCCGCTTGAGAAAGCCGTGTGCCTTCCAGTGATCCTCAGTGGCCCTGAGGTCATAGGTCCTCCCGCCCCGCCCCTTGTCCCGCAGGCCAAGCTGCTGGAGGAGATGGACCAAGAGTTTGGTGTCAGCACTCTGGTGGAGGAGGAGTTCGGGCAGAGGCGGCAGGTGAGAGGGTGGGGTGGGGGTGGCACACTGTCCTTGGTGCTGGGGCCCCGGGGCTACGTGGGTCAGGGCTCCTGGCTCGGCTAGACCTTCCCCCTTCCTTCTAGAATCTGTACAGTGCCCGGGACCTACAGGGCCTCACCGTGGAGCACGCCGTCGACTCCTTCAGAGAAGGGGAGACGATGATCCTTACCCTCAAGGACAAAGGTGGGGTGCGCTGGGGTCCTCCGGTTGGGGCACAGGCACTGCTGAGTTGAGGGCAGGTGTGACTGGCCGCCGCCTCTGTCCTGTTCCCAGGAGTGCTGCAGGAGGAGGAGGATGTGCTGGTGAACGTGAACCTGGTGGATAAGGAGCGGGCAGAGAAGAACGTGGAGTTGCGGAAGAAAAAACCCGACTACCTGCCCTACGCAGAGGACGAGAGCGTGGACGACTTGGCACAGGCAGGCGGGCGACGCGGGGGCTGGGGCAGGGCACCTCGGCAGTGCGGGCTCTGAGGAGTTGGTGGCTCTGTGGCTTTTCACAAGCCAGGCCGGGTCCCAACCTGTGCCTTTTGCCTTGCAGCAAAAACCCCGCTCCATCCTGTCCAAGTACGACGAGGAGCTGGAGGGCGAGCGGCCGCACTCCTTCCGTTTGGAGCAGGGCGGCGTGGCCGACGGCCTTCGGGAACGTGAGCTCGAAGAGATCCGGGCCAAGCTGCGGCTGCAAGCTCAGTCCCTGAGCGCGGTCGGGCCCCGGCTGGCCTCCGAGTACCTCACGCCGGAGGAGATGGTGAGCCCCGGGGCCCCGCCCTGCACTCGGCATCGTGCCATGGTGCCTCCCTCCTGTCAGAATGAGCCAAGGAGGGAGGTCTGGTCTTCCAGCGGAGCTCCGTCCTTGCGCAGGAGCTGTGATGGGCAGCCCTGGGGAGGTGCTGGGGCGGCTGTGGGTGTAGGCCGAGCAGGGACCGGGAGCCAGGCGGACCTGCGTCTGAGTTCAGGCTCTGCCCCGTAGCCAGCCTGTGCCACGGGTGAGCCTCGTAACGGTGAGCCTGAGGCGCGCCATCTGAAATGGGGGTGGTGGGAGCCATCTCTTGCGGGCTGGTGCAGGGTTCAGGATGATTCGGTAAGTGGCGATTCTGGGGCCGTATGTGGGTTTCGCGTTGGCAATTACTGTGTGAACACAGGGCCATCGGCCCGCTCGGTAGACTGCATGGCTGAGTGGCCAAGAGCAGGACCTGGGGCCACACGGCTGAGATTCACAGCCCTAGCTCTCCCCCTGAGTTGCTGGGGGACCCTGGGCAAGGCACTTAGGCGCTGTGCCTCAGTTTCCTCACCTCACTGGTGGGGTGACACTCACCTCAAATCTTGTTTCCTGTAGGAAGCATTCATCCTCGTGGGCTGGTGGCGGCCCGCCTCCCCGCTTCCCCCTTCACGTCTCTCCTCTCCTCCCCTCAGGTGACCTTTAAAAAGACCAAGCGGAGGGTGAAGAAAATCCGCAAGAAGGAGAAGGAGGTGATAGTGCGGGCCGACGACTTGCTGCCTCTTGGGGACCAGACTCAAGATGGGGACTTTGGTTCCAGGTGGGCTTGGACACTGGGGTGCAGTGTGGGGTGGGCCGGCCTGGGGGCCGGTGCTCACTGGAGAGGTCTCTTTTGCCCAGACTGCGGGGCCGGGGTCGGCGCCGAGTGCCGGAGGGAGACGAGGAGGCCCAGGAGGAGGAGGAGGAGAAGGAGCCCGCGCCTCAGCCCCCGCAGTCAGATGACACTCGAGTGGAGAACATGGACATCAGTGATGAGGGTGAGGGGCCCGCCAGCTGAGGACGGGTGGAGGGGCTGGGGGAAGAGCCCGGGGTCCCAGAGGGCGGCCTGAGCAGGCATCTCCCGTGTGTCCACCAGAGGAGGGCGGAGGGCTGCCGCCCGGGTCCCCGGAGGTGCTGGAGGAGGATGAGGCGGAGCTGGAGCTGCAGAAACAGCTGGAGAAGGGGCGCCGGCTGCGGCAGCTGCAGCAGCTGCGAGACAGCGGTGAGAAGGTAGGGACCCTGCGGCTGGGTGCGGGCACAGGCGGGCGGGGCCGAGCTGGACCTGACGCTTACCCAGAGCTGACTTGCAGATGGGGTACGGTGTCCAAAGTGAAAACACTATTTCAGAAAACACAGGGGATTATGTTTATGACTTTATGGTAGAAAAAGATTTTTTCCTCTTTTGTGTTAAAAATACACAAAAAGGAAAAAAAGGAACACACGTGACAAAATTTATCATCTTATTTTTAAGTGCACGGTTCAGTGGCGCATCCATGTTGTTGCGCAGACGCCACCGTGCATCCCTGTAAGTCCATTCCTCCTGTGAAACGGAAACCCCGTCGCCACCCAGCACGCCTCCCACCCCTCGCCCGCCGGGCACCCAGGGCTGTACTCCTTCTGTGAGTGACTCCGTGAGGGACCTCCTCGGAGTGGAACTGTAGAGCATTTTTCTTCTCGCGATTGGCTTATTTCAAGAGAGAGTTTTTTAAAGAATATAAACGTAAAGCATAAGCCATGAAGAAAAGAAACAACATTTCTACTTAGAAATTGAGAACTTAAGTTTTCTTTAAAAGGTATCATGAAGAATGTAAAAAGGTCCAAAGAAGAGACTTGCCCATACGCGTAACTGTCAGTGGGTTGGTGCCAAGAATATATAAAGAACAGAAACTTGGCAAAACAGAAACAGGCCAAAGACCCGAGCAGGCAGTTCACAGATGTGGAAGGACGAACGCCGATGAAGTGTCCAGCGAGGCTCAGCTTCGTTAGTGGCCAAGGACAGGAGAGCTAGAACGTGACGCACGAGGCCACACCCCCCGCCGTTTGGCACAGACCTCCAAGGCCGACCGAGTCCAGCGTGCGGATGTGGAGAGGCCAGAACTAGCATTTTTCATGGGCTCACGAGGGTAGGGGAGACACCGGCACGTCCTTTCAGAGTAAAAGTGTGTGTGTGCACGCACGTGTGAGCGTGCATGTGGAACCCGCAGCCCAGTCGGTCCTCCCGGATGCGCAGCCCAGAGCAACGCTCGCCCAGGCGCACAGGAAACGAGCCCGTGGCTGCATCCCGTGTGGTGGCGGGAAAGGCCTGTCCTCGCTGCACCAGACGCCTGGACTGAGGTCTGCTCTCATCATGGGAGGTGACCCTGCAGTGGAAAGCCAACGAACTGGAGCCGCTCATGTCAAGATTCACTTTTAAAATATATTTTTTAAAGATTTTATTTATTTATCTTTAGAGGGAAAGGGAAGGAGAGAGGGAGAGAAATATCAATGTATGGTTGCTTCCTGTGCATTCCCTGCTGGGAACTGGCCTGCAACCCAGGCATGTGCCCTGACTGGGAATCGAACTGTGATCTCTTGGTTCACAGGCCCACACTTAATCCACTGAGCTACACCAGCCAGGGCTAAAATATTTTTTAAAAAAGCAAATCAAGGTGCCTCATTAGCTCAGTAGGTAGCATGTCAATTTCATAAAAAGTAAATCAACCCTGGCTGGTGTGGCTCAGTGGATTGAGCACTGTCCTGTGAACCCTAAGGTCGCCAGTTCGATTCCCAGTCAGGGCACATGCCTGGTTTGCGGTCCAGGTCCCCAGTTGGGGGCATGCGAGAAACAACCACGCATGGGTGTTTCCCTCCCTTCCTTCCTCTCTTTCTCTCAAAAAGTAAATAAGTAAATAAAATCTAAAAAAAAAAAAAAGCAAAGTAGAAGAATTACATGATTCAGATTGCATAATGTTTGAAGAACGCACAGCAAAATAACACACTGTTTGTGGTAGTCCCAATGTGGTGAACCTGGAAGAAAGGCCCATGAATTGTGATCACAGATATGGGGCCCTGAAGGGTATTTGGGTGATGGGTGTGTGTTTGCTTATTTCTATTATTTAAAAAAATGCATTGTTAGATATAACCCTTGTGGGTTTATGGTGACATTCAGTAAAAAACAAATATAATAAAACGGGAGGGAAGGGGTGCAGAAGTGGATGCGCTGGCTAGAAACTTCTCTGAGGAGGTTGCCTTTGGGGGCAGGGCAGTGAGGCTGCGTGTTGAGGACTTTTTCAGAGGGGAGGCCCCAGATAATCCTCTGTGCTCTGGGCGGTGACGTTATAGAGGGGACAGAGTGGGTGCAGTTGGGGCATAATGTCAGGGGCAGAGTTTTGAGCGGTCTCGGCCATGCCAGGTAGGAGGGTGGCCTGAGGTAGGAGCAGGTCTGGGCGTCTGCGACAGAAGGGAAGGCAGGGGGTGTGGGTGGTTGGGGCACTCAGTGCTGGGAGCACGGGGAAGTTCCAGAGGGCATCTGAGCGCCCTGAGGCGTCGGTAGGGGTCCTAGAAGAGGTGGGTGGCAAGGAAGTGGCAAGAGAGGCCCTGGTGTGCTCCAGGCCCCAGAGGGGAGGGCGTGTGAGGCTGAGGCAGTAAGTTGAGGGGCTTTGGAAAAGGGTCGCCAGGGCCATGGTCACGATGGCCACGTAGGATTTTGGATGTTGATTCAAAGGGCAGTAGGGAGCCATTGATGGCTTTGGAGCAGAGGAGTGACCTAGTCTAGCGAGATTGGTGCAGGTGCAGAGTGGAGAGCGGACTGGGGTCAGGCAGGACATGGGGACCATCAGAGGCCCGCTGTGGACAGTGGGAATGGCTTGTCTTACTGCTCCCGGGGAGGACCTTGGGTTCCTGGGTCCCCGTGGCAGCGTCCCAGAACCTTCTGGGTTTGCCCACAGCTGCTCCCTCCTCCAGGTGGTGGAGATTGTGAAGAAGCTGGAGTCCCGCCAGCGGGGCTGGGAGGAGGAGGAGGACCCGGAGCGGAAGGGGGCCATCGTGTTCAACGCCACGTCGGAGTTCTGTCGCACCCTGGGGGAGATCCCCACCTACGGGCTGGCAGGCAACCGGGAGGAGCAGGAGGAGCTCATGGTGGGTGTTCAGGCAGCCCCCCCACCTGCTCTGCTCGGGGCTGGGACGGGGTGGGCAGCAGGGTTGGCCCCGGTGGTCTGTAGGGGTGGGCCTCGGCTGATGCTGGTCTTGTGTCCTCAGGACTTTGAGCGGGACGAGGATCGCTCGGCCAACGGCGGCTCCGAGTCCGACGGGGAGGAGAACATCGGCTGGAGCACGGTCAACCTGGACGAGGAGAAGCAGCATCAGGACGTGAGGAGGGGGCAGCACAGAGGGGGCTGGGAGTGTGGAAGGGCAGGGACCACACAGCCTGCAGGGGTTCGAGGCTTGGGCTGGCGGCGAGTCGCAGTGTCTCAGAGCCTCAGTCTCCGAGGCTTATCGCGAGGACTGAGTGAGGCGTCCGGGCACGCGGGGCCCGGCCGTGGGAAGGACCACAGTCGCGTGAGGTGGGGGCTGACTGGTGGGTAAGAGGGGAGCAGGGTCCACGTGGCCCGCTCACCCCGTGTCGCCCCTCAGTTCTCTGCCTCCTCCACCACCATCCTGGACGAGGAGCCCATCGTGAACAGAGGGCTGGCAGCCGCGCTGCTCCTGTGTCAGAACAAAGGTGAGGGCTCCGGGCCGCCCTGAGCCCTTGCTGGGGCCTGGGCGCTGTGAAGCCGGGTGCTGGCCCGGCCTCCTCCGGTCCCCCCGCGTCTTCCCCCTGCTCCCAGGGCTGTGAGCCACTCCGTTTGCGCCTGGTGTGGGGCCGTCACGGGGGTGTGCACCTGCTCTTCATCACCCCACTTGTGATGGCTTTGCTCACGTGTCCCCCTACAGAGCACCATTTGTCCCTCAGTGCTCAGTGTCTGCTCTGAGGAAGGATGCGGGGGCCCTGAAGCAGTCCGGGCTGTGGCGCAGAGACCCTGGCGTTAGGATCCCTGCTCCACCATGTACTTGATTGGTGGCCCTTGACAAGGGTAGATTCCTCTGAGTCTCTTCCGTTTGTCTGCAAAACAGGGCTGAGGGCTTGGCCCCCGCAGCCCGGCTGTGAGGTCCCCGCAGGGCCTTCTGTTCAGTTGAGGGCGGCAGGCCCGCCCTGGGGCGGACAGCCTGGAGTCTCACCACCCCCCTCCCCAGGGCTGCTGGAGACGACAGTGCAGAAGGTGGCCCGGGTGAAGGCCCCCAACAAGTCCCTGCCGTCGGCAGTGTACTGCATTGAGGACAAGATGTGAGTGGGGCAGGGGCGGGCAGAGGCCAGGGGCTGGCGCCAGCCTGGGACTGCGCGGCACCCAGGCAGGGTGGGCGGTGGCTGGCCCTGAAGCCCCTTCTGTCTCGGGTCAGGGCCATCGATGACAAGTACAGCCGGCGGGAGGAGTACCGTGGCTTCACCCAGGACTTCAAGGAGAAGGACGGCTACAAGCCTGATGTTAAGATTGAATATGTGGACGAGACGGGCCGGAAGCTCACACCTAAGGAGGTGAGCGCCTCTGGGGGGCCTGGGGGCGTGACGGAGCCCGGGCTCAGCTGGCCACTGGCCGGGGCCCGTGGAGAAGTGTCCGACGCTCTGTGCCCCGACGTTGTCCTCTCTGGTGGGCATAGCAGACCCCTCACAGGCCTGGCGGGAGGGTCAGCAGGTGCCTCGGCTCCTTTGCTCACCTGCCCCCTCGGTGGCTTGACCTGCCCTCAGGGCCGCCGTTCTGGCCGGCAGGGTGCAGGCCCTGGACTCGCTCCTGCGCCCTCCCAGACCCCCAGCTCCAGCTGGCGGCGCTTGCCTGACTGTCCTGCCCCTCCCTGTCTTCCACCCCCACCCCGCCCCACCAGCGCTGTTCCCCACGCACGCCCCAGGTTTGCCGGCCTCCCTCCACCCTGCGTGACCCGGCCCGGCCTGCGCCCAGCAGGTCTCACCCGAGACCCTGCGTGCCCCCAGTGCAGCGCACCTCTCTCCAGAGCCCGGCTCCCCTTCTCCCAGCCCCTGCCCGCCACCCTGGGTCAGCCGGGTGTCCACGCCTCCCCTGCCCTGTGGGGCACAGGCCGCTCTAACACGGTTGCTGCCCTGTGTCCTCAGGCTTTCCGGCAGCTGTCCCACCGCTTCCATGGGAAAGGCTCGGGCAAGATGAAGACAGAGCGGCGGATGAAGAAGCTGGACGAGGAGGCGGTGGGTGGCCCATGGGGCCGTGGGGTGGCTTCTTCACCTGCTGGTGCTGGGGCAGCTGGGGCCGCTCCTTCCTTGTGCTAACTGGCCACGACCCCACAGCTCCTGAAGAAGATGAGCTCCAGCGACACGCCCCTGGGCACCGTGGCTCTGCTGCAGGAGAAGCAGAAGGCCCAGAAGACGCCGTACATCGTGCTCAGTGGCAGTGGGAAGAGCATGAACGCGTGAGTGGGCCGGGCGCGAGGATCTGGGTGGGCGGGCGGTGGGCCTGGTGCCCGCACTGCAGCCTCACGCCCGTCTTCTCTCTGCAGGAACACCATCACCAAGTGAGGCCGCCCTCGCTTCCAGTCCCTGCCCCGACTTAATATTAAATAAAGTTCCCTTCTTATTTTTTCCTCCCTGGTCATGGTGCAGATTCCAGGGTCAGACCAGGAGGAGAGGCAGGCAGTGTTGGGAGGAGCATCGACACCAGCCTCAGGCAGGTTAAGTGGTCCGCTGTGTGACCTCAGGCAAGTCACTGAACCTCTCTGAGCCTCAGTTCCGCCATTTGTACAGGGTGTATTACGAAGATTAAACGAGCTCATTCAGTCATCCATTCACCTGGAATTCGGAGGTGAGATGGCTTAGAGTCTGGCCTTTGCGAGGTGAGGCCTGGTGGTCAGAGAACATGAATAACTCAACAAGATGCAGGGAGGTCACCAACCTGGACCCTCTAAGCCAGTCCCCCCAACCCTGGCCACCAGCCAGTTGAAGACAGGCCAGTGGTTTATGTTGTCAGCCCCCTTCCCCACCACCCCTGCCGTGGTAGCACAGGACCTGGGCCATTGTTGAAGATCACGATTGGTCTCCTGCAAGACAGACTTTCTGGTAAGAAGTGGAGACTGGGCACCTAGTTTCCAGTGCCACGCAAGTCACTGCCCGCCAGGCGCCGGACTGCCCAGCCTGGCAGGGCAGGGACTGGGCGCTGTGCAGGGCGGAGGTGCCCCCTTGGTCTGCGTGGAGAGCATGGTGTCCTCAGGGTGGCAGTGCCTCGGAGCGCCTCCCGGGAGACTTGTCCCAGGAACAGCTGCGGCAGGAAGACGGGAGTCCTCGGGGTGAGCTCGGAGAAGGAGCCTGAGGGGCTGCTGAGGGCCTGCCAGGGCCCGGGAAGAGGGGAACGATGACACGAGGCCCCCTGGGAGTCGGGCAGACCACCGTCCTCGCCCCACCTCCACCCAGATGTATTCCAGTTGGTTCAGACCGTTTTACAAATGAGAAATGTAAGCAAAGAACAAAATACAGTTGCCTTAACCAATTGCTTTGGACAGCGGTTTTTTCGTGGCAGACCCCCTGCAGTCCCCTTTCTTGAGCTCTTGCCTCCCGTCCTGAGGTCTGGGTTTGGTCTAGTGTGTGCTTCGGCTCCTTCCTCGGGTCCCTCGGTGGTGCCTGTGGGGCATCTGGGCTGCGTTTAGGGTTTGAGGAATCTCAGTCCATTTCTCCCAAAAGCCTACGCGGGCCATCTGGTGTCGACAGGCTGTGCTGTGTCCCTGGGTGGTGGCAGGTGGCACCAGCCCTGGCCAAGCTCATTTCGAAGCCCACGCTTTATCCCCTGCAGGCAAGGGCCTGTTGGTTAGGAGGCCTGTCTCCACGTCAGAGCCAGAAGTGCCTGCGGCAGCAGTGGACCAGGCTTCCCTGAACTCTGACCCTGGGGGCTGGGTAGGCAGGAAGTGGTGAACAGGGGCTCGGCAGGTCTTCCGGAGATGGGCCTCCAGGAAGCCTGTCCAGTTGACACCATCTTGACCTCTCCTGTCCTGTGGCTGCTGATCCCCAGGCCAGGCGCGTACCCTTCCCTGCCTGATGCACGCTAACACCTCCCCGGACCGCCTGCCCACCTGGCTGGGCCGGGGAGGTGTGGGGGGCGGGGGAGTCAGTTCAGCCCCCAGGAGGGATCAGGGATCGCTGCACCCTTTGACGCCTGACCCCCAGGGAGGGTGTGCGTCCAGCTCTGTGCCCAGTGGAGGGCCCACAGGCAGTGCTTTGACCCTTGGGAACTGAGGCAGCAGTGCGTGGAGCCGGCTGGTGTGACGGTCAGTGAGCTCTCCGCTGGGGCTGGGGGCAAGCTGGGCACTGACTCGGGGCGCTTTCCCGTTTACTCTCTGGTTGACCTTGGGCAACAAATACCACTGAACCTCGGAGTTCCTGTGTGCCTCTGGGGGATGTGATCTTAGACTCGCGGGGCTGGCATAAGGCAGAACTGAGAACGCTCATCCTCTCGTGGCCTCAGCACCCGTTTGCTGAGCACCTGCTGCCTGGGCCCACGGGGCTCCGACCGGGCGCAGCCAGTGAACGAGGACACTGCCGGAGGTGAAGGCCCCTCTCGGCCTGGTGATAAATCCTCAATGCCAACTGTCCAGGGCAGGTGCAGCCTGGGCATTGTGCAGGGGCAGGATGGGGCCCCCCTTCTCTCTCGTGGTCCTTCTTCTGGCTGTGCCCACCCCCTTCTGGTCCTCCAGACCCCTTCAGGCCCCAGGGGCCACACCCAGCCTGTGGCTTCTGTCAGCTAACGGTCCCTTTTGGTGCTTCCCCCACGGCATAGTGAGGACTGTCCAGCGCACAGGACCAGGAACCTGCTCCCTCCCCTCCCCCTCTTCTCCAGAGCTGGCTGGATTTAAGACACCTTCTCTCCGATGCATGTTCTGGGGGCCCAGGCAGGGCCCTGCATCCTAGGTACCCCGGTGCAATGGGAGAAGGCGCCCCTCTAGGCTGCCAGGCGCGGGCCCTCGGAGCACGGTGGTGGGCTGAATTCCCACCCGTCTTCACCCAAGGTGCTATTCTTGGTGCCCCTGGGACCGAGGCCCCCTGTCCCAGTTCCCCAGCTGATCCTGTTAGTGTCCCTTGGTGACCTCAGGAACGAGTCAGCCCACGTGCAGACTGGGGGCCACCCAAGGAGCCGGTCAGGGTGAGGGGCCCTCTCTGCAGGGTCAGGCTTCCAGCGCTTGAATGTCTGGCGACAGGGGAAACATGCACGTTCCCTTGCCTTCCTTGGTCACTGGCCTGGGTCTTCCCTCCACTCACCGCCTGCATGCTTCTGGCACATTCCCCACCCGCCAGAGCCCCGCGTCCTGGCTCCCACATGGGTGGTGGCCGCTGCTTCCAGTAGCTCAGTGGTATCTCAGAGTTCACCTTTGCCTTGACAGTGCTCAAAGACCTCATTAACAACTCGAGAAAAATTCTCAGTTATAGTAACTGAATGAGCCCTGGCTGCCGTGGCTCAGTGGATTAAGCATGGGCCTTCGAACCAAAACATCACTGGTTCGATTCCCAGTCAGGGCATGTGCCTGGGTTGTGGGCCAGGTCCCCAGTATGGGATGCGTGAGAAGCAACCACACGTTGATGTTTCTCTCCCTCTCTATCTCCCTCCCTTCCCTAAGAAGAAATGAGTAAAATTCTTTTTTAAAAAAGTAACTGATAAAAGTTTAAATCTCCTGACTGGGCTCTGACTAATACAGGCACTGATGAATCTTTATACTGAAATTGGGTTTAAAAGGAAGAAAAAGACAAAAAATCAAGGATTTCCCTGCCTCTCCTAGACTAATTGTATTTCAGACTAACCAACTAGTTGATAGTGGGAACCTTTTCCTTACAGAAAAAGTCCAGCTGAAGATGGAGAACTGGTGATATAATTGGGAAATCACCGCTTTTCAATGCCTCGTTAACGAAGGACGTAGGCAATGATGATCAGCGGCTGCTAAACCCGCAGGTGAAAGTGATAGGAAACTTAGTAACAAGTGCACGTTGCGTCAGCTCCTGAGCCCACGTTCGACACTGACATCAGCAGAACAGGCCTCCCTGCGCGATGCGGTAACATCACCTGTGAAGCATTCCTTTCCGAATAAGGGCCCTGGGTTCACCTGCCAGTGTCCAAAAAGCAGGGGGGACAGAGGAACGTGTTGGACCTCATCACTGGGGAGATTCCACAGGCAAATGAGCCAGTTCAGTGAAATATAAAAGGTGTGAGAAGAGGTGACAGATGAAAAAGATGCAAGAGACATTGAGAGGAACACAACGGACACTTGGGATCCTGATTCAAATAAAAAAATTGAGATTATCAGGTAAATTCGAACAGATTGGCTACTAGATGACATTAAGGAATGTTGTTGGGTGTGGTACTGGCATGGTGGTTAGGAAAAAATTTTTATGTTAGAGACACAAACCTATGAATGCAGTCTACACATACATACACATGTATACTCCAACACTGAAGAATAAAAAGCCCTGACCTGCCTGGCTCACTGGGTTGGGCGTCGGCCTGTAAAGTGAAAGGTCACCAGTTCGATTCCCCAGGCAGGGCACACGCCTGGGTTGTGGGCCAGGTCCCCAGTTGGGCGCGCTGGAGAGGCAACCTATTTATTGCATATTGACATTTCTCTCCCTCTCTTTCTCCCTCCCTTCCTCTCTCTGAAAATGAAATAAATAAAATCTAAAAAAAAAAATTCCATTCTAAAAGTTCGTTTAAAAAGAGAGCTAAAAAATGTTGGCTTAGCAACAGAAAAACGGACATATGTTCAGCCAAAGACATGAACGAGTGTTCGGAACAGCACTATTTATAACCGTCCCACACTGGAAACAACCCGGTTGTCCATCTGCAGTAGAATGGATAAATGGTGGATGAATATTCACATAATGGGATGAATGGTATGGATGAATCTCAGACATGACAGAGGTAAAGACCCGACATCAAATTATGCACTGCCTGCTTCAATTCAATACAGAAACAGGCAAAAATAACCTATGCTACCAGAAGTCGGCATATCGTTTCCGGAGGTAGAGAGTGAAACAGAGCAAGAGCGAGCGGCCTGACGGGCGAATCCGGGCGGTGACGTCCCAGCCCGAGCAGCACACCCTCCCCTCTGCCGCCTTTCTGCCTTTTCTGTTCAGGCCCTGGGCAAACGGGATGGCGCTTACCCGCAGCTCACCCGCAGCTCGCCTGCACCGGTGCGGGAACTCCTTACTCAGCCAACTGCCCCAGATGTTAATCTCTTCCAGAAACACCCTCACACACACACCAGGAACGGCGTTTGCCCGCCCTTGGGCATTCCTTAGCCCGGTCTAGTTGACACATAAAGTTAACCGACACAAAGAGCCCCCTAAAATGGTCTAGAAAATTACTTTCTACTTAAAAATACTGGGTTCTCTTCCACACAAGCAATATTTGCTGCCCTTCTATTGTTTTTCTCCTTACGTCCTCTTAGTTTTTAATACCTTTTCTTTTTATTGGCTTGGAGGTTACATGCTGTATTTCTTTTTCTTTTTTATAAAGTGGGGAAGGGAATGTCAGAGAAAGAGAGGGGGAGAAACATCAATGTGTGGTTGCCTCTCATTCATCCCCCTACTGGGGACCCGGCCTGCAACCCAGGCAAGTGCCCTGACTGGGAATCAAACCAGTGATGTTTTGGTTCGCAAGTCTGCGCTCAATCCACTGAGCCACACCAGCCAGGCATTTTCATTCTTTCTGAAGTTCATCTTCTAGAAGTTCCTCCTGCTGCTGGTGGCGAACTCCCACATTCCTCTGGCCTGCACGTCTTCACCTTGGCACAGGGTGGGGACGGCCAAGCTCGCTCATGGGGTTGTGGGGAGGCTCAAAGTGGGTCCCGCTGGCCACGGATCTGAGGCTCTGACGCCCTGGACAGATGTGGCCTCACTCAGGGCCTCCACTCGGCAGGCTGGGTCCCGGCCATTCTGCAACTCCCCTTCCCTGAAGCTTGAGGCTCCAGATCCTGCCATCTGGGGTGACTCTCATCAAAACCCCTTAGCCTGGCATTGCGGGCTCTGCACCTTCCGCAGTCAACAGGCTCAACAGACACATTCCCTGCCCTTCCTCAGACCCCGGCCCTTCCCTCCTCTGTGCACCTGCTCTAGAGGACAGTTAGAGATGCCAAATCTCCCTGTGTCAATATACGCTCCATTTTGGGGAGTGGGGGAGAGACAGGAGGGGTCCCCCAAAGTTTCTGATTTGTCAGTCCTGCACAGAAAAAAAAGGGGACCAAAAGGGGGGGACCTCGCTGCCGAGGCCTCATCTCACAAAGCTACATATGCCCCCAGATAGTGAAGAGGATTGATTGCCAAAACACTAAATTAATGGGCGATGCCAGGTGACCCACATGAAAGAGGGAGGCACTCGGAGGCTTCAGAGATGAGGCAAAGAAGACAGGTGAATCCAAAAGCTTCAGCTGTTTCTAGAAGGGGAGCAGTTGAAACCGTGGGGTGAGGGGGTCCCTGGGGAGAAAACCCCTTCAGAGATTAGGGTTCAGAGACCTCAGCCCCTCTGCCCACTAACAGTGTCCCGTGGCCCCCTGAGTCCCATGCCATTTTCTGAAGCAGGGTTTCTGGAGGGGACATGCACAGCCACAGAGGCTGCCGTGTGAGGCCCCTGCACCCGATCCGGGTACTTTAAAACGGAAAGACCAGGGCAGCTCCCCGGTCTCCAAGTTCGTGAGCACATGCTTGTCTGTGTATGCTAGAGGGCAGGGACCGGGAAGGCCTCCGCCGTGAATTTGCCCTGGGGGTGGGGGACGTGTGTTAGCAGCGGTGGGCCCTTTGGCTGGGCAGAGTCCCTCACTACCGGACTGTGTAAGTGCGGGGGATGGTCTGGGGTGCTGCCCCCCCGGGGACAGTAGACGACATGCAGGTTAGACGTGCTTATGGTGACCCCTGCTGGCAGCTTCTGTAAATGTTGACTGAATGTGGAGCCAGGAACTGATGCAGCGTAACCACAGTGCACACCACCAGGGGAAAGAGTCCCCTCACACGGGAACTAATGAGACCGGAGTGACACCCAGCACTGGCCCCATGCTGGACAACCTGGAATGGCTAGTCACAAAGCTTCTGGTACGTGGCGCCTTGTTGTGAACTGGCAAGGGTTACATGACAGAGTGGTCATTGCCGTGACTGGGAAGACTGCCGCCCCCACCGGCACTTGGGAGCCGGCCTCAGCCGGCCGTTGCTAGCGCTCCATTCCTGCCACAGGTGAGACGTGGCTTTACACCTTCCACAGGGACTTCAGCTTGTCTTGCAATATGGCATTGGACCAAATTCAAACACGAGAGCCCGCTGGTGTCCTGCTTTTGTGTGACATCGATGACAGTTGGACAGTGGTCCCTACTGAGCAAACGCCCGCTACCTTGCACGCCCCTCGGGCACTGGTGAGCGGGGATGCTCGGGCTTGCACGGGACAAACTCCAGGGTGCTGCAGCCCGACTGACCCCCTAGGGAGACACCTGGGGCACCTTCCTAGGAGTCGGTTGCTGGCCTGACACCTCCAACCACACCGAAGGAGGCCCTGCACCAATTTAGCTCCTCTGTACATCAAAGGCAGCATCTTCCACTTCTAAGAATTTTACAACAGCCTGTGAACTGGGCCACCAGACGAGACCGAGTCTGCACAGGCCCCTCCCTGTGCAGGAAGCCTTGAGGATCAGGAAGCTGTGAGTCAAGCCCTGCCCCTGAGCCCCTCTCCTTGGACGCGTGGACTTCGTCTCCACCTTGGAAACCACATTCCACCAGTACTGGCTGGCCCAAGACTTCTTCCTGCTGCTGAGAAGTGGGAGCGCCCACATGCATCGTGGGTGCTGGCCGCATTTCAGCGGTCAGCCCCTGCCACATTTGCCTGAGGACTTCCCTGCCACTGGAGCCGATCCACCCACACACCTGTCTACCCACACACGGGCAGGCCGGGCCAATGCCCCCCTTCAGCAACCACTGGTGGGAGTTGAAGGGAGAATAGCCCGGCTGCCTGGCTCCTCAGGGGCCATGGTCGAAATGGCTCCCGAAGTTCTCTATGAGGGAGATTTCCGGTGCGGTCCCCTGGAGTTTAAACCTGCCGCGGAACTCAACCTGAGCCGATGAAGAACAGAAGAGACGGGACACCCAACAGAAAGGGCACACTTGAGGAGCTAAGGGACACGGAAGACAGCAAGATCTGAACACTAGGAAGTCGAGAGAGACATGGCACCAGGGAGGGAGAGCACATCTGAAGAAACAATGGCGACAAGTCTCCTGGGATAACACAGACACGAAGCACCGCGGGCCAAAACCCCAGGAGTGCCGAATGGAGAGAGCAGGGATCGCCCACACCTGCATCCGTTACATAGCGCCTTAAATAAGAGTATCGGAGAGAGTGCTTAGCAGGGAGGCAGAAACACGTCAGGTGCGTGGGAACGATGATCAGCTGATGTCAGGTTGTTCAATAGCACCACTGGATGCGAGAAGACAAAGCAGTATTTTCAAAGAATTGAAGGAAAACAATTTGGAATCTAGAACACGCTATCAATCCAAACTGTCTCTTTACTATAACAGATGGGTCCCCATATACTAATTATTACAATGAGTTAAGTGAATTAAACATTTCGGTTCAAAGACCAATAGTGAGCCTTGGCCCGTGACTCAGTTGGTTGGAGCGCCGCCCTGTGTGCCCAAAGGTTGTGGGCTCGCATCCCCGTCACGGAACAGACCCAGATTGTGGGTTCGATCCCCGGTTGGGGCACGTATGGGAGGCAATCAATGAATGTCTCTCACATCAACGTTTCTCTCTCTCTCTCCCCACCTTTCCTCTCTCTCTAAAAAATCAATAAACATATCCTCAGGTAATGATGAAAAAAAAAAAAAGACAAACAGTGATTCAATTTGTAAGAACTCACTAACGCCTGGAGACACCTGGAGCGCGGGACCGCGCACTACCGGACACGGACGGGAGCCGTCCCACCGGGCAGAGCCCTAACCGGAAGAGGTCCGGGCGGCTACTCCGACATCCGCTGAAACGAACCGAGATGCAACGCATCTGTAGGGATGGGAAGAGTCCCTCTGCGATAAAGGGCTCAGTGACAAAAAGAGGCGGCAATCTTAACGTGCTGTACTTCACACGGTAAACTGGAGATGTAGCAGGCAGAAACTGAGCCCGCAGCAGCAACCATCCGCGCCGCCGCGGGGACCACCCCCGTGAACGTCAGTGGGCCGCGCCCGTGAAGACACTCCCCCGCACCGCCTGCGGCTGTGGCGGAGGCGCGCCTCACCGGGCGCGGTCCCAAGACAAACTCTCCCGCACGAACGCAAACACAAACAAGGATGGTTGCGACAGCAAAAACATGCGAGAACCCGAAGGCTGTCGGCAGAGGAGTGATGGAAAAACGTGACGCAGAGCCGCAGAGAAAAAATATTGACGGCCAGACACACCACAGCTGCTCGGCGACAGGGAGAACCGTGGGAACGTACGACGGAATGCAAGAAGTCGCCTCCCAAACACGAGTCTGGACCTTTTCATGGGGTTAAAATGCCTTTTAAAAAACTCTTTTAAAAATACATGCAGATATAAAAAGAAAACAAGGGCATATGAAATTCAAGAAGAGGGTCACCTCGGGCGGGAGAACAGAGAAGGGGATGAGCGGGGCAGAGTGGAGGTACACGGTCGCCTGGGTCACCGTCAAAGTCCCAGCTTTTGTGGCGGTGGGTCTGAGGCTGTTTACACTACCAAAAATATCCAAGTAAATATTTAAATACATTTTATGGACCAAAAGAGGAATCATAATGGAAATTAGAAAACATTCTAAGCTATACTTCACACCTATCAGAGAATGACCACTATTAAAAGAAAAAAACCCAGACAGAAAATAGGGTACTGGTGAGGGTGTGGAGAAACCGGAACCCTTGGGCATTGCTGGTGGGAATGTAAAATGGTGCAGCCACTATGGAGAACAGTATAGCAGTAGCTCCTCTAAAAATTAAATGCAGAGCCCAGGCTGGTGTGGCTCGGTGGACTGAGTGCCGGCTGGTGAAGTGGAAGGTTGCCAGTTCAATTCCCAGTCAGGGTACCTGTCTGGGTTGTGGGACAGGCCCCCAGTTGGGGGCGCAAGAGGCACCAATCTGTTTCTCTGACATGTTGATGTGTCTCTCTCTCTCCCTGCCTTCCCTCTCAAAATAAATAATTAAAATCTTTTTAAAATTTAAATACAGCCCTGGCTGGTGTAGCTTAGTGGATTAAGCGCGGGCCTGTGAACCAAGAGATCACGGTTCGATTCCCAGTCAGGGCACATGCCTGGGCTGCAGGCCAGTTCCCAGTAGGGAATGCACAGGAAGCAACCATACATTGATATTTCTCTCCCTCTCTCCTCCCCTTCCCCTCTAAAGATAAATAAATAAAATCTTTAAAAAAAAATTAAATACAGAACTACCATACAGTACAATCCACTTCTGGGCATATATCCAAAAAAACTGACAGCGAGGTCTCTAGCAGGCACTTGTACAGCCATGCTCGGAGCAGCATCACTCACAATGGTTAAAGGTGGGAGGGATCCCAAGTGTCCGCTGACGGTGCACGGGTAAAGCAAACGTGGCATATTAACACACATACAGTGGGGTATCATCAGCCTCAAAAAGGGAGGGAAACTGCCCTGGCTGGTGTGGCTCAGTGGATTGAGTGCTGGTCTGCAAACCAAAGGGTCGTGTGTTTGATTCCCAGGCAGGTCACACGCCTGGGTTACAGGCCAGGTTCCCAGTTGGGGGTGTGCAAGAGGCAACCACGCATCCATGTTTCTCTTCCTCTCTTTCTCTTTCCCTTCCCCTCTCTCTAAAAATAAATAAAATCTTTAAAAAGAAAAAGGAAGGAAATTCTGACACAGGCTACACTGCAAATGAACCCTGAGGACTCAGTGAAATAAGCCCAGACACAAAAGGACAAGCACTGTGTGATTCCACTTACCCGAGGCTGTCCCAACTCGCAGCGGCACGAAGGGGCGGGGTGGTTGTCAGGGCCTGCGGCAGGGGCAGGGGCACATGGGGAGGTGTTAATGGGCACAGAAACATCCCGGAGATGGGTTGCACAGGAACGCAGATGTACTTAACGCCACTAAATTGCACTTTTTTTTTAAAGATTTTATTTATTTATCTTTAGAGGGAAAGGGAAGGAGAGAGGGAGAGAAATATCAACGTATGGTTGCTTCCTGTGCATTCCCTGCTGGGAACTGGCCTGCAACCCAGGCATGTGCCCTGACTGGGAATCGAACCGCGATCTCTTGATTCACAGGCCCGTGCTCAATCCACTGAGCTACACCAGCCAGGGCTAAACTGCACTTTTTAAATGGTTAAAACAGTAAATGTTGTGTGTATTTTAATACAACTTTAGAAAACGGGGTAGAGGTATGTACAGAGCCACATCAGGGAGATTTTAGCCTGGTTAAAATCTCCAGGTTGAAATCCTCACAGGTTACCTACTTGCAAAGGGAGAACGGCACCATTAGGAGGGGCGTTATCGGGGCAAGGCCCCTTCAGCCGCGCATCAGCGTAAGCTTGACGCCGTACCACGTGCCTTGTGGCCAGCAAGAGGCTACCTCAGCTACACCTGTTCCACCCAAATCTGAGCACAAAAACAACGACACGGACCCAAATGCAGGGCGTTTTTATAAGGTAGCTGGAGGGAACTTGCCACAAGTCCATTTTATAAAGAACAAAAAAACACTAAGGCATCTCCTGTTCGAAATTAAAAAGGGCTAACGAGATGTAACAATTAAATATACAAACCACGTGCGTTGTGTCTACAGAGAAACAGAATATGCAAATGTTCTACCCTGATGAAGGGTATTACAGATACTTATTTTACAATTCTTTAGGTTTGAAAATTCCCTTTATAGTTTCGGGTGGGTGAGGAGGTAAAGCTGAACACTCATGAGCTAAGCACCCAACCAGAAAGGTTAGGAAACCACAGGATAAACCCAAAAGGAGCATGTGAGTACAGGGGAATAGAACAAGAGCAGGAATTAAATAAACAGAAGGAAGCTAACAATGAAGAGGAATGACAACAGAAAGCTGGTATTTGGAAGAAACTAATAAATAAACATCTGCCAAGAATGACAAGACAAAAAAGAGAGGGATCACAAGGGAGTAATATATTAGATATAAGTAGTGAGATACAATTTTGGATACAGTCAAGACTACAAACATAAGGTCAGTCTACAAACGACTCTGTTCCAAAAAATTTAAACCCATCGGTAAAAAAATGAGGAAATACGGAAACATTGTTCCTTGAAAGTACAACTGATTCCAGAACAGAAACCTGAGCAATCGCCATCAGTAACAACCTAGAGTTACCGGTGCCCCCAGCACTCCCCAAATGCCAGGCACAGTGGGTTTTACAGTAAGTACTGCCAGAAGTGTTAGAAGTGCAAAATTCCAATCTTCCACAAGCATGCGGAATGCAAATAAAGACTAGAGAACGCTCTCCAAGTCATTTTAGGAGGTGGCCGCCACGCTGACAGAGAAACCAGACAAGGGCCGTACAGGAAAGCGGGAGCTCAAGCCATCTCCCCATGAACCTGGATGCCAAAATCCCCGATATCAAACACCGACTCCAGCAACACACGGAAAAGCACGTCACGACTCTCATTCCAGGACTGCAAGGGCGTTCTAACGGGAGAGACTGTGTCGAGCTGTCTTGCCCCACTCACAGGCTGAAGGAGAAAAACCACGCGGCGGCTCGGGTGGCCGTGTGCTCCTCGGCGCACACGCAGGGTAGGGCAAAAGCAGGTGTCCGTTGTCCGTACGGAAGGTAATGCAATAATGAGTAAATAGTAATACGAGAACAAACTGTGTTTCACACAGTCACAACCGTAAGCCTACTTTTGCCCCACCTTGTGCCTGGGTGGCCGGGTGACGAGGGGAGCAAGCGCGAGCTGGGCTGCCTGGGGGAGCCCTAGGGGACCCGGCCTGGCTGAGACGGCTGGCCCTGAAGGGACAGAGGTGCAGAGGCTGACGGGCCCCAAGTCTCAAGCCTGGCTGCAGCAGGGACCAGTACTGTCCACGGCACCTGGGAGGGGGCAAGGGTGTTCAGGGCACTCAGCTCATTCTGCGAGATCTATTCACGCAGTGGGAGCCCACCACGGAGCTGGGGAGCAGAGGTGGAGATGGGCTTCAGAGAATGGCAAAGGGGAGAAGCATGCGGAGGACAAGGACTCTACTTCCACCGGGATTCTGAGCTACAAGCCCCCAGGGGCTAAATGGCTGGTAAGAGATGGTGACACGGGGATGAAAAGGTTTCAGGGGAGGAGAGTCTCTTAGGTAAGCAGCAGGATGGCTGCGAGCTGGAGGAAATGCGAGGCCTAGCTCGCAGACACGATGCCGAAACAATCACTCAAAGGAGTGCTCAGAGGGAGACTTACAGCCCTAGATGAGGCAGAACAAGACTGGAATTCAATCAAACATGCAGCTCAGAAGTTAAAAGTGAGAAAATAAACCCAAAGAAACAGGAAAAGGCTGATACACATTTTATAAAGCTGGTCAAAGAAAATGCACAGAAACCAGGACAGATCCTTGCTGGTCTGATTTGCTCTCTCCCCGCGTCCCTTTTGCAGGTGCAGGAACCAGGTCATGTGGATCTGGTGTGGCTCATCTCGCCTCCCCCCAGCCCCCGCCTCCCTGCTCAGCGCTGGCCGCAGGGATTGCGCAGGACAGGGCAAGTGACTGAGCAAAGCCAGCGGGTCTTCCCGAGATACCTGCATCCCCATGAAGGAACCCTTTGTAAGGACTGGGAGGAAGACAGGAGTTTCCTGAGGAAAACACTTGTAGGGAGAAAGGGATCGTCAGCTGAGAGGAGCAGCGATAACTCGAGAAATAACAGAGGAGGGAGCCCGCGGGGTCCTGCCATCCTGGGTCGGATCTGCCTGAAGCTCCGCTCTCCCACCTCGGGTCAACAAGCTCGTCTGCTTCCGCCGACTCAAGTTAGATTTTCTCGCTTTATAAGCAATTCACAAAAGCCCTAAATACAAACTACTACGCATGACTTTTTGCCCCCAAACCGTAAATATACATCAAATATGTGATCTCAAAAGAAGGTGATAAAAATTGACTCAAAGAGAAAACTTGAATCAGAAAAAATTAAAAGGCAAAGATCCACCCATAAATAAAGGCATCAAACACAGATGTTTTTATAAATACATTTTACCAAACTTTAAAGAAACAAATCATTCCTCTCTAGAAATTCAAGCTGGAAAAAAAGACGAAATGTTTCCACACCCCTTCCACGCGCTAGCATAATTCTGTTATGAAAATGCGGCAGGGAGATCAGATCACTGAAACAGAAAGTGAAACTGGCCTGGAGAAAGCTATAAAAACCCCAACGAAATAAACATTATAGAACTAAGCAGGGTTCACATCAGAATGTGAACCTATTCATGAAAATCGGTACAATAAAACAAAACCTTCTGATTATCTCAGTAGATGTCAAAATTCATCACGATGTGTTGACTGAAGGAGAAACCCCACAGTGAGCTAGAACAGGAGACACCTTCAGCCCGATGAAGGTTATTCACCAGAAGCCTAAGGACAGACTCGGATTTCTTCATGCAACACGAGAACCACTCCTGTCAACAGAGGAGCAAATAAGGGCGCCACGCAGCACCATGCCGGAGGCCCGGGCCTGCACAGTCCGAGAAAAAGAAGTGAGCACAAAGGACCAGACGGATCTACCTCTAGTAGAAGACTTGACTTTGAATCAGAAAGAGAAGAGAGTCAGCTGAAGAGTGAATTAGAATTAGAAAATTCAATTAGATCAATGAGGTGAGCCCACAAAGAGCGACAGCTTTCTGTATACACCAGCAACGGTCAGGAACATAATTTCAAAAAACCCGTTCATAGCAATAAATAACTCTGAAGAACCCTAAGACTAAATTGAACTGGAAACATTAGAGACCTATATGAAGACAACACTTTACAGAAGGACAAATATAACCTCATTTTCAGGAAAGAAGATTCAGGAACCCTCGCCAGGTAACTCAGTTGGTTACAGCGTCAGTCCCAATATGCCAAGGTTGCAGGTTCAATCCCCAGTCAGGGCAAATACAAAAATTAACCAACGAATGCATTGATAAATGGAACAAGAAATTGATGTTTCTCTAAAAATCAGTAAATAAAAACTTTTAAAAAGATTCAAAAGTGTTAAGTAGCACTTCTCTTCATATCAAACTATAAGATTTAAATCCCTGTCAATGAAAACCTCAGCAGGACTTTTAAATGAAACTTGGCAAGCCCACTCTCAGGTTCTTACGTGGAAAGAGAGGAAATTTTCAAGGAACAGCAGGGCAGGGATGAGGGCGCAGGATCGACTGCGCTGTAAAACGTGCGACAGGTCAACAGAACAGGTCAGAAATTTCAAAGGGATCCGCGCATATGTCCACGGGAATGCCGTTTATTTCAGAAAGGTGTTTAAGGGAAAGTGACCCATTCAATGGATGGTACAGGGACAAGCGGCCATTTCTTCACAAGAAAAGTTAGCTGTTTCCCATAAACAATAAACACAAACGAGTTAAAACACACACACACACCTCTACCTCATCTGGGTTTTTGTGTGTATGCAGACACTTTTAAACACGTACATACACACAAGTATACACACGTGTACATTTAGAGCTACACCGAGCAACCGGAAGAGAATGTGAATGAGGAGTGGATGAATGAGGAGAGGCCAGAGTCCCGCTGAATCACAGTGGGAAGTGAAAAGACAGGAAGATCACGGGCACCTTTGTAGGGTTGGTAAGGGGGAGGGCAGGGTTCTCACCAATGGCTACTATTTCTACTTCTTTCTTTAACCCTCACTGGAGGACATGCTTACTGATTCTAGAGAGGGAGAGAAACATCCATGTGAGAAACATCAACTGGTTGCCTCATACACGCCACAACAGTGTACCAGACCCGCAACTGAGGCATGCGCCCCAATCAGGAATCGAACCCGCAACCTCAGCTTACATGACGATGCTCTAACCAACTGGGCCGCATTGGCCAGGGCTGGCTACTTCTTATTAAAGTGTAAGCTGTGGTAACTAGCAGAGGAAGGGGGAATGCACAGACAAGAAGTGTTGATATACACCCAAGTCGATCTGCTAGGTAGTGCTGAGGGTCCATTTGAAGTTTGTAATGATGAATTTACGATAAAACCAGCCAGCCGAGTTGGCGGTTTTCTCTAACAGCGATAGGCCCAGGGACGAGTGACAGGGTTGGCTGGGGTTAGGTTCGAACAGACGCGCACAGTGGAGGAAGACAAGGGAGTGGAGGGTGTGGGCCGTGGAATCTGTGTTGCACAAGGAGGAAACTGAAGATAGGAGAATAATGGTGGGAAGGTGGTGGGGATGCAGGGTGAAGATAAAAACTTTTTGCAGAGGCGGGAGTTGAGCAAGTGAGCAAGAGCCAGGAGGCGGCGATTGCACAGCTCCCTGAATTTAAGAGGTGCTGCGGTTTGTACTGACGTCAGGGGTCCAGGGACGAGGGGCGTGGGCAGCAGGCACGGATCGGCAGACAAGAGCACGGGTGATGGGAACTGAGGGAACACAGCACTGAACGGGCCCTTCCACGGGGCATAGGAAATGAAGACGAGCAGAAGGAAAAGGCTCTACGCCAGGAGACAAACGCGCCGACGCCCGAGCAGTGGCGAGAAGGCCAACGCCAGCTCTGAGCGGTGTGGCTCAGTTGGACGAGTGTCCTTCCGTAAAGTGGAGGGTCACCGTTTCAATCCTGGTCAGGGCGCATGCCCGGGTTGTGGGTTCAGTAGATGTTTCCCTCTCACACTGACGTTTCTCTTCCTCTTTCCCCCCTCCCTTCCCCTCTCTAAAAATAAACAAAATCTTAAAAGGTCAGTGCCAGCAATGAGGGAGAGTGTACAGCCAGAGGTTAAAAAACAAAACAACCCACAATCGAGATGATGTGGTTCCCTAGAGGGCTGGGGAGCGACGGTCCAAGCTGCCATAAGGGCCCAGCAACCAGGGGGCGTACCCAGCCGCATGGAGGTGGGCACTCCGGCAGCCACAGGTGACTAGGAAGGCAGGGACAGCAGCTCACGAGGCACTGTGAAGTTCATCCTGAGTGTTTCTGAGAGGTAACAGGGACCAGGCCCTATGGCTGTGATCCTGAATCAGTGCGGATTACGAGCAGGTAAGGGAGTGGGACTGTTCCCAGTTATGAAACACATGCAGGGAGGGACAGCACAAGGCCTGACGCTTACTGAGAACCCGCCCCTTACTAGGTGCCCAATGAGAGAGAGGACGAACCTCGAAAAGACTGCAGCTATTCCCCACTTCCTGCTCGCTCAGCCCACCTGCCCATGAGGCTTCCACCTCAAGGTCAAGGAGAAATTTTTAACTTCACCACAGGCCCCTCCACCCCAGAGAGCCACTCAGACACCAGCACACGTCGCCACCCACCAGGGGTTTAATTCTCCTAGGTCAGAAGGCCAGTTCAGAAAGGGGTCCTGCCTCGTCCCCATCCGGGGGGGAGATCTGTAGAGCACCCTGGAATGTCCGAGCTCAGAGGAGCCAAGGACTAGTCTCTGAGCAAGAGGAGAAGTAGGTCCTGGGGTCTCAGGCTGCCTCCTCCTCGCTCTCCTCCTCACTCTCGTGATACTGCCTGCGGTTGGTGTTAACGAAGAGGTCAGAATCGTCTTCAGAGCTGGACTCTTCTCCTGATGACTGTGGCTCAGCTGGGAGTTCTGGTTGGGCCTGTCTTCATGGGGAGGAAAAACAGAGTTAGCGCAGTGCCTTCTGGGAAAGCCCCATCTGCAATCAAGAAGCCTCACAAAAAGCAGGACCCCTCGTGCCAAGCAGCCAGGGCTCAGTGAGTCAGATAGGGGCAGAGTGACAGCAAAAAGCAGAAAAACTCACTCAAAGAAAACAGGCTAAAGACCACCCATCCCCCCCACCTCAAAAGTTTACTCGAGTCAATGCTTTTAATAATAACGACCCTACTACCAACACGCAATGGACCCACATTGCGTGCCAGATACTGTATTAGCAATTTTACAAGCTCCTTTAATCCTGGTGAGGCTCCCTTTTTATAGGTAGGGAAACCCAGGCTTAAGAGATTAAGTAGCCTGATTAAAGCCCCCCATTTACAAGTGGGAAAGCCTGGATTTTAATCCACAGCATCTACCTTCCAAGCCACATGTATTGACACACCCGTAGGAGCTCTCACCAGGGAGAAAGGCAGGCTCTAATCCCCGCCAGGCACTAAAGCCTGACGCCCCATTTGCTGGTTTCCCTGCCCCACAGCTCGACCCTAACCTGTTCCTGCTGCTGCTGTGTTTCTCAGCCACTTCAGAGAAGGCCTCGGGCCTGTGTCAAGAGAAGAGCCAGGGTCAGAGAGAACAGAGAAAGCTCTCAGCATAAAAACTGTTTCCAGCTGCCTGCGATGCCATGATCTTCCTCCCCCAATCCACAGTTACGAAGTCAGTGCCCCCAGAAATCAGCCAACCAGTGACCAAGGGGACCACCTACCAGAGCCCTTCCTTCTGCAGAGAGCGCACATGGTCTTTGCAGAGCACAAAGGAGATCTCAGCCTTCACCTTCTCTCCCTCTTCAATGGGGTCAACAATGAGAAAGTCTCCTGCAGGCAGAGAAAAAGCACAGTCAATCCAGCTCACAGTGGCAGTAGTGGAAGCCAAGGTCCCAGGGAACGGTTCTCTCTCCTAGAGAGCTGCCTCTCTCACCTCTCTTGATCCAGATGTTCTTGCGGTACTTGGAGGGCATGCTCACCAGGAAGCGCTGCCCCTGGGCTGTCTCCACTTCGTGCAGATTGTTCCCCGGGGTCCTGAGTACCTGGTCCAGGAGACCAAGAGCCAGTGGGCCTCATCAGCCAGCTCAGACCCAGTGAGCGGCACTGCGCCCTCCCCGCACCAGCAGGAGCTTGTGCCCAGTGCCACTCACCCTCACGATCTGCTGCTGGTCAGAGGGCACCATGTGCTCCCCCAGCACCTCCTTCACCACGTGCTTCCTTTTGGTGGCCTGAGACATGCTGGGTCCTATCCCAGGGCGGTGAGGGACACAGAGGCCGTCAACGCTTCCTCCCGAGTTTCTTGGATGGCAGGGTGAGAATCCAGGACTGTTTTGAAGATGGGAAGGGACTTTTTACTGAGTGACACAATGTCCTGGCTAAGAACGTGGGCTCTGAAATCTAATTGCTTGCACTGAAATCCTACTGTGACTATTTCCTGTGGACAAAAAAAAAAGGGGGTTCTATGGAGAAGTAACGTCCCAGGCTGCTCCTAAATGCAGGTCACGGTGGGTGGTTGTGTCCTAGGCCTGTAACTTCTTCAGTGAAAGCTGTTTTGTTTTGTGTTTCAAGATTTTATTTATTCATGAGAGAGAAACATCAGTGGGTTGTCTCCTGTAAGTGCCCTGACTGGGGACTGAACTGGTGACCCTTTGCTCTGAGGGATGATGCCCAACCAACTGAGCCAGGGTCACTGGCCAGGGCAGTGAAAGGTTTTAAGGCAGCCAAGTAATACCCCTGGAAAGCACGACCAAGCTCAAGGAACACATAATCTTGTTAATTATCCTGTAATCCAATCCCTGCCTAGCTTCCTCCTACCCCCATGTAATCTCCTTAGCTCCCTCAATTTCAAGTGCATTAAAGAAACCGCAAAACTGTAAATTTCCAGAGCACTCAAGATCTGGCTCCCTGGCATATGTTGTCACGTTGGCTCAAATAAACTCAAAAAAATTCTCTTCACGTTTGTTTGTCACGTTGACGATCCTTACTGTTCAACTCCTCTAGGCTTCCAAGAAAAAGAATAGATAACCCAAAACATTGCTATCTATTAGAATGGGACGATGTAAGCAAAGCACTTAGTACTGTGCATAACACGCAGAAATAACACGTTGTCCCAAGCACTGGCGTAATCACAAAAACTGAATCATTCGGAAATCGATCAGGAAGGAAAAGATAAACTGCATCTTCCTCAACATAGTTGTGCGTCCCAGGGTAGCACAGCTACACAACACAGATACACAGTCTCTCAACACACTCCAGGCAGAGAGCAGTTAGGAGACCACCGCGACGGTCCGAGCCAGGAGCGAGTTCAGTAAAGGGCGAGGCGAGCCGCCTTGGTTTAGGGTATCTGCTATATTTCTGACTTGGATTCTCAAGATGACAAGGACTCGCACCGCCAAAACTGGTGGTTTTCAAAAGCAACTCCAAAGTGCTACCGCTAGCTGCCGTTCCCGGCCTTCCTCCCTCCCCTACCCCGGAGGACACTTACTTTCTGACCCCCTTCTCCCGTGGGCGCTGCCTGAACGACCCCGTTCTCCACGCTGGACGCCGGGAGCGGCTGGCTCACGACTCACTTCGCAGCCGAGCAAAGCCGAAAGCTCAAAAAAGGAACTTGCCGGCTGTCACAGCGGTGGAGTCGGCTTTAACTCAGGTCTCGGTTCCTGCCCCACTCCTAAAACCTCGATTGAAACGAGGGCGACACGAGTCGGGCTAGGTCGGACCCTTCCGAGCACCGTACTTCCGGCGCTCTGCGGTAAGCCTCCGGCCACACTTCTTCCGGCTTGTCCGTCTCTCTAACTCTTCCCTCCGCCAGGCTGGTCAAGGCTAGGTCTTTGAGTTCCGGACGCCGTGCAGTGGGGAAATGAAGTTTTCTCCAGAGGTTTCTGCTTCCTGAGACCGAAATGCTACCCGAGAACCTAGACTATACAAGGGACCCCGGCTTTCCGCGAATGAACCGGAAAGGAGCGCCTAATAAGGTCGCAGTCGAGGTCCAGAGCGCCTCATCTCTATGGCTCTAAGGGGCTAGAAGTACCAAATTTAACTTTTTAGGCGGCTCTTGAGGCGACCCGGAAGCGGAAGTGGAAGAAAGTTCTAGTGGGTTGAGGTATTAGCAAGAGCAGCCGGCGGCGGGAGGAGCCGTTACTGGAGCTGGAGCTGTCGGTGAGTGCCAGCCTTAGAGCAGGACCTGATTTGGAGAACAGTGGAGGTGCACGGAGGAGGAGCGGAGAGGGGTCGCAAGCGCTGCGGCCGGCCGAGGGATGGGCCCTCCAAGAGGGCTAGGCGGCGGGACGCGGCGCGTGGGCGCGGCGGCGCGTGGAGGGGCCGGGGCGGGGCTGGCTGGGCTGGAGGGGCGGGGCTGGCGGGGAGCGGAGCGGCGGGAACACAGGCGTGGACCCGGCGGGGCCGGGAGCAGGTGGACGCGCTCTGGCCTGCGTCCGTGGGCAGCCTGTGGGCCGAGTGGGACAGAGAGACCCTTTGTTTGCTTTTCAGGTCAGGTAGCAGTTCCAGGCTGTGTCAGTGCCTTCTTTTGCCAGCCAAGGTCACAGAGGGTGTGACACCTTCAGGGTGAGCCCTGGCTGCTGACTGGGAATTTCCCCACTGCCCTGCGTGCGCCACCTGATAGGGCAGGATAGTCTTTCCTCTAGAGCAATACCAAAACGTACCTCCCGCAGGGAGTGGAAGAGATTTCTCTCTCGAGTAGTGGGGGAGACTCGCTTTGGCTCTCTTTGGATTTTAGTTTTCTTACCGGTGAAATGAGGGGTGTCGAGTGGGCACCGCAATGGCTGGTTTAGCTTTCTCTGAATAACAGGAGATTTGGACCAGTGGGCCTTTGGGAGCTCCCGGGTTTTCAGCCCTAACCTACCTTTTCTTGGGATACCCAGGTTAACCCTGATCGAGATGACAACCTCCCAAAAGCACCGAGACTTCGTGGCAGAGCCCATGGGGGAAAAGCCCGTGGGGAGCCTGGCCGGAATTGGCGAAGTCCTGGGCAAGAAGCTGGAGGAAAGGGGCTTTGACAAGGTGTGGGTGACTGCGTGCAGCCGGGGAGGGCTGGGGTGGCCCACGGCAGTATGGCCCCGCAGTTCGGGAGTGGGGACGTGAGTTTACCTCTGGGGGCAGGCGGTGATAGGGAATCTGAAGAGACAGCCAGGGCCGGCCCTGCCTCCTGGGCTCATGTGCTTTGAACCGCACAGAAGTGGCCTTCCTGTTTCCAGCCTCAGAGCGCTGAGCCCCTTGTCCTGTACTTTGCCTGTGTTGCAGGCCTACGTGGTCCTTGGCCAGTTTCTGGTGCTAAAGAAAGACGAAGACCTCTTCCGGGAGTGGCTAAAGGACACATGTGGCGCCAATGCCAAGCAGTCCCGGGACTGCTTCGGGTGCCTTCGAGAGTGGTGCGACGCCTTCTTGTGATGCTCTCCGGGGGGCCCCCAACCCCTGACCCCAGCGTTGAGTCTCCAGAGTGTGCAGCTGAGTGGGGGCTCCTCCCTTGTCCTCTACAAAGGAAACAGTTGCTGTCTACTCACCTCCGATGTCCTCCAGGGTCTCTGTGGGAGTTCTCTCCCCTCACCATTTCAACTTTTTTGGAGTTCTTGCTCTTGCATGCGTCTCCCTTCTCCTTCCCCTCCCAGTTTCAGGTCCATAATTATTAGCTTTTCTGAGTGGATTCCCGGCCCCTTCCCTCACCCCCACCCTCACCTCTGGTCTCTTTTATGCCATTTGGCTTCTCTTTTGGCAGAACGGTCACTGTCCGTATAAAGTTTTTTGAGTCAATAAAGTCAGTGGCCTTCAAGACTGGGCTCTGTGGGTTGAAACGCAGCTGGGCTGGGAGTCGCCTCTTCCGCAGGGGCTGGTGGGTCTGCTGCACTCGTTATCGCGCAGAGCGAAACTGGCCACTTCCTCCTCCCTCTGGAGGACAGCCACCCTCGTGCACGGGCCTCGGACAGGTGCCTCGGAGTGTCTCAATCCCTGCGTAATGTGGGAGAGAGTGGGTTGACCCCTTCCTGGGATCCACATGGGCTGTGGTGTTCCAGATGCCGGTTGAGTCAACAGCTGGGCTAGGCAGCACCTGGTGGAAAGCTCAGTGGGAGTCGGAACCAGGAAGGGGTGGGGCCCAGCGTGGGTAAAAGTCCGACTGCTAATTGTCATGTGCTCTCCCGGCCTCTGGCAGCGGTGGGCAGGGCTGCTGCCCTACTACGTTAGCGAGGCAGAACAGCAGGGGTGTCACAGTGGGGAGGGTGGGTGTGAGCTACGCTGTTACCTGGTGCCCTTCTGTTCACCGTTGAACACTTAGTGAACCAGGCCCACAGCTAGGATTTTTGCAAACACTCTTCTTGCACAATAATAAGTAATTGTTTCCTCTTTCATAGGTGAGGAAACCAGGGGCTCAGAGACTGACCAGTGATACATTCATGGACTTACTGGTGGGAGGCACCAGAGGGGCCCTCAGACAACTTGGAAACGTGTACCTGAGAGCCCTGTGTTCCTTGGTCACGCCACTCAGCCTCTCTGAGCCTCAGTTTCCCCACTTGGACAATGAAAAGGAGGTCGTTGTGACAATCAGAGGGAATGCTAGGTGTGCAACACCCAGCTCAGCTTGGCTTTCAGTCCGTCAGTAGAGCAAGAGCAACTCGGCACTAACAGAATTTTCCTGTGTCACCAGACCTTGAATGTCAAGAAAGGTTCTTGAGTCTCATTGTCACAGAAATGAGCGCTGAACTCAGTATAAGATCGAGCAGATAGCGTTTATTAAAAAGAGCTTGTGGCCCTGCCTGGTGCAGCTCAGTTGGTAGGGCGTTGGCCCGCAGGTCGAAAGGTCACCGGGTGGGATGCGAACGAAGGGCTGCCAATCAGTGTTTCTCTCCCTTTCTCCTTCCTTTCCCCTCTGAAAAATAGATAATTATTTTTAAGTGTTAAAAAGCTTGTGCACAAGGTAGCTAGCCAGAAAATTGAAGTTGAGATCCCCAATGGGTTCTCGTGAACAGGTTACACTGGGGTCTTGGGGTGGGTGTAGGGCTCGGAAATGCGGGCGAGACCAGTGTCCCCTGTCGTCATCTGGCAGTGGTGGACCGCCGAGGTAGCCACAGGTGTTTGCCACAGTCAGTGGATCCCTCAAGGGACCTGTGAAATTGCGCACACAAATACTGTAGTAACCATTGGACAAAGTAACGATTTTGCAGAATACCGATGTTGAGAAAGGATGTTATAGCACTGGATACTAACCGAGCTATCTGTGTCCCAGCCTTGTGTCAAAGGCTTGTGATGCGTCGTGATAGCTGGGTTTAAGAAGTGCAATATTAAAACAAAAGCCATGAGTCTTAAGCCCAGCGTGTAAAGACACACACTGAGTTATAACTCAGCGGCACAGCTGGAAAAGAAAAAGGAAAGGATGTTATGGTTGGTTGTACCTTCTTTCCTTTAAAGATGTGGCTAGGTTCATTTCAACTCCGGGATGTTACAGAAAGCAAGGAATCACACTCAGGCCCCTCACGTGAGTTCTTTCCATCAAGATGGGGTCCCTTTGTGATCCCCTGTACTGTCCCAAGAGGGTTACTGCCTGGTTAGGAGAGACTGACATATTCAGTACAGAAACGGGGCATGGGCGAGATCGTCACGGTCTCAGTAGGGAAAAGTAGGAACAGAAACGGTTTGTCTGAAGATGCCGTACGCAGGTGGAGGGCGCGAATAACCCGGAGTGGGGAAGGGTGTCTGCAGCAGAGACGCGCAGGGCTCTGTCCGGGGCACGGGGCACGTGCAGAGCTGCGGGGAAGGGGAGGGAGGGGCAGGAGGGAACCTGGCGAGGGCCTTGGAAGGCAGCCCGAGAGGGACACCCAAGTGCGGGACAAGCCCGCGGACAGACTCGAAGTGCCAGTGAGGCTGCCGTGGCCTGACGGCTGTCGGGCAGGACCGCGTGCCAGCGAGGGAGCGGCGCCTCGGGAACCGACGGGAATGCCCATCGGTATGGACCCCGGGGAACAGTTGGGTGTTGTCTAGTAAAACTGAAGACCCTCCCTGGGACCCAGCAGTTCCGCTCCCTCGGGGCTGTGACCCAGGACTGCCACGGCTGCTCCAGCACCTGCCTGTGCCGTGACACCAGCTTTGTAACAGCCCCAGCTGGAACAACTCATGGCTGTCGACACTGGTGAACATGAACTTGCTGGATACAAGGGTTGACTCTCAAAACATCAAGCAGTGTGCTTCCATTCTTGGAAAGTAAATCGTTGCTTGGGGATCTCTCTGTAGGTGGTAAAATGAGAAAAGCTTGTTGCAGAAGTCAGCAGTGGTTGCCTTCGGGGCAGGGGTGAGGAGTGGGGCAGGCTGGGAGCGGCGGCGGCAGCTACTACGGGCACTGACTGATCGTCAAAGGGACCCGTGTTCTGTGCGCTTTTCTGTGTTAGCTGCACCTCGGACAGTAGGAGAGTAGAAGGGAAACGAAAGAGACCTGGGGGTAGGGCACGTGTGCAAGCAGTTGGGATCTGCTGGTGGTTAGTCGGGGAGAGGGCTCAGTGCAGGGCTGGCTCTGGGAAGCGTGGGTGGCCCCGTGGAAGGGCACCAGGTGGTCAGCAGGGCCCGGCTTGTGTTACAGGCCGCTTCCTGGGAGAGCGCCAGTCTGAAGCGCAGACTGAGCTGGAAATAGGGGCTGTCCCAGGAGCTTCGGGCCGTACTGTGTTTCTGATGTTTTCCTGGATGTGTCCAAGTTCACTTCAGAGTCCCCTCAGCCTTGACCCTTGTACTATGATGCTGCCACGCAAGCCTAGTGTCCTTGGGGTGGGGTGGGGGCGGTGGTGCTCGGCAGGGCCACAGCTTCTCCTGATTCTGTCCAACTGTTGTCGGCACTCCCTGAGGTGTTCCTCCTCCACGACGCCCTCACCTGGCACCCGCCCACGCCGGTTGCCTGGTTTTGCTGTCCTTGGCTCTGGTACTGGGGCCTGTCTGCCGGAACTGCGGGGTGCGCTGCCTGCTCTGGGTGGTGGTGGGCTCTCCCTGCCTCACCCACAGGCTTCGTTTCTGAAGAGGTGGAGCCTGGTTCCCACCTCTCCCTCAGGGCTCAGGCAGTACCTGTGACAGCTCATGAAGGCCCAAACCCTTTGTCTGGGCCGCTTAGTACGTCCCACACAGCTTCCTGGATCAGTCCTGGAGCGACAGGAGACACAGCATCCTGATTGTGCGGTGTGACACTGGCCTCAGAGACGCAGCCCCACCTCGGTCAGCAGCCTGGGTTTTGGAGGAAGCGGACGCAGGTGGGGATGGGGAGAAATCAGCCTATCTAAATGTCAGCCCACGCTGCCCAACAGGGCCTGTTTTGTTGGCAGGCATAGGTGGGCCTGGAAGTCGGCCAGTACCGACTCAGTGTCATTGTCCCACCCACACCCTGCTGCCACTGTGCCCAGAGCGAGACCCCCTCAGCCAGTGCAGTGTGAGTGTTCACACCTGGCCCAGTGCTTGCGGTGAGTCCTACCTGCGCACTGGGGTCCCGAGGGAGTCCTGCTGCCCCTGGAATGGAAATAGGGGGACTATGGGGTGAACCCCAGCCCACCACATCGGCCCAGGGCAGCCCGGATAGTGTGAAGGCTCACAGTGTGCTCGTGACTGTCAACCCCCCTTTCACATTGTCCCCTCCCTGCAGGGACCAGGACTCTCCTGGCCTTGACTGGCGGTAGCCGGAAAGAGCCAGCTGGGTCCAGGTCTGGTCCCCGTTCCTCCCTTAGTCTCTGCGACCTGCAGCGAGGCGCCTCACTGCCCTCAGTGCCCGCTCAGCTGTGCGGGGGGGTGGGAGGTGCAGCCCCTGCACTTGGAGAGCCACTCCTCGGATGGGAGTTCGTCGCTGCTGGCTGCAGCTCTCCCTGCCACAAGGTCGCCCTTCCAGGGTGGGGTCAGGCAGGAAAGGGGAGCGGAGCCCTGGGGTAAGGAATAAAGGTTAAGGGTTCAGCAAAGAGGGTTTCGGGGTCAGCATGAAGGCCCTTGGTGGCCTGATCCTGGGGTGAAGGGAGTGTCAAGGGCCCACCCTGGTCAGTGAGACCCATGGGCTAGGGCCAAGCGAGTGGTGCCTTGGGCACCGTGGGCTGGGATGTCTGGGCTGCAGCAAAACTGGAGGCCCTGTGGCCAGTGGGGCTGGCCGGCCTTGGGCTCACACCTGGCTCAGGCCTCCTGGAAGCCAGTGTGGTCCTTCAAGGGTCAACAGGGTGGAGTCCTGCCCTGGGAAGCCCTCCCTGGGTACCCCACCTCCAGGGATACGGGCCTGCATAGCAGCCCTTGTACTCCGGTGGAGCAGTCTGGGACTAACACACCAGGATGCTGGCCCTTGGGTGCCACCCCTGACACACAAACCCCCACTGACCCTTCCACTTTGACCTCTAATTTCTTCCTTGTAAAAAGAGGAAATACCACCACTGTGAGCTGCTAGGAGGATGAGCGCACCTGTGTTGAATCCCTGGCAGGTACCAGGAGTTCAGTAAGTGTTCATTTCCCGTCCCCCATCCCTCTTTTCTCTCCAAGACCCTGCTTCTAGCTGTGTGGCCTTAGACAGTGGTCCTGACCTCTCTGGTTAACTTTCTTCATCTGCAAAATAAAGATGGTGCTTACTACTTTGTGCTGCTTATGAGAATAGACCAGGGGGAAAAGCTTTGCTAACTGTTAGGCTGGGGTGCAGAAGACTCGGCATCAGCACGGAGGGATGGCAGGTAGGTAGGGGCCAGTGAGCGGGGGACCCGGCCTCCGCTAGTTCTACAGCGAGTTGGAGGTAAGTGTGGCGGTGGCTGAACTCCAAGCGACGTGAGAGCAGACCTGGGAAAGCCAGAGGAGGCTCCTGCCCCTTGGGGCTGCCCCTTCTTCCTTTCCCGTGTTGCTGCCCTGGGCCCCTTCTTATCCCCCTCCTGGCTTCTCTCAGGTCAGGTTCCTGCCGCCTCCTCCCCAAACCCACCTGGAGCCAGCCGGCTCTCTCAGACTGGGGTCTGCCTCTAAGGCAGACACCTGAGCCCACAACAGACGTGACGGTTCCTTGGAATCCCAGGATTGTTTTCACAGCTGGAGAGAGAGGGTGGGGCAGCTTCCGAAGAAGTAGGCAGTGCCCGCACTCTGGTGCTGGGAGATGCTGGATGCTTAGTCACTTATCACTGAACGGTTGGCCCTTGAACACCGACGGCCACCCCAAACTGCTAGCTCTGTATTGTCCAAAGCCTTCCCAGTAACATAAAACAGGCCATTCGCACATATCTGTGTGTTGTATGTATTATACCCTATGTTCTTAAGCCAGAGAAAAAATGTTAAGAAAATCATGAGAACACATTTACAGTATTTCTTGGGGGGAAAAAATGCATAAGTGGACTCATGCAGCCCAAACCCTTATCATTCAAGGGTCAGCTGTAATGACCACTCACTGACCACAAACTGTGTCACACCCTACAAACCACTACCTCTGCCAAGCCCGGATGCAGATCCTGGACCCCAAGCACTGACCGATCTTAGTGTCCTACAGCCAAAGGCCTGCTTCCCCCAACTGCGGGATGAAGAGTGAGTACCGTGCTCAAAGCCAGACACAGAGGGAATCCCAGCAAAGTCCAGGCTGCTTCGTGCTCACCTCCACACTGTTTCTATGTTACCAGATTATTACACCGCCCCCCCCCAAAGGACTACAGTGCCCTGTTTTGCTGGTACTTCCAGCCCACACCTGGCTCCGCTACAGTGACCCAGTCTTGGGCCAGTTATTAATAGGATGACCTTAGAAGGGAATTGTCCCCTTTGGATGAGGCCGCTTCCTGGGAGAGCGCCAGTCTGAAGCGCAGACTGAGCTGGAAATAGGGGCTGTCCCAGGAGCTTCAGGCCGTACTGTGTTTCTGATGTTTACTGTGTCACTGAGCTTCCTGAAGCTCTGGAAGCTCGAGGAGCTTGTCAGAAGTCACCCAGTTAGTAAGTGGCAGGATTGGTATGACAAACCCTTCTGGCCAATTATCATGCTTTGGTCTCAGTGCGATTTAAGGGCAAAGATTTGAATTGGACTGTTGGGGCTCAAATGCCAGCACCGCCATTTACTGCTCACCACCTGGTGCCCTTGCAAACCAGTTGTCCCCGGTGTCCTGTGTCCTCTGTTAAGTGGAAATGTAGATTCCCTCTTCCTGCTGGTTGTGAGGATCAGGCAGCGTCCAGCTCAGCACAGCCGTGTCCCTGCTTACCTGCTGTTGACACAGTGCCATGCCTGCTCTGAGCACGTTGCCTGTTGGGTCCTCACAGCGCCCCATTTTACAGAGGAGCAAGTTGAGGCAGTGAGGTTAAGTACATTCTCCGAGGTACTGTTAGTAAATGGGGTGGAAGT
Organism: Trachops cirrhosus; assembly: GCA_028533065.1. Lineage (NCBI taxonomy): Eukaryota > Metazoa > Chordata > Mammalia > Chiroptera > Phyllostomidae > Trachops > Trachops cirrhosus. The sequence goes on along the minus strand of CM052543.1, from coordinate 4,165,389 downwards.
AAGAACTTGCTCACAGCTGTCGATATTTCGGACTGGGTGGGCCTCCTGTGAACTATCCCGATAGTGGCACTTTTTGCGGGCAAGTGTCACTGTCCTTTCCTTCACAGGACTGGGTGTGTCCTGGAAGGCAGGGCAAGAATCGTGGCGTAGAGGTGTGCTGGGAAGGGGGCCTTGCCAGACTGGGCAGCCCAAACGATCGGTCCTTAAGCGGGGGCGCACGGCTGTCGCGGGGCGGGGCGTGTGTGTTGGGCGGGGCTTCGGAGCCCTGAGCCCTTAAAAGCGGTGGGACCAGGATAGCCAGGCACTGACGGCTATGGCGCATCTTAACGTCCCGCGAACGGTGGGCCTGGCCCTGCTGGCGTTCTGCCTCCTGGCACTGCCCCACGACACCCGGGCCCGGCCGGGGGAGACCTTCGTCGGAGGACGGAAGGACCTGGAGCTCAACGATCCACAGGTGCAGAAGGCGGCGCAGGCGGCCGTGGCCAGCTACAACATGGGCAGCAACAGCCTCTACTACTTCCGAGACACGCGCATCCTCAAGGCGCAGAGCCAGGTGCGGCTGGGCCCACGGGACAGGGGGCGGTGGGACGGAGGCGAGGGAGGCGCCAGATTACCGGAGAGTCACAAGAGTAACCGGGATATTTTAACACAACATTTTAAAAAAGGTTTTATTTTTAGAGAAAGGGGAAGGGAGGGGCAGAGGGAGAGAAGCATCGATGTGCACGAGATAAATCGATTGGTTGCTTCTCGCACCCCACCCCACCCCCCAGCTAGGGACTTGGCCGGCAACCCAGGCATGTGCCCTGACCAGAATCCAACCCGTGACCTTTGGGTTTGTAGGCCAGCGCTCAATACACTGAGCCACCCCAGCCAGAGCAAACACATTTTTTAAAAATAAAATAAATTTTTAAAAATCAAATTCATGCCAAAAATTCACAATGAACAAAACACCTGCATTTGAAATAAACAGGACCCAACCCTGACCTTGCACAGCCATTTCGCCAGCCTCACACTGGTCCCTGCCCTGCCCAGTTGACTGGGCGGGGAGGGAGGGGAGGCCATGGGCTTCAGGATGCCACGGCGTTGGGTCGGCCTCCTCCCTGGCCTGGACTCTGCCCCACTCCCCAGGGACCCTGGCCGGGATGGGCCTGTCCCACGTCTGAAGCCCAGGGCCGGTGTGCTGGGTGTGGCCGGGGAGTGGGGGGCAATGGGGGACTGGAGAAGGGTGCGGGGTCTGGGTCAGGGGTGCTGTCCCAGCACGTCTGACCTGCCTCTGCCCTCCGTCCCAGCTGGTGGCTGGCATTAAGTACTACCTGACCGTGGAGATGGGGAGCACGGCCTGCCGGAAGAGTGCGGTGACGGGAGACCGCATGGACCTCACCACCTGCCCCCTGGCCGCAGGAGCACAGGAGGAGGTAACATCCCCGCACCCCCGGGCCCTCAGGTTGGCCGGCTTGAACTAGTCTGGCCGGCCAGACGGAGCCTCTCCCAGCCTCCCGGATGACTCAGCCCCAGGTCGGGGCGGCCCCGTGGGGAGAGGACACCGGGGCTTCCGCAGCGAGTGAGCGCGCTGACTGGAAAGACCACGGCTCTGTGTCTGCCCTTTGACTTGCCCCCTGAGCCGGTGACGGCCCCTCGGCGTAGGCCCGGCTGACTGTCGGGAGGAGGCAGGCCTGGACCCAGGCTCACCCCCTTCTCTTCCCATGCCCTGCCTGCAGACGCTGCGCTGCGACTTCGAGATCCTGGTGGTTCCCTGGGAGAACACCTCCAAACTTCTGAAGCACCACTGCGTGCCCGTGTAGTCGACCCTGCCGACGAGCCCTGCAGCCATGGGTGTGGGGGGAGCGGGCCATCGGTGGAGGGCACTTCCGGCCAGTGGACCGTGCCTGTTGCAATAAATCGCTAGCACTGCTTCTCGCAGTCCTCTCTTCGCAGTGCGTCACGCCTCCCTCTCGTGCCCGCCACGCCCACTCCTGGCAGCTCCCCTCCAACCCTCCGCCCAGCTGAGCGGCTGTCCCAGCCCAGACAGTGCTGAGGGGTACAGGGTTCAGCCCCGAAATCTGGAGTCCTTCAGGCACCCCAGGAGCACAGACGTAGAGGAACGATGCTCCAGATTCCCAATATTCTCAGAGTTAAGGGGTGGGAGACAAAGTCAGGAGATGGATGGCGCCCCATCGGAGAGGAAGGGGTAGGAGTGGGTGAATTCTCTGGGGAGCACCTGTGCACTCCTCCCTCTCAGCCCCCAGGACAGCTCAGGGTGGCATAAGAGGGGGGGTAGGGGGAGGTCAGCCAGCAGGGCCCCGGCACTCGGAGCTCTCGGCCTGTGAGATTTCTCTACCCACATGTGGCCCAGAGATGGCAGAGCCCCCGCAGGCCGACGCCAGGAGGGCTGAGACGGTGACTCTCAAGCACACACGTGAGCCACACACCAGAGCGGCTCTCCAGTGCTTTGCCCTGGGCAGGATCCCTGGAAGGGGCCGGACCAGGAGCTTCCAGGGCCCGAGGTCAAATCTGCTGCCCACAGGAGGAATAAGGGGCAGGCACAATTTAAGGAAAACAGTTGCAACATTTTTTGCACACCTGAATTTGCAGCTACAATTCATATTCTCCCCTCCCACACACACCCAGAACTCCTTAACACACTAGACACTCACAGAGAAACCCAAAACATACACTCGGACGCTCCCAGACACCACACACATACCCAGAGAAACACAAACACGACCTAGTAACCCAGAAGCACCCCTACCCAGAAACCACCTGGGGATGCACATGTGATTCCCAAACACAACGCCGGAGACGCACACGCTCCACCCAGGGCTGTCCGACACCCACACCTGGGACAGGAGGGGCGGTGCCTGGATCCCTTGGGAGCACAAGGTGTGGACCCCGTCGGGCCCAGGCAGGCAGAATGCGGTGGCTGTGGAGAGCGCCGTCTCCCCTGCCCAGTGGCTCCTCACAGGCAAGGACTCACGCCAGGCTGTGGCTGCCTGGTCCCCTGCCCAGTGCTGGGACCTAGTGAGGAACAGTCCCAGCGCCCCGGCTGCCCTCTGCCTTAAAGACCACCTGCCTTGGAGGTGGGGACCGGGAGGTGTAAAGTGGACGTGACTTCTACGTGGAAGACGGATGAGCCGGGTTTGACCAGAGTTAGGGCTGCGGAGAAACTTCCGGTCCCGCTTCTGCTCAAGCCTGTCAGATGCTGCAGCTCAGACGGACCCGGGGCATGTGGCGGGGCTGCCGTTTGGGAGGGCTCCCACATGTCACCGAGCAGGAGCTTCCGGCAAGCCGCTGGCACAGGGAGGTGGCAGGAAATGCTTGTTGAATGAATGTGTGAGGTGGTGGAGTGAGGCGAGGCCTGGAGACATCTGCCAGATGGCCTCTCCACCAGGTGGCCCAAACCCCAGATGGCATGTCCTCTGCACGGCCGGCCCTGGGCCCTGGGCCAGCCAGTGCCCACGCCAGGCCAGAGGGACGGGGAGGTGCTGCTCCTGTTCCGGGGCCTGGAGCCTTCGCCACTCTCCCGTCCAGCTGAGAGGTGCCGGGGTGGTTGGCACAGCGGTTTGCCCCCCTCTGGAGTCCACTGCTGACACCCGCAGCCTGTACTGCGTGACGGCTTCTCTACCAGAGGTGAGGCGGGTGCTGCAGGTAGTGGGGGCCCCTCCTCTGGACGGGAGTCCCCAGGGCCAGGGCTGGGCACGTGCTTGACTTGGTGCTAGGTCTCTGGCGCCCAGCACAGGCCCAGGCACCTGGGGACTTCTGGGCTCATGACATCCCTATAGTGGATTCTGAAGGTGCTGGTAGGCCTGAATTCCTGAGCTCTAAGCCCCCTTTCTGGATTCTATGGGCTTCCTACGTCCTGAAACAGGGGGCCCGTTCCAGCTCGTTCTTTCTCCCCTGACTCCTGGGCCAGAGATGGCTTCCACCCCGAAGCAAGATGACTGCCCACTCTCCCTCCGGCGCTGAGCCGGCCTGCTTTCCAGCTCACCCCTGTGGAGCAGGCTAGGGCTCGGGGCCCTGGGGGGGTTGCGGGGGGCACGGACAGTGCCTGTCACGTGCAACACTCACACGCACACACGTGCACACACACAAGTCCTCCTGCCCGCGCCCGGCCCAGCCAGTGAAGACACGGGGCCAGCTGGGCTTTCAACACTCTGTTGGGGCCCAGCCCTGCAGCCTCGACAATCATCCCAGCGTGTCTGGGGACTTGTCCCGACCGCCCCAGTGGGCGGCGTGCCAGGGGCCGAAGTCTGTACCCGCCGTCCCCATCCAGGAATCACTTTCTGAAGTCCTCTTCTCCAGCCTGCAGGGCGGGATGGGAGGGTGGCTGAGCCGCCAGCCTCTGCCTTCTCAAACGCCCATGGGACTGTGACTCAGGGCCGCTCTGGGCATGGCCCCCCTGCCTGGCCTTCCAGGGTCCCCTCCCCCGGCCCTCCCTTCTGGTCCCGCCTGGTTCACCTCAAACGCGGAGTCCACGATCTCATCAATGACTGATGCCTGGGAGCGGAACTTCTGCTGGTAATGCTCCACCCCAGCAGCCAGCTGCAGGAAATGGAACAGGAGCTCCTGCTGCCTGTGGGGAGGGGGCGGAGGCGAGCCCTGGCCGACCTGCCTGGCTGGGCCTGTGCGGCCCCAGAGCCCCCAGGCGGTTCTTCTTGCCTGCCTCCCCCGCCCCCACCCACACACTCACATCACCCTTGACCTCCATTCCCAGGCATGACCGCAACTTTTCAGAGCGTGGCCTTACCCCTCCTAACCCCTCCCCTGCCCAATCCGCCTGTACCACAGAGGGCATTAACGGTGCGTCCTTCCAACCCTCCATCCCTCCACCCTTCTGCCATCTGCCTGCCCCTCCCACTACTCCACTCCTCCCTATATGCCCATTCACCCCCACTTCATCCCCTCGCCCATCTGATCACCCCACCTTTTCACTCACTCACCTGTCCCTTCACCCGCCCAGCTCTTCCCTGGACCCCCACCCCACCCCTTCACCATGCTGTGCAGTCAGTCATCCACCCACCCCCCACCCACTCACCCACCTACTGCCCACTCACTGATGCCTTCGCCGCCTGCCCGTCTCCCGACCCATCCATCAGACAGCACTGAACCCAACCCACGCTGCAAGGTGCTTGGAGAACATGCATATAAACAAGAATCAGCCCCTGCCCTCAAGAAGTTCAGTCTGCGGCAGAGCCAGACAAGCAAACTAAGTGTGTTTGCACTATGAGAAGTGCAAACGCAGAATCAGGAAGGGCTCCCAGAGCGAGTACCGCTTGGCTGAATTGGAAAGATGTGAGCGTTTGCTAGGCTTTGGCAGGGCCCCCAGTTCCCTATTCCAGAATCGAGGGGCACGTCCTGGGGGGCTGGGGCAGGCCTCGGGTGGGGGGAGGTTTCAGGGAAAGGCTGGATGGAGGTGGAGACACCCAGGCAAGGTCAGAGCAAGACACCTGGACCTGATCCTCGGGGAGACAGGGGCCCTTGTAGGGTTTCAGAATCGGGAAGTGAGAAAAGCCAAAAATGCTCTTCAACAAAGACCACTCTCTAAATAAATCAAAAGGAAAAATTGATTTAAACAAACACAACAGCGAGCGCCCTTGGTGGAGGTGGACTAGTGGGGAAGGAGTTGGAGGCCAAGACGCCCCCAGGGGAAGAACGGCACAGGCACCGAGGACCCGGGCGAGGCTGATGGCCGGACAGCTGGGGCGTGGAGGGTGGACTGGGGAGGGGGGCGCCGGGAGGTGGAGCGAGCAGGGTCCGAGCTCAGCTCTCCCAACTCCTGGTCACTTGAGCCTGGTATCGAGAAGCCGACAAGCCGAGAACATTCCAGGGGGAGAGGGCAGTGTGGGCAAAGGCTGGGAGGTGGAGGACGGCACACTCTGCTTGGGAAACACTGGGCGAAGCATGGGTGTGAGGGGGTGGCAGTGGCCGCAGTAACGTGAGCAGGTCGGCAAAGGCTTGATCACGGGGCCCCTTGGGGCTTGGGCCCTGTTGGTGGGGGACAAGCGCGTGGCGGGTGCAGGAGTCAGGCGCCCCGTCCGCTGCTTTGGAGCCAGGCTGGGTGAGGTGCGGGGAGGCGCCGTTGTCAGAGACAGGGCTCTCTGGGAGCCAGGCAGCAGGAGCCTGTGCCAAGGCGCCCCCACTCCGAGCACAGCCCTGAGCCCCCAGCTGTCCTGGCCCAGCTGACCACTCAAGTCCACGGAAATGGGCTATGGCCCATCCACCTCGACCCAAGCTGTTCCCTGACCCACCACCCGCCTCATCCCTGCACTCCGCTGAAGGCCAACACAACCGCGAGGTGGGGGCCGCGTGGGCAGGTGCTGGTCTGCGTCCTCTTTGTGTCCCTGGAGTCTTCGCCGGGCGTGGCCCAGAGCAGGGCCCGGGGATGCTCCTTCAGTAAGAAGATGAGCAGAATCACTGCTCTCCAGGGCCTCTCCGCGGCCTCTGCCCGTGGGCCCAGGGCTCAGGGGGGCTCTCACGGCCCTTTCGGTGCTGCTGGGGGTCACACTCGGTGGCACAGGAAACTCTTGGTGGCAGAAGCCACTCACTCATGTTCTGCACATCTGACCCACAGGCTCTGCATATGCCTCGGCGCTCCGCCCCCTGCCACGGAGGGGCGCACGGACCTTTCCCTGCCAGTCCAGCCGCCAGGCCCCCAGAACTCCCCCCTCACACCCAAGGCCCCCCGCTTCGGCTCTCCTTACTTCTCAGTCATGGTCCCAAATTTCTTCTCGATGAGGCGCTTCTGTTTGGCGTGCTCACTCAACACCTCTTCAGGCTCTGGGTGTGGAGAAAGAGCGGGGAGGCCAAGGAGGTGCCCGGATTGAGAGGGAGTGGAGGGGACCCCACATGCCGTGGAGCTATGCAAACAGGGGCTGACGAGTGTTTGCCCAGGACTCCCTCAAAGGGCTCGCTTCTCCGGGCGGGGAGTGTGTAGCAGTTTTATGTGATCATCGCAGGCCTGGCAAGCTCTTCTGCACCGAGCGTCTGTCCCTGATGGAGAGGACGGTCGGGGAGGGGGCGGGGGGAGCAGGCGACCCCAGAGGACCTCCGCTCCTCCGGTGTTAATGGTCCTAAGAGTGGGAGCCTGAAGCTCAGATTCTGAAGTTCTGAAGATTTTTTTTTTTTAGATTTTATTTATTTACTTTTAGAGAGAGGGGAAGGGAGGGAGAAAGAGAGGGAGAGAAACAGCAGTGTGTGAGGTACATCCATTGGTTGCTTCTCACACGCCTCCAGCTGGGACCTGGCCCGCCTGGCCGACAACCCAGGCATGTGCCCTGACTGGGAATCGAACTGGTGACCTTTTGGTTCACAGTCTGCAGCTCAGCGCACTGAGCCACACCAGCCAGGGCTCTGAAGATCTTTCAGCAGGAAGCAGAGTAATGGGCCCAAAATAAATTCACACAGAAAGTCACGTGTGTAAGTAAGAACAAGTACGGGAAACTTCATTTTTGTGAGCCGCTCTGGGCAAGTGTGTATTTGACCTCGACAAAAGCCTCAGACAGCTGAAGCCATCTCATGTAAAACCACGGCTGTAAACTTATTAACAGAAACGAATGTTCGGTAAACCATAGTCTGGCTAATTAGTCACTTCGCCAACGGGTCTTTCACTGACTCTCCGTTTAATTGGCTTTTGGAGGACTGCCTTAGTCTCTCTGGGCCAAAGCTGTAAGCTTTGGAAGCTCATGGGGGAGGCAGCCAATCAATGTTTCTCTTTCACGTCTGTTTCTCTCCCTCCCTTCCCCTCTCTCTCAAGAAAATAAAAATTAGAAAGAAAGAAGAAAGAAAGGAAAAGAAAAGATCGTTCTCTTGAGCCTCAAGATTCTAAAACTCGAAAACTGAGCCTGGAATCCTGTGCCCGAGCGTGGAAGGCGGGGCCGATACCTGCTTTGCGGAGCTCCGACAGCGATTCATACAGCAGCAGCTCATTGATCTTGGCGGCCCTCTGGGAAGAAGAGGCCTGGGTCCTGCAGAGTCCCGTGCCTGTCCGCCCCGCCCCAGCAGTGGCCTGCCTTCCCTCCAGCCTCTGCGCCCCCTCCCCGTGCTCCCCTGATTGGTCACCCCGCCCCGCCCCGCTCCGCTCAGCACCTCCTGCTTCACTTTCTCCAGGCCCCTGAGCAGTGCCATCTGGAAGTTGTCCACCAGGACGGCAATCACGAGGCTGGAGGTGGGGGAACAGTGCAGTGCTCTCAAGGATGAGGCTGGAGGAGAGGCCAGCACCCTTTTCTGGGTTCATCCTGGCCCGACCAGGGTGAGAGGGCTGGGAGGGGCTGCCCCGGGGTTTGGGGGGGAGAGGGGAGTGGGGCTGGGAGCCAGGAGGGCAGTGTCCTTACTTGAGGAAGATGAAGTACTGGATGATGATGTAAATCATGAGGATGGGGATGATGTGCCAGGCCCCTGGGATGGGGGGAGGGGGTTGAGGCTGTGAGTCCCCCCCCGCCCCCACCCTCATCGCACCGCTGCCAGCAAGCATCAGAAGCCCCACTTTGGAGATGGGGGAACCAGCCCTCAGGGTCTGCCCATCGGGCCAGCCTCCTGCCCTGCACCCAGCCCGGGGCCCGCCGCACCCTGGACCCGGCTGTCCAGGTAGATTTGGGACCAGTCGTCCAGAGTGAGCAGGGTGAAGAGGGTGAAGATGGTGGTGAGGATGTTCTGGAAACGCTTGGGGTCAGACTGGCGGAACATCGCCCGGAGCACCACAGAGAAGAGGACTGGCTGTCAGGGCCAAACCAGGCTCTCGGGGGCCCATTTCACCCTCTCCTCCTGCCCCGGTCCCTGCACCGCCCCCGCCTCCCACCACAGCCTGGCAGGCTCCCGCCCCGGCCCCCGCAGCGCAGGATACAGAGGCAGGTAAACATGAGAACGAGGATGGCGGCGATGGATGGCAAGGACCGCGCCAGGGTCCCGGTCACTTCCTGGAGGCTGGTCAGGAAGCTGTGGGCAGAGATAGACAGGGAGGCAGTCAGTGGCAGTCGGGATCTGTGCCCAGGAGCCAGAGCTGATGCAGAACCCAAGGGGTCCCTGACGTGCTAATGACTTGGAAGAGTCCCCGTCCCTCTCTGGAAGATGAAGAGGATGATCCGACAGGAGGCCTATCAGAAACGGGCTGGAGTCTGCAGCCTCCCCCTCCCCCATCCCTGCAACAGGTCCAGGCCTGTGTCCCCTTTTCCTTCGGAGTCCCCACGCCAGGGCAGGCCGCTGTAGCCCAGCTGACCTGAGCCTCCGCAGGACCCGAACGGCCCTCAGGGCCCGCAGGCTCTTGGAGACCTTGAAGATCCGGAAGACACTTTGGTTGTAGATGGTGCGCTTGAAGGAGCGGGAGTTGAACTGCATGAGCGAGAAGTCCAGCACGGCCATGACCATGATGACGAAGTCTGAGGGCACAGGGCACCTGAGTGCCACCCACAGCGCCCCCTATGCCCGCACCCCTGCTCCCATCCCCTTTCGTCCTTAGCCTCCCTCGGGCAGTTCAGTGGCGCACACACACACACACACACACACACACACACACACACACAGATGGCCCCACCTCCACACACCTAGGTTGTTCCAGACGTCATAAAAATAGTCTAGGCCCATAGCAATGATCTTGAGCACAGCTTCCACCACGTAGATGGAGAGGAAAATGGAGTCGAAGGCCATAAAGTACCACTCTGCAGGGACGCCAGGGGCTTGCTCAGGGCCATGCCTGGCAGCCCCGGCCCCTCTTCCCTCCTCCCCATGGGAACCAGCACACGCAGCCATTGGGGATAGCCTCGCTCTGCTCAGATAGCTGTGTGTCTTAACCGCTCTGTGCCTCAGTTTTCTCGCCTGTAAACGGTGGCAGTAACAGCCAGCCTGATAGGGTTTTCATGAGCGCAAAAGGCATTTAACACAGTAAAATGCTTATAACGGAGCCTGCACCAGGGAGCATGCAAGAAATATCAGCCATTCGTCTTCTTCTCCTTTTCTCCTTAGCGTATGTCCTGTACTTCACCCTGCTGCCGGGGTTTGAGGGGCCACCTTCTCCGGTTTTCCACTCTCACCCCTCCAGGGTCTACTCAGAATCTCCCTGCCCTTGGGGCCCGCCTGGGCTCCCAGCACCCTTCCACGCCACACAGCATCCTGAGGGCGGCAGCGCCACCTCCTGGCTGTGGCTGCAAGCAGCACCCCCTGCCGCTCAGCGGGCTTTTCCGACTCTGGCTGCCCAGCGGACCTCAGCTCTCTCTCCGTGCCTGCCTCCTCTCTGACACTGAGCAACGTCGTCCGCTTCCCAGGGGTGAGACTCGGATAAAGTCAGTGATCCGAATCACTCGGCACTGAGGCAGGCCGACGGGAAGCCTGAATCAACATCAATAGCCTCCTCCTCCACGTGAACAGGCCCCCGGCTCTTACCGCCCCGGATCTCGACTTCAGCGAAGGTCTGGGCCACCAGCATGATGGTGTTGAGGCAGACCACGAGGAAGATGAAGGCGTCGAAGACCAAGGAGTCGGTCAGGCTCCTGAGCCTTTTCCGCAGGCCAAGGAAGAGGTGGCTGATGTTTTCCCACAACCAAGTGTGCAGCTTCTTGTGAGCCCGCTGGGCCCTGCCTGCTGTAAGGGAGCCAGAAGGTCAAGTCAGTGTGGGGGCGGGGCCTGGGGCCCCCTAGCCTCCCCTCCGCCTGCCTGCTCGCTTGCCATTCGCTCACTGAGGTGCCTCTGTTTCGGCCCTGCATTGGTACCGGGGCCGCAGGCCCCACTCCTTCCCCGGCAGATGCCAGCCTGTTTGGGGTTCAGGGTCTGCTCGAGCATGTCTTGAGGGCGCATGCTCCTACATCTCCACACCTTTCTTTACTCACATGGCAACTTCTGTGTGGAAAACCCAGTCCTCCACACCGCCCCATCCTCTGGGGAAACTCTCCCTTTCCCTTTAAGATCTGCTGAAATATCTTCCTTTGGCTGTTTTCCCTACCCGCGCACCCCACCCCGGTCTGTTAGACATCCCCCCACCTCTGCTCGTCTGTGTGGCTGTTGCCATGTTTATCGAACTACTAGAGGCCAAGGTTGGGGGCTTGTGTGTTAACAGCCAAGGTCTCTCCCTGCCCTCAAACAAGGCCCTCATTCAGGTATTGCTCCCCGGTGTCTGTCCTTAAGAAGCTCACAGTTTAGGGTGGGAAATATGGGAAAGCAGAATCCACAAATGTTCTAACATGGAGGCTAGGTCTCCATCACTGGGAGGTCTGGGATTAGTTGGTTAAGTGACCCCCTTTGGCCTTGAAGCCCCTTGGGGGCTGGTCCTCCCTGTGCTGCCAAGGTCCAGGTAGGCCGGGTACTCATATTAGGTAAGAGGGAATGTCTGAGAATGAACGTGTGAATGCATAAAGCAGTGACTGAATGAACGCACAGCCGATGGCCCGAAGAGGTGTCTAGTCCTAGGAATGAACGACAGGACGGTGAAGTCAGGTGAGTGGACAGCCGATCAGACACACCTGCAGGGCGTCAAGCCTCAGTCTGTGCGAGGTCGGTGCAGGGCCTAAGCGAGGTCTGGAGTCCGGGTCGGGCAGTGGGAGTTGGAGGGGAGGGCGAAGACTCACTTTTGCGCTTCTGAAATTGCTCGTCTTCAGCCCAGCTTCCTGAGGTTTTAGATACGGAATCCTGAGGATGGACTTTGCTGGAGGCCTTGGCGGCACGTGGGTGCACTGCGTGGTGGGGTTGAGTCAAGCTCTGCGCACGCGCCACGCCAGGCGGGCGGGCTGCGGAGGAAGAGCGGGCCGGGCCGACCCCGACCACGCTGCGGGACCTGTGCGAGCCGAAGCCGCGGGCTCCGGCGTGGTGGTACTCCTCGTAGTGCTCGCTGGGGGTGCCATCGGGGCGCCGGGCGCCGTGCTGCTGCTCTCTGTGGCGGTGCTCGCCCCGGTGGCCGTGGTGGGCGTGGCGGTGCTCACTGGGGTCGTGAGGCACGGCTTGGTGGGAGGACGCCCCATAGGCAGGGTGGGGATGGGGCTCTCCGTGATGAGGAGGCCTTCTGTGGTGGCGGGCTTGGTGATGACGGCGTCTGCCCTGGTCGGAAGCATCGTGGTGCTGGGCCCCCCCTTGGTCGGAGGCCTCGCTGTCATGGTAGAACTCTCTGTGGGGGTAAGGCTCGCCTTCCGCAGAGGGCCCACTGTGGTGGGAAATGTCACTGCGGTGGTGAAGCCCACTCTGGCGGTGGGGACCCCTGGGGGGGTGGGACTCGCTGTGGTGGTGGGGCCTACTGTTGAGCCTCCCGCTGCTCGGCTGGCGCTCATCATCAAGGAAGTCCTCAGTGTAGGAGTGCTGGGAGGGGACAGTGTCACGGGAAGCGGACGGGGCAGGGGGTGTGGAGCGGCGGGCTCCGCCATGACGGGGGGAGTGGCGGCGGCGGTGGCGGTGCGAATGGCGGTCAGGGGAGTCTTGGGGTTCACTGCGGTGGTGAGATGCACCATGGCGACGGGCCACGTCGGTATGATAGGGCAAACCACGGTGACGGGGCTTGTGATGGCGGCGGGCTGTGCCGCGACCTGGCCTGTGGTGCGGGGGTGGTGCGCCGGGGTCAGAGGACACGTCCAGGTCACTGGCGTCTGCCTCG
>CM052543.1:3976622-4152730 GCA_028533065.1 Trachops cirrhosus | reverse complement strand
CCCCCCCCCCCCCCCCCCCCCGCCAGGCCTCATTCACAAATGCCTCGCGCTGGGCTGCAGCTCGGAATCAAAGATCACGGAGACTAACTCCTTCACTGTAAACCTGGGAAACTGAGGTCAAGGAAAGGGAAGGGAAGGGTCCAAAGTGACCCATCAGGCCCATGGCAAAGCTCGACATGGAACACAGAAATCTACTGTCGCACACAGAAAGCCAGTGGCTCTGCCCTTCCCATGGGTCCGTTGAGAAACACCCGTTTGCCTGGGGAAAGAGGCAGGCTGAGTCAGTGGCACAGGTCATCTCACGTGGCGAGGACACGCCTCCGCCGCCGATCGCCTCCCCGTGGGAGTGTACACGGGACACGAATACGCTCCCACTCCGAGCGTTTTCAGAAGCCTTCCGCAGACCTCTGTCGTGGGCCGACAAACACACATCGAGTTCTGGGTCGTGTTCTTTCCAAGTCTCTGCAGGCGGCCAGCCCCTCAGACACTGCTCACGAGCTCGTGGCGATCTGCACTACGGGCCTTCTTTCCTTCCGCACCGAGAGGACAGCCTTGGCACCGCCCCACGCTCCTCCCACTGCGGGGGTTCCCCTCCCTTCACCACCAACGTCCAGGGCGCCCTGGAGCGCGGCTGGCCCCGGCTTACTGTGCCGAGCCTTCCATAAATCACGTTCCCTCTTCCCCTTGAAGCTGCCGAGCGTAAACTAAGGGAGAGGAGGGGCGGCTGTAGAAACAAGCCCGTGGGACTCCGAGGCATCTGCTCGGCTGGTTCATTTGTGCGTTCTGGACCCGCCTGGCCCCGGTATCGTATACCCGCTCCAGTTCCCAGTGGGATGCGACTGTGTGAGTCCAATTTCACGAGTCTGTGGCTCAGAGAACACCCAGCTTATCAAGAACGTTTGGTTCCCGTAATCACTTGGCGTTCCATAAACCAGGCAGTCAGCCTTTACCAAGGTCCAGTGACAAGCCAGAAACTGCTTTTTAGAATGTAGAATTGTTGGCAGAGGCCAGCATGGCTAAAACTCCAGGAGTCGTGACTCTGATACTCCTATTGGGACTTGCCAGAGGTACCACATGGCATCTTTGGCTGGCACCTAAGTCAGGCACGTGGACATACCAGGCACGATGCCCAAGTGGTAGGGTCGCTTGTATCATAGCCTTTCAAAGAGCCTATTTTAGATCCAGACCTGACACTGTCTTATTTATAGTTTGCCTCGTACATGAGTCAAAGCACCTTGTCCACAGTGATACGTGTTGGCTCCAAAATCCAAAAGACACACCGTGTATCACTCCTATCCCTGTCTGGTGTATGGGGTAGGACACAGCGACATGACTCTCACATTAGAAGGTATCTGACATTCCCCAGGCCTCTGCCGCCCGAGAAACTCTCCTGCTGCGGCAGGCCCTTGAGCTTCCACAGGGTTCATCTCCAGCTCTCTGGCACACCCGTGTCTACGGCACCGGAGGTGCTCGATGTCACCTGCTCAGAGTCCAGGTGGCACAATGGCATCAATTGAATGTATCAGCACAGTGTTCTCCGTGTTGTCAAAACTCCTGAGGTCCCTCTGGACTTCGCAGTTTGCAGGAGAATGGAAAAACCTGTTCTATGTAAATGCAAACTGAGTGCAATTTACCACACTCAGGGGAATGGAAGAGAAAGCACTTGCTAGTTCAGTAGCCACACACCGGTTGCTGGGGTTGGTATTGATTTTCTCCAGTGAAGATATCACATCTAGACGTGCAGCTGTGATTGGTGACACCACATCATTGAGTTTCCTTTTTTGCCTGTAAAAAAAAAATGAGTTATGAGGAGATGTACTTAGAATCACTACTGTTGCATCTCTCACATCCTTGGTGGTGACACTAATCTCTGCTGTTTCCCCAGGGCCGTGCTGTCACTTTGGGTTTATAACTTGGCAGGGGCAGAAGAAACATTCCGGGGGTTTCTGCTCGGCCCCCTTTTTTACAGTATGGGGGAACTGGTGGGGAATTCTGCCAGCTGCTGAGGACTAATCTCGCAGTGCATTCTGGGATGGGGGAATTACCACAGCACCATCCGAGGGCCCCAGGACTGTGGCCTTGGGTCTCCAAAGGCCTCCGGTACTAATTGGTCTCCATGGGTATAATATTCAAATGAACATCTGTAGCTGCAGTGAATTTGTCATTTTAGCAGAGCTAGAGCTATGTTTCCCAGAATTCTCTCCCCTGCAGTCCTGACTTAGCGGGGGCCACAAGTGACATTTTGTGCAAGATTTGGAGAGTAGGAGTGAAAGAGTTGTATCCTTTTTCCACTAGTAAGGTTGGCGTGGGGCCACCAGAAGCAGTCACAGCTCATTCGCAATGACCTTCCTCGCTGGCTCACCTTGCTGGCAGCAGCTGGGTCCACGGCTCCTCCAGCTTTCGCCAGATCCCCCAGCTTTTGTCACTCCCGTTCCAGGTGCACGTTTAGCTCCTGGACAGTGTGCCAGCCTCTCCTGTAGGTCCCGTGCGTCATCAAAGTTGGAGGCTGAGGTGCAGCAAAATGTGGACGTGGCTTCTGGTCCATGCTGTGGGCTCTGGCTCATCCTCGCAGGTGCCAGTGTGTTCTTGCCCCCCTGCCCCCACCACACATTCGTCCCAGCTGCCTGCCGGCTGCTTCAGGCTCCAGCACCAGCTAAAGAGACAGTGGCCTTATACAAGCAACCCTCACAATTACATAGGGTCTTCTCCCTACACTACATCTTCACCATATATAATCGCTCCCCATAACTTTGTTTCTCTGATCAAATCCTGGCTGATGCAGTAACTTTAACAGACATACAAACTGCAAGTGTTCTGTGTTGGAAGAGCCTTAGAGCTCCATCCGTGTCTCGTGCCTTTGCGCACAAAGGCAAATGAACCGATGCCCCTGGCAGACTCCTTATGTTAGCCGAGTGCTTATGCCAGGTTTGTTTCGCCTCCAAGCAGTGCCCCATGCACCCTGAGTCAGGAGCAGCACCACGGCTCGGGGAAAGAGGGGAAAGTAGAGTGAAGATATAAATAGCTCCAGTTCTGCCCCGCCTTCTATCCAGAATGCCCCTTGAAATGTGACTTTGAAGTATCTGTGTCCCTACTCCTCGAATACGGACTGGCCTCGTGACTCGCTTTAGCCAATCAAATGTGGGGGAAGTGCTGAAGCAAGAACTTGCCCGTTCCGCCTACTCTCTTCGACCCACACTTGGCCATCGAGAAAAAGCCCAGGCTCATCTGCTTAAGATCAGAGAGGCCAGATTTTTCTGTGTTCCTTCCACCATGTGAGGTTACAAAGAGAAGTTGGCTTTCTGTACCCTGGAAGGAGACCCTCCCAGAGCCCGGCTGTGCTGGCACCCTGGCCTCAAACTTCCAGCTCCAGAAACTGTGAGAAATAAATGTTTGTTATTTAAACGAACAGACAAACAGGAAACATAAGAGAGACCACATGGAGCACGGCTGAGTCTCCGAGGCTGAGGTCATCTGAGACCAGCCAGCCCCAGCCCCCAGCCACCCTGACAGCTGGTCCATGAGTGAGCTCAGCGAAATGAAACCAGTCAAGCTCAGCGCAGGTCAGTGGAACCACAGAGATGAACCAGAATCTGGGGAGAAACAGTTTTTTTAAAGCCGTTATATTTTGGGGTGGTTTGTCACGCAGCACATAGCTAACTGATATAGGCAGCATGGGGAAAGGGACACTTGAATTGGGTGTTGAAGAGTGGGTATGAGCTCTCCAGGTGGAGAAGAGAAAAGCATTGCGGGCACAGAATGGAGGTTTGAATGGGCACAGCACCTTCAGGCAGCCGTATGCTGGCGAGTGTTTAACACCCATTGCTCCACATGCAGATCTGATGTGAGCGTTGGCTGATGTTTTTATTTTTGTTAATGAGTAACAAACTTTTCTCATGAAGGGCCGAGTAGTAAACGTTTTAGGCTTTGGGGGCCACACACTCTCCATCGAAACTACTGAACTCTGCTGTTGTAGTGCAAAATGCCACAGGACAATAAGCAAATAAATGGGTGTGGCTGTGTTCCGATAAATCTTTATTTACAAAAAGAGGCGGTGGGCCGGATTTGGCTTGTAGTGTGCCAATCCCTGGTCTAGGTGAACAAAAAAGCAATACATCGATCTCTGATTTATAGTGTTCATTGATTTGTGGTATGACTACTCCCACCGTGGCTGATTCCCACCACCAATGTAAAGTCACTGAACACTGTTTGGTGAAATGTGCAGCACACGATTCTACAGGACTTCCGCCAGACGTGTGCCACAGATACAGATATCCTTAAGAGTATAAATAGTCCTGGCTGGTGTGGCTCAGTGGATTGAGCCCCAGACTGCAAAGCAAAGGGTGGCCAGTTCAATTTCCAGTCAGGGCACACGCCTGGGTTGTGGGCCAGGTCCCTAGTAGGGGGCATGTGAGAGGCAACCACACATGGATGTTTCTCTTCCTCTTTCTCCCACCCTTTCCCTCTCTAAAAATAAATAAATCTTTAAAAAAAAAAGGATCAAGGACCACTCTGCCTACAGAGAGGAGACTGCGTTTGCTGTGGGGAGCCTGAGGCAGGTAGGCGGGTGAGGGGGCTGTTGATGTCACCAACAGAGAAACTCCGAAGGCTTGGACAAAGACAAAAAGACGTGGTGGGGAAGGAGGGGGAGATGCCAGTTATTCCGGAGACAGAACATGGGACACAGTGACAGGTAGGTGGCGCTGTGCAAAGGGCGAGGGAGACGTTAAAGAGACCAAGGACTAGGGCTTGAGTGTCTGCGTGAATGGGGTGCCAGCCCCTGAAACTGAGAGCACTGGACGAGCTGGTTTGGGCAGAAGATGAGACGTTTGGTTTCGAACATTGTGCGTTTGATGAGCCTGGGGACACCCATTGGGAAGGGAGGTCCAGGCCAGAGACAAAGTGGGACAGAGGGCCAGGGTCTGGCCTCTTGTGGCTTCAGCTCCTAGGAGTGTCCTCACTCCTGTCTCTGGCCTGGCTCTAGGTCACCGCCTCTGGAAGCCACATCCCCGCTCTGGGACTCAGTCTCCGCATTTGTAGTGGGGTGTTGGGCTCTGACTCCCATGCCTGCCTGCGTGTTGTGAAAACCCCATGAGATGGGGGCGGGGGTGGAGGAGGCTCTTCCTGTCCTGTCCTTTGCCCACCGGAGCATGGCAGGAACTCTTGGGGAGGAGAGGCAGGGCTGGCGGGGGCCCTCGGATTCCTGCAGTCCTGCTGGCTCCCAGGAGCTAATCCCAGGTTTATGAGGCTGAGGAAGGGGCTGCCATGCTCCCCTCCCCCGTCCCCTCCCCTCCCCTCCCCCCCCCTCAGGTGCTCCTGCCCTCGAGTCCCCTTTCCACTCCACCAGCACCTCCTGGGAAGCTGCCCAATGGAGGTGGCAGATGGCCAGCTTCCTCTCTCTGTGCCCCCGCCTTCCTTACCTCTGCCCCTTCCTCCCACTCAAGCCCACCCTCAGGGGTGGGGGGGTGCTCGTCTCAGAGGGCTCTTTGAGAAGGAACGTGTAGGGGTTGCTGGGTGTGTGTGTGTGTGGGGGGGACGGAAGGGACAATGACAATGTGTTCCTGTGGTGGACACGGGCTTGGGAGCCCGAGCACCCTGCTTTCTGTGCCAGATCAGCTCCTTCCAGCTGGTGAGCCTGGGCACTTCACCTTTTTTGTGTCTCAGTTTCCCCTTCTGTGAAAGAGGTACAAGAACAATACGCATCTCACCAGGACGTTGTAAGATCCAGTCAATTAAAATACATAAAGCATGGAGAAAAGCGCCGAGCACATAGCGAGTGCTCGGTAAACGTCAGCTAGCGTGCCTCCTCTCCTGAGCGTGCCTCCTGTCAGCCGCATTCACACTTCATCGAAGGCCTTTCTCCTGCTGACTCAGTGACCTCCCCTCCTGTGCAACAGAGGTCCCTACCTCGGGTGCTGCTGTGTCAGGAGTGGGCTACAGATGGGCTGTGGTGGAGACGCCCTCCACTCTGGGGACAGCCTGGCTCCCCCTGCTGGTCACCTCCGGCCATTCCGTTTACTGGTGTCCCATGCAGAACAATCTGAATTTCGAAGCATGACAATCAAGGCCTTTCACAACCTGGCGTTGGCGCCTATCTGGAGCACCCTCCCTGCCCCTGTTCTCCGCTGGGAGCCCCCTCCTGCAGGGGCCTCTGCGGGTGGCTCAGCTCGGGCAGACGCGCCTGTCCTCCTCTTTGCTCCCACCACTCTGCTCCTCCTTCCGTAACCATCAACGGCAAGGCCCCACTTGCCTGTCCAGTGCCTTAGGGCAAACGGGGAACAGGCACCCTTACCTCAAAATGCCTTCTTCCGCCTGCCGGAAGGCTCCTGGAATTGATGTGCCAGCCCGTAACATCGACAACGTGAAGGGTGTTGGGCCTGGGGGAGCCCTGACAGCATCAGTGCCTCGGGGACATTTCCATGTGCCACGCACTGTGCTAGGCGCCTTATGTCAAATACTGTTCATTCCCCAGGGGGGAAATAATCACTTCAAAGGTGAGCAAAGTGAGGCTCCAAGGCTGAGACCAAGGCCATGTAAGCAGCAGGTGGCAGAGCCAGGGTTTGAACCCCAGCCTCTGAGGTAATCACCTCCATTAAAGTTGTCACCTTGGTTGCTACTTACACGTCTGCCCCAGACGTTAGTGGGAGCTCCTCCAGGCAGGGACCACGTCTCACCCACTGCCGAAGCCCTGGAAACATGTAGAGCGGGCACAGAGCGAGCGGCATCACGTGTGTGTGGATGGAAGGAGCCTCTTTGCAGGGCATCGGGGTCCCGGGGGCTGTTCCCCTGGGGGGTGGCTGAAGCTGGAGGTGTTTGGACCAAGGCGTCCCAGAGACCCCTCCTCAGCCACCAAAGGCCGGCGTTTAACACAGCGCCTACTCAGGGTCTGTCCTTGCTACCACGTCGGAGAAATCATCTCCCAGGGACTGTTGGTTCCCGTGAGTCCCTGAATCCAGATTTTCCTGAGCCCAGACTTGGGCTCTCTGCTGAAATGGCGCGGGTTTGTGACGGAGACCCCATCTGTCCAAGGGGCAAGGAGGCGGGAGAGGCCTATCAGGGCAAATCTCAAAGCTGAGTTTCCCAGGTGGATCGAGAGCAAGGTGAAGGATGTTCCTGGCAAACACATGACCGGAGGCTAGGGCTGGGTGGAGACAGGGAGATGGGGTGGGGGTGGGGGTGGGGTGGGAGTGGCAGACAGACACCTTCTTGACCTGGGGCCCCAGCATGCTTGTCTGTGGGTAGGTGACTTAGAGTCGAGAACAGTATTTTACTGTTGTTGAATGCTGGAAGCTTGATTGTACACTTGCCTGTCTGTAGTTACTGCCTTACTTGCCTTTCCAGAGCTCTGCTGCTAAAAAGGGGGGTGCTATCAAAACAGCCCCCTCCCAAGCCCAGGGTGTGTCATATAACCAGCCGCTGCAGCCTCCGTGGGAAATGAAGAGCAGCTGCTAGCACCGCCTCGGGGTCTCCGCTCGCCCTTCTTTTGGAGGAAGGCCTGGGTCAGCCTAGCCTGGGACATGTGAACTTCTTTATTCGAATGGCCCCGTGACAGCGCCCAGGAGCACAGATTCCAAAGCTATACTGTCTGGGGTCAGATCCTAGTGGCCACTTTCTAGCCGTGTGACCTCTCCGAGGTTCAGTTCCCTCACCCATAAAATGGTGCCTATCTCCTAGGGTAAAGTATATACACCCCTTACACAAGCGGCTGGCACACAGCAGACCGTGCCAGCTATGCTCACGTGTCTGGATATGTCAGTGTGGCTGTACATTGTAAAGAGGAAAAGAGCCCTGGCTGGTGTGGCTCAGTGGATTGAGCACTGGCCTGTGAACCAAAGGGTCACCGGTTCGGTTCCCAGTCGGTTGCACATGCCTGGGGTGTGCAAGAGGCAACCACACATTGATGTTTCTCTTCCTCTTTCTCCCTCCCTTCCCCTCTGTCTAAAAATAAATAAAATCTTTAAAAAAAAAAAGAGAGAGAAGAAAAGAAAGTGACTGAAAAAGTCCTGATTCTCTGCTGGTCTTCAGAGAGAGTTTTGCTCTGCCAGAGGACATTGGAGGCAGGGAATGGCCCTCCTTTGGGTCAGGGCTGTCTTCTCCGTGCAGGAAGGAGGCCAGGGGTGAAGTTGGTGATGCAAAAAGGGGAGGTACCATTCGGAGCCCCGCACCTCCTTACCTGGAATGAGCCTCCCCCGCGTGAGCCCTGCCCAGGGAGCTGCTGTTCTGCTCTAACCTCCCGCAGTCCTTCCCCTGGGTTTCCTTCTGCCCCAGTGTCCGTGCCCCGCGTGAGCTCCACGAGCAGAAGGGCCCCAGCTGCCTTGTTCACCCGTGTCCCAGGTTACAGAGATGGTGCTTGAAAAATGTTGCAGAATGGAATGAAAATAATGTAGATTCTCTCAAAGGGAATGAGTGGGGCCGAGGTGGCTCAGTCCGTCAAGGGTGAGCTTCTGTGAAGAGCAGTGGAGGGCCCCCCCCTTATGGTGCCCGCAGCCATTCTTGGGCGCCTGGCTCATCCTCAAATGTGGGGCGTCTGGCTTCCAAGGAATGACACACAACTTGCACATTTTAAGGATATTTTATTAAAAAAAAAAACTCAAACAAAAAGCCCAACCCAAGAACTCTTGGTTCTGGGAGTCTGGGAGCAGCTTAGGTCTGTGGTGAGGGTGGAACCTGGAAGACAGGTGGTGTGGGGGCCTCTGACCCCTGCGAAGAAGAGCAAGAGCCCCCGGAGGCTGGCAGGCAGAGCCCCTCTCTGCGGCCTGCGCTCATTCGCTGGGAAAAGACCCAGAAAAAGGCAGAATGGGCAGTGCTGGACAGGCCCGAGACCGCCTGTAAAAGTCACCAGCCAGTTAGGAAGCAGGACAGGATGGCCTGGGCCTCAATCGGGCCTATCAGCACCCACCCAGATGGCGGGGTTCAGCCCACCCCAGGGAGGTGGGCTCAGATAGGGAGATGCAGCCCCAAGTACGGCGTGAGGCTCGAGCCTTTTGGAAATTGGGGCCCAAATGAGGCAGAACCTGGAGGCAGCCCCAGGCCAGGCTCCAGGAGTTCAGTGGCCTTGGGGGATGCGGGGCAGTGCCCGGATGGGCCGAGGAGGTGGAGGATTGTCCAGGACCGGTTCGGGCCGGGCCCGCACACCAACCCGGCGCTTCTGCTTGCGCAGCAGGTAGTTGGAGTACTGTACCTCGGGCATGGCCAGCTTGAGGCAGGCCTCAGTGGCCGGGCCGGCAACACCGCTGGGCAGGTCGTAGCCCATGATGTCCACCTTGCGGCTGGGCTGCCAGGGCTGCAGCTGCTTGGTGCGGATCTGCGCGGCGGGCCGTAGCACGGGCTCCTCACCGAAGCAGCGCCGCAGCAGGCGCTCCCGGGCCTCGCGCAGCTCCCGCGCCTCGCGCTCCACGCAAGCACGGCCAGCATGCGCCACGCGCCGCCAGAACGTGGCGTTGAAGTGGTCGTAGAGGCCCGCGTCGAGCGCGTTCCAGGCGCGCGCGGCCCGCGCCAGAGACGCGGGGATGCTGGCCAGGCGCGAGCTGGCGGCACGCGCGTTGAGCTTGGCGTAGAGCACGTCCTCCAGGTCCCAGGCCAGGAGACGCCGCAGCAGCACGAGCGACTCGTCGAAGTACTCGGCGATCATGACCAGCGAGAAGACCTCCTCCACCTGGCGGATGAGGCCCGCCAAGTAGGCGGCGTCCTCACGCGGGCTGCGCTCATTGTCGCCGCCCAGGTCATAGGCCAGCGTGTTGTGCGCGAACATGGCGAAGTGCTCGCCCGCGCGGTAGTAGGTCTCGGGCGAGTGCAGGAAGGCCTCGAGCGACGCGTTGGGCACGCGCCGGAAGGCAGGGCAGTACTGGTTGTAGTAGCTGAAGAGCGACTCGAACATGGCAGCCGGCTCGCGCAGGATGGTGACGTAGACCGTGCCCGGTGGCATGAGGCGCTCGAGCTCTGCCCGGTCGAAGCGCAGGTGGCTGGCCAGTACGTGCGGCGGGCGCGTGGCCGGGTGCACGAAGTGCGCCGAGAAGTTTCGCGGGTAGCAGAACTGGTGCTCGCAGGTCGGGTGCGGCAGGGCCACCGTCAGGTTGTGGCGCTCCGCGAAGCGAAAGAGGATGTTCTGCACTGTAGTGCCCGCGGTCTTGTGTGTCTTCAGGAAGGCCACGGTCATGTGCTTGGGGCGTGGTGGCGAGTCGCGCAGAGGCGGGCAACTCAGAGGGAACAGCTTGGGGTACCTGCAGGATCCAGGGAAGGGTGCGGGGAGGAGGGTGTGAGAGGTGTGTAGCTGGACTTCTGCCCCTCCCCAAGGACTGTGGGATGGGCCACAGAGCGGCTTATTCTGGGCTTTACCCACAGAGCAGTAGAGGGGTATGGAAGGCGGCCTCTAAGATGACCCACGTGATCCCTGCTGGCCTCCTGGTATTCATGCTCGTGTATTTCCTTCCCCTTGAGTATGGGCGGGACTTATTGATGCCTCTAAGGAATAGAATAGGGCAGAAATGATGGGTGTCACTTGTGAGATTACATTACAAAAAGACTATGGCTTTTATCTTGGTGTCTTTCTCTAAGAAAAGTCACGCAGAAGGGGCAGCAAGCCACCATCCTGTGAGCAGCCCTGTAGGCGGGTACCACATGGCAACAATTCCCAGGGACCTGGGCCTTCAGTCCATCACCCTGCTTGAAGAACTCAAGCCTGGGAACAACCACATGAGTGAGCTTGGAAGGGGGGCCCTTCCCATCAGACCTGCAGATGACGCTGCAGCCCCGTAACAGACCCGGAGCCAGAGGCACCGGGCTAAGCCCCACGCGGATTCCTGATCCACAGAAGGGAGGTAATAAATGTTTGATATGCTCAGCTGCTAAGTTTTGAGGCCGTTCAGTTACACAGAAATAGGTCATTAATACAGGGCCAGTGGCTCTTGGAGATCCTTGAGGAATTCCGCTCTGCGGATACAGAGAGTGAAGACCAGAAGGAGAAAACTCATTTACAGAAGTCTGGCAACTCAGATAAAGTCACCAAAGGTGCTTTCTCTCTGTTTTCTTTTTCTTTTTTATTTCTTTAAAGATTTTATTTCTTTATTTTTAGAGAGGGAGGAAGGGAGAGAGGAACATTAATGTGTGGTTGCCTCTTGAGTGCCCCCTACTGGGGACCCGGACACAACTCAGGCACATGCCCTGCCCAGGAATCGAACCAGCGACCTTTTAGTTTGCTCAGGTGCGAGCTCAGTCCACTAAGCCACACCAGCCAAGGCTCTGTTTTCTTTTTCATGTTTCCTTTGTCCACCTTGTGGAGGCGTGGCTTGGGCTTTGAGGCACATTTGTCACATGATTCTGTTAAGACCTCCGGATCTTGATTCACTCATTCAGCCAATGTATTTTTTTAACATCTCCTATGTGCCAGGCGCTGTTCTAGACTCCAGAAATATGATAGTATAAAAAACAGAGAACAATGCTAGTCTTCAGGAAGCTTTCGCTTCTGTGTCCTTGACCCTGAAACGGGGTGTTCGGGATTACAGGTGAGCCGTGAGCTCTCTTCAGACTTAGAGACGCTCTCCCTACCACCCTAAGCATGACGTCAGGAGGACAACTCTAAGCAGCCCTGAGAACACCATGGAGATTTCCTGTCCGCCACGGATTCAGGCTCCCGATAATGTCTGCACAGACATTAAAGACCAGCCAGTCCTCTGGCAAGGGGGACTGGGCCCACTGACACCAATGTCCTGGGCAGACCACGTAGGAAATGGGGAAGTGGAGGCCCTGAGCGGGTGCTGAGATTTGTTGGGTTCGCATGTGAGCCGGGAGTAGGGTCGGGACTCCTGTTAGTCGTCACATGGTATCCTGTGTCAGGGTGACAGGCTGGGTCACACATACCGTCATTTCTATTTCACGGATGAGGAAACGGGCTCGGAGAAGTGAGGGGACTTGCCTGGCACAAGAAGGTAGTGAGAAGTCTGCGGTGCTTTGTGGAGGCACCCTGTGACGGGTGCGGAGGTCTTGGGCTAGATTAGAGTCCCGCATGGTCACTGACTAACTCGGTGACTTTGAGCAAGTCCCTCAGCCCTTTGCATGAAGGTCAGTCCCTGACCTGGGAGGCTGTGGGGATACAAAGATGTACGGGAAACACTTCCAGGAGAGAGGGAGGAACAAAGCCCGGGAGAACAGAGACTCTTCCAGCAGGTGCGCGGGATGGGAAGGAGCGCTCTCAGGTCTGGTGCTGACCGGGCAGCTGGCCACAGGAGAACCACGTCTTCCCGGGGCCCCACCCCCTCCCAAGGCCCAGACCCCTTACCAGCTGAGTTGTGTCCCCTGGTGGATGAGGAGGCTCAGGGTGCTGCACCCCAGCACCAGCAGCAGGATTTTCCTGCGGCTCATCATCTTCGTGGCCTGCTGCAGGCGCTGGAGGACGGGAGGCATGATGGGGCACCTGCCCCTGGGCTGGCCAGGGTCTCGCTATCCAGGACGCCCTTCGCTGGCACTCATGGGGGCTCCTGAGGCTCTGGTAGCAGGGCCAGTGTTCCTGAGAGGCCTGGCAGGAGAAGGAGGCAAACAGGTTTGTAGTGGGCAGAGGAGATGGGCTCCGAGCCCCAGCGGACTGCTGCAAAGGAGAGCTCCCAAGAGTAGGGTGAGCAGAGAGGCCAGGGAAGATCAGATTCCTGCCTCCCTTCACCAAGACCCTATCTCCACATTGCTCCAGATAACTTAGTCTTGGGTGGAATTACAGACTCTGGGGTGTGGCCAGCCCTTCAGGCTACAGCCACTGCCTCCCTTGGGCCCTGTCTCCGCTTCTCTGCCTGCCCCTAATCGGTCTCTGTCTCCCAGCCGTTTGTATCTGTCTCCCCAGTAGACTCGCCTTAGCACCAAGGCCTGGCTCAGAGCACAGAAGCCTCACCTCAAGGTTTCCCCTGCTCTAGGGCTCCCTACCTGATGGCCACAGCCAAGGGTTGGTCTTGACGCCCCAGAAACTGAGCTCCTCAGAAACTGACCAAGCCTTCGCCTTCTCAAGGCTCTGACAGAGGGAAGGGTCGATACCGCAGGCTGCTATGGGTACTGTACTATTATCTATTAACCCTGTTCAGTCACCGAGCCCCGGGCAGGTATTCCTCTTTACAGACAAGGAAACCGAGGCTCTAACAGAGGACCCCCCTTGTCTGGGCCACACCGCTGGTATCGGCAGAACCTGGAGTCACACCCGCTCTTTCTGGCTGCAGAGTCCATGCCTTTGGAGGGGGTGCTGCTGCCGCAGAGAAGTGATCTCCGCAGCCCGCCCGGGCTCGGCACTCAGCACGCTCCTGACACTCAGGGCGCTCCCAGCTGGGCTCCTGTTCTGAGGGCCCAAGACCAATAAATCCGTGAGGGAAAGAAGGGAAGGACCTGAAATCCTGGAACCCTATCTGGATTCCACCCCGGACACCTGAAACCCTGGCCACCCCATCAGCTCACTCTATGGTGAAGCGGACTGGCCGAGACAGTGAGATGGCCGCCTGGGAGGCGCGCAGCGGTACGGGGAATGCAGACGGGCTCCTGCTGGTTGTCCTGCTAAGAATCTCCTGGAGAGGGTGGGCCTACACCCCCGGTGAGTGACGGCATGAGAGGCCGAAGGGCCTGCTTCCCGGCCACTCACCTGTCCCCGCACATGAATGCCTTGGCTCAAGGGCAGCGCAGCCCTTGGCAGCTCCAGCGGAAAGTCAGCTTCAGCAGCAATGCGGGGCGCCTGGCTACAGGTGGGGTCTCCGCCCCAGGGGCCTCCGCGTGCACGTGCTGGCTCAGCTTCTGCCTCACATACTCTCCTCTCCGAGGGGAGGGGGGCTGGAACCCGACGGCACGTGCGGGTGTGGAACTAGGGCGCCGGGGCCCCAGGAGGGTGAGGTGATGAGAAAGCTCTCTGACCATCACCTCCCCTGGCAGCCCTGGCCTTGGCTTCCGGTCCGCTCCTCCCCGCCCCCCCCCCCCCCCCGCCCCAATTAATCCTGGACTACGTTTAAACCTGTTTGGGGGGAAGATGTCCTGGTCAGGCCTCTCCCCTCTCTCCGAGCCCCATCTCCTCGTTTCCGCCACCAGCCGGCAGACAGACCTAATCCCTCCGGAGCCAAGGAGGGTGAAGGGTCCAACCGCAGGGGACAACCAAGGGCACAGCAGACAAAGTCCAAGTGCCCTCACCCCGGGTCTTTTCCAGGGTTGCGGGGGCAGGGGAGGGCCGGCTCCGCCTGGGTGGGCAGCCGGCAGGAGGAGGCAGAGCTTGCGGCTGCTCAGGATGCAGGCCTTCTTCCCTTGGTCACTGAGCCTGCCTGGGGGACTTGGCGGCCACACAGCTCCCCAAAGGGGCATCGGGGGGAGCCAGCCCATTCCCATCTTTGCTGAACTCGCCGAAACCACCGCATTTGTCAGAGGACTCTGGGTCAGCTGAAGACCTCAAGCCTTGAGGAGCCCACAGTGGAATTTCCTTGGGGGAGATGCTCCAACCAGGCCCCACAGAGAGGGACAGCGGCCTGCCTGGTGGCCCTCTCCATCCCATTCCCCTCTGCCCTAGGGAGCCAGCCAGCCAGAGCCCAGTGTGAGGCTCGCTCGGAACAGGGCATCATCACAGGAGTTCTCCAGGCACCAGTTTCTGCTTGGCCACCACCAGTGACGGGACGCTCATCACCTTCAGATTTGGCCCGGTCCATTTCTTAGCAGCCCTGGCTGTTCACGAGTTCTTTCTGGGACAGCTGGGATCCTCACCTTGTTCCCTTCCACCTTCCACTCTGCATGGTTGCTCACGCCGCCCTCCTAGACCACACAGACCCGCTTTCTCCACGACAGACCTTCAGGTGTTTGAAAGCAGTAACCCTGTCTCCTCTGGGTGGGCACTCGGCCAGGGTAAACATTCCAGGTCCCGCAGAGGGTGCTGCTCAGACACCCGGACATCGGAGGCAGCCTCCCTTCCCTTGGCAAGTTCACTCCCTGGTGCCTGTTCTGGAGACGGCGTCAGGGCGCTGGCACCCAGGAGGGGCTGAGTCTCCCTCTCTAGTCTCCAGGCTGGGGTGAGGCGGGTCTGCTGGGGCCAGGCCCTGGCTCCTGCCCGCCACATGCTTCGCACTACTTCCCGGCTCCCCCCATGCCTTCTCCACGGGGAGCGTGCCCCTCTGCCATCCCAGACAGGTCAGTGTGCCCAGCCTCATCAGAATATCAGTGCTAATTTTAGTCAGAACACTCCACCTCAGGCTGCTGCCCGCTTTTTGCAAATTGCTTTTCTTTCTCCAGGGAACCAAAGAAGAAAGGGAATAGCTAACCAGAGCTCTGCAAACTGGCCTGGACGCCCACCCACCCTCAGATGAGCCCTTTTCTCTCTCCGCTCCAAGCTCTAGGGCTGATATTGGTGCATTTAGAGGAGGAGGGCGCCCTGTCCTGGACCACCCAGCCCTGATGACCTGACCGACCCTTGGCTGACCCGGAGACTCCATCCTTACTGAGGACCGTGCAGCCCAGTGAACGGGGACACGGCCCCTGGCACTAGAGAGGAAGGGGCCAGAGGCTGAGAAGGCTGCAGATTAGTGTCCCAGGAGATCAAGTATCTTTCCAGCTCCCTCCTTTCCTCCCCCCATCCCGGCATGCGCCAGGCCCCTCTCGCCCCCTTTCCCTGCCATCCATCCCCATGTCACCCCTACCTGACAATTCCCTTCCTCTCTTCTCTCCATCACTACCCACCTCCCCCCACCCCAATTCCCTCAGCTTCATCACATCCTCCCCCAGGGATCTGTCATTGGGATCTGCTCACCATAGGGGATAGGCCAGATTCGCTCCCTCACCCAGTCTTCTGTCCCTCCCCAGGGGGCCGTGAATCCCCCTCCTGGAGCTCTCCAGGAGCTGCGTCCCCAGGACACTCTCCCGCCCACCCATCGTCCTCATCCCGGTCCAGTCCCCCCTGCCCCCCAGCCACAGGTTGACTACGGCAGTACTCACGCGAGGGCTCTGCCTCCGACCTGGGTGGTGGGTGGTGGGTGGTCGCCGCTACCTCCCAACCCTTCTCCCGAAATCCGCCGCGGGTCCGAGGGTGCCGGGGCCCTGCGCACCAAGTACCCGTTGCTCGCCTCTCGGAGCCTGGATGGGATCAGGTGGCAGCGTCTGCTGGGCTTCGCTGCTCTCGACTCTGCCCGCTGCCCGCCCCCCATCGCACGCTGGAGGCGGGGCGGGGGCGGGGGCCAGCAGCAGCACTGGGGAGAGGGAGGGGAAGGGGAGGGGGCAGCCCTGGCTCACAGGCTACTGAACAGTCTCCGGGGCGGCATCTTCGGATGCGGGCATCTTCCCCTGGCGATCTTGCTGAGTCCGGACACCAGCGTGGCCAGCTCCTTGTCCTCATCTTACAGAAGGGGAAACTGAGCCCCAGAAGGTATCTGGGTACGACAGCACTGCTGCACATCCCTGGATCCCACTGGTCATCCTCGGACTGGTGGGTCCTGGGGGGGTGAGAGACACAAATACATTTATTTATAAGCATGCAATGCTCCCTGTTTCCTCTCCTCTTCCACTCCCCCGCGGGTCTGGTCTCATTGCCCTCACACCCCTGGGTACCTGTTCCCCTTCAGCCCAAGGGAGCCCCTGGCGGCTGACACACTCCCACTCTTCACCAGGACCCCAGACCCACTTACTCCTGATCAGAGCCTTTGTGGGCCTGGGACCCCTTGCCCAGGCACTTCACGTGGGCCTGGTTGCGTCCACTGTTCTGAGACTGCAACGATGATGGATGTAAAGGTTTTGTGTGAGCTCCTGCGTGGTGGTGGTGGCAGTGGAGGGGATGGTCGCGAGTTTTCTACTGCCTTCTTAGTTCTTAGCTCCCACCACCTGCGAGCTGGGCAGCAGCACCTCCCAAAGTCCCGCCAGACACCAAGAGCCCCACATTTAGTTCTGTGGTTCTCCCAGACCCCTGCTTTCCGTGGTCCTCTTGGCCGGGCACAGCAAGGATCCTGGAGCTGCGGCAGCCGCCCTGAAGCTGGCTCTGGAAGGGACTGGATTCCATTCTAGACCCGCACAGATACAGATAGGTATTGTGTGAAGACCCTGACTAAGGAGGAGAGGGGAAAGGGGACGCTCAGCATCAGGATAACTGCGTGTGGTCCCAGTCTGGCTTCTCAGTCTTCCCCTCTGAACAATGGGGGTCCTTCCCTGCTTGGGTCCCAGAGCTTTTAGGATAAAATGGGGCCCCGCTTGGGCTGTCACTTTCTGGCCTAAGCTATACTACCTCCTCACCCATCAGTCCTTAGTTCTGCTGCCTCGGAGACTCCCAGCCCCTTCCCTACCGCGTACACAGGCCTCGGGGCCTCTAGCCTCAGATGACCTGCCATTGGCTCTCCAGTTTCAGGGAGCAGAAAGACACTTCCTTTGTATCAGGACTGGTTCTGCTCGAGTGGGCTGACAAGCTGGAGGGGAGGGCAGCACTGCTTTTCCTTCCGTCCTTTCTGGGTCTGGCTGCTCCTTGGGAGCGTCAGGAGACTGGGATGGTGGTAGTGATAGAAGCGGGGAGGGTCAAGGTTTGGGCAGGCGCAAAGAGAATTTCCTAGCCAGTCTTTTTCTCCGTCTCTCAAGCCTCAGCTGCCCTGGACCTGGCGCCCCATTATTTCTTTCACTGCTGCCAGCTATTTCTGTTGGAGGCAGTGGGTGAAATGGAGCATGCTAGAGATCTGAAGGGTGTGGGCGTTTGCGGGGAAGTGAGACATTTCACCTGAGTTTCCTGGTTCTTTCCCCCGATGCACACATACACACACACACAGGTAGTGAGCCTACCAGTAAGAGAGAGCTAGACTGGCAGAGGAACCTCAGAGCTCATGGCAGACGTGGGGAGAGCAACTGAATTGACTGGTCAGGACAGGGAGAGGTGAAGCTGGGCAGGCAAGGGCGCACCTACCCATTTCTGTCTCAGGGGCACAGGCCACTGGAGGTGGTGATGGTGGGGGGGTGGGAGGGGCAGGAGGCAGGGTCGACCTCCCAGGAGGCTCCTGGGGATGAGGGAAGAAAAGTTCCTGAGTTTATTTTGGACACTAAAAAAGACACAAATCCTGTCGCTGGAAAGACTGT
The DNA here is from genome assembly GCA_028533065.1 of Trachops cirrhosus. Taxonomy (NCBI): domain Eukaryota; kingdom Metazoa; phylum Chordata; class Mammalia; order Chiroptera; family Phyllostomidae; genus Trachops; species Trachops cirrhosus. The sequence continues at coordinate 4,134,700 of CM052543.1, read as the reverse complement.
TTCATTTGCTTCCCCTCCAGTAATCATTTCTGGAGCATTTCTTGAACGCCAGCAGGCACCTTCTTACGTTCTTGGGGATAAAAGTGAGGAGAAGGGGCAAGAAAGACTTAAAAACAAATGGTGGAGGTTTGAACGTGTTATGGGAGTTCGATGCAAGGACAGGAAAATGGGAGAAAACCTAACGAGATGACATTTCAGCCGGCCTGAATGGTGGAAAAAAATGGCTTTAAGCGTGGCCCTCCCCCCAGGTCGGTAGCTGGAGCTCAGCCCGGGCAGGTCCGCTCTTCTGCCGGCTCTGATCCCATTTCAGCGCGTTCACCTGGGCCGGGGGTGGGCGGCAGACAATCACACTGTTTTATCACGGGTATGGGCTGCAACTTCCCGCTTTTTGGCGCCCCCAACGCCTGGACGCCGGGGAATGAGTCCTTAGGGGTCCTTGGGAACGTAAGCGCCCGGGCCTCTCTCGTTTCACTTGGGAGTCGGGCCGGGAGGCTGCTGATCGGCGCACCGGCGGATCAGACACTGAAAACAGCCCCACTCCTGCTCAGGTCCCCAGTGTGCCCAGCGCAGTGGCCGGACGCCGTACTACAACTCCCAGAAAGCTTTGTGGCGAGGCTGCCTAGAGACAACTGGAGAACAGCAGGGGGTGGGTCTCTATCCCAAAGGCCTTCCAACCGTAGAGGGGACGTGGCGGACGGCGCTGCCGGAAGTTCCGGGTAGTGGGTCCCCCCCCCCCGGTCTGGCCCGAGCTTCCGGTTTGGTCGCGCGCCTTGCCGTGGCTAAGATGGCGGCCGAGCATCTTGAGCCTCCCAAAGGAGAGTTGCAGCTGCCGCCGCCGCCACCACCTGGGCACTATGGCGCCTGGGCTGCCCAGGAACTTCAGGCCAAACTGGCAGAGATCGGAGCTCCAATCCAGGGTGAGGGGCACTGGAGGTCAAGAGACCGCAGCGCAGGCCTGCGGGGAAGCGGAGTCTGGTTACCCCGGAGACCCGGGGGCGGGTGGCGGAGGAGGGCTGCTGGGGCTTGACTAGGGCCGCCTGGCCTGCTGGGCCTATGCAACGCCGTTAATCCTGGGCTTTGTCCAGCAGGGAGTCGCGAGGAGCTGGTGGAACGGCTGCAGACCTACACCCGCCAGGTAAGCGTTACCAGCAGGGTGTTGGGATAGGCCGAGCTTCTGCAGGAGACCTTCATTCTTTGTGTACCTCCGCACAGCAAGCGGGTCTTCCGTTTTTGTCTGTTAGTGTCTTTACATGCTTTGTCATAACCGCTTCTATACACATACTAGTTTTCCCCAGTGCTCAGCCGGCGCTCTGGCCGACAGGCACTGGGTAAATTTTGTGGCATGAGCGGGAGCGAACGTCGTTTACTGGAACAGCATGTTCTCGGACTCACGTAGAGCCCTTTCTCTTTTGCAGACTGGCATCGTACTGAATCGGCCGGTTCTGAGAGGCGAAGATGGGGACAAGGCTGCTCCCCCTCCCATGTCAGCACAGGTAGGGAGATTGTTCCATTTTATCACGTCCCTTCTGATTAGGACATCCCTTCTCACGGCTAGTGTACTGGGGATGCAACTAGCTGATCGGGTAGGGAGTTACTGCAGTGACAGAATTGGGAGCTCCTCACTTCTCCCTTGGTCCTATCCTTGCCTCCTTGCCAGTGTCTGCTCCTCAAATTCTACTGATCATTTAAGATTCAGCTTAAATATCTGGAAGCTTGACTTGATGCTCCCCTACCCAGCTGGAAGTAATTACCCTCTTTGTCCTGGGGGGACAATTCCTGTGTTATCCATTAAGACATTAGGGCTCACTTTCTGATTTGACTCATACCACCTACACTTAGTGAGTAATTGGGGCACACCGGCTCCTGCCTATTTAAGTCCGCTCAAATTCCCTGTCCTTTCTGATCCAGGATGTGAGTCTTTTTCTCGAGAGGGTGGCTCCGACCTGGGGCCCATTGACTTGTGTGTGTGGGGTAAGGAGTCCTCAGGTGGCCTTTAGAGCTGTCCATGAGTCTCCTGACGTCGTATGCAAAATCTGTGTTCGAGATATTTTTCTGGAGAGCGTGCCACTGGCTTTCTTTGGTTGGTGCTCCAAAGTTAATGCCTGCCCTTGGTGTTGCTATGGAGTACGGTCTGAAGGCAAGAACTGTGCGTCGTTTGACTTTGAATCCCGGCTCCTGCGTGATAGTAGATCCCCAGCAAGTGTCTGCGGCAGATAAATGCTTCCTAGATGACGGTCGTATTTTTCCCACAGCTGTCTGGGATTCCCATGCCGCCGCCGCCCATGGGACTACCCCCTCTGCAGCCGCCTCCACCGCCCCCACCCCCTCCACCAGGCCTTGGCCTTGGCTTCCCTATGGCGGTGGGGCCCCGCCCCCCCAACTTGGGGCCCCCGCCGCCTCTCCGGGGGGGTGAGCCCGTGGCGCTGTCAGAGGAGGAGCGGCTGAAGCTGGCCCAGCAGCAGGCGGCGTTGTTGATGCAGCAAGAGGAGCGCGCCAAGCAGGTAGGGCAGCCGGCGGCCTGGCCTGGGTGGTGAAGGGGGGCGGAGTCTCAGAGGGGGATTTGGGGGCCAAGCCTTCTGGGAAGGTCTGGGCCAGAGACTGGAACTTAGGCCCTAGGCCGGAAGGGGACCCCAGGGGACCCCAGGAAGCAGAGCTATAGTGGGCTGGCCCGGGGGATACCAGTGCTGGTGTGAGCTTGTTTTCTTTTTTAAGCAGGGAGATCATTCACTGAAGGAACATGAGCTCTTGGAGCAACAGAAGCGGGTAATGCCCCTCATTCGATCTTTGACCCCCATGGCCGGGTTCCTTAGCTGTCACTTCTAAAGCTTCGTGTCCCAAACAAGATGCACCGTTCCAGATTACTTCGTCCTCAGCGAAGTTTCAGCCTCTCCCGAATATTTCCTCTTTCTCGTAGCTAAGGGGCTGGTGAGCTGTGGACTGCGGCCTGTGTGTGTGTGTGTGTGTGTGTGTGTGATTTGTATGCAATGCAGGCTAAGAGTGGCCTTTGTATTACTGTAGGAAAATACCCCACGAGTGTATAAAAGGGCCCATACAGTGGCTTAAGTGTTCACCGTCTGGCCCCTTACAGGAAAAGTTTGATGATCCCTTCTAGTCTTACAGGATGTCATTCTAGGTTCCGTGGAGAGGACTCTGGGCTAATTTAGTCATTCATATCTGATTGAGACTAAATGTGATGCAGGAGACATTCAGCCCCCAGGTCTTATGTCAGCTGTTACCTAATATAAGTAAAGAATTCACTGTTTGTTAGAAATAACTTAATCGTTTGGACCAAACTGTTGTTAAAAAGTAGAAGTCAGGGTTTAGCTAAATACCAGATTCTCTCTTAGGAACTTGAAGTCTCCTGGAGTGTTTCTTGGTGTTATTTCCTGTGTGTGTGCGTGTGTGCGTGTGTGTGTGTGTGTGTGTGTGTGAGAGAGAGAGAGAGAGAGATGAGATGAGATGAGAAGGGCTCCTCCGTTTGCATCAGGATCCTGGGGGTGGCGGGGCCGCCGGAACTCCAGCGGTACCCGATTGTTCTCCTGGGGCCTGTCCCCTGGCTGACGGGATGCGCGTGCCAGGGCTGCCTGCCCAGCGGATTGCCCAGCTGCGGCTCCACTTGCGCTTCCCCGCTGTAGGCCGCGGTGTTACTGGAGCAGGAACGGCAGCAGGAGATTGCCAAGATGGGCACCCCGGTCCCTCGGCCCCCGCAGGACATGGGCCAAATTGGTGTTCGCACTCCTCTGGGTCCTCGAGGTGAGACCTTGGTAACGGAAGGAAAGGGCAAGGATGGCGATGCAGATTTTACTTATTTAAGTAGGCATCACGTTAAAAAAGTATGCACGTCGAAAGTAACGTGGTTCCATGAACTTTCATAAACTGAACACACCCGTACAACCGGTACCTGAACCAAGAACCAAAACATAACCAGCACCCCAGAAGTCCTCCTGCTCCCTTTCAGCCGCTCCCTCCCCCCAAGGGCACTGTCACCCTGACTTTTAGCCAGGAAGGTAGTATTTAAAATGAGTGTTTTGTCTCTTCTCACGCTGGATTTCTTTCTTAGTTGCTGCCCCAGTGGGCCCCACTCCCACTGTTTTGCCCATGGGGGCCCCGGTTCCCCGGCCTCGTGGTCCCCCACCGCCCCCTGGAGATGAGAACAGAGAGGTGAGATTGCTGCTTTCTCCGTAGGGAGAGGAGAGTGTGGTTTAGAAGGGGGCTATTTCTGGATTTTTAGAGAAGGATCCTGAGAGAAGGCAGGAGGACTTCCGGGAGGAGGAGGCATGTGTAGTTCAGACATGTTTAGGCAGGCCAGGGAGACATTTCTAGGGCAGGGTCCTGCAGTTCACTCTGAGGGTTGCTGAGGGGGCGGTGGAGCCTGGTTGGTATTGTCCGCTCTGTACTGTTTATGTCGCCTGGCCAGCAGCCTTCCTAGCATAGGAGGTGGACGTCCTCGGGGAAAAGGCACTGGGATTACCCATTCTTCCCGGGTTGTCTCTGGCAGATGGATGACCCTTCAGTGGGCCCCAAGATCCCCCAGGCTTTGGAAAAGATCCTGCAGCTGAAGGAGAGCCGCCAGGAGGAGATGAACTCTCAGCAGGGTGAGTGCGCTGTGGTGTCCTGAGGGCTGTAGGGACAGAACCCGCAGAGGCTGTGGCCGGGGCTACATTCCTCTCTCCCGTTCCCGAGGAGGGTGTTGGACGGAGCCGGCCCTTGACAGAGGGGCTGCTGGGAGCACGTGGCAGGGCAGCGGCCCTGAGAGGAGACCCATGGCCACCTCCCTCCCTACAGAGGAAGAGGAAATGGAGACAGACATGCGCTCGTCCCTGGGCCAGTCAGCGTCAGAGACGGAGGAGGACGCAGTGTCTGTATCCAAAAAAGAGGTGCGGAGCGGGTCCGAATGCAATGGCTGGAGGGGGGTCTGGGCACCGAGGTCACTCCCCTCCTCAGTGCTCAGTGCGCAGCAGTTACTGTCATGCCGGTTTCTGTCCCCAGCATCTCCTAGGTGTTTTCCATTCGATTGCCATAAGTTCTTCAAGTTCTTTTTTTTTAGGTTTTACTTATTTTGGAGGGAGGGAGAGGAAAGGAGAAAGGGAGAGAAGCATCAGTGTGTGGTTGCCTCTCGTGTGCCCCCTACTGTGGACCTGGCCTGCAACCCAGGCATGTGCCCGGCCTGGGAATCAAGCCGGCGCTCGATCCACTGAGCCACACCAGCCAGGGCAGTCCTTTGAGTTCTGTGTACAACGCATGTTTACATTTTAAAGCCAAAAGACCTGAGCTTCTGAGAAGTATGGTAATTTATCCAGAGGCCCACAACTTAAGAGGGGCAGAACTTTGGAGTCTGGCTTCAAGGCCTCTTTTCTTTTTTAAAAAAATATTTAGTTTTAGAGAGATGGGAAGGGAGGGAGAAAGAGAGGGAGAGAGACATCGCTCCGTTGCCTCTTGCACAGTCCCGGCTGCGGCCTGGCTTCCAACCCAAGCACGTGCCCTGACCAGGAGTTGAACGGCTGACCTTCCGGTTTATGGGAGGATGCCCAACCCAATGAGCCACCGCAGCCAGGGCTCAAGGCCTCTTTTCTCACCTTCTTGAGGAAACTGGGGGAGACTCGAGGTTGGGGGCCGGCATGGTGCTTGGATTCTCTGACCCAGTTGGTTTTATTTGTTTCGGCAGAAAAACCGGAAGCGTAGGAACCGAAAGAAGAAGAAGAAGCCCCAGCGGTCACGGGGGGCGTCATCTGAGAGTTCTGGGGACCGAGAGAAAGAGTCAGCCCGGTCCCGCGGCTCCGAATCCCCAGCCGCTGATGTTGAAATTGAGTACGTGACCGAAGAACCTGAAATTTATGAGCCCAACTTCATCTTCTTCAAGAGGATTTTTGAGGCTTTCAAGGTACAAGGAGCAGCCCTCTCACGGGGCGGGGTTGAACAGGAAAGGGGCAGGGATGGGGAAGGGCCGGGTAAGGAGGACGTTTTCCGAGGCAGCGCTCAGGGACAGGGGCCGGGCTCGGGGCCGGGGTTTCCACGCCGTCTCCCTCCTCAGCTCACCGACGACGTGAAGAAGGAGAAGGAGAAGGAGCCAGAGAAACTGGACAAGCTGGAGAACTCTGCAGTGCCCAAGAAGAAGGGCTTTGAGGAGGAGCACAAGGACAGTGACGACGACAGCAGCGACGACGAAGCGGTGAGGCCCGCACCCTCCCGTCGGGGCGGGGGGACGGGGACTCCGGGGCTGGCTGGTGGTGAACTCTGGGCGGGGAGGGTCCCTGTGGTGGCTGAAGGTTTGGGGTCGGCTGGGCAGCCTGCCTGACACCGAAGGGTCCCGCTGTAAAGAGAGAATCCTTCCGTTCCAGGAAAAGAAGCCAGAAGCGCCCAAGCTGTCCAAGAAGAAGCTGCGCCGAATGAATCGCTTCACTGTGGCTGAACTGAAGCAGGTGAGACCGGGCTGATCCAGCAGGCGTGGGGCTCCTCGGCGCCTCCCGGGGGCTTTGCTGTGGGGAGGGGAGCCTTGAAGGAGGCCGGGCGACTTTGGTATGAGTCCTTGGAGAAGGAGAAAGAGAAAGCTGTGGACCGGAGAGGCTGGGGCTTTTTTGAGGCGTGTTGCTGTTTTCCAGCTCGTGGCCCGGCCCGACGTCGTGGAGATGCACGATGTGACAGCACAGGACCCCAAGCTCTTGGTCCACCTCAAGGCCACTCGGAATTCTGTGCCCGTGCCACGCCACTGGTGTTTTAAGCGCAAGTACCTGCAGGGCAAACGCGGCATTGAGAAGCCCCCCTTCGAGCTGCCGGACTTCATCAAGCGCACAGGCATCCAGGAGATGCGGGAGGCCCTGCAGGAGAAGGTGAGGGCCTCCCTGGGGCCCCGAGGTGCCCTGCGGAGCCGTGTCCTGAATAGGGGCCTGCTTCAAAATTGGGGTCTGGTTCCCGAAACCCACCTTCTTATGAATTGTCTCACTACCCGATCTCTGGTTTCGAAGTCAGTACTGTGTGTGACATGTGGCAGGAGGGTCGGTCCTCACCTTGGCGCTCAGAGCTAGCTCTCCTGTCCCCTCCCGGAGACGTCTGGTTCTGAGTGGCTCCAGTTTCCCCCGGTGCCCCCATCCCTCTGCCTGCGCTTGGCCAGCCGCCCTCGGTCCGCACGCAGCGCGTCCTTTCTCTGCCGGCTGCCTTTGGCTGTGTCTGTAGTTGTCTGCCTCCAACGTGAGCACGATACACTTTGTGGCTAGAGATTCGTGGTGGTTGTGTGACTTCTTAAATTTAAAAGTTTTAGTTAAATGCGTTGAGTAGGGAACAGTTGCGCGTGCTGCACAAATTCAGGAGGTGCCAAAGTACCAGGTGAAATCTCGGCATCCCAATTAGGCGCTCGTCCTCCAGGCCATTCATGGGTTTGGTTCATAGGATGTATATGTTTTATTCAACACAGGTTCTGAAATTTTGAGGGGTTTGAGCAGGAAGGATTTTGGTGACTGTCTGAATGAGATGAACGAGGTTACATTTCAGCTCTTCCGGGAGTGGGGAGCTAGATCTATTAAGAGTTGAACTTGCTGAATCCCTTTTTTGCTTTTCTCCACAGGAAGAACAGAAGACTATGAAGTCAAAAATGCGAGAGAAGGTTCGGCCCAAGATGGGCAAGATCGACATTGACTACCAGAAGCTGCATGACGCCTTCTTCAAGTGGCAGACCAAGCCAAAGCTGACCATCCACGGGGACCTGTACTATGAGGTTTGGGAGGTCTGGGAGCGGGGACTGAGGCGGCAAGGCTGGGCCTTCGGTCGTGGCTCCGTAACTCCTGGTCTGAAGGGCTTTTGAAGCTGGGACGGTGGCCCCTCCCCTCAGCCTCAGAGTTGTCCATTAACTGTCCCTGAGTGGGACGGAATTTGAAATTTTCAGATGGAGCAGTTTTTTGGAGAGGTGCAGACCATGTCTTTGAAGTGATATTTGTTAATGGCGGGTGGTTTAGGGACAGAAGCAGATGCTTTTGGGAAACATTTAATATTGGGGAAGGGAGAAAACTTTTTTTTTTGATTCTTCGAATATTAATGACCGTGATATCCTGGAATTCTTGAGGCGGGAGGATCTCGGCAATCATCAGGTCAAATGCCCTCATTTCACAGACGAGAAAGCAGCCTGGAATTTGCCCGTGGCCTCACAGGGGACTAGTCAGAGGACCGGGAGTCTTGCTTTTCAGACCCCCGCCTTCCTGGCCTTTATCCCTTCGCTGCGCCAGCCAGGGAACGCCGCGATGCGGCGGCGCTCAGCGGGGCTGTGTCTGGCGTGGGCCGGGACTTCTCCTCTTTGTTCTCATGTCCCCTTGCCGACAGTCCCCAGTGTGTGTCTGGTGCTCACAATACAGCCTGCCGTGCTTTCTCCCCAGGGGAAGGAGTTCGAGACGCGACTGAAGGAGAAGAAGCCAGGAGATCTGTCCGATGAGCTAAGGATTTCCTTGGGGATGCCAGTGGGACCAGTGAGTGCCAGTGACCTGACGGGACACAGAGAAGAGGGCGGGAATCGGAGCGGAAGGGAGACAAAGGGTAGGGTCGGGCAGACGGTGTTGCGTTCCCTCTTCCCTGCAGAACGCCCACAAAGTCCCTCCCCCGTGGCTGATCGCCATGCAGCGATACGGACCACCCCCGTCGTACCCGAACCTGAAAATCCCTGGGCTGAACTCGCCCATCCCTGAGGTGAGCACTCTCCTTTCTTTGTTCCTAGCTGCTTCTGCTCTTAACCAGAGCCAGATCTTCTTCTCTCGTTCCACCATGTGTTTTTATTAAAAGAAAGGAATCATGGGTTTTGTTACTTAAAAAACCTGACATGCTCATCTAAAATAATCAGAATCAAGAACTACAAAGGTGAAAACAAATCACAATCTTATCACTCAGAAGTAACAGGACTTAACATTTGGTGAACATGTTTCCAGCTGTCTCCCTGGTATGTATGTGGATGGATACGGAAATAATTTTATGTCAGGAATGGCATTAAGTTCATTTTATTTCAAAAGAAAAAAAACCATTGCCTTGGCTGGGTGGCTCAGTTGGCCGGAGCGCTGTCCTGATTCACCAAGATCAGTTTTGACACTCGGTCAGGGCACGTGTAGGAAGCAGCTGATGAACGCATAATAAGTGCAACAACGAATCGATGGATCTCTCCGCGCCCCCCCCACCCTTCCTCCCTCTCTAAAATTGATAAATAAATTTTTTTAAAAAAGAATTAAAAAAATTAACAAATGACCAAGTCATTGAAGTGAAAAAGAAGTCATTGTTGAGCTTCAGAATTTTTTTTTTAAGATTTTATGTATTTTTAGAGGGAAAGGGAAGAAGAAAGAGGGAGAGAAACATCAATGTGTGGCTGCCTCTCACACCCCCTACTGGGGGCCTGGCTCACAACCCAGGCATGTGCCCTGACTGGGAATTGAACTGGCGACCCTTTGGTTCGAAGGCCAGCCCTCAGTCCACTGAGCCACAGCAGCCAGGGCAGAATTTCTTAAGAGAAATAGATTCTAAAGGCTTTTCAAAAGTTAGGAAAACATCAGGAAGAAGCGGGCGTTGTGTTTTTTAATGAATGTGTTTCAGTCTTAAGACAGTGTGGGCTACCACAAAAGCTGAAGTTATTCATGTACTTTCTGTCTCTCATCTCCCCATCCTGTTGCCTCCAGATTTTTGTTGATTATTACTTTTGCTTTACAATGCCTTTTTAACATTTAACTCGTCTCTGGAATCATAATTTCCAGGTTCCCAAGTGTTATTTTTCTGTACTTTGGAGCGTGACTTTCTGCTGGGCCTGAAGTGCTGCTTGAGGAGCTCAGGAGTACAGCTGACTTGCCTTTCCTGTCTTGCAGAGCTGCTCCTTCGGGTACCACGCCGGTGGCTGGGGCAAACCCCCGGTGGACGAGACAGGGAAGCCACTCTACGGCGACGTGTTCGGAACCAACGCGGCCGAATTCCAGGTGCGGGCCATGGCTGGCCAGCTTGGCCTTAATTTAAGGTCATGAAGTTTTAGAGAAAGCAGGGGTGTCCAACCTTCTGGCATCTCTGGGCTGCCCTGGAAGAAGATGAGTTGTCTTGGGCCACACATTAAACACGTTGTGACACGTTAAATATATCATAGTGTATAATCACAAAAAAGTCTCTGGTGTTTTAAGTAAATTTACAGTTTTGGGTTGGGCCGCATTCATAGCCATCCTGGGCCTCATGCAACCCACGGGCCACGGTTTGGACATCCCTGGTTTATAGCTTCATTACCGGTGAGCTGGGTGAATTTTCAAAGTCCGAAGGAGGGCCTGCGCTCTTCCGAGCGGTGGTGCACGCACAAGCCCCGCTGCAGCGGGAGCTCTCTGCGCAGAGCGGTTGGCTGCCTCGGTGTCAGCTTCCCTTCACGACAGCCTGGCGCGGGATGGGCAGCACACGTTTGTTCAATGAATGAGTGGTCTCTTTCAGACCAAGACTGAAGAAGAAGAGATTGATCGGACCCCCTGGGGGGAGCTGGAGCCATCTGATGAAGAGTCTTCGGAAGAAGAGGAAGAGGAGGAAAGTGATGAAGACAAGCCAGATGAAACAGGCTTCATTACTCCTGCAGACAGGTGGGGAAGCAGAGGCTGCCTCTCTGAACTGGTCTGTCTGTCTTTGGGGACCTTCTCTTTACTCCAAGGCTTGTTCCTCTCTCCACAGTGGCCTCATCACTCCTGGAGGATTCTCCTCAGTGCCAGCGGGAATGGAGACCCCGGAGCTCATTGAGCTGAGGAAGAAGAAGATCGAGGAGGCGATGGATGGGTGAGGAGACCAGCAGACCGAGGGGGGAGGCCTCTCTCCTCTCTTCAGCATCTGGGTTGGCTGGCCCGTGTTTGTTGTCGCTTGCCCCCCTGGATGCACAGTGATTGAACTGCAGCTGTGTGCCAGGCACTGCTCCGGGCAGAGGGGCGTCGGCCGTGGAGAAGACAGCGCAGATACAGTTATTGGAGAACACGATCATTTCCGACGCGGATAGGACGGTGGAGCTGAGGGAGCTGCGCAGTGGGATATAGAGGGGCCGGGTGGTGGGGGCCTTTGGGAAGGCCTCACTGGGGAGGAGGCATTTGAGCTGAGAGGTGAAAGTTAGGAAAGAGCCAGTCACAGGATGATCGGGGACCGGGGAACTGTGAGTGCAAACAGCGGGAAGGCCCTGACACGGGTTTTGCATAGTTGTGCCTCTGAAGCTCTTGTCACTAGGTGTGTAAACACGTGGGATTGTTACGTCTGAATGAATTGACCGTCTTTATCATGAAATGATCTGTTCTTTGTTCCCTTTTTTCTGTTTTCCTATTTTTCGGATTAATGAAATTTTTTTTAAGATTTTACTTATTTTTAGAGAGAGGGGAAGGGAAGGAGAAAAAGAGGGAGAGAAATATCAGTGTGTGGTTGCCTCTTGTGCGCCCCCTGCTGGGAACCTGGTCTGCAACCCAGGCGTGTGCCCTGACTGGGAATCGAACTGGCGACCCTTTGGTACGCAGCCTGCAGTCAATTCACCGAGCTGCACCAGCCAGGGCCTAACTGAACGTTTTTTATGATTCCATTTTATCTCCTATTTTGATTCAGTGACTGTAAGGCTATCATTTTAGTGGGTGCCTTAGGCTTTGGAATATCACCGTCTGCCTTCCGATAGTGTTATACCACTCCCGGGTGGTACTAAGAACTTTACAAAAGTGTACTTGCATTTCCCCTCCTGACTTTGTCATGCATTTTACTTTTAGGTTAGAAATCCTACTCGCCATGATTATTAGTTTTGTTTCAGTGGTCAGTATCTTTTAGAGAGAGTTAAATGATAAGAGTCCTATGTTAACCTATGTAATTACCACACGTTCTTCCTTTGCTTCTTGTGTATCTGTGTTGATAATCTGGTATCATTTTCCTTCTGCCTCAAAGTATTCCTTCGGCTTTTCTTGTGAGACTGCTGGTCGTGAATTCTTCCTCTTGCAGTCTGAAATGTCTTCATTCGGCTCACCTTTTTGAAAGATTTGAGTCAGGTGTAGGATTCTAGACTGACTGTTTTTTTCTCTCACGTAGTTGAAAGATGCTCTCCGGTCTTCTTTCTTTTGTTTCTGACGAGATGTCTGCTGTCTTCGCCCTTCTTTGGTTCCTCTGTACATGTGTTACTTTTCTCGGGCTGCTTTTAAGATTTTCTCGCTGTTTTGAACAATTTGATTGTGCTATGCACTGTAGGGCAGTGTATTGTGTGGTTTTCTTTGAGTTTCTGTGGAGTTTGTTAAACATCTTGAATCTGGGTTTATAGTTTTTATTAATTTTTGAAAAATTTTAGCCATTTTTCTAAATATTTTTTTTATTCCCTTTCTCCTCTCCTTTGGGAACTCCAATTATGCGTCTGTTAGGTCTCTTAAAGTTCCACTTTTCACTGATGCTCTTCATTTTTTAAATACATTTTTTCTCTCTGTATTATGTTTTAGAAAATTTCTGTTCCTTTTCTGCAGTTTCTAATCTGACTTGTAATCACATCCATTATAGTTTTTATCTATAGCAGTGTGATTTGGGCCTTTTTTTTTCCCCAATCCTCACTTGAGGATCCTTACTGATTTTTAGGGAGGGAGGGAAACATTGATTGGTTGCCTCCTGTTTGCACCCTGACCAGGGACCGAACTCACAACCTAGGTATGTGCCTTGATTGGGGATCGAACCCATAACATTTTGTTTGTATGGAACGATGCTCCAGCCAACTGAGCCACCTAGCCAGGGCAGATTTGGGTCTTTTATATCTTCTGGGTCTCTTATTTATTTAACTTTGAACAAATGGAATGTAGTTATAACATTTTAGCCCTGGCTGCTGTGGCTCAATAGATTGAGCGCCGGCCTACAAACCAAAGGGTTGTTGGTTCAGTTCCCAGCCAGGGCACATGTCTGGGTTACAGGCCAGGTCCCCAGTGGGGGGCGTGCAAGAAGCAACCACACATTGATGTTTTTCTCCCTCTCTTTCTCCCTCCCTAACCCTCTCTCTAAAAATAAATAAATAAAATTTGTAAAAAAAAAAAAAAAAGATTTTAATGTATTTGCCTGCTAAATGCCAGTATCTGTGCCAGTTCTGGGTTGATTTAAACTGATTATTTTTCTCATTAAGGATTGGATTTTCCTGCTTCCTTGCATGTCTGTTGGTTTTTGATTGGATGCTAGACTTCGTAAAATGTGCCTTGTTAGACCAAGGATACTTGTGTATTCCTGTGAATCTTTAGCTTTGTTCAGGGATACAGTGGAACCTCAGCTCTTGACTTAAAATGTGTTCTGGAAAACTTTGACAAGCAATTTGTTCAAAAATCACATGTCTTTTGTTGCCTGAGAGGCACATGACTGATCACACAGGTATCAACATGAAAGGGTTGTCGGGAAGAGAATCGAGACATGAAGTTCTTTTAGACAACTGAGACTTTTTTTTCTGTGGACAACTTGGTTGAGAACTGAATTGTTCGAGAAGCAAGACGTTTGAGAACCACGGTATGACCGTACTTGGACACAGTATGACCCTTCCAGGTCTTGCCTTCAGGTTCAGTCGGCGGGACTGAGGCAGTCCCTCCCTTACGGAGGCACAGGATGCTCTGCGTGTCTCCCCGCCGCCTGGCTAACCAGGCGGTCTTTTCTGTCTGCCTGGTGGGACTAGGTGCTGTTCTCAGTCCCGAGTGAGCGGCGGGTACTGTCACCAACAGTCCTTTCAGGCTGTTCTCTCCCTGGCCCGGGCACTTTCCTCACGCGCAGTACTTACCTGAGTACTTGAGGGGGACTTTCTGCAGGTGTCTTGAGCTCGAGTCTCTGGCCTGCCCTCTCCTCTCCAGTGCCCAGTCTGTGATCTCTAGCTGCCTCGGTCTCCTTGCACTGTCAGCTTTCTCTCTCCAACTCATGGAGTCCTTCAGCTTCTATGTGGGTTCCTCCTCCTCGTTCTGTGGTCTGCACACTCTGTGCAGCAGGCTGGGCAGTCGGAGGACTCACCTCATTCATCACCTGTCTCTCGGGAATCACTGTCCTTCATTGTCTCGTGTCCAGGGGCTTGGAAACCACTGTTCCACCACTTCTGGGCAGTATTAAGAAACTTACATCTATTTTGCCCCCTTTTTTGGTTGTTTTAGGTGGGAGGGTACATGTGTCCTTGTTGCACCTTGTCAGGAAGCAGAAGTCTTAAGTTTTGCATATTTGAGAAAGAAAAAGAAAGACGGGTACTGTGGCTGAGTGTAGTGAGCAGGAATCAGGGCACGGGTCAGACCCTTTAGACCATGGTAAAGAGTAGGTTTGTATTCAAATTGTGACCAAAAGCCTCACTGGGTTTTGAGCAAAGGAAGGACGGCATCTGAATTCATTTTAAGGCATTTGCTCTGGCTGCTGTGTGAGAGTAGGCTGTCACCTCTTCCTGGGGATGAAGCCAGGTCTGGGTTGACATTGGTCGATTTGCTCTTTTGTTTCCAATGGAATCCTTTAAGTAGCTGGTGAGATTGGCTGTGGACGGTGCTTACACCAGTGGAACGGTTGGAAGTTTGAGTTCTTTCTCTATGCTGAAACTCCAGGCACAAACTGGACAGGAACTGCTGTAGCCTCTTCCCTTCTCCTAGCTTCTCTGTCCCCGAGATCTTCTGGAAACTTTCAGCCTCTGACCCTTAGCCCTTTTTTGCGTGTGGTACAGTCTTGGTCTCTGATAACCTGAACTTGGTTCAGGGGGTCCCTTCACTCGGTCTGTGTGCTCCTTCCAGGCTGTGTGCCCCGCAGTCAGCACCGAGCCAGCTCTTTCCTCGCATGGGTTTCCATGCCCTGCAGAGGCAGCTTGGGCATCATTTTCTCCCCGTGTCTCAGGATCTCTCCCGCTGGGTGCTGGGTGGAGGTGCTGTTCGTGTCCGTTTGCTTCCCTTTCATTTTGATCCTGACCCCTTTGTTCTTTGCAGGAGTGAGACGCCCCAGCTGTTCACGGTGTTGCCCGAGAAGAGAACGGCCACCGTTGGGGGAGCCATAATGGGATCGACCCACATCTACGACATGTCCACGGTGAGCACTCGGTGGATGCTGCTTTTGAGGACTGGGTAGGGGGCAGAAGCTGGGGTTTCTGAGCCTCTCTTTGGCAATGACAAGGCTCTGATCCCCTCTGTAGGTTATGAGCCGGAAGGGCCCGGCCCCTGAGCTGCAAGGTGTGGAAGTGGCTCTGGCCCCTGAAGAGTTGGAACTGGACCCCATGGCCATGACCCAGAAGTATGAGGAGCATGTACGGGAGCAGCAGGCACAAGTGGAGAAGGAAGACTTCAGTGACATGGTGGCTGAGCATGCTGCCAAACAGAAGGTAGGAGCTCAGAGCAGAGCTTCTGGCTGGGGACTGGGACTCCTTTTTCAGTGGAGTGGTGTCCTCTAGTGGGGAGAGTGAGGGACAACTCAGGGCCTGCTGCCCTGAGCTTCCTCGGTGCTGAAACCTTAGAAATGGTCTGGTGGGCTGCCCTCCTTAAGGGTGACGAAATAGGCACAGGGAGGGGAAGGAACTCATCCAAGTCTGAGAATCCAGTTTCGGCACGTTTTCCACGGACGTGTGTGGCTGTGTCAGGGTGCCCACCCTTGTTTGGGGGATCAGCGGGTTGTTTAACCTGTTGTAACCTGTTTCTCTTTCTCTCCTTCAGCAAAAGAAACGGAAAGCTCAGCCCCAGGACAGCCGTGGGGGCAGCAAGAAATACAAGGAGTTCAAATTTTAGGTCCCCATCACACCCCCAGCCCTCCTTTATACCCTCTGCCTGGATGCCTGGGCTTCACACATGGGTTCCCAAGAGCCAGCTCTCCCACATTCCCAAGGGCTTGTCACTTCATGTTCTTATTTTAGACCTGTTTTGTAAATAAAGCTGTTTCCCAAGGAAAGAGATGAATATGTAACACTCCTGACCCTCCTTTGTCTCCTTTTAGTCTCCTCCTGCAAAAGGACTAAAACAGCCTTTTTCTACACCTTCAGGGCTGCCCCAGTGACCAGGGGCATGTACCTGGATCAAATGGTGTAGTTGAGACTGGTGATGAAGCCCAAGCCGTGCAGAAATTGTGTTTTACCAGGGCCTGTCTTTGTAGGAAGGCTCTGGGGAAAGTACCTGAAGGTCTGGTTTGACCTTACTACTTTGTCCTTGGGGGCTAAAAATAACCAGCTTAGCGCCCGGGCTGGGCCAAGGAAGTAAAGTGGGCTTGGGAAGTAGGCCAGGTCAGGCCTTTCTAATAGACCTTGTGGTCAGAAGAGTCCCAAGTCCTTACGCTGCAGAGACAGCTCAAGATCTACTTTGTCCCCGGCCCGTGTGATCCATGGGTGGTTTCGATCGTGGGGGCTTGCTGTGTGGGTTGACAGGCCTTTGAGGAGCGCTGGGGAGATGCCTCCTGCCCTGCCGGGCGGCTGGTGTTGGGAGTGCACCCACAGAGGTGCCCGTGTGCAGCAGGCTCCGAGATGGTTTCTGGGGCAGGGAGTGTGGGAAATCCCACGGAGGACGTGCAAGTTGAGCAAGGCTTTGGGGGAATGGAGTTTTAGGTATTTTCTAAGGAGAAAAAAAACACTCCAAGAGGAAGAAATTGAGGGCAAGGGTGACGGCCTTGGGCCTCTGAAATGGGTCTTTGCGAGTGGGGCTGCAGAGACAGAAAAGGGTTGGTTCTAGAAGGGCCAGGGCTTAGCTTTTTAATTCACCTGTGCCAAGGGCCTTTTGAACTCTAGATCCCTGAGCTCCCCCTTCTTACACTAAAGCGAAGCAGGAGCAGAAACAACGGCCCTTGGGTGCCTGGCCACTGGGTCTTCACTCCCTTCGCTGGTCTTGATGAAGAAACCCGGGGGCTGCCAGGCTGGGTGCCAGGTCTGCCCGCGGGGAAAGCAGGCTAGGAGCGGCAGCAGGTTTTGCCTGTCCTCTGCAGACCTGAGGGGGCCAAGGCGCGCTCTCGTGGCAGCCCCCCTTCCCTGGGCTGCGGCCGCGCCCCGGAAAAGCGGGGTTTCCGCTGGCCTGGCTACTGCGGCCGGGAGGACAACGGGGGAGGGGAGGACTGCACCGGCCCGCTGCGCTCCCGTGCAGTGGATTTGAGAGGAGGGCCCAGCTGTGCGCGAGCAAGCAGCAGACCCCTCTCCTAAGGAGCGAGGAGTGCGCGCCCACAGACCCGCGGCCGAGCGCGAGCCCGGCCCCGCCCCTCGGCGCCGGGTGGGGCCGGTGCGAGGCAGAGCTCCCCGCCCCCTCCCCGGACACGCCCACCCAGTGTCTCGGCGGCGCGAGCCGCAACAGGCAGCGGCAGGCGAGCGCGAGGACTGCGCGCCGTGAGGCCCCGCGCCTGCGTGCAGCCTCTCGCTCGCTCGCGCGCTCGGGCGGGCGGGCTGAGGAGACCAGTCGAGCCCCCGCCGCTGCTGCCGCCGGGGAGGAAAAGCCTGGGCTCCTCTCGGCGTCGCCTCGATTCCCGTAACCCCCGAGCCCCTCACCCCCCGCCAGGGCCATGGCGGAACGCGGAGGGGTGGGCGGTGGTCCTGGAGGCGCCGGGGGTGGCAGCGGCCAGCGGGGCTCTGGGGTCGCCCAGTCTCCGCAGCAGCAGCCAGCGCCGCAGCAGCCAACGCCGCAGCAGCCAACGCCCCCCAAGCTGGCCCAGGCCACCTCCTCGTCCTCGTCCACCTCGGCGGCGGCCGCTTCCTCCTCGTCCTCGTCCACCTCCACCTCCATGGCCGTCGCGGTGGCCTCGGGCTCCGCGCCTCCCGGCGGCCCGGGGCCAGGCCGCACCCCTGCCCCTGTGCAGATGAACCTGTACGCCACCTGGGAGGTGGACCGGAGCTCGTCCAGCTGCGTGCCCAGGTGAGAGGCGGGCGGGGGGACCGGGCCCTCGGGCCAGGGCTGTGATAGGCCCCCGCCTTCCATTCCCCTCTGTCCCACCGCCCAAGGGGACGCCCCCTTCTAGACACCCCCTCTCTACACTCCCGCTGGCTGCCCCGCTTGGCCCTTGCCTGGCCTCCGGAGACTCCTCCCGCGGAGACCCCGCCCTCTCCTGGCAGCCGCACCTCCTGTGTCCGGCCGGGACCACCCTCTTCCCTCCCACAGTGGGGCCTTCAGGATTTTCAAGCCCTGGGCCTTCCTTTCTTTGCTCTGACCGAAGCCGGCCTTCCTGACAATTTCCCCGCATAAATCAGACTTTTCCCCCTGCCTTGCCGGTGCCCGTGGGCTCTGCATACGTTACACAGATGTAGTATAGATCTCTTTTGATATTATTATTTCCCAATATACTCAGCGTGTGCCAAAGTCGGCTGTCACCTTCTGCCAGGGAAAGCCCGTATACTAACCCTAGGGGCCTCTAGTTAGTCGTCAGTACACATGTGCATTTGAACTTAAAATTACATACATTCGGCCCCGGCCTCCACGGTCTTGGAAGAGTCCTATTCAGTGTGTCTTCAGCTCTATTTTTCGTGCTCTCCTTCCTCCTCCAGTAACTGGTCACAAATTCTCCCAGACCCGTAGGGCTACATAAAATTACCGCCTTGCTCCTGAATCCAATCCATTCCTGTGTGTTGGAACCATCTGGGGACTTCCCTTCCATTGGTAAAATTTGCCCGAGTTTGGGATGTTTTCTGTTTCTGGATTGGCAAGGCAGTCGCTCTGCAACTCTGGTGGGGCCGTGCGCAGTCGCACAGTTTCCTCTGGAATAGACGCTGGAGCAGGTGTCGCCCAGCAAGCGCAGAGAGGTGCCTGGAGGTGATCTTTTTGTCGCCTCTGAGCGGAGTCTGTTGCCCTGGAGTCTTGGGCTCGCTTTTTACTGTTAGCCCGGCCTTGGGCAGATGGCTGTGTAAGTGGGGGAGAGGGAGCACTGTGTGGCCCCACCCTCGGCTGTATTTTTTCTGCCCTCCCCCTCTATTTTGAGTTATTTCATGCATACAAAATTTTGTCTATATGTATATGTCCTAGATAGACTATTAAAAAAGGATGAGGAGTACATCTCTGGCCTTGACTCAGCCTAAGAAATAGAGCATTACCAATTATGCTGAAGCCCTCGGGGTGCCCCTTCCCGACCACATTCCCTTCTTCCCCCGCAAACATAAACATTATCCTGAATTGTGTTTGTCATTTCCCTTGTCTTTGAAAACTAGTTTTATTATATGTGTGCATCTCTAGCTAAGGTTTTTAAACTTCGAATGTTTTTGAAGTTTATGTAAATGCTATTATACTCTATGTGTTCTGTGACCTATTTTAGTGTGTTTTTTTTAACTTAACATTAGATTTGTGAGAATCACCCCTGCTTTATGCTAACTGTAGTTTAAATATTTTCACCAATAGATAGAATTTCACTGTATGAATGTATCATAATTCTCCTTTTGATGAACATTTGGGTTGTTTCCTGTTTGTTAACATAAACAGTCATGATGTAAATATTTTTGTCCAGGACCCCCGGTGTTCCTTGTAAAGTTTCTCTCGGCTGTCCTTATGTGTGGGGTGGAACTGTGTTTGCAGGGTGTACACCTGGACCCTGTTAAGACAACGCTAGTTTGTTTTCCATTCGCTCCACTCTGCTCTCCAGGTACTTTGTGTTTCATCATTCATTTCCCCTGCTCACACTTTCCTTTTGTTCTGTCCTTCCCGTAGGGTAATCAGGAGCCACGCTAGTTGAGTTTGCTTTGGCCAGCACCCTAGCACAACACCCGACGCAAGTGGGAGTTGAGTGTTTGATTCTGTTCCTCCCTTGGGCCTGAGCAGGCCTCTCTTTACATAGGCTCATCTCTAGATGAAGCATTCAGATCTGCCTCTTTGAAACACAAAAGCACGGTACCCTTCCCACATGAATCTAGTGTGTCAGTGGAAGCTCACCCACCCTTCCTTCACATCGGTCTCTGTGTCTGACTGGTGACACTGGGGCAGCCGCAGCTGCCTTCTCCAGCTTGTCGGGTTGGAAAGGCATGAGCCGATGATGGCAAGAAGCTGCTGTGCAGCGGGAGTCGGGGTGGTGGGAGGGCTGGGGGGTGGAAGGAGGTATGTATGCGGGGTGTGTAAAGAAAATCAATGATTGCTATTGATTTTGGGTCCGCTCCTCAGAAAAGTCCTCGTTTATTATTAGCCCAAGAAACAGCCAGGCATCCTGATCAAATCAGTAATGATTCTGTTAGCTTGGTGTGAGAGGAGGCTTAGGCTGGCTTCCTTTCGCCGGCAGGGAGTATGCAGTGTGTCCTGCCCGTGACCAGTCCGTGAGATTGTCAGCTGTCCTGCTCTGACTTTGTTTTTCCCGGCTCCTGGGGGGCCACTTGTGCTCTTCGGGGCCTGCTGTTTTATCTGCAGGCTGGGAAGTAACACCCTGTGGGGGAAGATGGCTTGCTGTTGGTCCTTCGCATTGTTAGAGTCATCTGGTCAATTTGAGGCCTCCTTGGTGTACTTGCTCGTGTTGTTTAGAACACATTGGCAGTGTGCGCTGTGTGCAGTCTAGGATTAACATTCTTGTCTCGTGTAGCGCGGGACACAAACGTGAGATATGTGCTCTTAAGACGTACAGACGTGATTGTGGTATAAGAATGTTATGGGAGTCAGTCTTGGGACGTGTGCTTCTCTACCTAGTGCAGAGAAGAGAGTCGAAGAGTTGAGTGTCAGGGTGGTCACACTCCTTTTCTTGCTCCCTCTAGAAATATAATTTGCTTTTGAAAAAAATCCCTTCCCTTTTATTAGATACTTAAATAAAGATGGGCATTGTAGTTGTTTTTGAGGAGTATGCAGTGTTTTTGTTTTTTTTAAGCTCTTCCCCCGAAGAGGGGTAAATATAGGGTCTGACAGAAATAATGCCTGCTTGAGAGTGGGCGGTAGGGTAATAATATGGGTGTAATAATTTATAGTTTTAATTTGAGCATTTCACCTAAAATGTCATATGATGTGCTTGAGTGTGATATTGTTATGTTATAGAACTACATGTTTGTAATTTTGTAATAAAAGGGGGGCGTTATTTGTGCCAGACCTGTGTGTGTGTGTGTGTGTGTGTGTGTGTGTGTGTGTTTATTTTAGAGAGAGGAAGTTGGGGTGGGGAGAGAAAGAGAGGGGAACATCGATGTGAAAAATATTGATTGGTTGCCTCCCGTACGCACCCCAAGATTGAACCTGCACCCTAAGTGTGTGCCCTGACCTGAAATGAAACGCTCCGCCTTTCGGTGTGTGGGGCCGCGCTCCCACCAGTGGGGCCACCCGGGCAGCGCTGTGCTCTGCTTTTATGTAACACCTACTGAATCCCGTTATAACCCACAGTGATTAAAAAAAACTTTTCATGGATCAAGAGCATACGTATAGTTGGCTTTAAAATAATTTAATTATTCTAGTCATTGCCATTTTTACCAGCATTTTTTAAATAAAAAGATTAATACATGTTCAAGATTAGAAATGTTAACAGTACAGGAAAACGGAAAGTGTAAAGGAAAAAGCCGTAATCCTATCTATCTCTGTTCTCACTCCCTAGAGGTAATCATTGGGAAACACAGTTGGCTTTATGGTTCTGTTATGAGTAGGTAGGTCTATTACAGTTTTATGAAATTCACAGCTTTCTTTTTTTTATAAGACTTTGTTTATTTTACTTTTTAGAGAGAAAGAGAAACATCGTTGTGTGAGAGATACATTCATTGGTTGCCAGACCCCCCGAACCAGGGACGTGGCCCCCAACTCAGGCACCTGCCCTGAACAGGAATCGAACTGGCAGGCTTGTGGTTCACAGGCCAGCTCTCAGTCCGCCGAGCCACACCAGCCAGGGAGGAATTCACAGCTTTCGAAGCTGGCATTGTTTTCCCGCCGTACTAAGTTGTCCTTTTCTACCGCGTATGGTCCGTGATGTGGGTGGTGGTGTGGCACCGTTGTAGGCGTGTGGCATGTTGCTTGATGTTAAAGAAAGGGTTTTAGAGTCTTATGTTGGTTCCTTCTCTTCAGTTTGTATATGAAGTTTTTCCTGGTATGTTTTCTGATTTTGAATTGCTTAAGTAGGAGGTGCAGAACAGTTACTAAAATTATTAAATTTCACAAGTATACATTTCCTCAGTGGCATAAAAATATTAGGAGACAAAACATGCTCTGGTGTATTACTCAAACTATATCACACTTGTCTTTGAACAAGCACATATGCGTGTCCTTATCTGTATGTCTGCCAAGGGAGGGACTCAGTAGCTATCAGTCACATTTCTCCTTAGACCACTTTTTTAGAAAGAGTACTGAAGTTAAGCCTTACTGTATACAAGTGCGAATGCCAGAGAAGGTGGCCGTGGCTAGGCTGGCCTGACTGGCCTGCAGAAGTGTCTCATGAACGCACGTGGGGGCAGTTGCCCCTCTGACCACGAAAGCACTAGGCTAGCCAGGAGTTATGCTCCGTGTCCTTATTGTACACTAGGGAAAACTCTTCCACACCTTAGTTTGTTTTCATCCATTGCTTGGGAATACTTTTATTTACTCTCTCTTCTAGGATGTGGATAAAATATTCAATAAATATACAGAGTCTGGCACAAATAACACCCTTTTTTATTACAAAATCTTTTATTACAAATTCATAAGCATGTAATTCTGTAATATAACAATATCACACTCAAGCACACCATGTGACATTTTAGGTGAAATGTTAAAATAAAACTATAAATTATTATACCCATATTATTACCCTACCAACCACACATAAGCAAGTGTTGCTTCTGCTGGACCCTATATAATAGGAGCTATAGGTTCACGGTAAAAAGTACTTGAATGATAGCTATAAAGTGAGTGTAATTGCCCTGGCTGGTATGGCTTAGTGAATTGGGTGCCGGCCTGCGAACCAAAGGGTCGCTAGTTTGATTCCCAGTCAGGGCACATGCCTGGGTTGCGGCTGGTCCTGCGTGGGTTGTGGCGTGGGGTGGCGGCTGGCGGGGGGGGTTGCTGCATGACAGGCAACCACGCATTGGTATTTCTCTCCCTCTCTTTCTCCCTTCCCCTCTGTCTAAAAATAAATAAAATCTTTTTTGAAAAAGGTAAATGTAATCGATCAAATAAGAGAGACCTGGTGAAATTTGTTATTTCCCTAGCATTAAAAGTCTTAAAAGCATATTTGTATCTGAGAAGATTTGAATTTCACATTGTGAGCGGTGTAATAGGATATCCTCTCTGGCAGGGTAATACTGTCCATCGTTCCTGTGGAAGCTCAGATTCCTTAAGGCAGAAAGAGAATGACTTTCACAGAGTCCGTTTTACACGTATCGATTTACAGATCTTTTGGACACATTAATGGCTATGTGATTTCTTTTTAAACTAGTTTTCCAGTTTCGTAGCCGAAGCAGTGAGCTGCCACTGTCGCTCTCAGCGCTGGCCTCAGTGTGCGGGAGGGAGGTGCAAGTCAGAACCTGTGGGCCGTCTTTTCCCGGCTTCGCCTCAGGAGGCCTCGTCCTGTGTCGCCTGGACTTGAAGGCGCAGTGGGTCCTCGAAGTTTGGAGCCCGCTTGGCTTGCATCTGCAGCATCCCATTCCCGGAGCACTTTGGGAACGCAGGCTAGACGTGGGGACGACGGCAGGAGCTGGTCTTTTTCCAGTCTGGGTGCGAGTGGTATTCCGGGCTCTCGAGGAAAGACGGGGTTTGAGGTTGGCCTCACATCGTCTTTCAGAGGTCCACTGGGCTGGGGTTGGGCAAGGCGGTGTGGCTCCCGGTTGGCAAGCACTGGCAGCATCCTCCCTTCTCCAGGCCTGCTCGGAAGAATACCCAGCAAAGCGTCCCAGGGCTTTAGCAAACCGAGCTGTGCCTCGGCACCAGCTCTCGGGTGTTTCCCTCTTACTGCCATTCACGGGCCAGGTGGTTGGCTGGAAAGCCCACTTGAGCTGCGTTCCCTTTGTCGTATTACAAACTGAAGAACAGCTGGAGTGCAGCTCAGAGATCCACTTAGGCAGGCCCGCGGCCGGCCTCCACCTTGGGTAGCACAGTAGTAGAGAAGGAGAGTCAATGATGACACATTGTTACTTAGCTTGTATGTCTTCCTGAAAACGCTTCCTTAAAACATTCCATTTGACATTCAATTATGTCTTCAGGTCATAAGCTGTTTTACAGTCAAAGCTGTGCTAATACAGTAGCCACTAGCTGCCTGTGGTCTGGGCGTGTATGGGAGGGAGCAGATTGATGTTTCTCTGTCTCCCTCCCTCTCTCTCTAAACCCAATAAACATATCCCTGGGTGAGGATTCAAACAAACAAACAAACAAACAAACAAACACCTCTCCCCGCTATTCAAGGGGTCATTAGTTTTCAGTTGTTCGTTTTTGTCCCTTTGAACGGTGTCACCTTCTGGTCTGCTCACTCCTTCCTGGAGGGAATTTGCTTCCTGGTGCCTCCCTGCCATTCATTTCCCACGTTTTTACGTCTTGATATCTGTTGAGAAAACCGCCTGGAGACATTAACTCCAAAGTGGCGTTTAGACGGTAGGATTATGTATGATATTAATTTTTGTCTTTATGTATTATTTGGTGATTTCTAAACTATCTACAATAAACATGTTACAGAAACTACCAGTAAATGTTGTTTTTAAAATATGTATTTAAAAATACACATCGACACTACTTGACTGTACACCTCAAAGGAATGAACGTTACAAATTTATATCACAGTAAAGCTGTAAAAAAGTACATATTGAATGGATGAAGACATGGGGGATTAAAGTTTCACTCCACTCATTACCTTTCTTGGTCCTAGAATTGCTCGTTCTTTTTTACTGACAGCAAAAATGGTGACTGGAGAACATTCTAGTTATTCTAGAACATTTTTCGTGGTGGGTGGGTGGCGAGGCAGGCACAGGTTGTAAGGTAATATCGATAATGGCACATTTATTTATTTAATGTTCGTGTAAATTCTTTTAGAATGTAAAGTACGTGAAAGGCCAAAATATCTGAGTTCCGTTCTGGCTTCACTAGTTTTTCTGAGCCTGAATACTGCTCGTCCGCTTTTCTCTGGGGGGGTCACGACCCTGTGAACTCCCAGACGCACCTGTGTCTCACTCATCCTTCCAGCACCCTCCGTGCTTTCAGTTCTGTGAACACAGACACTAGGTAATATTCCATAGATTATTTGGCAAAAAAAAAAATTAGAACTGTGATGTGCATCTTAGAAATCACACTGCAAGTCATTTGTCCTGCATTTAGTGTGTGTGACCTAGTACAGATCTAGGGAGATATGCAAAGAGGGATGTTTTGGAACTTGACTCCCACTACAGTGCCTGGTCCTCGCTTGTGGACTGCGGAACTCCTCCCAATGACAGTCTGCATCTCCTAGTGTTGCTGTGAACAAGATTTCTCCCAGGTGACGTTTTGGATGCAAATTTCCTCGTGGGCTCAGAGGAAATTTAGACTGGTTGCTGTGCTTCGATACAGGGAGGTGTTTTTTCTCTCCAAAACACTTTGTGTATTTGTCTGTCTGTCTTGGAGTTTCCTTTCGTTCTTCTTTTCATTCGTGAGATAGTCTTTAAAATACTTTTTTTATCCTCACCCAAGGACGCGTTTTTTCATTGCTTTAGCTTCCAGATTGAGAGAGTAGCTTTTCCCTGCTTTATGGTACCTCTGGGCACGCCGCACTCTGCTGTTTGTCATCGTCCCCACCCTCTGCCAGCCTGGTCTCCTCCCAGAAGGTGACCACTGGTAGCAGTCGGAGGGATAGTGAAAAATGAAAGTCAGATCATGTCACTCCCCTCCTCTTAATCTTCTCAGTTCATTCATTTAGCAGATGTTTCTTTGAATAAAACTTCTTTTTCTGACTTAGGAGATCTTCCTGGTGTGGCTTTTCCTGTGTCTGCGCCCTCATCCTTTGCCACTCTGCCCCGGCCCTGGGCAGGCTGGGCCTCGGCGCCGTCACCCGGGCCTCGGGGCTTTCGCACTTGCTGTCCTCTCTGTCTGGATGCTCCGTCCCCAGATTGTCATGTGGCGGGCTCCTGGACCTGCCCCCTTGAAAGCTGACCTCACCTGCCCAGTCTGTTATGGGAGTTTGTACAATAAATCTTCACCAGTAGTTATTATCATTGGAAATAATCCTGTTCATTTATGTACAATAATTACTTTGTAGGTGCTTAATATATTTGTTAACTGAACAGTGCCCGTTTATTTATAATGTTTATTGAGTGAAAATCTATCATACACAGTTCATTCATTTAGCAAATATTTATTGAGTATTTCGGTGTACCAAGCACTGCTCTAGGTGCTGGAGAAACGGCAGCAAACAGGTTGATTAACAGAGTTCATACTCTCCTAGTGTACTTGCTAGTAGAGGGCGACAGTCTTAAAATAATTAGTCTTTAATAAATGGTCAGATGGTGAGTAGTGCCGCGGCGGAAAGTCAGTCCGAGTGGGGAACTGAGAGTGCGGAGGAAGGCTGTTTTAGGTAGGGTGGTCAGAGAACGCCCCTGGGAGGCGACGTGCGAGCCCCTGCCTGAATGGAGTGCACCTGGCCACTGGGCACTGAAGGCAGGTGCCGCGTCACTTGCAGAGGTGGCGATGGAGACCCCTTTCCCGGAAAGGGGAATCGAGGTGCAGCGAGGCGAGGGCTTTTTTGCAAGGCTACATAGTTGAGAGGTAGGTGGAGCAGGGATTTGTCTTCATGAGTCACGATTGTCTGACCCCAGAGCTATTTCTCTGTGTAAACTTGGTGTCCCCAAAGCCCTGTCTGGTTCTCATAGCTGACATAGAATATTTAATGCTTTATACTTTATCATGTTGGAATTACAGAATGCTGCTCTATTACCAGATTATACCCAGGGAGATGCTTCATAGCCTAGTGACTGTGAGTATCCGTTCCGGAGCCAGTAGCCAGGATTTTAGTTCTGACTCTGTTGTTTACCATTAGAGTGACTTGGGCAAATTATTTCACCTCTCTAATACTTCAGTTTTCTCATCTGTAAAGTGGATATAATAATTGTCCATACCCCTTGTTTATTTATTTATATTTTTTTACATTTATTTAATTTTAGAGAGAGGGGAAGGGAGGGAGAAAGAGAAGGGGAGAAACACCAATGTGTGGTTGCCTCTCACACGCCCCCTACTGGGGACCTGGCCTGCTACCCAGGCATGTGCCCTGACTGGGAATTGAACCAGCGACCCTTTGGTTCACAGGCTGGCACTCAGTCCACTGAACCACAGCAGCCAAGGCCCTAGCCCTCATTTATAATGAGGGTTAAGTGAGATTAATACAAGTTCAGTGCTCATTTATAATGAGGGTTAAGTGAGATTAATACAAGTTCAGTGCTCATGTGGTTAATCAACCTGTTTGCTGCCGTTATGCATTTAAAGAAAATACTTCAAAATATTAGCTATTACTATTATTATTTCAATCTTAATGCCAGTCCAGCATCTCTGTCTCCACCACACCCTCCAAAAACTGCTTTCTTTCTAGAAATAGGGTAGTTCTCTGTTAGTATTCCAATTTCCTCATTGGGACCTTGAGTTCATGGTCTTGAGTTCACTTTAGACACAGCTCCTGCCAAGCCCTAAGCTTAACAGACTAGAAAGTCAAAGCAAAATATTTTGGTTCTCTGAAGCAGTGGCTGAGTCGGGATCCTGTTTCTACATCCTGCCAGCTTATATGAGCGGAAGAGATGGCGCAGGCCCCGCCTGCAAACCACAACTTTGTTTTGAGCCAACTTGACTTGACAGCTTCCCCATTCTACCTGCTGACTTCTTTAGCTCTGCTTTGGCAGCCAGAGGAGCAACTAAACCAGTTCACAGCTAGCCATTTACCACCAATAAAAGCTGAGCGACTCCAAGGCAAATTGAGGGTTTAAATAGAGCTGATGTTTTTCTCTTGTTTCCTTAAGCTTTCCTTTTTATGTCTCAAGCTGTAGAAAAACCACTCTCCTTTTACAGGAGGAACCTGAAAATACATGTAAGGGCTATCATGAAACATTTGAGCCTTTGTATGTATGTTAATTTTCTCCATTAATAAGCACCAAGCCTTTATTTTCCCATTTTGGTTGGAAATCTGTAGGAATATTTACATGTTTCTGGTTCTTCCTGAAAAGTAAAACAGACTGGCCTCTTCTCAGGGTGGACAGTCATGATGAATGAGATCCTCACAGTGATCGTCAGGGCTTGAAGTGAGGAGTGTGGACTGGTACCTGGTGCGTAACTATTTTTAAACTTGTGTTTGCTTTTAGTTTTGTTTTTGTCTTTGCTTCTCTTCATGGCTGTCAGTATGCCTTCTTTCTGCTTTGTTGCTTCTGATAGTATACCATGGGCTGAAGAACCAGATAATCAGATATGTTAAGAACGAATAGGCTGTGATATCAAGGGATTGTAAAATGTAGCACAGGGAATATAGTCAATAGTATTGTAGTATGAAACTATGTATGGTGCCAGGTGGGTACTTGAAATGTCGGAGGGATCGTTGTGTAAAGTATGTATTGTCTAACTACTGTGCAAGGATGAAGGGCTTTGGATATGGTGCTAAGAGGAATGAGCATTGTAAACTGAGAACGTGAGAGTCACAGCTGGGGTGACAGTTTCGGGGCAAAGAAGAAACATTCTGCTTACTTCTCTTAGGTTGTGCTCCAGAGCGGGAGGGTCACTGGTGAGTTCAAGGTTGGGGTTTAATCTTCTGAAGTCTTAGGGAGTGAGGAACTCTGTTGAAGACACAGTTAGAGATACAAGTCCAATTTTATGCTTGGCTTAGAGAATTATGGATTAGTAAACAGGGCCCGATATCTTGTGCTTGGTTAACTTTTTTTGATTACCTCTGGGCAAGTCACTTTTCTTCCTGATTTTTATTTTATTTGTTTATTTTTTGATTTTGAGATGACGTTCATTAAAGCTGGGGACGGGGGGAGCAGGAAAGGCTCAGGATGGAAGAAGCAACAAACGGGAGAGACCCAGGCGGGGCCAGCCCCAGGCGGGGCCAGCCCGGGCCGAACTGCCGCTGCCCAGTGCTCCGCTGGTTTCCCTCTCGTGGGGGCCCTCACGGTTGGGAGACGCACACCTGAGACGGAAGAAAGGTGCGGGCTGCTCCTGCGAGGGACACGGTGCCTCCTCCTGACTTTTCAAAGCACGGATGCTTGTTTTGTTGTTGCTTCGTTGATCTGTTATGAAGAGAAGCAGAGTGTTTGTAAGGTGTTTGAGCATCTGTGTTCGTAGGCATCACTACCGTAACGTCTCCGGGTGACGGCAGTGGGGCTGTGGGTGCGGTGGCCTGTCTGTCGGCCTGCGGTGGGCCGCGCTCACGCTAGTCATCCTCGGTGTCGCTGCGCAGGCAGGTTTTTGTTTGGCGCTTTTCAGCTCCTACTCAGTGGAATGTGGCAGTGTTATCTACCTTAAGTCTTATCAAATTAATAAGATTGTCTTACCAAAGTTAAAAGATGTGGAAAGTAGTCTGCAGTATCCCGTCACCTCTGCCATGCACCACGTTTGCTGTGGATGGAAGTGAATAAGCAACTCTGGAAACCACGGTCCTCTGGGAACGTAAACACTCTTGTGGCTATTAATGGATTTAATTGTGTTTCCTCTCTGCCACCAAAATGTGCAATAAATTGTTTATGCCCTTGCCAGTTAATTGTTCATTAACTGTATGTAACATCATTATTGCTTTGTTTTTATTACTCATAGGTAATTCCCTCTATCTTCCCTTTATAAATTTATAAAAAGGAATAGCTATAATATTATTAAACATTGTTCATTAATCTTTTCAGTTTATTTTTCTCTCCATGGAGAAAAAGGAAAGAATCTCATTGGAGAAACAAAAACTTGGGCTGGAAATGGGAAATGCTCTTCTAAACTGAGATTTGGCATAAGATTAGTTTGGTATGCTCTGGGCTGAGGCCAGGTGATATGTTTACTTAGTTCTCAGGCGGCCTCACTGATACAGGAATGCCACGTCTCGGTGTGGTTAGGCATCATCTTATTTGAGTTCATTTAAGAGAAGATTTTATAGACAAAGGACTGTTTGGGATGACACTCTATTTGGGTTTTGTTTTGCTTTGTTTTGTTTTGTTTGATGCCCATTCAGGTATTTCCTCCTATTGTTATAATATATCTGGAGGAAAAATATATCAGCTAGTTGCTGTAATTTTTTTAAAACCCTGAGCCCAAAATGCTTTGGCTTTAGAATTTGGTCTCTTGTTTGGCTTTATGTGGGTTTGGATAAGTGTGTGTAACTCTTCCTCTGAGTTACTTCATTGAGTCAGCAGACACTTACTGAGTGTGCATGCCAGTCACCATTTCAGATACCGAAGAGAGAGCAGTCAATAAAACAGACAAAATCCTAGCTCTCCTGAGGGTTACCTTCCAGGGAGCAGGCAGGGCGGGCAGCAAATGAGTGAGCCAGTGTTACAGGGTATGTCAGATGGGGAAATTAAAGTGGGAAAGGGGGTGAGTGGGGCAGTGTTACAGGTTTGAGTAAGGTGATCTGGGAGACCTCAGAAGGTGAGCAGCCCCTGCAGAGCACACATTTAGGCCAGTCCGTAGAGGAAGCAGCAAGTCCTGGTAGACCCCAGGAACGTCCAGGAGGCCGATGGACTGCATCTAAGTGAGCGAGGCGGAGAGTAACGGGCGAGGAAATCAGAGAGGTGAACAGGACCAGATCTGGTAAGCCATTGGAGGACTCTGGCTTTGACCTTGAGTGGGATGGGAAGCCATTTGGGGGTTTCATCCAGAGTGGAGGCATGATGATGACTTCTACGTTAAAATAGCCACTGGCTGCTGTGTGTAGAATAGCCTGTAAAGAAGGGCAGGGGTGGAGGCAGGGAGCCCAGTCAGGAGTATTAAGATGATATAGTGGGAGCTGATGTTGGTGTGGCCCAGGGTGGCAGAGGCGGAAGAGACGGGAAGTCTTCGGGATCTGGGTATATTTTCAGGACTAAACAATTTGCTGATGGACACCATTTTGCAAATGGACAACAAATCCATTTGGGGTATGATAGAAGAAAAGGATTCAAGGATGACTTCCAAGTTCCATTTAACTTCCTTTTGTCAGTTTTCTATTTTTTCTTGTTTGTTTTTTTACCAAAGTTAATTATTATTGTCATTTCTGTCTTAAGTGACATTATGTGAGATAAGAAATGTTACAGAACTCTTCAGAGCTCTTGAGGAAATTTACTTCTATTTTTGCCTTAAGTAATTGGGAATAAATTTCCTTGGGAATTTACTGGGTGATGGAATAATCCATAGGTTGGTAATTGATTGTGTTAAAAATCTAGATAAGTTCTTTTTATGCCATGGGCCATGTTGATGCTATTGGAGCAGCTGAGTCTTTACACCCCTAATTATTCTGCTGTCATAATTGCTTGGTCTGGTATCTCCTCTGTGAATCTTACTGATTTGGTGGTTTTTGATGAGGGAGCTCTGCTGCAGAAGCTATTAACAACTACAGCACATGTCCTTTGTCGGTAACCCAGTGAAACTGAAAAGGAAAAGCATCTGTTTCTCCCCCCTAAATGACTGGTTTGCTACAGTAGACAGCCTCTCTCTGCTTCCAGGAGCTGCTCTGTAAGGAGGAATCCTGCTGCACAGTGATCTAATTTGTGTACTCTTGAAGGTGGAGTTATTTTTGAAAGAGAACCGAAAAATAATGGAACCCTTTGCTTGTGAATGCCAAATTGGGTCTCACTGATCTAAAAGGAAGAGGGCTCAGATCTTGTCGTTGGAACTCTTATTTTCCTCTTGTTCTGCTCACCTCTAGATCAAGTTTATGATAGATATATTTAGGTAATTAGTCTTGGAAATGGCAGCTGGGCTTATCTTCTCCCCCCTCCTCCTCCTCCTTCTCCTCCTCTTTCTTCTTTTTTAGATAAGGTATTACTTAGCTTGTGATTTGGAAAGTGTGACTAGCAGAAAAGAACAGCTACTGAGTTCAGGAATTAGGATTCTCTTTACAGTTCTTTTGGTAGGCTGATGGGTTGTAACTGGTTTTCAGCACTCTCGGACTTTATGGCCTCTTTTCTATCCTGAAATGAAATTCCCAGACAATGAACCTTACCAGCATATTTACATCTTAATTGTAATATAAAGGAAAAATGAAAGGAGGGCTATTCGTAATACAATATGTATTTCTAAATGCAAATTCCCAGGAGACACTTGTACCTGTTCACAGCACATTAGAAACTATAGCCATCGGGTGCTTGCAAGTACACATAGCTTATCTCTGAACATGACACCCATAAACAGAGACTGACACAGGTGTACTGCGTGGGCGACTCAGGTGATATGTGGCAATGCCATCGGTGTGTGATTTTCTAGAACGGTGAATAAATCTTCATCTAGTTCTACACAAAACCAAATACAGTCTTTCCTCTATTTACACAGTAGTTACGGTTCCTGGAAAATTCATTGTACATTAAATGGTGAAAAACGGAGTTAAGTTTCAGTGTAAAAGTCTGTTTAGTTCTAGGTTTAGGTGATTATAAACTGCTTTTTATTTGCATACACATGTGTCTTGCAGGACCAAATGCAGAATTATTGTGAAGCTAATGAAACTTCAGCTTCGAGGCCCTTCATGCGCACCTGCCACTTCCATGACACTATACTTAATTTTTAAAGAAAACTTTTAATTGAAGTTTAATGCGTACTTAGAAAAGTACACATAGAATAAGTATAGTTGATGAATTTTTACAAGCTGAACATACCCACATAACTAGCACCCATATCAGGAAACAGAACATTCCCAATACCCCAAAACATTGCCTTGCCCCTTTCTGATCTCTGCCTGGCCCTGCCACCAAAGAACTAGTCTTCTCGCTTCTAGTAGCGTCAGTTTCCCTGCCTTTGCGCTCCAGACGGTGTACACTCTTGCGTCTCACTTCTTTCGCTCCACCTGCTGTTTGTGTGATTCGTCCACATTATTGCATATAGTTGCACTTCGTGCATTCCTGTTGCATAGCATTACGTGTGCGACTGTATCACAATTTATTAACCATTCTGCTGGTGATGGTCGTATGGAAGACTTCCAGTTTGGAGCTGTTGTGAGCAGCGCCACTGTGAGGTCTTGTACACGTCTGCTGGTGGATGTGGGCACTCGCGTGCGCTTCATTTCGTTTTTCCCGAGTCTGTAACCAGGAGTGGGATTGTAGGATCGGCAGGTATGTTCCGCTCAGTAATACCAACAGTTGGTATTCTTTATCTTTTTCATTTTAGTCATTCTGGCTGGAGGTAAAAATGGTGTCTCCACTGGTTTTACTTTGCATTTCCCTCATTATGTCGAGTACCTTTTCATAAACTTGTCAGCCATTTGTAATACCGTCTTTTATGAATTGTGTGTTCAGGTCCTTGCCCAGGGGGTTGAGAAATCCCTGGTTTGTTATTGCATAAAAAGGTGATAGGATTTTGGAAAGTAAGTTGTGAGGGAGGAAGGATACTTTCTGTGCAATTTTAATATGGAATAAACTCAGTGCTCATCAGACAGTTTCCATAGTTAAATACCTGTAGAATGCAGATGCTTGCCCTTTTATTTATTTATTTTTAAAAATATTTACTTATTTTTTAGAGAGAGGGGAAGGGAGGGAGAAAGAGAGGGAGAGAAACATCGATGTGCGAGAGAAGCATCGATCTACTGCATGTGCCCCGACCTGGGACCGGCCCACAGCCCAGGCAGGTGCCCTGACCGGGAACTGAACCGGCGACCTTTCACTTTGTGGGACGATGCTCAACCAAGGGAGCCACACTGGTCAGGGCTGTACACACATTTTAGAGTCCAGTTGTTCTCTGAGGCTTATTTCAAAACAATCTCTTGTTGTTATCTGGTAAATTCCAAATATGGAAGGTTGTTTGTTTTTCACCATTACCTCATCCTCCCAATAAAATTATAATTTTGGTTTGATTACTATTCAGGGTTTTATTATTATAACTATAGAAAGGCAAGTCACTGTTGAGCTATGTAGTAAACTATGATTTTCTTTTTCTGGCCAACTTCAATTTTTCCTAGCATTAAACATTGTCTTTCTGGTTTTGTTTAATAATAGCTAATATTAATTGAATACATAATATGTACTAGGTGCTGTTCTAATTGCTGTCCGTGTGTTAATTTATTCAATTATCAGATTAAATAAGTAGATTAAATCAGATTAAATAACCAAACTTATGCATATATATTTCTTTAACATTTTATTTATTTATTTGTAGAGAGAGGGCAAGGGAGGGAGGCACGGAGAGGTTAGTAGGCAACTTGCCCAAGGAAGTGATATAGTCGGAGTTCAAACCCTGGCGGTCTGGCCTCAGGATCTGGGCTCTTAAGTACCATGCTAAATGGCTTTTCTATTAGTATATACCTAAACACTTATTTTATTGAGGTAAAATTCAAATGCAGTGAAATGCACAGATCTTGGGTTTATAGTTTGATGAGTTTTGATAAACATACACATTTGTGTAACCAACACCTTAATCAAGATACAGAACATTCTTATCTCCGTCAGTCAGCCCCCCCCCCACCGGCAGTCACCGTCCTGGTTTATGTCACCACGATGGATTTTGTTGGCTGTTGAACCTCATGCAAATGGAATCATATAGTATGTACTCTCCTGTTGACCTTGCGCCAGACTCGTCCACGCTGTGTGTGTGTGTTCATTCCTTTTTATCTTCAAGGAGTATTTCATTGGAACAGATACTACAGTTTGTTTCTTCCTTCTCCTGTCGATGGACATATGGGTTGTTTACAGTTTTTGGTTTTTATGAATAAAGCTGCTCTGAACATTCTTGTACAAGTCTTTTTATGGACACATTTTTATTTCTTTAGGGGTAAATATGTAGGAGTGGAATGGTAGCTCTTAGTGTAGGTGTATGTTTAACTTTTTTTAAAGATTTTATTCATTTATTTTTGGAGAGAGTGGAAGGGAGGGAGAAAGAGAGGGAGAGAAACATCATTCAGTTGCCTTTTGCACGCCCCCAACCTGGGACCTGGCAGGCAACCCAGGCCTGTGCCCTGACCTGGAATTGAACCTTTCCGTTCACAGACTGGCACTCAGGCCACTGAGCCACACCAGCCAGGGCCCCGTCAGGGCTTTTTAAAAATTGATTTTTGCATCTTTCTTTTCTCACTGAACACTTTGTAGAAATCATTGTAAGTCAAGAGATTTTTGTTCTACTTTGTTCTTAATGGCTGCACATATTCTATTTTCTGATTTGATTGTTTGATCATAAAGGGATAGGAGGCTGGACTTTAGAAATAAAAATGGAGCGGGAGAGGCTTCTAGAAAAGGTGGACGGAATGAGACAGGAGAACTCAGCAGAGCAGACCTGTCGTCTGAGGAGACAGGACAGTTAGGAAAACGTGGTGGGGGGCTGTGTTGGTTGGTTTTGTTCGAGAAATGAATGTTTTTGCCTCCAGTAACTTTTCATGCCAGGCAGTCGGAGGCACAGGCCGTGCGCACAAGTCCAAGGGCAGGCCTGGAGCTGGAGCGGACATCAGAGCTGTGAGGCAGAGTGGATGAGCACCTGAGAGAGAGCTGTGTCTGGCCGGTCTGCTCTTTGCTAGTGTCACCCACAAAGGAGGTCTCTTCCTTCCAGGCCAGGATCCTGTGTATTTACATTTGATGCAGCTAAGTTCTGTTCTTCAAAAAGCTGTCCATTTTTTCAGAAGCAGAGTTTTTATTTTCGTTTTATATAATATGGGCTAAGAGAATCTTTTGCTAAATATTACAGTGTGAGACACTGAAGACATTTGAAATTTGAAACCAGAGCTACCTGATTGTAACTTCCTTGATCTCCCAGATGAAACCAACCTAGGGTGCAGGTGTAACTAGCATCATTCAGTTCTCTTTTACGTTAGAGAGAGGATTTGCAGTACTAAGTAATGGATGCACACCGAGTAAGACAGACCCTCAGTTATTCTACTGAGACTCTCAGGCCTTGGTACCACACTGATCCATTGGGATGGTGACGATGTTTAAAATACTGGGGCCCCCAAAGTCAGTAGTGGAAAATAAAAATGCCAACTCCTTTTTAGGAACAAAAATCTAGCCCTCCCCAAACCCCACTCCAGGAAAGTTAAGAGGGATGGTTGTTTTTTGTTTGTTTGTTTTTTTAGATTGGATTACTGAAGTTCAAAGCTGGAGATAGCCCACGAGCTCTGTGTAAATAGTAGAGTTGAAATGATAAAAGCCCTATTGATTTAATTTGATCAGGAGAGGGGAAGTGAAAGGTGCTCCTGTTACTGTTTTTCTGATAACTTCAACAGTATCGGATGTCAATTATATGTAAAGTGTGCTGGGGAGGCTGCAAAGGTGAATATGTGACAGGCCTGTCCTTGAAGCGCTCACTGTCCTGGTGTAACAGCTAACAGCAGTCCACAGCGTGTTGAGACGGTGAGAAGCAGAGGCACACGCTGAGGTAATAATACAGGAGAACGGGGTGTTAATTCCTCTGTAGGCTCTGGTATTGGAACTGGAATTTTGTCTTCAACTTTTTGTTCTGGAAAAAACCTTTTTAAGTACACAAAAATAGAGAAGATGGGTAATGAATCCCTGTGAACACATCACCCAGCTTCATTATCAGCTCAAGGTAGTGTCATCTGTTTCCCCATCCCTCCCCCACTTTCGTCCCTAGATTATGTTGGAGCAAGTCCCAGACATCATAGGATTTCTTCTATAACAATTTCAGTATGTGTATCTAAGAGATAGGGACACTTCTAAAAATATATAACAATAATACCATTATCCCTCCCAAAATAATTACCAGTAAGTCCTTAATTTCTAATTTACGGTCAGTTGAGCAGGACTTCACTCACAGAGAAGACTAATAGGTGTTGAGTGAGAGAAAGGATCCAGGTGGAGGGAACAGCATGTGCAAAGCAGAGGACTGTGCAGAAGTGAAAGGCAGTACAAGTCTGATTCAGGGCCGTGGCAGTGGCAGCGGAAAGGAAATGGCAAACCTGAGTCATTGTGGAGGAAAACTCTGGGATTTTCCAGCTGAGGGCAGCACGCGGATCTTCCCTGGGTTTCTGGTTAACAGCGTTTGAGGGGTCGCGGTGAGCCCTCTCACACCGGATCAGCAGGCCAAGTCCGCGGCAGCCGGCGTCTGTGAGCGAGCCTCCGTGGGCACGCGCCTGTCCGTTTGTTTGTTCACGCGCTGTCGGTGGCCGCTTTCGCCCTTAACTGGCAGAGTGGAGTGGCTGCAGCGGGGACCCTATGGCCTGCCCAGCCCCAGATGTTTACTGTCTGGCCCTTTATAGAAAAAGTGAGTTTCTCTAAGAATTTCTCTTCCTGTTTGATTGTTCTTTGGTCATTTTGTTTATTGTCTTTCTCCCCACACTAGAGGTAGGCAGGGGTTTTCGTGTCTTTGTTCACTGCTCTGTCCCCAGTGTCTGGATCAGTGCCAGACACTTATTAGGCACTGGTAGACAATTGTTGAATAAATGAGCAAATGCATTGGTCTTTTCGCTCCTCTTCTGCGTTAGACATTGGAGCGTCTTGGGGCCCAAGGATGGTGTATTTTTAGGTGGCAGTGATGCTATTGTATAAGTTTATTATAATTTCCCCCCAACAAAGTTTAGAAAATTGTCTCATCAGAACAATGGAGTCTTAAATTTTTTTTATCCTTGCCTGAGGACATGTTTTCATTGCTTTTAGAGAGGAGGGGGAAGCGAGAGAGAAACATCAATGTGAGAGAGACATATCGGCCGGTCGCCTTCTCATACGTGCCCCGGCTGGGGATCAAACCTGCAACCTGGGTATGTTCCCTGACTGGGGATCAAACCTGTGACCTTTCGGTCTCTGGGATGATGCTCCAACCAACTGAACCACACCAGCCAGGGCAATACAGTGAAGTCTTAAGGAGCAATTAAAACTAGTAATTAGGGAGACTGTAGAATATGGGAATGTGTTTATGATGGGTCAAAATCTTACACACATTGACTCTCTAAAATACACGAGTATGGACAAAGACTAGAAGATAATACAAAAATGAAGTCACTGTTTTAAGACAGTGGATTTTGGGGGTGTTTTTCTCTCCAAAAATTTTTTTAATACTACAGGCATACCTTGGAGATATTGTGGGTTCGGTTCAGAACACTGCAGTAAAATGAATATTGCAGTAAAATAAGTCACAGGAATGTTTGGTTTCCCAGCAGATCTAAAAGTTATGCTTACCCTATACTGTAGTCTGTTAAGTTTAGAGTAGCATTATGTCTAATAAACAATGTACATACCTTAATAAAAATACTTTATTGCTTAAAAAAAGCTGACCATCATCTGAATTTTCAGCAAGTTGTAATCCTTTTGCTGGTGGAGAGTCTTACCTTCAATTTGTAAAAAAAGTACAAGTAAAGCAAAGTGCAATAAAATGAGGTATGCCTGCATTGTTTTCTCATTTCCATAATGAATTTTTAAATATAGAATTTCTCCATGCCTCCCTCCCTCCCCACCTTCCATCTCTGCACCCTGTCCAGAAATCTGAACTTTAGTGTGGATCACAAATAATGCAGTAATCAGAAATAAGAGTTTATATGGAATCTCGGCATTGGAAAGATTGATTGCCATTGGAAAGGGCATTATGGATCCATGTTTTGCTTTATCCCTTGATAAACAACGACAGTGTGCCTTCCAGCGGCAAGTATGCCTGTAAGCATCCTGATCTGGGTTTAATTTTATACGTTTTCATTTGGACAGAAGCCCTTTTATTTGAAGTGGAGCATGAACAGGCATGGTGGAAAGGAGCGGGCTAGATGGTAATGTCTTATGTTGGTGTCCCCCTGCTCTCATCCAGAGATGCGCGTTCTGGTTAGCTTTGTCCACGGTGCCATAGAAAGGCAGCGTTTCTCTCGTGGATTCATGTGGTCATTTGGAGTAGTCATTTGGTTTTCTTCCCATGTCACTTCAGGCTGCCTTTAAAAACCTGGGTAAGTCTTTTCTTTGTACCTCTGTTTCTCCATGTGCAAAATTTTTGTTCTCTCATCTCCCAAGGACGTGTGGGAGTCTTTTTATTTAAATAGATTTGTGTTTGTCCTACCAAATTACATTTCTAGGTTATATATAGTTAGGTTTCCAGCCATTGCCGCTAAGCTTCATCTGAGTATCTCGTTGGGGCAGCACAAAAAAAAAATACAGAAAGATTTCACAGTTTCAGAAGCTTACTCTTTAAGGGAATTTTACCTCCCAGGTGTAACAAATGGGAGGATGATGAAGTACCTTATTTTAACTTAAAATAAAACCCAAACTCTCTCCAGTCGTCACAAGAATTACGTGATATAACTAACTCCCTGCCCAGGCTTATAATCTGACCACCTACTACTTCCTTGTGGGTCGCCCCATTCTAGCCATGCGGGCCTCTTGTTTATGTCCCAGGCATTTTACTGTCTTAACAACCAATGACTTTCCTCTTCATGCTCTATTGAAAGTTACTGACTTTTTCTTTGCAATCTCTTTTCCTTAAGTTGAGTTGAACCTAGCTCTCTCCAAAGGCAATTCCTGGTGGTTAGTGGAAACTGTTCCTGTTGGAGCCTGTGTTGCCATTAATACGTGAAAAGGATGTTGTCGGCCTGCACAGTACTCTGCTTATGAAATTGCAATCACTGATGCTGCATTTTGTGAAGTTTTCACGATATAAATGGCACGAGTAATTTGATGTTATGACTCCAGAGAATGCCTTACATAGTAAGCCAGCATTTCGTTTTCCTCCTCAGAGGGATACATATAACATTAAATTAAGTTTGTGTTGGTTGCCATACACTTTATTTTTTTATTTTTTAAGTATATTTTATTGATTATGCTATCACAGTTGTCCTATATTTTTTCTCCCCTTTATTCCCCTCTGTTCTGCATTCCCCCTCCCACCAGGATTCCCCCGCTTAGTTCGTGTCCATGGGTCGTCCATATAAGTTCTTTGGCTTCTGCATTTCCCATACGGTTGGTAACCTCCCCCAGTCTATTTTCTACCTACCATCTATACTTCTTATTCCCTGTACCTTTTCCCTCATTCCCCCGCCACCACTGATAACCCTTCATGTGATCTGCATTTCTGTGATTCTATTCCTGTTCTAGTTTGTTTTTTAGGTTCAGTTGTTGATAATTGTGAGTTTGTTGTCATTTTAGCGTTAATAGTTTTGATCTTCTTTTTGTTAGATAAGTCCCTTTAACATTTCATGTAACAATGGCTTAGTGACGATGAACTTTAACTTGACTTTATCTGGGAAGCACTTATCTGCCCTTCCATTCTAAATGAAAGCTTTGCTGGATAGAGCAATCTTGGATGCAGGTCCTTGCCTTTCATGACTTTGAATACTTCTTGCCAGCCCCTTCTTGCCTGTAAGGTTGGTTGCCATACACTTTGAGCTGGTTTTCCTGCCTGTGCTGAGACACACGTATAAGAGTATAATTGATTTCTCTATGAGTACAGAGATGGAGGGAGTATCCTCTTCCTGCCTTAGTCTCGTT
Organism: Trachops cirrhosus; assembly: GCA_028533065.1. Taxonomy (NCBI): domain Eukaryota; kingdom Metazoa; phylum Chordata; class Mammalia; order Chiroptera; family Phyllostomidae; genus Trachops; species Trachops cirrhosus. Next base: position 4,094,457 of record CM052543.1, on the reverse strand, counting down.
GATGGCTAATGGTCTTGAAATAATCAAAAGGCACTTATCACATGCCTTATTGCTTCATGATCCTTTGATAAACTACCAGAGCTCTTACCACATGCCTTTGGATTTTAATGGCATGTGTTTAATCCATAGCACATTCCACAAAATACTGAAAATCTGATGGGTATTCTCTATGATCCTTTTCTGTCAATTCTATTCCTAAGTCTGTTAATCAGGTTTCTTGTCCTGGGTGTTAGCTTCTTCCCCAGACTGGTGATCTGCTGGTAGGTAAGTTGAACTCAGTTTCAATAGCTTTTATAATTGTGTAGTAGAGGCTTTTAAAAAAGTTTTTAAATATCTTTTTTGCCCTTTTATCCTTCCTTATTCATTCATGCATCCATCTATTCTTCTGTTTTTCCATCTAACATTTATTGAACATTTACTAGGGATTAGTTGTTGTGGAACCTTCTTGGTCCTCTTCACTGTAGCCCTGGCCTTAACATATTTGTTTTTGTCTTCTTATTCCATTTTTCTTCTTCATCCTCACACTGAATATTTGCTAATACTCTGTTAACTGTAACTTCTAATTAGTGAAGTTAATTTCTTCAGTAGATGATTCTCTTTTTATTAATTTTAGAATTTTACTTGTTTTATAAATAGATCTATCACAAATGCTATTATACAAACAGAAATAAATATGATTTCCTCTCTTCTTTCTTTCTCATTATTACTGTAATTGACTCATGTAACCTCAGAAATGGAGAAACGGTCCCTGTCAAATTGAAATACACTAGAACACAGCTTCGTTGAAAGGCGGTTTGCATACCATGCATTCACTTAAATTCACTCATTGAAAATGTATGGTCCAATGGATTTTAGCATTTGCAGACATAAGTACTTTTAAATTTTCTAATAACCATAGTAAAAAGAGAAGTAGCAACAGGTGAAATTAATTTTATTTTTTAAAAGACTTTATTTATTTTATTTTAGAGAGAGGGTAAGGGACAGAGAAAGATAAGGGAAGAAACATCGGCGTTCAAGAGAAACATCGATCAGCTGCCTTTCCCACATCCCCAACTGGGGACCTGGCCCGAAACCCAGGCATGTGCCCTGACCCCAAATTGAACCGATGACCTTTTGCTTTGCAGGACAATGCCCAACCCACTGAGCCACACTGGTCAGGGCCAGATGAAATTCATTTTAAAAATAAATTTTGTTTATTTATCCACTTCATCTAAAGTAAATGTAATCAATATAATAAAAGAATTTTCCACTGCTGCAGTTTTTAAATTTAAATTCATTTAAGTTAAATCAAAATTTAAACTGTAGTTTCTTAGGTGCATTAGCCACATTTTAAGAGCTTAGTAACGTGTGGTTAAATGGTTATACTGGACCATGGAGCCCTAGAAGGGCTGTCTTGTTGCAGGATAATACTGCCTCAGGCAATTGTAATATTTATTGAAATGCACATTTTCTGACTCTTTGGTGATGAAGACATTTTGGGCAATGAATCAATTATTTGGCTGATGTAGTTAAGAGACAATGTGTTTCTTTGATAGTGGACCGTGAGAGAGAGAACCAAAGATACAGAAAGAGCCTTTTAGAAGTTACTCTGAAAGAATGGAAAAATTGGCCAAAAATTTCCCTTGGTTTTATAACTTTCCGATTTATACATACTCAACTTCAACATATGGATGCACTTAATTGATATTTAGTACCTATTTTTCTCTTAAATAAATATAGTTTTGGCTTTTTTACCCAGTTTGTCTCATAAAGCTTTTCAGTGTTTTGAGGAGCAAATAAAGGTCTAGAGTTCTCTTTTTCTGGAGTTTTGATCACTCTCTCTTTTCTTCATGCTCACCTTTTCCTATAGACTTTACTACACACTTAAAAATCATCGAACAATTTGAAACTATCAGAAATGAAAGTAATTTCAGATCCCCAAAGGTGTTAGTTGGAAATTAGTTACCATCGTTTAACTATTTGGAGCTCACTGTATTGACTCTTAACAGTCTGGCAGTCCTCAAAGATTAAACAGAGTTTAACCGTTTCTCTTAGGTTATGCCATTCCTGGACATATACCTAAGAACAACGAAAACACATGCCCATATAAAAACTCGTGTGTGAATGTTCATAGCAGCATTACTCGCAATAGTTAAAAATTAGAAACAGCAAGTGTCCATCAGCTGATGGCGGGATAAATTAAATGTGTTATATTGGTACAGTAGAATACAGTTTAGTAATAAAATGGAATGAAGTAGCGATTCATGCTACACCATGGACGAATTTTGGAAACATTGCGCTAAGTGAAAGAATCCAGTCACTTCTGGTCAAGATGGATGCGTAGGTAAACACAGCTTGCCTCTTCACACAACCATATCAAAATTACAACTAAACTATTTAGTATAGAACAACCATCGCTCAGAACTGTCAGAAATCAAGTTGAATGGAAGTCTGACAACTACAGAATTAAAGAAACCACATCCATCCAGACTGATAGGAGGGAGGGAGGGAGATGCAAAGTGGGCTGGTCCCACACCCAGGTGTAGTGAATAAAAATCAGGAGGGATATCTCAGCCCCCCACCAGGACCCCAGCTCAGGTATCCAGTGCCAGGAAGGTAAGTCCCCATAACTTCTGGCTGCAAAAACCAGTGGGGACCCAGTCGGTGGAGCCCCAAGTCCTGGAGCCCCAAGCAGTTCCTCTTAAAGAACCAGCACACAGACTTACTCAGATTCACTCCCTCTGAGCTCCAGCACCAGGAAAGCAGCTTGAAAGCCACCAGTGGCGTACAGGGAGGAACTGAAGTGTCTGGCATTAAAGCGAGTGCTGGGGACAGCTTTCTCTCAGACAGAAAGGTGGGCAGAGGTCATTGTTCCTTCTCTGAACCCTCCCCCCACAGTCACAGAGCAGGCAGGCAGTTCCCATATCTGAGACTCCATCAACCTGGCTAACACTGTTTGCCCCGCCCTGGAGATACCCCGAGGCTCTGCCCCACCCAACTTATGGGCTCACCCAAGCTGTTAACAGTGGCTTTTCCATGTGAATGTCTGGTCTTGGCTCATGCTTCACAACTTCCTAAATTCTCTTAATAGGCAAAAGCTGGCCTCAGTGAACCCCCAGCTGCCTGTACCTCTTGCCAAGTGGCCCCAGGCCAGGCACTAGCAGTGGCCAGCCTAGGTTCACAGCTTGACTTCACCTGGGAACCTCTAAGCCCAGCACAAGTAACAGCCCTCTCAGATTGCTTTGTAGCTCATGCAGGGTGACCCCGGGAAGAGTACAGGTAGGGGCTGACCTTGGTCTGCTCTACCCAGGAAACCCCAGAGCCTGTGCACCCAGTGGATAACTGCAGACCACATCGGAGCACCACCACCCTGTCCCCACACAGCTGATCCTCCACAGAGGGCAGAGTCTGGTGGTCAGTGGTCACAGCCAGTCCTTACAGCTGGCTGACCTGGGTAAATCCCTCACATCGACCTGCCAATAGCAATCAAGGCTCAACTATAAGAGGGTGTACTCAGCCCACACAGAGGGCACATCTCAAGTACCCAGCTTGTGTGCCACTGGACCCTATAGGGCACCTACTACATTAGGCCACACTACCAAGACATGGAGTCAAAGCAGTTCTACCTAATACAAAGAAACAAACACAGGGAGGCTGCCAAAATGAGGAGACAAAGAAACATGGCTCAAATGAAAGAACAGATCAAAACTCCAGAAAAAGAACTAAACAAAATGAAGATAAACAATCTTCATTCAATCAGATGCAGAATTCAAAACACTGTTTATGAGGATGCTCAGAGAACTTAGTGAGGACCTTACCAGCATAAAAAAGATCCAGTCAGAAACAAAGGATACACTAATTGAAATAAGAACAATTTACAGGGAAACAACAGTAGAGTGGATGAAGCTGAGAATCAAATCAATGATATGGAACATAAGGAAGCAAAAAAAAACAACCAATCAGAACAAGAAGAAAAAAGAACCACCCCCCCAAAAAAAAAAAAAAAAAAAACGAGGATAGTATAAGTAGCCTCTGGGACAACTTCAAGTATTTCAACATCTGCATCATAGGGGTGCCAGAAGGAGAAGAGGAAAAAATTAGAAATCTATTTTTAAAAATAATGAAAGAAAACTTATCTAATTTGGTGAAGGAAATAGACATGCAAATCAAGGAAGCCCAGAGGGTCCCAAACAAGGTGGATGCAAAGAGTTCCTCCAAGACATATTATAATTAAAATGCCAAAGGTTAAAGACAAAGAGAATCTTAAAAGCAGCAAGAGAAAAGCAGTTAGTTACTTGAAGGGGACTTCCTATAAGAGCGTCAGCTGATTTCTCAAAAGAAACTTTGCAGGCTAGAAGGGATTGGTAGGAAATATTCAAAGTCATGAAAAGTAGGGACCTACAGCCAAAATTGCTCTACCCAGCAAAGCTATCATTTAGAACAGAAGGGCAGATAAAGAGCTTCCCAGACAAGAAAAAGTTAAAGAAGTTCATCATCACCAAACCATTATTATATGAAATGTTAAAGGAAATAATTTAAGAAAAAGATCAAAACAATGAACAATAAAATGGCAATGAATATCAACAATTGAATCTAAAAAAAACAAACTAAGCAAACGAACAGAGACAGAATCATGGATAGGGAGAGCATTTTGATGGCTGCCAGATGGGAGTGGGGTGTGGGGGAATGGGTGAAGAGGTGAGGGGATTGAGAAGCACAAATGCTTATAGAAGAGCCATGGGGATGTGAAGTACAGCACAGGAAATGGAGTGGCCAAGGAACTTAAGTGCAGGACGCGTGGACATGAACAATGGTGTGGGGATGGCCTGAGGGAGTGGGAGGTGCTGGGTGGAGGGGGGCAAAGGGGGAAAATTGGGACAACCGTAATAGCATAATCAATAAAATATAATTAAAAAAGAATCCAGTCATGTGTTCTATGATTCTATTATATGAAATGTCCAGAATAGGCAAATTTACAGAGACAGAAAGCAGGTTAGTGGTTGCCTAGGGCTTGTGGGATTGGGGCAGGTAGGGAGTGACTGCTAGCTAACGGGTATGGGGTTCCTTTGGGGGATGATGAGGATGTTCTGAAATGGGCTGTGGTTGCACAGCTCTGACTACCGCAGCGACAGCTGGATGGTGCACTGTAAGTGGATGAATTGTGCAGCACAGGAATTACCTCCAAGAAGTTGAGAGGCCGGAGTTCTGACAGTTAGTGCTCAGTAGTGGTAGTTCACAACCTCCCCACATGGGCTTACCTTCTTTTCTTTCTTTAGCTATTCCCCTTCGAATAAAAATAAAGAGAAATAAAGCTGAAAGCCTTCCTTTTTCTCTTTATTAGTCTTCATCAGCCCAAATTTCAATGCTTTCCTGACCACGCCTACCAATCATGTTCAGCATTTTTCATGTGTAACTTACATTATTACCCTTTTATAAATGTATGTCTTATGAGTGTCATTAGACATGGAGACCGTGGAGAGAGAACATACTGGGGGGTAACGTTTAATCCACGGCAGTGCCGAAGTGCATTGCATGTGCTCCGCATTTACCCCCGAGAGGGTTCCTGCCCCACAGCTAGTAAGCAGCAAGGGGAGGATTCGAACCTAGGTCCGTTCGACTCTAAAGTCTGTATGCAAGTCCATGTCCTTAACGACTCTACTGCTTTCTCTTCGTGATCTCCGCAGCTGAGGGCTCAGTGGTCTGGTCTGTGGGTTAAATATTTGCTGATTAATTGTTGTGTGTTCTGACGCCTGTCTAACTTTTCTCCTGAAACATTCCAAGAGACAGATGAAAATGTATCACTAGGGGTCTTGTATAATTGAAAGACTGCCTGCTACAAACACAAAATTTCTTTGGAATCCTGTGTTTAACTTTGAAAAATTGTGTAAATTCAGCATTTTACTCTGTGTGTGTGTGTGTGTGTGTGTGTGTGTGTGTGTCTGTGTATTCAAATATAAAATCATTCCTCCCTGCTCCCCTGACCCCAATTCCAAGTAAAACTGCTTTTGGAGTCCTGGCTCCCTGGTGTGATCCTGGCACACTGAGGTGTGTGTGTACTACTTTCAGGAGCCAATTGTGTGGCCCGCTCCTTAGTCGTACACGCTAGTCCGAACACTGCATTCCCACCACTGACCTTTCCTCCCAGCTCCAGACGCACGTGTCCACGTGCCGCCTTGACATCTGCGTCTGGGTGTTCAGTCAGCGTCACAAGTTTGCCGTGACTAGAACGGAGCTCTCGACTGTCCCCACAGCCGCAGACCTACTTTCCCTCCAGTCGCCCCCTCAGTAAATGGTCCTGTCACCCACCTAGTAGCCTCAGCCAAACACCTAGGAGTTCTCCCGTATTCTTTTTTCTACCTACCACATCTAATCCATTAGCAAGAGCTGGTGATTCTACTTCGAAGATGCCTTGAAGCAGTTCCCATTTCTCGTGTTTCCCTTGCTTTCTCTGTAGTCCGAGCCGGTAGCACCGCGTCACGCTGCAGCCACCTAACTGGTCTGCGTCTGCTCTTGCCCTTTACAGTTCTCTACCCAGCAAGATCGATCTTAAATGCAACTCTGGTTATTTAACTCTCCTGCTTAATACTCTCCAGTAGAACCCAAACTTCTTATCACGGCCTACAAGATTCTGTTTGGCTTGATTTCTCCCTGACTCTCCAGCCTCATCTCTTACCTCCCGGGTGTCATCCTGGGCACATACCTGGGTTGTGGGTTCAATCCCCAGTCGGGGCGCATGTGGGAGGCAACCAGTAGATGTTTCTCTCTCACCAGGATGCTTCTCTCTCTCTTTGTCTCTCTCTTTCTAAAAGTCAAGAAACATTTCCTCAGGTGAGGAATAAGAAAAAAAGATCTAGTCTATAGTAACAGAAATGAGCTTCACTGGGGCCAGGGATGGGAGCAGATTGACTGGGATGGCACACAAGAAAATTAGGTTTTCAGGTTATGAAAACTTTAGGGTGGTGATTACACAGGTGTATAAATTTGTCAAAAGGTACTGAAATGCACAGTTAAAATTAGTCCATTTTGCCCTGGCTGGTGTGGCTCAGTGGATTGTGCGCCAGCCTACAAACCAGAGGGTTGCTGGTTCGATTCCCAGTCAGGGCACATGCCTGTGTTGTGGGCCAGGTCCTTGTTGGGGACACGTGAGAGGCAACCACACATTGATGTCTCTCTCCCTCTCTTTCTCCCTCTCTTCCCCTTTCTCTGAAAAGAAAGAAATAAAATCTTTTAAAAAAAGAATTTTAAATTAGTCCATTTTATTATATGCAAACTATATCTCAATAAAGTTGATGAAAAATCTTCTGGTGCCTGCATGCAAGAACACTGGGGTTCTTTTGTCTTATTTACCTCCCTGCTTCTTGGGCAGATAACCTGAAATTTCAAGGTCCCCTGGCCTCCTGCTGACTCACCCTAGTCATGCTGGCATTCTTGTTTATGAATAAGTATCAGCATCTTTTGGGTCTCTTGTCTTCTATATCTAGCTGGCAAAGCATCTTTTTAATTGCAGTGCTATTGGTTATTTTCAGATGTTCTATTGGAACTTGACTAATTGGGCTTCAATGCCAAAGAATAAGTACTTCCGACAGAAGTATGGCTATTTTACAATACACCAAGAAAAGAAAATGCAGTTCATTTAGCTTGATAGGAAGACATAAACAAGTGAATATTTTAAACTTTCAGTTGTTTCAGATATGATGACTTGCGTATTTTGATTATGGTGTAGATGTACCACTTCAAAAATCTTACTCTTTATGATTTATTCTGTTCCTGTCAATTCAGAGGCTGAACTGAAAACTATCTGCACTGAGGTGTGGCGGCTAGAAGACTGTCTAATGGTCACCCTCTTGCTCTGACATTATTAGAATTTAGTATCAAGCAAGTTTTCATATTTTGATTTTTTCCCTTCACAGAATCTAGTCCTTTCTTTCTTAATGAATATGTTTTTTATTTATAAGTGATGTATACATATACCACCTTACAAAACATTTAAGCCGTATACAGAGTATGATGTGAAAATCCTCCCAAAGCTCCCTTACTTCTTGCGCCCTCCCCAGACTAAATCACGATTAAGAATTTGGAATCTACTGTATTCTTCTGGATCTTGCCCAAAGCACTTAAATGCAATATATATACAGATTCATATGAGTACTTTGTATAAGCAGAATCACCAAGACTTGTTCAGTGTGCTCATTCTCCATAGCAGGGTATCTTGGAGATTTTTCCATTTCTGTGCTTAGGGATCTCTCTCATTCTTTTTAATGGCTGTATAGTATTCCACAGAATGGACAAAACACATCCATTTAACTAATCCCACTAAATGGATATTTAGTTTACTTCTAATTTTCACTCTAACAGTCAATCAGAAAGTGAATTTAGAATAATGTAAATAATTTGTGAGGTTTTTTCCTTTATAATTTGGTTATGTAATTACTTATACTACCTTTTTAAAAAGTTTATGGGGGTGAGAAGTGCCTCTCTGATACTGTAATGTTGAGACAACACTGTTTGCAAACTTTTGCAAGACATGGGTGAATACAAGTTCTCTGCGATTGTGGCTTTTATTTATCTTCAGGGCTTTCTCAGGTGTGATTACAAAGCCATAGCAACTATAAGTAGTTAGAAAATTATCTTAAAATTTTACCTGGTCAGTTCAAAAGCATACATCTCTAAGGATTACACTAGAACCACACGAGAAGCCAGCGTTTAGTTATAGAGGGTTAATATTTTCCCATCGAGCTGGAGTCAAGCGTATGTGAAAAACGTCCCCTCCTTTCCTTCTTTTTCGCTTTGAAATCCTGTTAATATACATCATGGCTGTGGAACTTTCTGTCATCCTGTACTGATGACCAGCTGTTGCTGGTTTATTAGCACTGGAGATATTAAAAACAAATACACAAAATACCTGTTTCTTTGCATTTTCTTGTCCTGTATATAGGAAGATCCACAAATATGGAAAATTCTGATGTATAAGCAGAATTAGAAAGTTACATTTTAAGCAAAGGGGTTTGAGTATCTCAAAAACTCTCATGACATAAGCACATTTCCTCAGCTCTGCCTCTTGGCAAAGAGTAGGGGTGGAGAGCAAGCTGACATTTGTTTTAGCCGCCCAAGGAGGGCCAGACCGCCTTCCTGTTGGGTTTTGACTGCTTGCTCAGTTATGAAACAGTCTGAGGACAATTTTTAATCTCATTATGTGGCCTTGTTGTTACCCTCATCTTCCTTCCCCCCTTTCTTTTTTTGGTTTCTGATTTGTCACACACTGTAGGGTGGAGGTGTTGCAGTTGGTAGAAATTATTACATTTCCCTGGTGGTTTGAGTTGTCTTGGCTTTAAGCTTCCTTCCTCTTGGGACTATATGAAACAACCTTTTATGTCTGAGGGTTTTAACTTCTTGTTAACCTTTTAACTTATTTGATTAGATGTATTTTAAAAGAAAACCATTTCCTCTATTCAAGAATTGCTTTGGCAAGAAGTTGGAAACCCTAGAACCTTGCTGCAGAGGGACGTGTAGCTGTGTGTTATGAATGAGTGTGCTCACATCCCTGAGAGCATCTGTCACTGTCAGTGTGCAGACAGACACCTTCAGGAGGGCGGCTGTACTTTAAGGCAATGAAGCCGAAGCTTCAGAGGGCAAAGGGGAAAGTGAAGGGACAGTTAGTAAGCAGGAGACCTGGCTTACGCATTTTGTTCACTACTAACCTTGAGACATTTGACTCCCCTACCGCTTCCCCTATCGTTTCTTTGCCCCGAGTCATTAGATATTAAGCTTATTGTGGATGAATAAGATTGTGTTTATAAAAGGGCTCCAGTGTCTACCAGGAAGTTTCTTGTATGTATGTAGTATTGTCTATTATCTTTCCTCAGGACGATTCAAAGGTCCAGCTGCCTTTGATTTATCTGAGTATAGCTCATAGGACATAAGGAGTTTATTTAGTAACTCAGGAAAGATTTATTGAGTATCTGTTATATAGCAGGCATTTTGTAGGTTTGGGAAATAGAGGGGTGAACGAAATAGGCGAACTTCCCTGCCCTCATGGAAATCAGGTTTTAGCTGGGGCAACATCCACATGGGAGAGCACAAGTACAATCCCGTGACAGATAGTGACAAACGCTAAACAAAAAATAAAGCAGGAAAAGATAACGGGAGGTGGCAGAGGAGGTAGGTGGCTTAATTATTATTGTAATGAGTTTCTCATTTATTGTTTGTTTTCCATCTGGCCTTCAGACAGGCCGGGGGCGGCAACATGGGGCTGTAGCGGGTGCTGCTCCCTCACTCCATTTGCTGCCTGGCTTGCAGGTGCCCTACGGATTTCCTTTTTATTTTTATTTTATATATTTATTGTTAGAGAGAGGGGAGGGAGGGAGAAGGAGAGGGAGAGAATTATCGATGTGTAAGAGAAACATTGATCGGTTGCCTCTCACAATGCCCCAACCAGGGACCTGGCCCGCAACCCAGATACGTGCCCCGACTGAGAATTGAACTGATGACTTTTCGCTTTGTGGGATGACACCCAACCCACTGAGCTACACCAGTCAGGGTGGGTTTCCTTTTCAAAACTATGTGTAGCCCTGGCCAGGTAGCTCATTTGGTTAGAGCATCGTCCTGCAGGTTCGATCCCCAATCAGGGCACATAAAAGAATCAACCAGTGAATGCATATATAAGTGGAGCAATAAATTGATGTTCCCCCCTCTCTCTCCCTCTCTCTCTTTCTCTCTAAAATCAACTAAACATTTAAAAAGACACTGTTAAATATTAAAAATAAACAAAACTATGCGTAGTATTTGATGCATTCAGAAACAGTGTTCTGAGCCCTGGCTGGTGTGGCTCAGTGGATTGAGTGCCGGCCTGGAAACTAAAGGGTTGCTGGTTCGATTCCCAGTCAGGGCACATGCCTGGGTTGTGGGCCAGGTCCCCAGTAGGGAACATGCGAGAGACAACCACATATGGATGTTTCTCTTCCTCTCTTTCTCCCCACCCCTTCCCCTCTAAAAATAAATAAATAAAAACTTTAAAACAAAACAAAAAAAACAGTGTTCTGAGAAGGGGTCCACTGGTTTTTCCAGACTGCCAAAGGGACCCATGGCATAGAAAAGGTTAAGGATCCTGCAGTAGAGGGTCATCCATCCAAGCACATGGGATTGAAATATGTTTATTTCTCTGTTACGTTTGATATGATAATGATAAGGTAGCCTCCTCCATGTTGATTTTCCTATTATAGCTGGTAATTGTGGCTTTTCAGGTTTTCTTTAAGTGTTTTGAAGCCATCATTCATTTCTGAGGCTAGTGTTGGAGGACAGTTGTTTTTCCATTTGTGTTCTGCAGAACCTCGGGCTACCCTGAAGGCTTTCTGGAGACCAGTGGTCATTTTAAATTAATGCTTAGACCTTTCTCATCCAGATTAGTCTAAACAAGTTAGTCAGATGCCTGGCCTTGAGGGAGGCAGAAATAACGAGGGTAGATTGAGGGGTTGGTGCGCATTCTAGGCTGTAAGCAACATGGATTGTTAACAGATGCGGGAGTGGGTGAGCCGCTGATGTAGCTCCTTAGGCCTATGCCACTGAACCACTAGCAAGACCTTGCTCTGGTGCCTGTTTTCTGTATAAGGGTAAGACATTCTGAGATCGTTTCTCTTTTATTTTCCTTCTCACCCTTCCCCAGTTTTTCTTTTTGATTTCTTGAGCGTCATGTCAACTAGGAATGTAGATTAAAAGTAAAAACAGCCTTTTGATTTGGGGAGATACAGACAATTGAGTAATCAATAGAATATATTATGGTAAGTGATAGGATAGAAAGAGGCACAAGTTTTAGTGAGAACACAAAAGTGGGACACCTCCCCGAAGCGGGTGTACGGGGCAGGGGTTGGTCCAAGAAGGTCTCCAGAATCAGTAGCACCAGAACTGAGTCAAGAGAGAAGCCACAGCCTTGCTTTGCTGCTCACTGCTGCTCATTTGGTCTCTTCTCACTGCAGGGACTCCTTTGGTTTAACGCAGGGGCAGCAGATGCTCTCTGGCCCACAGCCTGCTCTTCTGTAGCCCGCAAGCTGTACCTTTCTAAGTAGTTGAAAAAAAAAAATAAATAAAAGGAATATAGTATTTTGGGATTTGTGAAAATTTATTGAAATTCCAATTCCTGTGCCCATAAATTAAACTTTACTGGAACACAGCCACACTCATTCAGGTATTGTCCCTGGCTGCTTTGTTTCTCCCTGAAATGATACAGTGGAGTGTTTGCAACAGAGACGGTAAGACCCACAAGGCCTCCGATATTTAGGCCCTTTATAGAACAAGTTTGCCCACTTCTGCTTTCATGCTTTTAATGCCCTAATGACATGCAGGGGCTGAAAAATGTTGGTAGTCAAAAGGCACGCATGAAATCCTGCTATCTTCTGCTGGCCGGCTGCAAGTTGTGCGCAGGAAACGCTTGAGACTTCTCTTTTCCTCTCTCCCGCTAAAACAGAACACACACACGCCTCAGTGCACAGTGCCAGGCACCTACATCATTCTTGTTTTGTCTATTTTGAATTTAGTTATGGGGATTTTTTAAAAATATTCCTCAAAAAGAGAGTATGTGGCACGAGTCAAAATGTGCTTGCTTGAAAGGTAGGAAATATGGGGTCCACTCCCAGCTGTACTGTACACTAGCCAAAGGACATCAGGAAAGTCCTCTAAGTTCCTTGCAGGTCTCTCTAAGTGACTGGGTCGATGAGTGAGTGAACTAGATAACCTCTAGGTACCTCTCAGCTCAGCAGAGACCGAGCGCGACTGTTGCATGGCACGGTGGGGGAGCATGCACTTTGGCATCAGACAGACCTGTGTGTGCATCTGGCTCTGTCGCTTCTACCCAGCTGGTCCTGAGCAACTTATCTAAACTCTGTGCCTCAGTTACCTCATCTGAAAATGTGGGTATGAGAGTAACCTTAGAAGAACAAAATGAGGTTGTGTTCCTAATACTCCTGGCACTACAGCGGGGATAAATAGTGACGGACAGAGACGACTCAGGGTGGTGAACACACATCACGGTACACAGATGATGCGTTATAGTATTGTACACCTGAAACCTGTATAATTTCATTAACCAGTGTCACCCCAATAAAGTCAGTAAAAAAGTAAAAAAAAAACCTCTTGGCACTAATATGTATTTAATCTAGTATAACTATAATAATTATTATCAGTCTGTGAACTCTTACTGATATTACGAGACATTTTAAAAAGCTAAGATCTCCTTGCAGTTTGTTTCCATGATTTAGTAATAGCCTATCAGCTGTGAGTTAGTTTTTGCTGATAACTGGCTTCCTAAACACTGAGTTCTTTGAAACAGAACTTTTCCTAACTGGTAAACTTTCTAGCTCACGTTTTATCTTGAGTTGACATACAAAGTATATGTCTGGCCTTGTAAACACATCCAGTCATGTTATCATTTTGCCATCCTTAAAGCAGATGATGATGCGGAGGAGATTTTACGGGTCCCATCATCAGTCCTCAATATCAGCTTTCTTCCTTGTCACTCGTTGTCAGTTATTGAGTGTTGAAGGAATAATTTCAGTTCTCCCTAGGAGGTTCGTTCTGATGAGACTTAAACCAAGGAGTTGCTAATGTTTGTTTAGCATAATTTTTGACAGTTTAGAGGTACTTAGGACACTGCATTTTCTGTCTTTGAGTAACTTTCCTTTTATCTCAATTCATAAAAGTTTATTGAATACCAATTATATACTATTTTAAGCAAACTCAATGTATGAAATAGTTGTGTTTATGATTTGCCTAATGAAAAAGATGCAGGCTTTTTTTAAATAGGCAGCTTTCCCAGTAGAATCAAGGTATTGCTGTTCGAATCACACACAACTGTATTATATATCAGTGCATAGTAAGCTAGGCAAGGATTATGTTGTGTGGCTAAGAGAAGAGGCCTTGGAGGCATACACATATTTTGCTGTGTATAATGCGCACCCACGTTTTTGGCCCAAACTTTCAAGAAAAACATATCTTTCATTTTAATTTTTTAATTCAATTATTTATTTATCTTTAGATACTTGGGGTTTTTTTGTATTATAAAGGAACTTTAGCATTTATTTTTGAACATATTATGGTACAAGAAATTTTATATAACTAATAATTACAAAACACAAGAACAGATACAAGGTATTTCAGGTACTACCCATGTATAATGCGCATCCTTATTTTTCCCTCAAAAGTTGGGGCAAAAAAGGGCACATTAAACACAGCAAAATACGGTAACGTGACTGCGGTTCAAAACCTGGCTTTGCCATGTACTCGCTCACTGTGTGTGATCTTACTTCCTCATGGGAATCGCACTTCTCAGCGGGTTGTGAAGATGAAATGAAATTATGCAGGTGAAGTGCTTAGCCTGGTGTCTGATGTACGGTAAGTGCTTTTGCATTCCTGCTGGTTTAGATTTTTTAGAGGTCTGTGCAGCGTTTGCTGTCTTTGAATACAGACTGAATCTTCCTGTCTCGGAAGCTTCAGTTTTTTGCTACCTGATATCAAATTCCAGCTTTAGTGAGCTCGTGATAGTTCCCCTTAATTTCATGGCCTCTTTCTTTTCTATACATTTACCTATGCTTTGTCTGCCTAGAACACCTTTCTTCTCATTTCTTTTTCTCCTGACTTACTTATCCTTCAAAGCCCAGGTCAAGGGACATGTCTACCGAGCCTTCCTGCACCCTCTCTGCTGTTCCTGTAGAGTCCTTCCTGTGCCAATCTCTCTCTGCCTCCCGTTGTGCTGCAGGGAACCGCTTACTTGCTGTCTGTCAGACGGGGGAGCCCCTTAAGGGCAAGGCACTGGTGCTCCGCGCTGGAAATACTGCCTGGTGGTGGGCGAGACAGGATGTTCTCAGGGCCTGTGTGCCCTGGTAGGGGAGACAGATGTTTAATAGTCGTGGTACGCAGTGCTGCTGTGAGAGGGCTTGGAGCGCAGGGGATACGGTCGGAGCTTTGGACCTGGTTTGGACACTTCAAAGAGCATTTTCCTACGGAGGTGATGTGTATTTAAGCTGAAATCAGAATGATGTGTGGCAGGTATTTAGTGAAAACAGGGAGACTGCAGGTGGAGAAAAGTGCCTGAATGGAGTGACTTTGGGCAAGTCACTGAGCCCCGCTGTGCTTGGGGCTCTCTCACTTGTGATGCGAATAGGGACTCCTCACAGCGTTGTTGCGCACACACAGACTGTCTTCACAGTCTTGTCTTCTCGTTCATGTGTCTGAAAGGGAGCGCCATCACTTCCTCCAGGCTGCTTTCAGGTCCAAGTTTATTTCGTGAATTGCTAAATGTGTGGGTCCGCTGACTGCACTTTTCCGTGTAACCTTGTTCTTGACCTGGCCTAAACCCTGTCTCAGGCTTTAATGACCGGAACAGGGCACTCTGCTCCGTTTTGTGCGTTTCAACTACAGAGACCCCACTCTGCCTCGCATTGCTGCGCGAGTCTCATGGCGCGCCGGACTTTTTAGGTCAGTGGTGTTACCAGTGAGAATGCTTTCACCTTCAAGAAACAGAAAAGCCAACCCAGTGGCTTAAACACACACACAGTATTTCCAATAACAAGAAGTCTGGAGATAGGGTGGATCCAGTGTTGGTTAATTCAGCGGCTCAAGTTCATTTTCTCCCCCTGCCCTCCCATCTTCAGCACACTGGCTCGTCCTGGCTGGCCCCCCGTGGTCTCAGGTAGTCTGTTGTAATTCCAGGCGTCACAGATAGACACCAGAATATACAGCGAAAAAAGCGGGGCTGTTTTTCCCCCATGTCTCTCTCTTTATCGTGGACATTTGGGTTGTTTCCACCTTTTGGCTATTGTGAGTAAGTCGGCTAGAGAAAAGGAAATCAAAACCTAGGTGGGTTCGTTTGCCAACTTGACACAGCCGGTGCAGACAGCGCAGGCAGGCCTGCTGGGAAAGCACCAGGCCGGGGCGAGAGTTGCTGGTTTGGGCCTTACTTCCCCTTTGACTCCGAGTCATTGGGGTGTTTCCTAGTTCTGAAACACAGCTGTGAGTCACAACAGGGTTCCAGCAGAGCAGTGACGGGAAGCAGGTTCGCAACTGGCAGACCAGGTAATCCCTGGACAAGGAAATCCCAGCGGAGCCAGAAAACTGGGTCTTGCTTTCCTTAATTGGAGCCTGACTTAGAATCAGATATTGAACTGAGAAGATAGTATTAGCCATTAGAAAAAGAATTTAAATTACTGTCTGTCCATATTTAGAATTTCTCGCAATCATTTCCACTGTATGTAACACTGAAATCCTTTGTGGTTGTCTGCTGCAAAAATGAATCTTTGACCTGGCAACTTTAAGTGCTTTTGACACCATTGGGAATTTTGAGAATTCTTAATTTAATCTGTGCTTGTCCGGGGGTGGAGGCAGGGATGAGGGAGAGCTCTCTCCTTTTGTAGTGAAGATTATGCTGTTAAGCAGAGGCCTGTGCTTCTGGAATGCATGTCACCAGGTAGTGATTATTGGCATAATAGGTCTACCTTTTATTTCTGAAGGCACTGAAGAACCAGCCAAGCACAGAGGTGAGTGGGAGGTGGCTGGCGCTGGAGGGCCCTGTAGCCGTTCGAGCAGCGCTGTGTGGCAGGTGGCAGAGGGTTTTAGCAAAGTGGGAAGAAAGAGAGGCCCCGGTGTTCTGCTGCTGACTCTAACTTCCTCTGCATAGTGCGGTGATAACGTGCCTCTCCCTGGGCTTTCGTGAGGTTAGAACATCCACTGTTCTCTTCTTCCCCATCCCAGACTGCACGGGTTGTCCCTTTAATTTAACTGATTCTTATTCTCTCTTGTGTTAATTTAGCTCTTGTCAAGCAGGGACTTGTGCTGACAAAGAAGGCCGGAAGGCCCTCCGGTTCCTTGTCTGGGCAATGTCTGCAGCCCCTTCCCCCGCGCGCTCCCGTTGTTGAGACTACAGGTCTCCCTGAAGGGAAGGAGGAGCATTAAGGAGAACCACGCTTAACTCAGCAGGTTTTTCTGAACTGAGTTTGGAGTTCTCATTGTAACCTTCCACTGAGTCACTGTTCATGTTTGTTCTGTGTACCTCCGTTTCCTGATTGGTAAAATGTGGATGGTGCTGACTGCGGAGGAGGGTTGAGAAGAACTACTGATAAAAGAGGCTGGACTGCAGCACGGCTAGAGGAGGGCCTTCCCAGCAGGGAGAGGCCCGGAGTTGCCGCCCACAGTGCTGCCTGGGCAGAGCTGGCCGTGGCGGGGGGCGAGGGGAGGCGTGCGGCTGCATTTCTTCCTTCATGAGCTAAAAATGTAATTGAGGAGACAGGACCCCACGGGAAGATGGCCATGGCTGGGGATGTGCACTGTATAGCTTCGAGTAAATGATGTGCAGATGTGATGGATAGAACCTTCTAAGTATTTCAGACAGTAACTCAAGAACTACTTTTTTCTCGTAGGAGCCCTGTAATCCAGACTCAGTCTGGTAAATGAGAATTGATGTCCTGTACTTTTATACTTTTCTAGATTAAATGAGTCTGATAAACTATAATACATATTTTTGTTTTCAATTAGTTGAGGAAAAGACTTATTTCAAAAAGTGAGACAAAAGTAGAATGTTCGGTGATATATGTGTGTATCTCCTGATAGATGTGCACAATAGCACCCGTTAGGGAGCCTCGCCAGCTCAGATAAAACCTGAGTTTGTTAAAACCTACAAATTTATAGGGAGCACAAGGGACAGTGAAACTGTTTATGTTTGGGGGGTACAATTAGCAAATTTCAAATTGCAGGTGCTTTACAGGAAAACAAACCAGTTTCTTCAACAAATAAATGATAAGGGGGAAAGGATAGAGGGGCAACCTATAGACTTACCAGATGAATGAGCCAATGTATATAGATCTGATCAGAGAAGCAAAATGAAGAAAAAATGTGAGGCGATCTGAGAAACGTGGATACCATGTATTTGATGTATTGAGAAACTTCCTGTTAATTATGTTAAGTGTGAAAATGGTACGGTGGGTGTGTTTTACAACAGTACTCTTCAGAGGTACATGTTGAAGTATCTACATGTGAAGAGAAATGGTGTGTGGGACTTGTTTCGGAGCCATCCAGGCGGCGGGGTGGGCAGGCGTGTGGATGACAGGGTCGGCCGTGCATCGGGCTGAGTGTGGATGGAGCGGGTCCGTTATAGTGTTCCACTGGGTATGTTTATTTTCCAAATATAAAATTCAACTCTTTCATTTTTAAAAATATATAAAGAGCGATATCCTAACAGATGCAAATCGAGCGGTTGCTTGGAACCTGGGGTAAGAGCTGGACGACTGCACAGGGCCCGCGGAGCCTTTGGGTGTTGGGAATGTTCCGTATCTTGACGGTGGTGGTGGTTACTTGGATGCATACTTTGAAACTCATCAAACCGTTCATTTCAAATGGGTGCATTTTATTGTATGTAAATTATACTGTACTCAACTTGATTTAAAAATTGACTTAAAAATATTAAGGGTTTTCAAGCCCTGGCTGGGGAGGTCACTTGTTTAGAGCATCACCCTGATATGCCAGGGTTGCCAGTTCGATCCCCAGTCAGGGCACATATGAGAAGCAACCAATGAATGCATAACTAAGTGGAGCAACAAATCGATGTTTCTCACTCGCTATCTCTCTCTTTCTCCCCCTTCCTCTCTCTCTAATCAATATAAAAAATTAAAAAATACTAAGGGTTTTCCCATGTTGTACACATAGTGTTAAATGGTGATTTCAGAGGTTTGATGCTGCCTCACACTGCCAGGCAGTGGGGTTCTCTGACTCCTGCTGCGTCTCAGCGTTTTCCCCTACTTAAAACAAACTTGTATCATTTGCACCTTGGAGTTTGCTGTAGCATCATCATCTTTCTTGCGGCCGTAGAGTCAACTTGAATTTTGTCATAAATTTGTTCATGTGTCTGTCATCCAAATGGACATATGCATTTGATGCTGGGAGGGATGTTCAGCCATGTCCGATGGAAAGTCATAGAACATTCACTGCGTTATAATAGTCATGGAACACTCACCGCATTACAATAATCAAGAAGTAAGTGTAAACCTGAGCCGAAAACGGTTCGATTAGGTTCCAATTTTGACTTATTTTTCATCCAGGGTACCAACCAACAAACCAGTCAGGCAGTCAGCGTTTATCAAATACAATCTTTGCACCGGCCACTGGGCTGGGTTCTGGGTTCATGAGAATGAATGTGATACAGTCCTACCCTTAAGGATGTAACTTTCCGGGTGGGAAGACAGTCGGGTTTACATACAGTTCCAGCAGCATGATCGACGCCCCGGTGAAGGTGGATGCGCAATACAGCACGGCCTCCTCCCTCCGCCCCGCCTGTTAAAGTCGGATGAGTCAGTGGAGAAAATGTCAGGCAGTGTGAACAGAAGGAACATTCCTTTTACCCCGTACATTTGGTTTTGGGTTTTTTTTTTAAGATCTCAAGTGCAGAGTTGACTTTGTCATACTGTTTAGTTTATTGAACACCACATTGACATCGCGAGACCCCTTTTTTATTATTTCCCATTATTGTCGTTTTCCATCTCTTCTACCATTCCCACTCCCAGTTCCCATTACCATCTTCTCTCATGTGCCTAATATTCATCCTTGGATGTGTTTGTATCCTTTACAGTGGTTTTCATAGGTTTATGTAAAATCCTTTACAGTGTTTTTAAAATTTATAGAAACAATGTAGCTATTATATATCTTATTAGAGCTATATTTTAAGTTATATTCATGTCAGCTACTTTATGGATTTTACCACTCGTGTCCACCACGTCTTATGTATCTGTTCCCCTAGTGAGGGACGCCTCGACTGTTCTCCATCTCCCTGCACCACGAACAGTGCTCTGATGAAAGGCCTCATGTGTATCTTCTCAGGGGCGTGTCCCAGAGTTTCTTTAGCTAAATGCCAACAAGCGTGTGTCAGGTCGCAGAGTGCGCTTGTAACTCATTTCACTAAGTATTGCATGATTGCTGCCTTCATATTCCCACCACGGGGTGCAGCACTTACTGTCTGACTTCAAACATTCGTCAGTTTGGCAGATGCGGTGTCATCTTGTTTTTTGTTTGTTTGTTTGTTTGCTTGTTTTCTTTAAAAATTTCTCTCGTTGCAGAAAGCTTTGTTGTTTCCGTTTGGTCCAGTACATGGGAGAGGGCCCCAGGATAGTTAAAAGGATGCTTAGTGGTTTCAGGGGTTGGCTCAGGCAAAAGGCAGGCACCGCAGGAATGCAGAGGAGTCCCTCAAAGGCCTCTCGTTCCGAAGTCTCCTAGTCCTGCTCGAGGGTGAGCCTTTCAAAGGGACACTCCCCCAGCCCAGCCTGCAGAGGTGAGTCAGGTGTCGCCCATCTTGATGAGTTTCGCCTGCTCATCCAGGACATGGGTCTCCAGGAGGTCACGGAGATAAGGGTCTGTGTGGGTAGAACCCAGGGCCTGCAGATCCGAAAGGGCCTGCCTGGTTCAGGTTCTTCTCCTGACAGTGGCAGCTTCCATGGCGCCCTGAGTTTTACCCCACTCATCTTGGCAAGGCTTCAGCACGCCCTGGAAGAGAATGCAGCCACTGTGCTGGTTTTGCATCTTTAAGAGATGCTGGGCTCCCTCGCCCTTCTTGGCCACCTCGCTGAGGTGGCCCACCGCCTCCAGAGCCACACCGTCGAGGTGGAAATAGCAGCCCAGAGAGAGGTCGAGGTAGGGGACCCGCAGATGCAGGTTGACCAGGCAGTCGATGGCGGCCTCCACCTCGTAGAACAATTCTGACAAATTTGGCAATTCATGGTTGCTCGGCAATAAGGAATTAAGGTAAAAAAACAAACAAACAAACAAAACGGTGTTGGCTGGTCTTAGAGGCCAAGGTTCTCTAAGACCTGGCTGAGATGGTTCCAAAGGTGGTGACTAGAAAAGAGGTTGGGGGTGGTTGGAGGCTGGAAGAAGGGGTGTCCCTAAACACTGCAGAAGCAAGAGACAGATCCAGGGGACCACCGAGGGCACTGCCTATTTTGTTTTAAGTCATGTTTCCTTGATTACTAGTGAGGGTGCGGGTCTCTGTATAACCTGGTTAGTCTTTGCGTTTTCCTTTTATGAATGACCTAGTCGTATGCTTTTCTTATTTTTCCCAGTGAAGGTCCTTATATGTCTAGGTATCAATCCTGAACCGGTTATAAACGTTGCACGTGTTGTCTTCCGGCACTCACCCGTCTGCTAACCGTGTTCGTAGTGGCCTTTACCCAGCAGAAACCCTGTTTGGATCGTCATCTCCGTCTCTTCTTTCAAGTAAAGAAATTGTGCTTCTGTCTCGTTTTGTTTTTTAAGTATGTTTTATTGATTATGCTATTACAGTTGTCCCATTTTTTTCTCTCCTTTATTCCCCTCTACCCTGTATCCCCCCTCCCACCACCATTCCCCCGCCCCTTAGTTCATGTTCTTGGGTCATACATGTAAGTTCTTTGGCTTCTCCATTTCCTATTCTGTTCTTAACCTCCCTCTGACTATTTTGTACTTGTACCTACTATGCTTCCTATTCCATGTACCTTTTAAAAATTATGCTTTTTGATGTCCTATTTCAGAAATCTTTCCCCACCCTTAAATCACTAAAAAATTCTGTATTTTCTTCTAGTTAAGAGAAACATTAGTTTTATAGATGTCTCTTAAATTTACATTGTCTCCAGCTGGATTGTTCCGTTGATCTCTAAATGTGCTCATCTACCGCCTACCTGGTAGCCCCATCGGCACATCCAACTGATACCTCACATTCAGCCTCGCTGAAGCAGATATCTTCATTTTATCCCTTATTCATCTAAGTAAATGGGCACCACCGTCCACCCTGTTGCTTAAGCCGACAAGCTAGGGCTCATCTTTGCTTCTTTCCTTCTTCATGGTCTCCCCATATCCACTCTGTCAGCAAGTCCGTTCTGTACGTTCAAACTCCAGAATCCGTCTCAAACCTGTGCCTGTTTTTCAGCTTCGCCTGCCACTCCCCTAAACCAAGTCAGCACCGTCTGCCTTCTGGACTCAGGCAGCGGCCTTCCCAGTGGCCCCCACTGCTCTCCCTCCAGCCTCTCCGAATTGTTAGTAGGCAGAGTCCCCCTTCCCAAACACTAGTCAGAGCACGTCATTTCCCTGCTTAATGAAAACCTCCGATCCACCTCTGGTCACCTCTGTCTCAGCACCAGCGGTACTTGCCTCTCTATTCCCTCCTTGTCCTGCTTCAGCCAGTAGGTCTATTTTTTTGTTCCATAACAAGTCTGTTTCCACCTCCGGGCATTTGCTCCCTTACCCAGAATGTTCTGCCCCTGGCTGTTTGCATGGCTGGTTCTTGTCTTTCAGTCTTAGCATTCCTTAGCACCTCAGTGTAGCCTTCCCTAACCGCTCAGAATTAGGGCCCTGGCCCCATTGTCCTCTCTGTGTCTTGTTTTTCAGTAGTCGTTATTACTCTCCGATGTTCTGTTGTCTGTTTATTGTATGTATTCATTGTGTCTCACTGCCTCCATCCAGCTTTGCAGCTGGCTTTGTGGAGTAGGGCACTGGGTCTGCTTCACTCATGGCTGCTTCGGGTTTGCAGCTGTGCTCTAGGACGCGGTAGCAATTAGGAACCATTCTGAATGAAGGAATGGGCTTCAGAGTCACTGTCCCCTGCCGCCTGGAGAGTCGGTGCTGCCAGCTGGAGGAGAGGAAGGCAGCTGTCTTTTCAGGGCCTGGGATTTGCGTCTGGTTCTGCCGTTTCACTGGTTTTGAGACCCTGAGCGAGTCACACACCTCCCCTAGGTGTGTTTGTCATTTATAGAGTGGAGATAACAACACGTACAGTTGTTGGTGTAAGGAGTAAATGAGGTCACTTACGAGAACACCTGGCAGATGCCCCCAGCAGTGAGTGCCCCGCCTGTCTCTCAAACCCTCTCTCCCAAAGCTGCCTCCCTGATGCGGAAAGGTCTTTACCCCCTCTGGGCCACCTCCTAAACCCCGAGCATCTGATGTAAAAAACGGTGTTTGTAACAGGTTTGTTGTGTTAAGGAAATTTTAAGGTAGTATTACTAAATTGCACAGGTGAATAACCATTCTTGTCCACTGTGGGAACAGGTGAAAACAACTAGCAGCCAGGGATGTCACTTAATGACAGTGCGAGTGGCATTCCGTGTTGTCTAAACCCCGAAACCTGTTTTTATCCTCTCTCTCTTCTCCCCTCCCTGCATCTCCTTCAGCCTTCCTGTCTGTCTTCACGCGCAGCCGCTGGAGGCCACATTGTTGACCGACACTTAGGGCTGAGGACGTTGCGAACCCCAGTACAAGTCATCAGAACAGCTAGTGGTGCTCAGGGTTTTTAATACGTGTCAGGAGATGCCTTAGATTTGCTTGCCAGCCGGTTGGAGGTCTGAGAGCCACGCAGAGGCTCTCAGACAGATTTGCTTGTATGTATTGTCCAGGCTCAGATATTTGCCAGACCTTTTTGTTAAATGCACCTTAAAGCAGTTCTTTCTTCCTTCTTCTTCCCCATGATGACTTTAATTATTTACAAAAGTGTCTAATGGGACCAGTAAGAGTTATACCAGTATACTTGCCCTGGTTAAGTGTGATACTAAGCAAGACATTTAACTTCCTTCTTTTTCTATATACGTCTATATACATCTGAAATTATATACATAGAAATTATTCTAATTTCTCAGTGATAGGAGAAGCTAGTTTAATATATCCATAAAACATACTTATTCCCGAAGTGTATATAAATTGTTCCAGGTTGTTACCTCTGCCTGGGCCTGAAAATCCCTATTCATTTAATTCCTTTATATCCCAGCTGGGCCGGGGGGTCTCCACCACACCACAAGCTGGCCATCCTTTCTGCTGAGGTCAGAGCAGCCAGGGCTGCATGAAGAAGTTTCTTCAGCTTTCTCTGGCCTTCCTTAGTTTTGAATACCAAGTGACACTATCTGTCATTGCCCTTGCTGATTTGGATAAGCAAATATAGAAGCAGATGGCAGATAACGGATTTCATTTGTTTTTAATGATCTTTTTTCTCTGTGAACCTGGCTGTGAAAACATTTCTAATGGTTTATAGGTTAGTATGGTATTTCCCAACGTGGGACTATCCAGTTCGACACTCCTGCCTGTGCCCTGGCTACAGCCACGTTGTCCTGGGCTGATGGTGCCCCCTGATGGCCTGTAGAGAAACTCAGCCGCGTGGCATCCTCTTTCCCCCACTTCTATGGGGGCTTCTCTTTCTGCGCCATAATTTACACATTTTTACTCTATTTTGCATTTAGGTATTGATGCTTGAAATAATCCATTATCTCCTCTTGGAGCTTATTTCTTATTTATTGCTACCTCATAAGTATCTTATTTCTTCTCCTTATTCATTCTTTTCATTATATATTTTTGAACTGAAAACTTCCCCCAGTCACGGCTAAAAGTACTTAGTAGCACATCCTTAGTAGGGTGAAAGGAAGCACTAGACTTTGAAGTGAAAATAGAAGCCAGAACAGACACATGCTTGCTGACTTCTAAAGTTTCAGAGACACCTAGGGAGTTCCCTTCAGAGTCTGCACGGATTTCGTTAGCCTTCCCAGCCTTCCCCAATTGCATTCGGTTGCCTTGAGCATTAGACTTCAAGACAGATGAAACAGTGCTGAATTTTATTTTACTTTATAAATCTAGCGTCCAGTGTCTCTGAGCCATTGTGGGTTCAGCATGCACGGGTAAGCTGGCTTTCCTTCCCTCCTGCTCTGTATTTTTAGAGCTACCTTAGATTCTCCCCAACTGACTTGCAGACTAGCTTCCGGAATACAGCTCATGTGTAAGTTGTACCTCGCAATGTTTGTGCTTTTTAGCTCGTTCTCAGACTGTAGTGAAAGTGACCGTTGTTACCCAGGTGTCTCCCATGGGTTATGGCTTACGGGTTTTACATAACAAAGACTCATACTACTGAAACCTCATACTTAACCTTCCACCCTCATTCATTCTCAGAACTCTGCTTTTGCTTTCAGTAATGGAGTAGCCTGGGGCGGGTGGGGGCTGGGCGAAGCAGGATTATCCCACCCTACCACCACAAAAACTCAAAATCCCCTGAGCACAGGAGTCATGATTCAACAGATCATTCAGACCAGCCCCCGTGCCACCCCCAGAGAACACTAGGTACTTAAAATAAAAAGTTAATGTCACATCCAGATGAGCATCACAGAGCAGCCCTGGGGCTATGGGGACAGCTAGACAGGGGTGGGATGACTGTGCCTCTGGCCTGACTGGGTGAGTTGGGAGCAGGAAGGTTTGCTCATGGGGTGGCTGATTGCTGCCCCCCGTAGGGGGGACCTGCACCCTGCTTCCTCCTTGCCCCCTAGCCCCTGCCATGCCTGCCTTGGCCCATACCTCTGCAGCTCCCCAGGGGCCCAGACTGGGAGGCTGGGGTCTTGGTGTATGGCCCTTGCTTGACTTAGCCTAACCTTGGGGGACAGTCCAAGGGTTGGAGGGTGGGTACAGGCTGCTGGGTTATCTGGTGCCTTTGGGAGCTTTGTTGCTGGGGTGTTGACCCCTGTAACCCCAGAGCCCCCCACCTCTACCCCAGAAAAGCCATTGGGCTGAAGAATCACCCTGTTCTCTGCTCCACGCCCCTAACTTGGCTTGGAGGAACAGTGCTGGGAAGGAGAGCATTAGGCCGGTGGCCCACACAGCCCTTCTATGGAGGGTAGGGGTAGAGGGGGCTGCGGTGGCAGCAGCCAGGTCCAGAGTTTGGCCTAATGCTTCTTTCCCTGGGGGAGGCCCAGAAAGTGGGCTGTGTCTGGGGCTTGTTAAAAATACAGCCCCTTCCCCCTGCACACACGGGACAGGTGCAGGAGTGTTGAGATTGGTAACGAGGTGCGCAGCAGGTGGGGCAGTGGCCTCGAGGGCTGTCCTGGAGCGGTGAAACGGAGGAGGGCAGAGTTGACAGCACTGGAGGCCATTCCTGCTGGTGCTACGTCTGTGAAGCCCTTCCCCAGTGCCTTGTGTTGCATATACTTTTTCATACTAATGGGTGACGGTTGGCCAAAGGAGACCTCCTCAAACCCAGGCTGACCCAGCCTGTGTTTTCCTGGAGGGGACCTAGTCGGTTCCCACCCTCCTACCTAGTCGGTTCCCACCCGCCTCTTGGTAGGGAGAGGGTGTGGGGGAAATACTTCAGGTCTCTGGAGCATCCCTCACCTGTGGGGGCTCCTTGGGAGTCTCGGGGGGAACATGTATTCCCACTGGGGTCCATGGGATTGTGTCTCCCCTACCAGGCTCTCTGGGAAGCCTGTTTTCCTCCCAGGTTCCTGGGAGTACTTACGGTGTGTCAGGCTTAGGCCATTAAGGGGGGTGATCGCTGAAGCATGCCTGGGAAGGGATGTTCCTGGCCCTCCTTGCGTCTTCACGCTGGAGAGTCTCTGGCCTGCAGCACTTTGGGAACTGACTGGACAGCTTTGAGTTGTTTTTTTTCTCTTAGGGGCTCTGGAGTGCCTCTGTCTCCTGGGGGTAGGAGGGCTCATGTTAGCCATGAGAAAGTCTCTTTGGGGGCTTCTCCATGCAATACTTCTCTGGGAGGCGGGACTATATCCCTCCCTCCCTCTGTCTCTCTCTCTCTCTCTCTCTCTCTGATGGAGGAGTGGGGTCAGGGAGGTGGGATTTGGCTGTGTCAGGTGCGTGGTTTGTACCAGTTCCCACGGCCTTGGCCTTGCAGCTCCTGGGAAGGGCCCCTGCCTGGCCCCCACCTCACCCCCGTGTCTGGCACTGCCAGCATGATCCCGTTCATTGGTAATGATTTCTGTCTTTCTCTTTCTCTGACTTCCCCTCCACCCCCTGCAGTTCGGTTTGTTGGCTGAGCTGTCAGCAAAAAAACGGTGTAAAATTATTCCTGAGCTTTACAATGGAAGTGTAAAACCTGGAAAAAATATAAAAGTTAAGAGTAATAAGCATCATGGTTCTTGCTCTTTTTGGTGCTGTGAGAACCTGTCATTATTAGATTTCATGCTTTTAACTTTTCAGAGCTGATACACACTTTGGGATAGAATTGCACAATTTTAGAGTTTGACGGAACCTCGGTGATGATGTAGCTTATTTTTCCCATCTAATGTGATTTTCTCTTCCAAAACCTTCTTTAGAGGTTGGCTGTTTAGCCTTGGCCTGCATCCATTTGTGGACTCTCCTAATACTTAGAAGGTTCTTCTGTATGTTCAGCTGACATTCAACTCATGGGAATTTCTACCATCAATCCTGATTCAACCATTTATAGCAGCAAACGGCTCGGTATTTCCACTCTCACACATGCATGCCCTTCTGCTGTTGGGCAGCCCTCAGCCTCCTCGTCTCTCCAGGCAAGCTTTCTCTCAGCTCGTTGGTCTGTTCCCTTTTTTATGATTTGGGAGCTTTTGTACAATAAAGAAGATAGCCCCTCTGTCTTTGACGTAAGTTGTAAAATTTCTCCCCATTTTGTCAGTTGTCTTCAGACTTCGTTTACAGTGAGTGGTGTTTTACCATGCAGGTTTTTTTCTTAACGTAGTGAAATTTATCGATT
This sequence comes from Trachops cirrhosus, assembly GCA_028533065.1. Lineage (NCBI taxonomy): Eukaryota > Metazoa > Chordata > Mammalia > Chiroptera > Phyllostomidae > Trachops > Trachops cirrhosus. Next base: position 4,067,003 of record CM052543.1, on the reverse strand, counting down.
TTCAAAAATGACCTCTGCATTTTGTATCCCTAGATACAATAAAATTCAGGATTACTTTTTATCCTTAGGAAGCCCTCCTCCACTTAGAGGTTATTAAAAAAATATTTTTCTCATATTTACTTAAGTACTTCAATGGATTTGTTCTTGTGTTTAAATCTCGGTCCTTCTGGAATTTATCTTGGTATAAGAAGTAAGGGTTCGGATTTATCTTTTTTTCCAGCTAGTATCCAGCTACTCCAACACCATTTATTAAATTACTCATTTTGTCCTGTCGCTTTGAAATGCCATTGTGTTAGGTTCCTGACACAGCTTTGGGTCTGCTCCCGGGACTTTTTCATGTTTTGCTGCCAAGCAAACCCTTACAACATCTTATGCCTGTTACTGAGTTTTTTGGCCTAAATGTAAAACTTCTTATGTACTTAAACATGCAGCCTGTCACCTAGCCTGTCACCTAGCCTGTCACCTAGCCTGTCACCTAGCCTGTCAGGATGGATTAACTCTGACACTTCCTGCACCCGCAGCCTCTTGCTCTGTGCCACCTGCAGGGTAGTAAGCATCTCTTTTATGTCGTTATCCAGGCCACTGATTTAAAATGCTGGCCAGGTCGGGCTGTCCTTTGGACATCAGTGGAGAGCCGCTTCTCGCTCTTTCTGTGTCAGAGATGCAGTGGGGGGGAAAGAGCTTAGACTGTTAGGGTCAGCTGAAAGACTTTGTTGGGCATCCCTTCTGTTCATTCTTTCTCAAACTGTAACGTACGTAGGCATAACCTGAGAATCCTGTTAAAATGCAGGTTCTGCTTCAGTAGGTCTGGGGGTTGGGCTGAGAGTTTTTTTTTTTTTTAAGATTTTCTTTTTAGAGGGGAAGGGAAGGAGAAAGAGAGGGAGAGAAACATCAATGTGTGGTTGCCTCTCATGCCCCCCTACTGGGGACCTGGCCTGCAACCCAGGCATGTACCCTGACTGGGAATCAAACCAGTGACCCCTTGCATCACAGGCTGGCGCTCAATCCACTGAGCCACACCAGCCGGGGCTGAGAGTCTGTCTTTCTAATAAGGCCCTAGCCAGGGGTGTCCAACCTGTGTGGTCCAATACAAAATCGTAAATTTACTTAAAATATGAGTTTTTTGTTTGTTTGTTTTTGTTAGTGTTTATGTGTTTAATGTGTAGCCCAAGACAACACCTCTTCTTCCAGTGTTGCCCAGAGATGCCAAAAGGTTGGGTACCCCTGCGTGAACATGGTAGCCACCTTCACTAGAAAACCCCAGATCCATGAGCGGTGTTTGTATCTGGGATGCCGTCACTGAGAAAACAAAGTGAATCACAGGTGGGAGTTTATCCTACCTTGACTCCAGCTGTATGGCTTGACTAGAAATTCTACTGTTGACAGGGAGATCAGGTCCATCTGTCTAGTAAAGAGGCTATTTTTTCTGATGCAACTTTTTAAACTGAAGTCAGGTGATTCTGTTAATGAAAATGTTGAATAATAAGGCTGATTTCCCTCCCAAGCAGTATTAGATTATGGTATTGTCAAGAGTCTTGCGATTGAATTACCTTCCTGTAATCAATCCCGCCTTATCAGTTAATGCTACTTGTAATGGACTGCTGGCTTCCAAAGACTTTGTGTGGATTATTTAAAACCCCTCGCCAGTTGTCTGGAAGAGGCATGTCTACATTCCTCAATTAGTGCGTGCCTCAAGCAAACACTTGTGTGGCTGGCTGGTGCTGGGAAGGTGTCTGGAGCAGCTGCGGGGCACAAAGAGCTGCCCTGTGTGTGGGCATCTACGGCTGACCCTTCCCTGTGTGTGTGGGCGTCTACGGCTGACCCTTCCCTGTGTGTGTGGGCGTCTACGGCTGACCCTTCCCTGTGTGTGTGGATGTCTACGGCTGACCCTTCCCTGTGTGTGTGGGCGTCTACGGCTGACACTTCCCTGTGTGTGTGGACGTCTACGGCTGACCTTTCCCTGTGTGTGTGGACGTCCACGGCTGACCCTTGCCTGTGTGTGTGGGCGTCCACGGCTGACCCTTCCCTGTGTGTGGGTGTCTACGGCTGACTTTTCCCTGTGTGTGGGCGTCTACCGCTGGCCCTTCCCTGTGTACACTCAGCTGGACTGGATCTGGCTGCCTTGGGGTCATTGTTAGTGCAGTTTTTCTCTTCTTCGTGTATACCTGTCAGGTTGTACCACCAACCCAAGGAAACACGAATGAAATTCAACTCGCCATGAGGTTTGCCCTGATTTAATGTAATTCTCAACTTGGGCAGCCATTCGCTGTCGGAGACTTTTGGGGCGGGGAGCGTTTTAAGAAGTTTGAAGTGATGTACAAGTAATTTAGGATGAATCGTTAACTTGCAGTGTCAAATAATAATAATATTGAAAAATGCTTTTAATTTTGGGAGATTTATAGACATAGATCTAGGAGCCAGAAATTCTTGAACTTTGATTCCTGTTTGCCTCTTACCGATAACAAACTATATTTAGCTTTTCCTGATGTGGGTTCTTATCAAGGAGTGGGAAGGCGAACAAACAGTAACAGTAATACCTGCCTGCCGAATGGCCGGAGTGGCCACGCGATACTTTGCAGTTTCAGTAGGGCAAGGTTCAGCAACAGGAGACAGTGCTACTCTGAAAAACTGTATTGTGTGGGGAAGAGAACAGGTCTGTTAGAGCTAGGGGAGTAAGTCTTGGGTTGGATTTTGTACACACAGATACAGAAATCAGGTGGCCAGCTTTCAGTGGCTTACAGTCGACTTCAGACACGAGCCAGTAGCCCGCATGGCCTGCAGGGAAGGAAAACAGACACAGCCAGGCAGCCTCTTTCCTGACAGGGTCGCGGTGAAACCTGCCCGGTACTTGGATAAAACGTGAAAGAAACTGTCATTTGGTTGACCTTTACACCGGGTCGAGTTCTTCTGAAACCATCTTGTAGCCATCTTTTAGAAAGTTGTATCTTGCTTTCTCAAGACCTAGAAGTGCGTGGTATAATAGCTTAGGAAGACAATCATTTTTCCTTATGGTCTCATTGAACTTATAATGTAGTTTTATGTCATGTGACTGAGTGGTAGACTTGAAGATGAAAGATTTAAAAGTAACTGAGGACAGAGGCAGGACTTTGGTGGGTGGAGTGAGGAAGTCAGCAAAGCTCTCCTCAGAAACAATGATACACTGGACAGAATTGTCAAAACCAACCATTTTGGGGCTCTGGAAATAGAACGAATGCAAACGACAAACTGAGAAGCATTTATCCAAAAGAAACTGCTGAACTTCACGTAAGAACAGTGGGAGTTTTTGACGTCCTGGCCTGGGACTACTCTCTTCACCCCCATTAGTCTGGTAGCTCCCTCGGGGCAGGGCAGACCACGGAAGCTCCAGACGTGGCCGCTAGAGGGAGCACACTTGATTTGGAGCAGAAGATGAAAGCCCGTGCCTACCGGCATCGTCAATAAGAGCAATGATCCCGGTAGCAGCCGAGCAGGGCAGCTCTGGTAGCCTAAATAGCTGTCCCAAATAGCTCCAGCAACAGACTGGCGGACGAGCCAAAACTTCAGCGACCCTAGAAACGACACGGGCATAGAAAGGCTTGAGAAGCTCTCTACACGTTGCTGCTGCCGAGAAGCGTGTGCACACGTGTAAGTGGGGCCGGAAAGGGCCCAAGCTCTCCGCATATCCTGGCTGGCTGAGTAAATATAAATATGCAGAGGGGATGCACCAGGACCCAGCAGAAAGTAAAAGCTGGGGCAGACCTGAACTTTGTATTCCACAGCCCCTACGCAGATCCCCGCGCAGAGGCTGGAAGTCTAGCTGGCTCAAGATGTGTGAGCGTAATCTTTAACCCATTAACAATTATTGGCTGATCGCCGAACTGTGCAGACACAGGGGCAGCCCCCAGAAGGTCAGGTTTAAACGCATAAACAAGAATTTTAAAAAAGCAGCCGAGTAGAGACATCATGGCTGCCCACCATGGGGGAGACAGATTCTGCAGATCTAGTCCAGGGACGCCACTAGCACGGGCCGGTGCCCGCTCGATCAGTGCAGATTGTAAAATGCCCATTGGGGGGGACGGGGAGAGAGGGGGCACGGAGGTATATGCTCAAAGGCTGGTGACCCACGTGCAGTTTTTCCTCAGCTTTTTAAAGTCATCCTTTCTAGAGGTTTATGGAAATGTCTCTTTATATTCCAAAGTAAATTAGATCTTTTTCTACAGTGTACCATTAATACTTTGTAAACACACACACACAGACACCTTTTAAAAAATTACTCATAGCGTGACACTAACTGTGGGTACTCAGTCTATAAGCAACACTTAACTTTTACTTCCATTCTACTTACATTCTACCTTCTATGTTCCTCTTCTGTTTTTTTTTTTAAATGTCTATTTAGTACATAGTAAAAATCTTTGGGGACAAAAGTGATCTTACTCATATTGATTAACTTCTACCCATCCCATTTCCCTGTTCCTTTTATGAATTGCACGTAGGGAACCATCTATGTGTATTTGCACTCTGTTAGAGACATAGGAATAGTGATTCCATACAGCAGTAGGAATTAGACACTGTAATCTGTAGTCCAGTTCTCCACAGTTTTTCTTTCTCCTCCCCCACAGTAGCCATTATGCCCATCGGAACAAAACCCGGAGCAAAGAGGGGCTCCACTGCCCGCGCCCTCCAGTCACCAGGCACAGAGCGGACCGGGTCGTGGTGGCTCCTGGGCAGGAAAAAGGCTCATTTTCTAGGATCAGAATTCCAGTTCATAGCTTCTTTAATTTGGGACCTGGGCTATTTTTCTTTTATGTTTTTTTTTCTTTTCATGAAAATAGAAAACTCAGCCCCAAGCCTTCTTATTACATGTGGCACATGGACTGTTTGACTTAATAAATTTCTAAGGACAATCAAAACTTTACCATTGAGATGTTATTATTCATTATTTTAAAACTTTTACTTATAAATGTTTTGTATGTAACACTATGCATTTAAAGATAAGATGTTATTTTAAAAATCTTAAAAGTACATTTACTTGTAAACTGGATTGGAGGAAGTTTCCAATAAAGAAGGTAGATTGAGGTAGGTGCTCAAATCCTCCCACAGATAACACTGAGAAAGTCTGGACAAAATATAACAACCTACTAAAAGTGTTCAAAAACAGCAGAAGGAGAGTTGACTCCTAAAAAATTACCATTGGAAGGAGCAGGGCTTGGAAGTTTGTGACTCTTTTTGCCAAAAGTTTTGCCCCAGACCCCATGGTGGCTATAGTAGAACGAAATGACATTGGGAAACTGCAGCCTTGTAGATCAGAGGGCTGGAGAGCAGAGGTCAGGGGTAGAGGAACAGCTGGAGATTTAAGAGGGCAATCCTGGAAGCCAGAGAGGGCTGCAAAAAGGGTGAGGCCCAAAAACTTTGCCTAAATCCCTGCTGGCTGATTAGTCAGGGTTCTGCAGACAAACAGAGCCAACATGATGTAAATGAGATTTATTGTAGGAATTGGCTTATGTGATTATGGAGGCTGGGAAGTCCCACTGTGTGCAGTCTGCAGGTTGGAGAAACGGGAAAGCTGCTGGTATAATGCAGCCTGAGTCCAAGGGCAGGAGAATCGGAGGGCTGATGGTGTAGTCCCAAACTGAGTCCCAGAATGCTGACGTTGGAGGGTAGGAGAAGATGGGCGGTTCAGCTCAAGCAGAGAGAGAGCGAGCAAACTCTTCCTTCCTCCACCTTTGTTTCTATTTAGACCCACAAAGGATTGGATGACTCCCACCCACACTGGGGAGGGCCATCTGCTTTACTCAGTTCACCAGTTTAAATGCTAATCTCTTCCAGAAACATTCTTACGGACACACCCAGAAATAATGTTCGACTGGCTGTCTGGGCACCCGCTAGCCCAGTCAAGTTGACACATAAAATTAACCATCACAGCCATTAAATTACAAATGTGCAGGGAGACCCCAGTGGACCCAGCAAAACAAAAATAAAAACCAGCTAACTAAACAAACAAACAAAAACAACAGGCGAAGGCAAGAGAGGTATCAGTCCTTGAAAGGCAATCTTACACTATCTGAGAAGTGTAAGTTTGATGCTTTTTGTTTTTTTTAAACTGCGTGCATTTCTAAACTGCACTGCTCAGGCAATAGTGAGCTAGAGCCTATTGGCTTTGCAAGACAGACCCTGACGTGCAGAGCAGCTGGAAAATTAGAGGCAAATCACAAAAACACAAAAATCACAGGGTGTGAGCCATCAAATCTGAGTATAAGCGGTCCAAATCTTTGGCTGTCTGCCAAATTACACAGGTGCAGGGGAGACCTCAGTTAGCTGGCCTAAAAAAGCAGCTAGAAGCTACAAGAACTAAGCAGATTTTTTTTTTTAAAGAGAGAGAGGAAGGGAGGGAGAAAGAAAGATAGAGAAACCTTGATGGGAGAGAGAAACACTGAACAATTGTCCCTCACACACCCCCAACTAGGAACCTGGCCTGCAACCCAGGCATGTGCCCTGACTGGGAGTTGAACCAGTGACCTTTTGGTTCTCAGGCCAGCCAGGGCTCAAAGGGGAAAGGGAGGCAGAGGGAGAGGGAAACACCCATCAATTGCCTACCATATGCACCCACTGGGGACCAAACTCGTCACCCAGATTTGTGCCCTGAAAGGGAATTGAACCCACAACTTTTTATACAGTACCAGGATGATGCTCCAACTAACTGAGCCACTGGGCCAGGCCAGGGCTAAATAGTTTTAAAATAATACCATGTTACTAACTGTGATTATTTGATACAGGTTAAGAGGTCTTTGGGTTCTTAGCACCCTTGGCTGACACCAACCAAGAATCACCCCCTTGAGCTAGGGAGGGCTCCCCCTCTTGGGATATGACTGCACATTTGTTTTTTCCTCTTTTTATTGAATTATAAAAGATCTATTGACTTTCTGATGTGAAAGGTAAGAATTTAATGCAAAACCCTTTATTTTCTTCCTTCCTCCTCCCTCCAGTATTTGGAAACTATATTTTCAATTTTTTGTTGTTGCTAACTTTTGTAACTTAAATTGTTTTAATTTATACTTCTATTTCTGGTTCCACTAATACCAGTACCTTTAGTTTTTCTCCCTCCATCTAAAAATTGAACATAGAGGTGCATATGTCTTTTTGAATTAGTATTTTTGTTTTCTTCGGATATATACCCAGAAGTGGAATAGCTGGGTCGTGTGGTGGTTCTGTTTTTACTTTTCTGGAGAACCTTCATGCTGTTTTGCACAGAGGCTGCACTGGTCTGCAGTCCCGCCAGCAGTGCCCAGAGGTTCCCTGTGTCCACATCCTTGCCAGTACTTGTGTGTTGTTGTCTTTCACCAATAGCCAGTCTGGTAGATGTGAGGTGGTACCTCGTTGTTGTTTTTATTGCCCTGGTGACTAGTGACGTGGAGCGTCTTTTCACGTGTCTTTGGGCCATCTGTTATGTTTGGAGAAGTGTCTGTTCGGGTCCTATACACATTTTTAAATGGGATTGTTTTACTGGTGTTAAGTTGTATAAGTTCCTTATATATTGTGGATATTAACCCCTTATTGGATCAATCATTTGCAAATATCTTTTCCCATTCAGTGGGTTTTGGTTTTGTTGATGGTTTTCTTCACAATGCAAAACCTTTTTATTTTCAGTTTAATGTAATCACACTTATTTATTTTTGCTTTTGTTGTCCTTGCCTGGGAAGACATATATATGTGTGTGTGTGTGTGTGTGTGTGTGTATATATATATATATATATATATATATATATATATATATATCTTAGGCTAAAAAATATATATATATTACTTAGGCTAATGTTAAAAAGCTTTTTTTCTAGGATTTTGATGGTTTCTGGTCTTAAGTCTTTAATTCATTAATTTTGAGTTTATTTTGTGTATAGTATAAAAAAGTCATCCAGTTTATTTTTTATTTACTTTGCATGTAGTTGCCCACTTTTCCCAACAGCATTTATTGAAGAGACTATCTTTTCCCCATTGTGTATTCTTGCCTCCTTTATCATAGATTAATTGACCATATGAGCATGGGTTTCCTTCTTGGCTGTCTGTTCTGTTCTGTTGACGTCTGTTTTTATGCCAACGCCATACTGTTTGGGTACTATAGTTTTCTTGTATAGTTTGCAATCAGGAAGCATGATACCTCCAAGATTGTTCTTGTTTTTCGAGATTGCTGTGGTTATTCAGGGTCTTTTGTGGTTCTATATAAATTTTAAGATTATTTGTTCTAGTTCTGTGAAAAATGTCATTGGTATTTTGATAGGGACTTACTTTGTTTTCACAACTGCATAGTGGTCCATCCTATGAATATATCATAATTTATTTAACTAGTCCTGTGTTGATGGATAATTTAGGTCTTCCAGTCTGCTTTTAGAAACAACACATATCTGGCCCTGACCAAGTGGGTCAGCGGGTCAGAGCATTGTCCCCATAAGCCAGGGTGTGGGTTTGATCCCCAGTCAGGGCACATGCAAGAATCAACCAATGAGTGCATAAATAAGTGAAACAACACATCTCTGTCTCTCTCCCTCCCTCCCCCTGCCTCTCTCTCTAAAATCAATAAATTAAAAAAAAACTTTAACTTGAACAAGAAAAAGGTAGCAACATTTATCTGTAGAGTAAATTCCTAGAGTGAAAATGCTGAGTCAGAGAGTATTTGCATTTCCAAGGTGGGTAGAGATGACCAAATTGCCCTCCGAAAGGGTACGCCAGCCTAGGTTCCCACAGGCAGTGCAGGAGTGCCTGCTTCCCCGCAGCCTTGCCCACGGTGTTGAAGGTCCTCCTCCCTGCCTCCATGTTTCCCTCCTCCCTTTCCTTCCTCCCTTTAGGGCAGGGGGTCCCCAGCTTCCCTCCTCCTGGTCAGTGGACACAGCTGAACTCTGCCTCCTGCCTCCCTGGTCTCTCACCCTGGTCCACAGAAAATTGTCTTCCATGAAACCGGTCCCTGGTGCCAGAAAGGTTGGGGACCGCTGCTTTTAGGGGGTGATGGTGGATCTGCTAATCTGATAGGTAAAGGATGGCCGTTTAATGGTGAGTCCATCCCTATGAGGCTGACATAGGAATTACCGCACTTTCACAAAATCAGTGGAAAAGCCCAACTTTCTTTATATTTTACAAGCTGCAACAAAATGCTAACAGATTAAGAAATTAACCACAGGACCTAATTAGAAAAAGATTTGGCAACATGCCCAGCTCATCCAGTGGCAAAGGGAGAAAATACTCTGCATTTTGTGACACTGTTTAGAAAGAGGTAATTTAAATGCCCTCTAATCTGGGCTGGTAATGTCCAATTAAGAGTGTTAGAATGAAAACACTCGGGTTTTTTATACTTAGTGTGGTGAAGCAGATTTTTTCCTCCCCTTAGACTCTTCCCTTTAAATATATTTGCATTGAATGGTGAAGATCACAGTTTAGTTAAACAAACTGAACATGTCCCGTTTTCTTTCAAACCACTGTGCATGGAGTTAGAGGAATTTAAGTATTCCGAGTAAGACGGAGTCCTGTCCTTCAGACGCATTTAGTGCGGGGTGACTGTAACTCAGGAAAGAACTTGAGGAGGGCAGAAGCAGGGTGGGCCTCAGAGAAGGGAGGAAGCTTACGGGAGCGGGTGGGAATCAGAGAGGGGGCAGTATTCAGGATGACCTAAAATAATGAGTAGCCACAAATACACAGATTTAGAGGCAAGGGAAGGTTTTTCAGTTGTTTTTTTAAACCTGGTTTAGGTGACAGAATGTGAAGCGTGTTTTCTTGGCATTAGTACACTCTGGCAGGGAGTCAGACTGGAGTTTAGCACCACAGTTTGTGTCTAATTTAGGCAACGTAACCTAGTTAAGAACATAGACTCAAGCTGGACGATCCTGGCTGCCACCCACTAGCTGTGTGACCTGGGGCAGGCTATTGAACTTCTCTGTGCCTGTCTCCTCACCTATAAAGTGGAGAGTACGGTTGTTTTGAGGATGAAATTGGTGTATGTAAGTTGTATATTGTAGTGCCTGGCTCAGTGTTTGTATCCTTGCTGTTGTTAGTATGTTGTACCTTCACAAAGTGATACTTTTTTATACTCAAAGGAATATTTTTCTGCCCCGATAGATGTGGCTCAGTGGGTTGGGTGTTGTCCTGCAAACCTAAAGGTCACAGGTCCGATTCCCACTCAGGGCACATGTCTCAGTTGTGGGCCAGGGTCCCGGCTGGGGGTGTGTGAGAGGCAGCCCATCGATGTTTCTCTCACACATGGATGTTTCCCTCCCCCTCTTTCTCCCTCCCTTTCCCTCTCTCTAAAAATAATTCGGTTGGCCAAAAAGCGCATTTGTTTTTTTCCGTACCATGCCTCTAGTAGCACTTAGTTGTCTTTAACATAATTCGAAACTATTTTGTTAGATTGTATTGTGACAGCTGTCATATCAGCGTGCATTTAACAAAAAACGTCAAAATTGGTGAATTTTTATGCAGTCATTTTAATATTGAAGGTGGAAGGAGATATGCAACATTTTTGGCATATCATGCTTTATTTCAAGAAAGGTAAAAATGCAACTGAAATGTCAAAAAAGGTTTGTGCATCGTATGGAGATGGTGCTACGACTGATAGGACATGTCACAAGCGGTTTGCCAAGTTTCATGCTGGAGATGTCTCGCTGGACGATGCCCCACAGTCGGGAAGGCCAGTTGAAGTTGATAGCGATCAAGTGGAGACACTAATTGAGAACAATCAACATTATATCGACATATGCAAAATGTCTAAATCAATAAAGTTATTGATGAAAATGAAAAATGTGTTTATTTTATGGAAAAAACTAAACAGACTTTCTGGCCAACCAAATATTGTTAGAGGGAAATAAATAAAATCTTTTTTGGTTCACAGTCCAGTGCTCAATCCACTGAGCCACCCTACCAGCCAGAGCTGAAAATCTTTTTTTTTTTTTAAGGAATATTTTTCAGGTTACAGAATTAATACATGATCATTGTGAGAAATGTATATATAGAAAAGCATTTTTAAAAACTCCTGTGTAACCTCACCACTATGAAACTGTGTTAGCATTTTGGCATCTTACCTTCAAAGCAGTCTCACAGGTGATGAAGACCATGGACTCTGGAGCGCACCTGCTAGGGTTCCTATTCTGGTCCCACCATCTGTTAGTCTCTCCGACCTTCTCAATGTGCTCATCTGTAAAATGTGGGTAACAGTACTGTTCACAGAGCGGAGATTAAATAAGCTAATAGATTGCAGCATTTAGAATAGTGGGAGGCAGAGCAAGTGCTGTGTGCGTGTCTTTGCTGCCGTTAGTCTTCCCTTTGCATGTGGCCAAGAGTTAAAGGGTCCCATCAGCCTCGGAACAGAGAGGACAAGTGAGTGGGACTGGTGGCGGCGGAGCGGGCAGACAAGAAGCACCACAGAGAACACACGCACACGCACACGCTTGCGTGACCCGGAGCGAAGGATGGCTTGGTTAGGGAAAGGCGCTGCAGGGGCAAGGGAACTTAAGTAGTTACCAGAGGAGCCTGTAACTTGGTTCCAGGGGTCCCCCTTTTCCTGCAGTTTTGCTCTCTGTGGTTAGTTACTGGCTGTCAGTCACGGCCTGACAATGTTAAATGGAAAATTATAGAAATAAACAATTTCTAAGTTTTAAATCTTGTGCCATCCTGCTCCATCCCCCCAGGGTCATGAGCCTTGCCTTTGTCCAGCACGTCCTGACCATTTGTCACTTGGTAGCCATCCGTTATCAGATCGGTTGTCACCGTATAGCAGTACTTGAGTTTAAGTCACCCATATGTGCTTACTAATGGCCCCAAAGCCCAGGAGTAGTGCTGCTGGCAATTCAGATGCTCCACCGAGAAGCCCGGAGCGCTTTCTTTACATGAAAAGGTGAGAGTCCTGGACTTAATAAGGCACTTTACCTTCTCACATCATCGTAAGAAGGGTGAGTGTAGTAAAATAAGATATTTTCATATAACTTTCATATAACTTTTATTACAGTGTATTGTTATAATTGTTTTATTTACTATTACTTACTGTTGTTAATCTCTTACTGTGCCTGATTTATAGATTAAACTTTGGCACAGATATGTATGTATAGGAAAAACATATTATATATAGGACTTGGTTCTGGTTTCAGGAATCCACTGGGAGCCTTGGAAACTTTTCCTCCGCAGACAAAGGGGAACCACTATAGATGGAACTTCATTCTCCCCATTAAAAAATAATGTCTTCCTGGGCAACTGGGGGGAATAAGTGAGTAAAACCATGATTTTAAACTCAAGTAGAAAATAAGAATGGTATAGTGTGGGTAACAGTAATAATAAAACGATCCTTTAGCTCCATTAGTACAGTGAATACGTTCTCACTTGAAATCTTAGATAAGAAAGAAGAGATTCAATTGGTTATGTTTTCCTCCCACAGGAAAAAAACCCTTTTTCAATTTAGGAATAAATACATAAATTAGGGAATGAGTGTTCCCAATATCAGGGATTCACTATTGCCTTCCTGCAAATAGTAGCTTTTCCCAAGTGAGCTTGGGTTCCAGGGAGAGTATGATGAGTGTCGTGAGAGGAAAACACACTTTGTTTTAGGAGCCCCATCGTGTGGCTATTAATCCATGTAGTGGCCCCGGAAAAGATGTGTCTGAGTCCTAACCCTCCTACCGTGAGTAGGAAATAGGGTCTTTGCAGGTATGATTAAAGGTCTTGAGATGGGATGATCCTGAGTTTGGGGTAGACCCTAAATCCAATGACTGGTGTCCTTGTAAGAGAAAGGAGAGAGTGACACAGACAGAAGGTTATGGGAAGACAGAGACGGAGACTGGAGTGATGTTTCTACCAGCCAGGCAGTGGCCGGGAGTGCCGCAGCCACTGGAAGTGTCAGAGGCTTCAGGGGGAACGCAGCCCTGCCGACCCCTTGATTTTGGACTTCCAGTCAACGGAACGATGAGATAATACATTTCTGTTGTTTCAAGTCACCAAGTTTGTGGTAATTTGTTATGGCAGGCCTCAGAAATTCACACAAAGATGAAAACATTCTAAGAATCTGCTAGAGGCGGGATGCTGCAAGGTGGGAATGAAGGAAAGAGAGAAGGCAAGTATGAAAGGGCAGGGAACTGAACTGGCAGTTTGGTGGTCCCTTCCGGAGCCTGCGGTTGTTGTGAAGCGGCAGGATCTGGGTGGCTGTGATGCCTCCGTGATTGGAAGGAAGAGCAGAGAGCTTTGCGTCTCCTCTCTTGCTGTTACTGTGCTTTTGGACTTTACAGAGTAGATTTCTTCCTGGTGTTACTTCGTTTATCCATCAGGTCTCACTGTAGCAGAGATAACGGATCAACTCCTCACCTCTGTGACTTTGAAAATTGGTGCGGATCCCGGCTCCTGGGGTCCACAGCATTATAGATGCGATGAGACAAATTCACACGGACTACCGAGTCCTGCAGAGGAAGAGGGACGGCACAGCCACTCTCTCAAGGGGAGAGCGCCTCTGTCCTTGCCTTCACAGGCTTTTTATTGGGTTCAGTTTGCACGGGAATACAGGGTGTATAGGTAAAGCTCATCAATCATTGTCAGGCAGAAATGATTAAACAATAGATAACATTCAAAGAACTGTGAGGGCTTATTCTGAGTCAGGGTCAGATAGTTAAAGGGCCATAAAACTTTGGGGAACAAACTCACTTCCTGCTTGGACTCTAATCATTTAAATTGAGGGTATTAGCAAAGCAGGTTTCATGGGATTTTATGCATTCTTTCTTAGGTCTGATCACCCTAAGGAGCCCGCCCTTTCCAGCACAGGGCCGCACCCCGCTCTGTCATTGTTTCAGGCTCAAGTCAGGCAGGGGAAGTAAGGCAGCCAAGAGATTAGGAGACTTCTTGCAGACAGAATGAGGACTCAGGCTATGTCAAAGCCAAGGGATGAGGGCCCATCACCCCCTTTTTCTGTAGCCGCCCAAGTCCTTCCCTGAGGGCCCCTTCATGACTGTGCCTATCTTAGGTCGTCCCTCTTTTGAGGAATCTTACCCCTCATTGGCTAACTAGTCATCTGCCCTGGGCCAAGCAGGGTGAAGAGGGGCAGAGGTGGTGCCCCTACAAGGAAGATAACCTTTGTCTCCTAAGTGGCTTAGGATCCCAAGGTCCTTTACTCAGCCTTAGCCACAGGGGATTACAGCTTCCGAAACCAGGCAGGGCAGTTCCCAACAGAAAGTAGTATGACCCTGGGATAATGATGTGGTGGGACATAATTGAAACACTTCAGGTACTTGTTTGCTGGATCTTTTTTGTTGTTGTTGTTGTTCATAATTCTAGGGAGACACCAGAATTACTTTAAACATTTTTAAAAATATTTTGCTGATTTATTCTATCCAGGTCCCCAGTCACGTCTCTTCCTTACATTCTTATTCTCCTTTGCTGGACCTTTCTCTTCTGCCAGCCTCGTAAGCATTGGCGTGCCCAGGGTTCCAGTCTTGCTACCCCCTACCTGCTTTTTTCAATTCGAACTTTCCTCTGGAAGAGCCCAGCCGTCGCCATCGCTCCGAACACCTTCATGCCATGACTCCCGCACCTGCACCTCCACCCTCTTTCCCTGGACCTCAGGGCCCACAGCTGGCTGCCTACTTTAATTTTTCCATTCGGATATTTAACCGTCTCAAACTTAATAATGACCTGACTTTTCCAACCTATTCACCAAAAAACTTGCCCATTTCCTTCTTTTCAGTAAATAGTACCACCATCCATCCACTGAGTTGCTCAAGCCAAAAAAACCCCAGAAATATCTTTGAGCTTTCTTTTTCCCAGTACCCTGCATTCAATTTATCAGCAAGTTCTATCAGTTCTACCAGAATGTTCCTGAATTCCACCCTTCTGCCCGTCCCCACTGCTACTGCTCCAGACCAAACCTTCCTGTTTTCCTGTCTTCTTCCTGACTTACCCGCAGCAGCCCCCAGACAGGCCTTCCTGTTTGCATACTGTCCTTCCTGTGGTCCATTGGCCACGTAGCAGTAGAGTGAGCTCGCACAGATCACTGTGTATCATGCACTTGTTTCTAGTTCTTCACTGGCCGTACCGCGTAGTCCAGCCTCCGTTTGCCCCTCTAACCTCGCATTTCACTGCTGGCTCGTTCACTGGGCTGTGGACGCAGCCCAGCCTCACTGAATGTTTCATCCTCCTACTCTGCGGATTTCCTACATGTACTTCCCTAAGTAAATAAACTACAACTCGTAGTTTATTTTTGCTGGGTTTTGAATCTGATACAGTATCGAACTCTGTATGGTCTTCTGCAATTTTGTTTTCACTCAGCATTGTGTTTGGAGATTAATGCGTGTGGAAGTCATTTTCACTGCTGGTTAGCACTTTATCGTGTAAATATACCAGTTTGTCGTCTGCTCTTCTGACATTGTACATTTGGGCATTTTACATCTGAGCATAACACAAGCATTGTCTGGTTTACAGAGAACTTACTGAGGGGCGAGCACAGTTCTTAGTGCTTTCGCACCTGTGAATCCTCATGGCGGCTCTCTGCGTTGGGATTGTAATCCCCGTTCTACCAATGGGGAGACAGAGGCGTCGGAAGATGAAGCAGTTCACCTGCAGTCGTGTCGCTAACGGAGGCTATGGACGCTTTTGCACGTGTGTCCTGGTACACGGGGCAGGCGTTTCTGCAGAAGCGAGATTGCTGGAGCCTGGGTTTCACACGTGTGCGGCTTCACAGGCCTCACAGCACCTGAGCACACGGGTTCCGGCCTGTACGCTCACTAGCGGCGTGCGAGCTCCCCCTGTGCCACACCTTCTCCCACACTCGGTTTTGCTGATTTTGTGCGTGTGAAATGATATTTTGAGTTCAATTTTCATTTCCCTGGTTCCTAATGAGGTTGAGCGCATTCTCATACATTTATTAGCCATTAGCGTTTCCTCCTCTGGGAACATGGAACGTCTGTTGGTGTCTTTTACCCACTTTCCTGTTGATTTGCTAATCTCTTTTTTGTTGAATTATAGGAGTTTTTTATATTCTAGACCTGTTGTCAGTATGGGGAGTTTCAGATATCTTTTCCAACTTCATGATTTGTGTTTTAACTCTATGGTGTCTCCTAATAAACAGAAATGCCTAATTTTAATGACTCATTTCTCAGGGTTTTCAGTGTCTCATTTAAGAAATCCATTCTTGTCCTGGCTGGATGGCTCAGCTGGTTGGAGTGTCGCCCCATGCACCAAAAGTTTGCAGGTTCAATCCCCAGTTGAACTGCTTCTGGGAGGCTACTGATCAGTGCTTTTCTTTTATATCCATGTGTGTCTTTCTGTCTCTCTCCCCTTTCCCCTGCCACCTCCGCCGTAAGCATATCCTCAGGTGAGGATTAAAAAAGAAGAAATCCATTGTTTTGGTTTTTTTAGATCAAATTTACCATCTTAATCTTTTAAAAAATATTTTATTTATTTATTTTTAGAGAGAGGGAAGGGAAGGAGAAAGAGAGAGAAACAGCAGTGTGTGGTTGCCTCTCCTGCGCCCCTCCCCCTCCCCCACCAGGGACCTGGCCCACAACCCAGGCATGTGCCCTGACTGGGAATCAAGCTGATGACCCTTTGGTTTGCAGGCCGACCCTCCATCCACTGAGCTGTGCCAGCCATGGCAAGAAATCCATTCTTACCTCAGAGTCAGAAAGATGTCACCCCATATCTGTTCTACAATCTTGCCTTTCACAATTAAGTATTTAATCCACCCAGAGATTATTTTTATATCTAGTGAGAGGTAGGATCCAAATTGTTTTTTCCATTTCATAGTTTATGCTATTCCCAGCTATTTTAACACCGTCCTTTTCTTACATCCAGTTTCCGTGGGATTGTGGGATTTTTTTCTGGGCGCTCTGGTCTGTTCCATTGGTCTCCTTTTCTTTTCCTTCAGTACCATACGCGTTGGTTTTGTCTTGAGATAAATGGGCATTCAGGACGTTGACGGAGTAATGTAACTTCTGACATTTCTCAAGAACAGAAGTTAAATAAAAGGGATGGGTGCCCTTCACTAAAGGCAGACACGGTTTGGACTGAGAATGGCGTTCTGACGTTCTTACTTTTTAGGTCAAGCAGCGTTTCCTCAGCTGATTGTCGGCCGCTTTTCTCACAGGTTCTTACGTTTGACTGGATCTCCTTTCTCTAAATTTCTCTAGGCTGTTCAGCTTGACCCTGAAGAAGCTTGTCATGCTAAAGGAAATGGACAAGGACCTCAACTCGGTGGTCATCGCTGTGAAGCTGCAGGTGAGTTCAGCAGGATTGCTTGTTCAGGATTCCAGGAAGCTAGGTGACTTTTGCCCGCTGCTGGGGCTTCAGAAATACCGATGGGGACCCCCTCTCTTCCTTCACTCAGCAGAGCAGGTGCAGCAGTGGAAAGACAGTTGAGCTCATGGGACCTCCTGAGTCCCCGCGCTGCTGCTTAGTAAGCACTCGATTTCTTCAACCCCCAGTTTCTTCCTCTGAAGAGTAAGCGTGGTTCTTGCTGCCCTGCCTGTCTAACAGGATTGGTATGGAGACCAAGGGATACAGACGCCGGAGTGTTTGGTGTGCTATTCAGAAAGGACTGGGGTGGCTCGCGTCCATAGCAACCCTATCCCCAGGATTCATAGGCCACGGAGGTGCGTGGGTTGGGGCTCTCTTTGGAGGTTTTCTATAGGGTAGAGGAAAGTCATAGATTATTATTTCAGAATTGGAAATTAAGAGTTTACTGGGATGTTTTATATTCTGGGTAGTCCCCACATTTAACTCCTTACACTTGGCTCAGTATCTTCAGGAGACCCAAAATATTTTCCATGCCTTCATGTTCTAAGCCTTCCTGAATTTTCAGGAAAGAAGGGAGAAGCTGAACTACAGAGACGTTAAGGCATGTATCTGTTGCCAACAAATCACTGAGTGGCAGAAGCAGAACTCGGAACTAAAGAGCGGGTAATTTATGTGGTCATTAAACACCATTACCAGACCTTCCTGGACTGATGAGTCCTTTCTAATGATGACTCCCTGGAGTTTGCCGAGACTCTGAAGTGCCTCTGGAGTCATTAAATTAGCATTGGATTCTCCAGTTTAAGAATGGTGTGTTTACTGAATTCTTATTCATCAAAAAGTAGTCAACTACGTGGTAACTCCATACTAACTGTGACGTTTTGTTAGCTAGATCAGCTGTTATGCAGCAGTTTTTGTACTAACATTGGCCTCGTTAACATCCGCATCTAAGGCACTCACAGTATGTGAACCATACACAGGTCCTCGGCTCTGTTTCTGAAATAGTTATCTTAATTTAGTCCTCAAAACTTAAAACACTTTAATTACTTCTTATGAATTCCTGTGTGTCCCCACTTAGTATATTCTAAGTCCCTGCTCATCCTTGTGCATAGCACTGCCGGCTGGAAAACAGTGTGGGACAGTGATGGGCAAGTGGGGACTTCGTGCCTCTCCCCCCTTTCCTGATTTTGCACCTGTGTCCAGGTCACGGGCAGTGCTCCAGTTTGGGGAGCTGTTGCCTTTGCTGGAAGCTTTTGCTTTCTGGTGAAAACACTGTTGCGTGGTTTTGAAAGATCTCCGCTGCTCTTGCCATCCCTGCAGTTAAATACCGTTGCCAAGAGAAGTAATTTCTTTCATTCCCTGATTAAATATTTAACATTCTATCAAATTTAAAATTATACCAAAAAACTACAAATATTCTGAATTTGTATTGTTTTATTTCCAAGCAGCTGAAAGTAATTATAGATGTTACAACATTAATTTATCCAGTCACTTACTCATTTATTCATTCATTTAATAAATATGTATTAAGCACCTATTATATGCCGAGCCTTGTTCCAGGCACAGGGATAGAGCAGTGAACAAAACAGACCAGAACCCCTGCCTTTAGGGACCTTAACGTGCTGGTAGAACAACGGTCTCAAAAATGAGGTCCTGGGCCCTGGCTGGTGTAGCTTAGTGGGTTAAGCGTGGGCCTGTGAACCAAGAGATCACGGTTCGATTCCCAGTCAGGGCACATGCCTGGGTTGCAGGCCAGTTCCCAGCAGGGAATGCACAGGAAACAACCATACATTGATGTTTCTCTCCCTCTCTCCTTCCCTTCCCCTCTGAAGATAAATAAATAAAATCTTTAAAAAAAAAAAAATGAGGTCCTGGGCCCCCTAAGCCCTTCCAAGAGAGACAGGAGGTCAAAAACAGTTCTCGTGATAATTCGGTGGCGTTATTTGCCCTTCCTGCTGTGGTGACATTTGCACTGAAGGCACTAGTGCACTGGTGGGTAAGACGGCAGGCCCTTAGCTCCCGTCCGGCAGTTGCCCCAGACCGTACCAGGAGTCATTGTGCCGTCACCATCAGACTCAAAGGAAGGGAAAAGAACGGCCGGTCTTTCTTAAGGATGTCCTTGAAGTAGTAAAAATTGTGAATTTACTTGTCTCAGCCCAGCGATCCGTGCCTTTTTAGTATTCCGTGTGATGAAATGGGAAATACGCAGGAAGCACCCCTGCTTCGTAGCAAGTAACGCAGTTGTCTCGGGGACCAGTGCTTGCGCGGTCCAGTTGTGAATCGAAGTCACTGCTTTTGTCATGGAGCGCCATGTTTACCTGGAGAGAAGAGCTTGCCGCCAAACGGGTCGGGTTTTACAGACGTGGGTATCTGGAAGATATTTTCTTGAAAATGAACTTGAAAATTTTCTTGAACTGCCACTTCGAGGGAAACAACTGAGGATATTTTTGACCAACAATAAATAAAATCTGAAATTTCGAGTGAAAATCAGAATTCTGGAAAACTCCTCTCTGTCACTGAAAGTTTAACAGCTTCCCGATTCTTACAGTTCTTACAGACGTTTCTGAAGATATCAGTGGTGATAGTAACGGTTGTGATTTTTTAAAGTATTGTATAATGAAATGGGTAACTCTTGAAAGATTTATATAATTCAGTGAATTTATATTTTCCAAATGACCAATCCATGAGATCATACAATTTTGCTGGGTAAAAGATTTGCTGTCCACTCCACTCATTCAAAGACCACATAGACTAATGGGTTGAATTTTATTTTTAACTTTTTAAAAAAAGATTTTATTTATTTATTTTTAGAAAGAGGGGAAAGGCAGGAAAAAGAGAGGGAGAGAAACATCAATGTGTGTTTGCCTCTCATGCACCCCCTATTGGGGGCCTGGCCTGCTAGCCAGGCATGTGCCCTCACTGGGAATCAAACCAGTGACCCTTTGTTTTTCAGGCTGGCTCTCAGTCCACTGAGCCACACCAGCCAGGGCAGAAATGTTCTCCAGCTTGATATAGATGTGGGTCATATGATGTAAGCATTTGTCACTCATCAGTCTGTGAGCTGGAGATGGGCACTTCACTGGATTTAAATCAAACCTCAATTTTTTTTTTAAAGAAAAGTCATTTATAGAAATTTACTGGCATTCCTCAGACCCTCCTGCATATCTCCTTTTATAGTTTAGGGATAGTTTAGCCTAACTTTTTTTTTCAGGGCTAGAGACACTGCAGTGTCTAACCCAGTTGAAGTTGGAGTGGGGAGGGGGACTAAAAGGAAAGGTTCTTGGGAAAAAATTATTTTTAAGCTGAGACCTGAAAGACAAGTTGGTTAGCTGTTTACAGAAGTGCAAAAGAGCATCTGAGAACAGGAAAAAGCACATGAAAAGGCCCAAAGACACCACAGCGCCTCCGAAGTGTTAATTAGAGAGGAAGAGGCAGGCTGAGGTGAGCCTGGGAGGTCACTCCCTCCCTTGGGACACTAGTGCCTGCCCGCCTCTTCCTCCAGAGTGTTGGGAGAATCCAAATGCAACAGCGGGTCATTTCTGTGTGAAAACTTTTTATGAACGTGCAGCATAATACAGGCAAAATCAGACCTGTGATGGTGCCTTGATTCTAACACAAACAACAAAGACCAGTAAAATATTGGGACTGGTTTGTGGAGTTTAAAAGTTGTTTGCTTCCTGGCTGGTGTGGTTCAGTGGATTGAGCACCAGCCTTGAGAACCAAAAGGTTGCTGGTTCGATTCCCAGTCAGGGTACATGCCTGGGTTGTGGGCCAAGTCCCCAGTTGGGACATTCGAGAGGTAACCAGTTGATGTTTCTCTCACATATAGATTTCTCTCCCTCTCTTTTCTCTCCCCCTTCCCCTGTCTCTAAAAATAAATAAGTAAAATCTTTTTAAAAATAGTTGTTTGCAAATGTAATGTTTCTTTCAGTCTGATTTTTGGCGACACGACTTTGATGTATTTTTTTCCTTGGTTTCAGGGTTCAAAAAGGATTCTTCGCTCCAACGAGATCCTCCTCCCGGCCAGTGGACTGGTGGAAACAGAGCTCCAGTTGACCTTCTCCCTGCAGGTGAGACTCTGCTCGATCTCAGGTCACTAATATGCCACGTCCAGTCTGGTCACCCGACAGGCCTACCGTCTGGAAACTGTTTTATCCAAGGGCAGACGTAGCCCCATGAACTAAAGCCACCCAGTGAGTTTGCCGTTAAAATCACCTCGCCAGCGCCAAGACCCAGGCGGGCTGCTGAGAAATACACCCTGTCTCATTCTCCTCTTTCTTAGAGAAGGCGTTAGCCCACCCGTCCTCCACTCTCTGCGCCGTCGTCTCTTAGTGAACCGTGGAACACACCCACTTTGCCCTCATGTTGTAATCTGCCCCCACTCCCCGCTCTTCCCTATGTCTCTCTCTCATCATCATCTCAGTAGCCCAAACTGAGTGCATGGAGAAAACATGTGCGCACATGGCAAGGAAAGAGGCGGTTTTCTGAACGTGTGCTCCAAGCCAGGCACTGCTCCGGGCAGAGGGGAGTCGGCAGTGGAAAAGACAGCGCAGATACAGTCGTCGGAGAACACGATCATTTCCGACGTGGATAGGATGGTGGGGCTGAGGGAACTGCGCAGTGGGATATAGAGGGGCCGGGTGGTGGGGGGCCTTTGGGAAGGCCTCACTGGGGAGGAGGCATTTGAGCTGAGAGGTGAAAGTTAGGAAAGAGCCAGTCACAGGATGATCGGGGACGGAGGAACTATGAGCGCAAACAGCGGGAAGGCCCGACGGCCAGCACAGGTTTTGCATAGTTGTGCTTCTGAAGCTGGTAGTAAAGGTGTGGGGCTGTTGTCTTCTTGATGAATTGACCCCTTTTTCCTGCAGTGGTCCCTTTGTTCTGTTCTTTGTTCCTTTGCACCACGGAGCTGCGCAGCCAGGCACCGAGCAGAGTCAGGCCTCCAACAGCAGCATAATGACACTTCTTCGTCCCCCAGCTCCCCTGCGAACAGACGGGAGACGGTGAAGCACAGAAAGACTCTGTGCCCTCTAGCAGGACCAGAACCCACCAGGGACCCCACTGCTCACTAACCGTTCTCGACTCTGGTTTATACTCGGCAGTACCCTCACTTCCTGAAGCGGGATGCCAACAAGCTGCAGATCATGTTGCAAAGGAGAAAGCGTTACAAGAACCGGACCATCTTGGGCTATAAGACCCTGGCCGTGGGACTCATCAACATGGCAGAGGTGAGAGGAACACAGTCTCCAGCCTGTTGGCCTTTAAATCAGAGAATCTGCGCCCTGGCTGGTGTGGCTCAGTGGATTGAGCACCCACCCCTGAACCAAAGGGTCTCCGGTTTGATTCCCAGTCAGGGCACATGCAGGGGGTTGCCAGCCAGGTCCCCAGTAGGGGGTGCGTGAGAGGTAACTACACATTGATGTTTCTCTCCCTCTCTTTCTCTCTCCCTTCCACTCTCTCTAAAAGTAAATAAATAAAGTCTTTTTAAAAAAATTAATAAATCAGAGAGTCTGAGAGAGACACCAAGCCTAGCCATGTAAGCCCAGCAAATGATTTTCCCAGCCTATGCTCTGGGTGTTTTATTTCATAAGTGAGTTCTTATATTGGAAATTCAGGGCATACCTCTTTTATCAAGTTTTGTGCTGTCTGCACACAAAAACATTTTTAACTTTTATTTTTATTTATGTATTTATTTCTTTTTATTCCTCACCTGAGGACATGCTTATTGATTTTAGAGAGATGGGGAGAGATTGGTTGCCTCCCGTACGCGCCCCAACCAGGGACCAAGCCCACAACCTAGGCATGGGCTGGAATCAAACCCTCGACCTTTCGGTTTACAGGGTGACACTCTAACCAGTCGAGCCACCCTGGCCAGAGCAAGTTTTAACTTTTAATAAACTTTATTTATTTATTTAAGGTACAAGGGAAGGCGGGGGGAGGTAGAGAGACACATGGAAGACATCGATCAGTTGCTTCCCCGGGGCGCCCAGCCGGGGACCAAACCCAAAACCCAGGCATGTGCCTGACCAGGAGTCAAACTGGCCGCCGTTCACTTTGCAGGACAGTGCCCAGCCAACTGGGCCATAGTGGTCAGGACAAGCTTTTTAACTTATTTAAAAAAATTCAAACTTACAAAAAAGTTGTAAGAATAGTATAAGGAATTCTCATATACTCTTCACCCAGATTCTTTAATGTTAACGTATTACCACGTTATTTGCCTTATTTTTCTCTGTGTCTGTGTACATTTGTACGTATTTTTTATGAACCGTTGAGAGTAAGTTGCAGACATGATGCCTCATTACACATTCATCCTGCACTATGTGTATTTCCTAAGTTATGTGAACACCACGCCCTCCTAAAGATCCGGACAGTGACACCAATGCGGGATGGCCGCCTCAGCCACAGTCCCGCGTCACACTGCACCCAGACTTCAGGAATCCCCGTTCTAGGCCCAGATTTAACCTAGGAGAGTGTGTTGCACTCAGTTGTCGTGTCCCTTTAGTGTCCTTCGCCCTGCAGCAGTCCCTCAGGTCTGCCTTATGTTTTATGCCCTTCATGTTTTTTAAGAGTACAGTCTGGTTACTTTATGGAATGTTCTTCATTTGGGTTTGTCTAATGTTTTCTGAAGATTAGGTTCAGCTTATGTATTTTTGGCAGAATTACCACAGAAGTAATATTATGTTCTTCCTCTCAATTTGTCCCATTACTGGTGGAGTTAACTTTTATCACTTGGTTAAGATAGTGTCTCCCAATATTTTCAATATAAACCTTGTAGATATTTTGTGTTTACCAAAGAAAAAAGTATTTTATAGGGAAATATTTTTTAAAGATTTTATTTATTTTTAGAGAGTGGAAGAGAGGGAGAAAGAGAGGGAAACATCAGTGTGTGGTTGCCATTTGAGTGCCCCCTACTGGGGACCTGGCCCACAACCCAGGCATGTGCCCTGACTGGGAATCAAACCAGTGACCCTTTGATTTGCAGGCCAGCACTCAGTCTACTGAGCCACATCAGCCAGGGCTATAGGGAAATATTTTGAGACTACATAACAATCTTTTTCCTCCTCATATTTTCACCAAGTTTGAGTGTCTGTGATTCATGCATAAATCAGTTAATGTTTTGATGCTTACAGATTGAATTTCTAATTCCACCATTCCTTCTATATTTATTAGTTGGCTTTCTGTTATGAGATAGAGTTTTACCTTCTTCCCCATTCATTGATTGGTTCATTTGTATCAGTTATGGACCTGTGCATCCCTGCTTTGTTCAGTGACGTCTCATCTGCTACTACCATTATTTTTTTTAAGATTTTATTGATTTATTTTTAGAGAGAGGGGAAAGGAGAGAAATCAAGGGAGAGAAACATTGATGTGTGAGAGAAACATCAATTGGTTGCCTCTCGCATACTCCCAACTAGGGACCTGGCCTGCAACCTAGGCATGTGCCCTGACCAGGAATCGAACTGGCAGCCTTCGATTTCACAGGCCAGCACTCAGTCCACTGAGCCACACCAGCCAGGGCTCATTATTTATTTTGATGCTCAAATTATCTCAAATTTGGCCAGTGGGAGCCCCTTCAAGTTGGCTCCTATATCCTTTTTCAGGTGCCCCATCATTCTGTGTATACTTCTTTACTTTCTGATATAAAGTATTATGCTCATCCTGTACTTTTCCTGATCCAGCCTTGGAATGAACTGTGTCTGTGGTTCTATTTTGCTTGCGTGTGTGTTTTGTTGATTGGGGAGCACACGTTTTCTTAACTGGTCATCACCACCTCTAGACAGTGCAGGCAGTCCATGTGCACACGCGCACGTGCGAGCATGTCCTCGTGCACATCCCGCCTGGTACCGCATCCGGATCTGCCTGTCCCGTCACGAGCTCACACTCCAGTCCGTCCAGTCCAGCACCGTCAGCGTGTTCTAGCCTTTCCGTAGGCCCGACTCCCTTCTCCAGCCGTGAGAAGCGGGCCCTTCCTGTCCCGGCCGTTTGCTTATTCCTGCGGTTCCCTCGTGTGCAGGCAGATCCTTCCAGCCCTGACAAGGGGGAGCAGGAGGGGGCCGCAAATCAGCTCTAAAACTTATTTCTATACTTTAGTGCATTAAATAGGAAAAAATTGTGAATAGAATAAATTCTGCTTATAAAATTCCATAATAAACAGATATGTGGGATCGCCCTCGCCCATCTTTGTGTCCTCGTCACATCTGGTGTCAGTCCGAGGGACGGGGGAGTGAAGGGGCGCAGACGCCCACTGCCCTTCCATCCTCCTGGGCTCGGGTCCTCCTCCTCGTCGTGAGGTGAGCACAGGTGACCGTCTGCAGGCCAGCCCCGCCAGCCTGGAGGACTAGTCTCTCTGTGAAGGACTTAAGCTAAAATGCCGCCCTGGGGACTGAGAGTCATTTTCTGTATCAGGCCTTGGTCTTTATTTGTAAGCACGTGTTCTGACCAGTGGCCGGCCCTCTGGAGACAGTTTTAAAGTGAGACCTTGACAGCAGCCGGAGAAGAGGAGCCATGGGTTTGGAAGAAAGTGTCTCAGAATGCCGTTCCCATTGGCTCGCGTGTCCACCTGGAGTCACGACAACGGACGGGCCTGCCGTCCTCTCCACAGTACGGTGTCTCCATTGCCGCCCTGTGACCTTAGGTGATGCAGCACCCCAACGAAGGTGCCCTGGTGCTGGGCCTGCACAGCAACGTGAAGGACGTCTCCGTGCCTGTGGCAGAAATAAAGATCTACTCCCTGTCCAGCCAGCCCATCGACCACGAAGGAATCAAGTCCAAGCTGTCCGGTAAGATGTTCGCGGCGCCTGGAGCCCGTCCCCTGGCCTCCGCCTGGGAAAGGGGAACGAGGGCGTGCCTCGCACGGCCCTAGGGAGGGGAAGCTCAGCCACCCCTGAAAACACAGTGGGCCTACTGTGGCCGTGGCCTTCCTCCACCCCTGCCGTGTTCCCTCCGGGGAGAGCCGCGTTCCGGCCAGTCAGTGCCGTGGGCCAGGCCTTCCCATCGCGAGGTGTCTGTTTGCAGATCGCTCTCCCGATATTGACAATTACTCTGAGGAAGAGGAGGAGAGTTTCTCGTCAGAACAGGAGGGCAGTGACGATCCACTGCACGGGCAGGTAACTTCCCACAGCCCCTCACATGCAGCATCTAGGAAGCCCTTCCACACCTCCTGGGGTTTTCCAGCCTCAGCCTGTCCCCTACCCTCCTAGGACCTGTTCTATGAAGATGAGGACCTACGGAAGGTAAAGAAGACCCGGAGGAAACTCACCTCGACCTCCGCCATCACCAGGGTGAGCCTCAAAGGGCTGGGGAATGCGTGAGCTGAAGCTTTCAATAGGCAGGTGGGGGAGGGGGCGTGGGGGTGGTCTCCTCGAAGTTCTGATACACCCCTGTGTGTCTCCTCCCCCACCACCGCCTGACGAAGAGCCACACTCACAAAGAACCAGCGTTACTCCTAGGAGCGTTTATATTCTTCTGGTTGTCTTGGGATGTAAAAAAAAAAAAAGTTGAGAACCTCTGTTTTAGACTTTGGAACAGGTAACGCTTCCTCAGGGGGCAGAACACCTCAGCCACCCTGCGCCCCTCTCCAGGTGGTGACTTCAAACTGCGTACCGCCCACTGCACGAAGCCCTGTCCTCTCTAGGGGGTCAGCATTTTAAATCGTTGGTTGAATTTACCCGGAAATAACAGGCTGGCGTTTGGAGCTGTGGGTTTGATAAAGTTTAATTACATTAGGTATGGTTCCTGCCGAAATAGGTACATAGCCTTAGAGACAGACGCCTTTGGATTATGTGTGTCCTGCCCAAGATTTCCTCAGGAGCCACTGCTTTTGGTGGAATTACAGTTCGGAGACATCACTACCTGAATTTCTGGGTTAACTCTGACTGATTCTGTAGTTCTGTGCTAAAGTGTGGGCGAGGCAAAAGCGTTAGGAGTTTTTAGAAGAGAAATTCAGTTTCGTTTTTTCCCAGAGGGCTTCCTGAGTCTCTCTAGTGGGGAGCTAGTCCAGGGACCCCAAGAGCAGAGATTCCCACCACCTTGAGGGGCGAAGTAAACATGGGCCAGACCTTCCAACACTGTCATCTCTCTGCTCCGGAGGTACTGCTGGGCCTAAACGTGACTCCTCACAACTACAGCCTTGATTTCCGCCTCGGAGCAGTGACGAGAGAGTGTGAGAACTGTTTTATTGTCCTCAGGTGTCATCCTTGATTGGCTCTCCAGAGCAGCCTGGGCATGTCACCAGCCATTGTCCTCGGAGAAGGGGAGAGGCGAGAGCCTCGCTCTGCGCTGCGCTGTAGTTCCTCTGCTGGGTTTTTCTTTGTCCCGCTGTGCAGCCACAAAGAGGCCCTGTTTTCTTCCCACGGGTGCCCTCGGAACTTTAGAAGCCACCCCTCCTGTGGTCACCGTAGTTGCTCCCCCCTCCGTCATGCGGCCTGAGTTCAGCGCCCCCCGCCCCCCGTTAATAACGCCCACGCCCCCAAAGGCTTTTGTTACCGGCCCCGGGCACGTCGCAGTCAGGTTTCCAGACTAGTCGTTGTTCTCCAGTTCCTGTCTCCTCTTGTGCACGTGCTTTATTCTCTCCCCGCCGAGAACATCTTGTGCTGGACGCAGTGATCGGCTTGCTGTTCTCCGAACGCATCTTGTGCTTCTGTCACTGTGGACTCGTGTTTTTTTCACCTCTGTGAATGACCTTTACGCTTTTGGAAGCCGTGCCCTTTCTCGAAGGTGTGGCTCAGTCTTACCTGCAGGTTGGTCTTTTCCATCCCCCAGATAGTGATGTCCTTATGCAGGCAGGAAGTGCTGATGGGCGCGAGTTGGTCACTGTGCCCAGAGTTGGAGGCAGGGATGAAAAAGGCCTCATGCACTCCATCAGGGAGCTTACAGTGTCTGGTGACACAGACACATCGAAACAGCCCAGTGGGACAGGTGCCAGGAGAGAGAGCTCTGTGTGAGACGCAGAGATGGCCTGAGGAGACCGCGGCCAGCTCTGAGCAAGAGCTCCGGAAGAGCAGCCGGGCTTCAGGGATGAGACGCTGAGATGTGGGTTTCTGAGGATAAGTAGAACTTCGCCCGCTGGATTTGGGGAGAATGTTTAATCAAGGTAAAAGACACCGGTAGAGAGGCCCCCGGGTGCACAACAGCGTGCAGCTGTTCATGGAACTGCAGGCAGTTAGCTTCCACTTGAACGTGAGGTTCAGGGGTTAAACGTGGAAATGACGCTCGAGACAGCAGAACCAGCCCTCGGGCAGGTGTTGGGTGGCTCTCCAGGCCGCATGGGCCCCCTGAGACCTCTGGGCTGGAGAGCGGCACGGTTAGATCTGCACTTGGCATGGTCACCATAGATTTGGGAGGGGACAGGCTGGGAACCGGCTGGATGGGCGGGTAGACGGTGCCACCCGAAGGCCGTAGAAGTTGATTCCAGGGAGATAAGAGGAGAAAGGCCTAGATGGAAGCAGTGGTGGTACAGCTGGAACGAGGGTAGGAGTTAGGGAACACAAGGCTGGGGGGAGAAAGGGGCGGGGACAGACTCCAGATTTAGACTCGGGGCGACTGGGTGGAAGGTGACATTAGTAACCGAGGAGGGAACACGGGGACGATGATGAATTCCGTTTGGGAAATGCTGCATTTGAGGTCCCTGTATATGTGCAGATAGAAGTTGCCAGTCAATACCACGGATCTGAAGGACAAGAGAAAGTGATGAACTGCAGGTGCCCATGCGGACGATACCAGAGCCAGCATGGTGCAGGGCCCTGGGGACCCAGGAGCCCTCCTCCTTGCCCCGTGCCCTGGACCTTCCCTCGTAGGTTCTAAGTGCCAGAGGGTAGACACTGGCTCCTCCCACCTCCCTGCCTCCCACAGCTCCGCACAAACATGGGCGCTCGGTCTGTCTCTCGACTCAAATTGATCACCATTCAGAAGTGGGTGTTGTTTGAGAACTGTTATGCAATTTGTCCCTACAGCAACCTAATATCAAACAGAAGTTTGTGGCCCTCCTGAAGCGGTTCAAAGTTTCAGATGAGGTACGACCCCTTACTCCCGAGGTTGACGGTGAGTAGACTCCCCTGAGCTGCACCCTCGTTCCCGGGGTGCGCTCTTTGTTGCCACTGGGAGTCAAGATTCCGGGGCCCCCAAGTGAGAGGGCAGCGAAAGAAGGACTTTAAGCTCCTTGAAATGGGAAGAAAGGCTTTGCATGTAGCACCCAAGACTTCTCAGTATTTGGAGACCAGTGGCAGGGTTACACCCAGCCATTGCTTAATACTAAGCCTCTCGTTTAGGGATTAGCAAAAATCCAGTTGTCGTTGTCGGTTCCCTTTTCCTCCTGTCCCAAGGGGGACATTGTGAGCAGTAGCCCGTGAGGTGGGAGTGTCCTCCACGGTCAAACCTTGAGTGACCGAGAGTCAGCCACTAACAGAAGCAGTCTGGGCCCTGGCTGGCCCGGCGCCCGTTTCCACAGACTTCTCAGTGGACTGAGAAGAGGATGAAGGCAAACATTGTTGAGAGGTGCCCTCGTCGCGCGGGCTGTAGGAAGGCAGAGCAAGCCCGCGTGGGGTCACGGGCTCCAGGTTTCTTGTGCCCGTTCTTGAAGAGAGGTGCGTTAGCACTTCCGCTTTTCTTCCTGACGCCGGGTCCATAGTGTGGGGTGTTAGAGGCAGGGGGAAGATGGGCCGGACCACAGCCGGAGAGCAAGACCACCCCGATGAGTGTGAAGGCACAGCCTGACCCTCGGGGGGAACTAGTGAGGGGCCGGCGGCGCCTGTCAGGGAGGAAGGAGCAGCGCCACTGCTCACAGGGGTCGCCCCAAACTCAAAGGGTGTTTCCCCTGCAGGTGGGCTTTGGGCTGGAACACGTCTCCCGGGAGCAGATTCGAGAGGTGGAGGAGGACTTGGATGAACTGTATGATAGTCTGGAGATGTACAACCCCAGCGACAGCGGCCCTGAAATGGAGGAGACGGAGAGCATCCTCAGCACCCCAAAGCCCAAGCTCAAGTGAGGCCCAGCTGCCTCTGGCAAACTGTCTCCTCGCATACCTGTCCTTCCCAGACCCCATTCCCTCACTTCCCGCCTCCCCATTACCAGGGAATCTTGGTTCCTAATTTTTGTTGAACCTCCAGCTCTGTGGATAAAGACCATTGTTTTTGCCTCTCACTGGCAAGAGTCCTGATGGGACTTTCCTGAAGTCCTGCCTTCCGGGTCCCCACTTGCCTAGCCTCTGCTGTGTCCTTCCTGAACAGGTGTCTTTGAAGCCCAGGTCATTTCATTGATCTTTCTTGAACACCGGCTCTACTCAGCTCCCCAGGAGCAGCTGTTCTGGGCCCCGGTGGCCACTGACCCGGGCTGTGCTTCTTTACCGCAGGCCCTTCTTTGAGGGGATGTCGCAGTCCAGCTCACAGACGGAGATCGGCAGCCTCAACAGCAAGGGCAGCCTTGGCAAAGACACCACCAGCCCTGTGAGCAAGACCAATGGCTGTGGGGTAGGGGAGAGGGACCTGGGAAGTGTTGGGGCTTAACACTCCGGGCCCTCTGCTCTTGGCACATGTGACCTCAGAAGAGCAGACTCCTCTTGTTTCAACCTTGGTGGTCCTCGTCTCAGTCCTGGCCGGGGCTTAGTTCTCCGAGGGCATCGCTGTGGCCGCTCGGCGGTTCTTTTTGGTCCGATCCCACCATGGCTTGGAGCCTTCCCTCCCAGAGCACACAGCGCCTCTAAACCTCTCCCCCAGCATCCGCCGCGTGGTGGCTGGGAGTGTGGCATCCGGCCCGCGGCAGACAGTTCAGCGTTCCAGGCTGGGAAAGGACAGGTGTGGAGGGGGAAGAAGCACAGGGGTCCGTCTGTTCAGGAGACACTGAACATACGTGGGTTTATTCATAGAGGGGGCAGTGCTCCCAGACAGTTCAGAACCTAGTGGGCAGGTTTCCATTTTGCCGGGCGAGCAAGAGGAGAGGAGCTGACTGCTGTGGCACCCTGAGAGCCCAGCATCGCCCTGGACCGCGTCCCTGCTTGGGGAGGTGCTCCCAGCGGTGGGGCAGAGGCAGGAACCCGGGTTGATGCTGTAACTACCTCAGGCCCTGGGAAGCTCTTCTTCCTCTCATTTATGACGAAAGGCAAGAAGACGTCATGGATGATTTTAGAGACCCCGCATCTTTTCTTAGATCAAAAAAACAATCCTTTAAGTCGTCCTACTCTTGCCGCTTTAAGAGAGGTAATACAAAATTCATCCTGCAAATAGGTATGGATAGTGGGGAAATAATATGAAGTGTGTAATCCACTTCAGGTGCCTCATTCCCTGAGAAGTGCTTTGTCTGTGGAAGGGCTACCCCTGCTCCCAAGTGTCTGCAGACCATCAGGACCTAGTGGGCTGACATACTGCCTGCTGCCACCAGGTGGGGCTGTCTTCCACCTAATCCCTCTTCCTGGTGAAGGCACAGCAGGCCCAGGCGGGCCCTAGATCAGTGACACCAGGTGGGTTAGTGAGGATGCGGCACCGAGAACCCCCCCTCACCCTGCCCCAGAGAAACCTCAGGCCTCCCACTTGCAGACCCTGCACTTTTCAGCAACTCTCCAGCCCAGGTGCATGTGATCTGGAGCTGAGGACGCCTCCCTTTATTATTTATGTTTAGGGCGTGCTGCTCGTTCTCCTGGGGCGGCTGGGTGGCCCTGCTGAATTGTCACTGTGCATGTGGGCAGGTCCTTGACCACTAGAGCCAGGTCCATCTTAAATACAAACATAAGTGATGCGGACCTAGCCGAAGGAGGACCGTTTCAGTGTCCTAGGAATGCAGAACAGGGCTCTCCTGTAACATGGTGCAATTAAATGATTAACGGAGGTAACGGCCCGAAAGCCCCAGCACAGCACCGGGCATGGGGTGAATGCTCAGTGAATGCTAGGGGTTGTCGGGAAGAGAAATCATTCTTTACAGTAGAGTGGCCTCAGGGCCCGTTTGGGCAAAACATCCACTTGGGAAAGGGGAGGGCTGGGCGGGGAGCCTGTGCTCTGGAGTCAGACCTCCGAGTTCGGATCTTGACCTCGTCAGTCCAGTGACCGTGCTCGGGGGCGTTGCCACGCCCGCGTTCCCTCATCCTGTGGCCGTTTAAAGCACATGCCTTGTAAGGCGGCGTGAAGGCGCAGTTGAGAGAATGCAGGCAGAACCTCTAGCACGGCGTTTGGTGGATGGCTGGAATGATTTACTGCAACTGATAGAATCTAGGTGCCTTTTCAGCAAGTCTTTCAAATTCTGGTTTCCTCAGCCAGATTTCATACTCACTTTGCTGATTCTCTGTGACATTTCTATTTTGAAGAACCCCATATGTCTTGATGTGGGTGTGCAACTTTGGAATTCTTGCGTGTGAAAGGCACTTCGGGGAGGGACTGCAGAGCGGGGCTGTGCCCTTACACGGAGAACTTCGGATGTGTCGGGAGAAAAGACTGAGACTGGGCCTGCGTAGGCAGGCCTGCGCGTGTTCATCCTGTCTCCCTGATTTCCTAGCATCGTTTTTAATTTTCCTTAATTTTTCTTTCCGCCCCCCAAATTTTAGAGGATTTAGTTTATCACTAGAACCAGAAGGGATTTCTGTTAATAGAAATATTACAGTTGTTGAGTTTTCCCAAGACTTCAGCACACAGAAGCCTCTAACCTGATAACAACAGGCCCTGACAGACCAGGAGATGCAGCCTTTCAGCCAGGACTGTCTGCTGCTAAAAACTGCTATTTCCGTAGCACTGGAAATAATGGTGTTAGAGGCTGGCTACTACTTCATAAAGATGACGGCTGGAAATACCCCCCCACACATGCAGGAGCCTGTGCATCCTCCGCGGCAGCCAGCACCGCCCCACGGGCACAGTGCTCCGCGCTGCTAGCGGCTCGCTCCAGTGCCACGCAGTCAGACAGACACGGCCACTGCACTGCCGGTGTCCCAGGGTCCTGCGGTGAGAACAGCCCCGGTGTTTATAGGAGCAGGAATAGAAATGTGGTGTCCGAGTTTGCTCCTAGCGGGGTTGTGGGGAGCACCTGGCAGAGTCCGTCAATAACCGGCAGCGCCCTTCAACCCCCGTGCAAGTTACTGGTCTCGAGGGGTGTGGCAGCTCTGCAGCGGGAACAGGCTGTGGCGGTCGCAGGCCAGACTAGAGGGCGAGCTGCTTTGAAACTGTCCAGCAGAATGGGGTCATGCTGAGATCCAAAACTGAGTGAAATCCGCTTCAGACTTAAGTCTGACCAGGACTTCAACACGGTTCTGCTCTAACATTGGTGGTTGTGGTGCACAGTGTGCAGACGGCCTGGCTGTGCGTGGCCCTGAGCCAAAGCATCTCAGGGTCTGGGGTCACAGGGTCTGGTTGAAGCCTGCTGGGTTAGTCTTGCAGATGGCTTCTCAACCAAGGATGATTTCTACCTGCCAGGGAACATTTGGCAATGAGTGCAGACATTTTTGGTTTTCACAACCAAAGGAGGCAGGGTGGGGAGAAGAGGCTGCTGCTGGGATCTAGTAGGTAGAGCTGGGGATGCTGCTGACCATCCTACAGCACACAGGACGGCCCGACCCCAGGAAAGGATCTGGCCCAAACCGTAGTAGAGTCCAGATGGAGAAGCCCTGGTTTGGAGGATGACACACAGAGGCCTACTTCCGTGATCCTTATTCATTAGTTTGCCAAGTGATTCCTTTAGCCTATTAGCCTGATATTTCTCAGTGCTCTTTAGCTTATTGATACTTAGAGGAAGGACTTTGAGTAAGTAGGAGGTAGGGGGATAGCCTTGCTCTTTTCTGACTGTCTGGTTCCCCACAAGAACAAAGAGATGCACTGAGACCAATACCTTTTCTCCGGAGCATTTGAGATCTTGCTCCCTGACATTGTCGTCAATTGGTTCAAATAAACTTTTGTAACAATTTTTAAAAGTACACCTTTTCTCTAAGTCCCACAGCTGATCATGACTTTGATATTGGTACATGCATAGCCAGAGCAGTACTAGCAAATATGAAAATCTGACTATGTATCTGTATTTGCAAAATACATTTTTCATTTTTATGAGAAATACTGATAAGAGTTGGATACAAAGGGAGAATTCATTCACACCCAAATGGCCTGACACTGGGTGTCTTTTGCTCAGTATATTCCATTTGAGGGTTTTCTAGATGTTTTTGTACCAAGCAAAAAGCATTTGGCTACCATGAATGTCTTTAGTCTCAAAATCAAAGACCTGCCCTGGCTGGTGTAGCTTAGTGGGTTAAGCGTGGGCCTGTGAACCAAGATATCACGGTTCGATTCCCAGTCAGGGCACATGCCTGGGTTGCAGGCCAGTTCCCAGCAGGGAATGCACAGGAAGCAACCATACATTGATATTTCTCTCCCTCTCTCCTTCCCTTCCCCTCTGAAGATAAATAAATAAAATCTTTAAAAAAAATTCTTAAAAAAATATCTTTAAAAAAAAATCAAAGACCTGTAAGATCCTCCCTTTATTTTCAGCAATTTCTGGCAAGCAGGCGAGGCCCCAAATGTTGCTCCTGGGCAGGGGGTTCACTGCGTCCCGGGCAGGACTTTGTGGGTCCCAGTAGCAAAGCCCTCTCAACTCGGAGCTTCTCTTCCCCAGTGACACCCGGGAGAGTAAGAAAGTCTGGGTTCCGTATCTCACTGTTACTGACTTAACAATTATAAAAACAACGGACCCTTCTGAGGCTTAGTTTTCACCAAAATAACCTCCTTATAAGATGAAAATCCCAAAGATTATGTTAGGTCTTTAAAGTAAGTGAAAGTATTTTAAGTTTCTTGGGTACCTAGAAAACAAGTTAGTGGTAATTATTTGGATTGGTGATGACTAATTATTATAATTTTTACAGATGGAATTGGCTGCTCTAGAAAAAGTCAAATCTGCTTGGATTAAAAATCAGGACGACAGCTTGACTGAAACAGACACCCTGGTATGCACGGTTCAGTCTCCCATTTCAGCTGCTCAGGATGGCTTTTGTGTCTTTAGGAATAAAGGCAAAAAGACCCTTAGGACCACCACGGAAATTTTGCCTAAATTTGTGGGCTTGTAAATGTCCTGTGTCCTCTTTCTCCCGAAATCCTTGCCCATGGAATGTAACCTACCCTGGGCACCAGGTCAGTCCCCGAAATATCGAGCCAGAAATGTTCTCATTCTGCCCTTTATGAAATTTGATGAAATGCCGGTTTGAGTAATTTCTCATTCTCTATCGCCCTCATTTACTTCTGAGAGGGATGATGACCAGCGTCTTCCCCTAAAAAAACTACCTCTTTCTCCCGTGTTGCTCTTACTGTGGCCAGGCAGCCACAACATTAAATCTCCCAGGAATCCCTGGTCCACTCCTTGCTCTGAGACGCTGGAGCTGCCCAGGAGAGCAGGCCAAGCCCTAGTGAAATGGAACGGACTGGCTGGGCTGCACGACGTAATTACACATCAGTTCCACACACTCATACTGGGCAGCTGTATGTGCTGAGCACTGAAGATGCAAACACGAGAACACGCCTCAGCCTTCGAGATGCAACCCTGCAGCAGGAAAGCCAACCCGTGCACAGCCCGTGTAGAGGCCCAGGGAGGGACAGAGGAGGGACAGAGGGATTCCACAGGGGTGGAGGGACACGTCGGAGCTGGGCCTCACGGGATATGCTGCAGTTCATCCAGTGGGACGGGAGGCTGGACGTGGTGGGAGGGAGCAGAGAACTTGACCGAATACCGTCTGGGGGTGCGCTGTGCATCAGCCTTACAGTGAGCCCTGAAAGTTTAGTGGGGTTCAAGAAAGAGTTATTTTAAGCTTATGTTTCTTATAGTAAATAATGCTGCATTAAAGATCCAGTGTATGACAAAACATTAGGCTTGATTCAAGATTGATTTAAAACTTATGCTTCAACTTGCACTTTGCAGTTCACTGGTAACCTGAGTAACCCAGCTTTCACTCTTGCCCACTTTGGTCCACATTGCACAGTGGCCGTTTAAAAGTGAAATTCAGCCCTGGCTGGTGTAGCTTAGTGGATTAAGTGCAGACCTGTGAACCAAGAGATCGCAGTTCGATTCCCAGTCAGGGCACATGCCTGGGTTGCAAGCCAGTTCCCAACAGGGAATGCACAGGAAGCAACCGTACATTGATATTTCTCTCCCTCTCTCCTTCCTCCTCTAAAGATAAAGAAATAAAATCTTTTAAAAAAATAAAAGTGGAATTCAGCCCTATTACTTCCTGATTAAAACTCTCCTTTGCACCTAGAGAAGCTAGGTCCTCAGTTCAGGGCTGTGTGTTGACAAATAGTTTGCAGATGTAGAGGACAGACTGAATACTAAGGCAGTGTCCAGCTTCGTGGGTGCACTCCATCAGAGACCCCCCACATGGCGCAGTAGGAGCTTTAGGAAAGGAGAGGGGGTGACCGACACTCCTCATGGGGTGACGGGCCCTGGCCAGGCTCCGAGAGGCCCCTGGTGGCGCTAAGTGAGCAGTAACACTCGCTGTTTCCCTTCCTCCTTGGCAGGAGATCACTGACCAGGACATGTTTGCAGATGGGAGCACAAGTCTGGTTGTGCCGGAGAAAGTCAAAACTCCCATGAAGTCTAGCAAAACAGACCTCCAAGGCTCTGCCTCGCCCAGGTACTGAGGATGGGAAGAAGCTCTGGAAACGGGGGTAGAATGAAGGGAGCCAAGCAGATGGGACGAGGCTGCCAGCATGCTTGGCAGAGGCTCGTGGCCTGAGGGAGAGTGGGCTGGCGGTGGCTCGGGCTCAGAGGGGCTGTTTCACCACCTCCTTTGCACGTGTCTGGCAGCAAAGTGGAAGGGGGGCACACTCCCCGGCAGAAGAGGAGCACACCCCTGAAGGAGCGGCAGCTCTCCAAGCCCCTGAGTGAAAGGACCAACAGCTCCGACAGCGAGCGGTCCCCGGACCTGGGCCACAGCGCACAGGTACCCTCTGGCATCCCTGGGCCTCGGTTTCCATGTTGTCGTCTTCCCGGGCAGCTAAGTGAGAGGAGAGGAGGACCACTGTGAAATGCTCTGAGTAAAAGCTTTAGAAGTAGACCTACGTAGAGAAGTCTAGCATACTTGATATTTACTACTAGTCTGTCGTTGGCTTCCGGCCGTTTGCAGGGAGCTAGGGCATGGAGTGAGAAATGCTGGCGTTGGCCCAGCCTGCCATCAGCCCCAGGTGGCAGTTCCGCGCCTTCTGGTTTGTTCTGCCCGCATCGGACACTGGGGTGGGGATTGCGCGTTGATTCGGGTTCTGGAAGACGGCAGCCGGCAGGATCTCGCTGGGCACCCCGGCCTGAACTCCGACACCTCAGTGCGGAAAGGCCGTAGAGAGTGGGCTGGGATAGAAGCCAGGAGGAACTGGACCCTGGGGACTGGGTTTGCCTTCTGAAGGCCATTGGCTCCAGGACTTGGGGAAGGACTTCATCGGAGCCGACACCTCACACAGCTCCGGTCTTCTGTAGTTAACGGCACGCCTGTTGGTTTGCCTGGCAAATACCATCGAGAGCAAAGCTCGTGGCAGCGTGGCTTCCTGAGTCTGACGCTGTTACCTTGCTGAAAATGAGCCCACGTCTGGAGTAGCCCGGCGCCTGGGGCCACACGTCGTCCCTCCTGCTAATCTTCGGTCCCCGGAAGGCCTTTCTTCCTGCGGCAGCAGGCCCCGCCCAGCACTCATGCCACTCTCATTAGTTCTGTCCCCAGTGCCCTCATTCCGGCCCCGGGAGCATCTGCTCAGCGTCCTCTCCCTCCTCCTCTCCTGGTCCCTCCACGCCACCTGTCCTGTCTGTCGGCCTTGGTACTCCTCGTGGGATGCCTCGGGCGCCTCCAGCTTTGCCTGCCCGTCCTGTCAGGAGGGCTGCCGTGGCTTTGTTCCTGCAGACGCGTGTGTCCTCTGAGGACTCTCTGCTTGTTCTTCGTCCTCCTTTCCATTGTGGTCTGACCAGTGGGACACTGGGTCTCCCCCGCAGATTCCTAGTCTCCGAGTATCCCTGCTGCGGGAGTCCTCTGCCCACTAGCCACCCAGCGCCACCCTCGCGCTCCCTGAGAACTGCCTCACAGACACTTCTGTCCCTGCAGATTCCAAGAAAGGTGGTATACGACCAACTGAATCAGATCCTGGTGTCAGATGCAGCCCTCCCAGAAAACGTCATCCTCGTGAACACCACGGACTGGCAGGGCCAGGTAAAGCGCTGGACCGCAGGGCCCGAGGGAGAGGTTCTGGAGAGCAGGCGACACCAGGGGCGTGATGCGAGAGGCCGGGCGTGGAGGAATAAGAAAAGGATCCCGTATCTCAGCTTCCTCCTACCCTGAGCGAACTCTGGACTCTAGTCCCACTTCTGTCATTTTCCATCCTATGGGACCTTAAGTCACTAACTTCCGGTACCTCAGTTTTCTCTGTGAAGAAAGCAACAGTATCACCTGTTCTGCCTTCTTCCAGGGCCGTTGTGTGTGTCAGAGAGCATCATGGGAGGAAAGTCCCTTAGGAGTGCCAGGTGCTGTAACACCCGGTGGTTGCCCGTAGGTTCCATGAAGGCAGTTCAGAAGGGGCAGAGCAACCCCCACCCACCGCTGCTGTCCACCCAGTTAGATCCCGATGCCTGAATCCCTCTTCCCCAGTGGCCTGAAGGACAAAGGACAGGACCCTGCCTGCCCTCCTGGCACCTGTAGGGGAGCCGCGTCCCCGCCCCATGGCCTCACCGGTGTCCCTGCTCCTTTCCTCCCCACCCCCAGTACGTGGCAGAGCTGCTCCAGGACCAGCGGAAGCCTGTCGTGTGCACCTGCTCCACCGTGGAGGTCCAGGCCGTGCTGTCCGCCCTGCTCACCCGTATCCAGCGCTAGTAAGGACTCGACTCCTCTCCTGCCCTTTGGGGCGCCTCTCCCCTCCCCCTCCCCCCGACTTCCAGGCAGTGAGAGGATCCCCTGGCCTCATCAGACCAGTAGTCCACATCAGTGCATGGTGGGGCAGTGGCAGATCATGGTGCTCAGGTGTCCCTGCTGGCCCCAGAAGGTCAGTGTGTGAAAAACGTCATTCACCTGCCTTTCCTGCCTGCCCAGCTGGACTCCTGCTGCATCTCGGCCTGCCTCATCCTCTTCTTAAACCCAGGGTGGAGAAGGCCAGGAGGAGAGGACCCGGGCTTTGCAAAGACCCTTTCCTTCATCCCTCTAACTGCCCCATGCTGCTTGGTGTCCAGAACCAGGGTTTCACCTCCCAGGACCGCCTGTGGGACCCAGAGTCCCTGCCAGGGGGAGACTCTGGGCATCCTGGCGCCTGGGTTCACGCCCACCTGACCCCAGGGGCATCGCTGACCTGTCTCCCTGTCAGCTTCAGCCAGCTCCATTTTCCTTCCAGACAGTGACCTGTCCTCTCTGATCCTGATGTCTCCCTAATTTCAAAAGCTCTGGCTTGTTGCTTTTCTTGGTATTACTTTGTTTGCTGGTTCGTTTCTCCCCTGTGGGTTATTGGAATCAAGTCAAGTCTGAGCTTGGAGCCTTCCTCTGAGCAGGCTGCTGAAAACCTCTGGAACGCGGTTGTGACTGTCCCCTTGCTCCCCAGCTGCAACTGCAACTCCTCGATGCCGCGGCCGGTGAAGGTGGCAGCCCTGGGCGGCCAGACGTACCTGAGCTCCATCCTCCGGTTCTTCGTCAAGTCGCTGGCCAGCAAGACCTCCGACTGGCTTGGCTACATGCGCTTTCTCATCATTCCCCTCGGTAAAGACGCCAGATCCCCCTCCCGTGTCAGGGTGGTGGGTGGGGTCCGCGGGAGGAGCAGTCAGGGGCCACAGGCCAGGCCGTCATCCCATCCCCTAACCAGCTCAGCTTCTCTGGTGTCCACGTGCCAGGTTCTCACCCTGTGGCCAAATACCTGGGCTCGGTCGACAGCAGATATAGCAGCGCCTTCCTCGATCCTGCCTGGAGAGACCTGTTCAGTCGCTCGGAGCCCCCAGTGACAGGTAATGTCCCCTTGTAAGGGATGGAGGCAGAATGTGCCTGGTTCGGGGAGAGCCAGCCTGGGCTGCAGGAGGCCTGCGCACATGCCTCTTTGTCCCCTGCAGCTCTGACGCTCCCAGTTGCTTCCTATGTCCGTCTTCTCAGCCTTATTGAGTGGAGGCCCATTACGGGTAGCCCTTCCACCCTGCCTGCTCTTAGTCTCTGCTGTCTGCTCTGCTCCTGTACATGTAGAAATAAGGAGGGCCGTGGGGAGTAGTGCTGGGGGGCGTGCCTAGTTGCACAGGTCAGGTATGAGCGGAGGAGAGCTGCTAAGCATCTGCGGACACACAGATAACGCCACACCAGCCGTGTCGTCCTGAAACACGGTGCAGTGGCAGGGATTGGAGCGGGCTGGGGCTCGGTGAGGCCGAGGTGGCAGGTGCTTCCTCAGACCCTGCAGGAAGTGACGGGCACAGATTAGCGGAGCGGAGGGTTCCTCTGGGTTATGAAGTCGGTGTGAGCACAGATGGCGGCCTGGGAGAGAGCAGGGCCGTGGAGGACAGCAGGCAGGAGGGGTGGAAGGGAGAGGGCAGTGCCTCTGCCCCCG
Source organism: Trachops cirrhosus (assembly GCA_028533065.1). Taxonomy (NCBI): domain Eukaryota; kingdom Metazoa; phylum Chordata; class Mammalia; order Chiroptera; family Phyllostomidae; genus Trachops; species Trachops cirrhosus. The sequence goes on along the minus strand of CM052543.1, from coordinate 4,026,309 downwards.
GTGCCTTAGGGTCAGAACCAGCCGGTCCGTAGAACCTCTGCCTCCACTCACGGGTCTCGGGAGGGGCTCTCTAGACGGGTTGTCGGGTTTGCCCGCTGAAATCAGTCCGAGTCACCTCCTGACGTTTCTGCAGAGCAACTGGACGTGGTGGGGCGGGTGATGCAGTACGTCAGCGGGGCGGGCGTGACACACCAGCTTCCTGTGGCTGAAGCCATGCTGACCTGCAGGCATAAGTTGTAAGTTTCACTTTGGGGGATTTCTTAAAAGTAGGTGGGGTGGGCCGGATCAGTCTTTGCTCTTCCACATTTTCCTTCCTACCCGTTTCCCTGCGTAGGAACTCTGGAAAATGTGAGAGACAGAGAGAGAGTGCTTTTACTGTCTCCCGCCCAGCCCTCCCTCCCTTGCTCTGGGCCTCCTCACCCGTCCGGGTGCCCTCAGCACAGAGAAGCCCACCCCAGGGACTGAAACTCCAAAGTGGGAGCAGGGGGTCTAGTGTGCAGAATCGGGTCTCGGGCCTCCATTCTGAGGCTCCTCGTGCCTGAAACCTGACGGAAAGAGGTCGTGGAGTGTCTGTACTCCCTCAGAGCCACCACAGAGCACGAGAAGCCCTCCACACGGTCCCCCCACTAATGGTGCATCTCCCCTGTCTCTCCCCACAGCCCTGATGAGGACTCCTATCAGAAGTTTATCCCTTTCATTGGCGTGAGTACAGACTCCCCTCCCCTCTGCGCCCCACGGTTCTCCCGGCCTCCCTGTCCCCCCCACACGCACGCACACGAGAGGCTCATCTAGACAGTGGTTCTCATCGGAGGCGATTCTCCCCCGGGACATCTGGCAGTGTCTGGAAGCATTTTGGGTTATCACAGCTGGGAGCAGGGGTGCTGCTGGGGTCTTGTGGGTAGAGGCCAGAATGCTTCTAAACACCCTGCTGGGCACAGGCCAGCCCCGCCACAGAGGGTGACCGGACCCCAAGTGTCGCGGTGCCGAGGCGGACAGCCGCTGGGCTCGTGCACGTGCTGGCTGTTCCCTTCAGCGTCTCCTTTCTGGAACCAAGGACCACCCCCGATCGTCGCCGGCTCCTCCTGTCAAGTACACCAGGCCCCGAACCTGGTGCCGTGGCCCAGGGGGGACGCCCAGCGCGTAGCCCCTGCAGCCCAGGGAGAGGAGAGCTGCCTCCGAAAGAACGATAGATGGTATTCGGAAGAGAAGTCCAAGAAATTGGTTGTTTCCATCTTCAGGGTCAGAAAGACCACTGAGAATAAGGGTCTCTTGCCCCCATTTAGACAAGGGAGAATCCCTCTATAGTGGGTTTTGAGGGACCACCTCGTGGGTATCTTTGGTGCCAGGTAGTATTGATCTTTGGTCCATTTGGTGGTCATTGGGCCACAGGATGCAGACCTACCGAGAGGGGGGCCCTGAGGGGACAGCTGACCTCCTGCTGGGGCCAGGCCCTGCCAGAGAAGCGGGACTGAGACTCAGATTTCCGCTCCGAGTGGGAGACGACAGAACCCCCCTCCGAGTCAGGTCGTACCCTTTTGTGTGGTGGTCTCAACGACACCTCCTGGCTTCTGGGGCGAAGGGGCAGGTGAGGGCCCAGCTGCCCCTGTCCTCTGCTCATCTCGGGTGCTAGGTGTCTCGAGCGATCTTGGGAGATGCCTGAGCCTGGGGAAACGCACTTCCCCTTCTCGTGCCGTACAGAGCCTCCCCTCTGGCCAGTCCAGTCAGTCCTCGTGGGGCACCGGGGCTGCTCCCATAGCTGTGCTGGGGGCTCCGGACCGTGGCCGGTAGCCTGGGTGGCGGCCAGCTCACATCCTCATGGAGCTGTGGATCGCTGCCCACTCTGAGCTGCCGAGGGAGAGGCATAAAAATGTAAATTCAAACAACCAAAGGAGGTGGCAGCCTCCTTCAGTGCCAGGGGAGCAAGTGGAGTCGTATCCAGGAAGCTCAGCGTCGATGTGTTACTGTCTGGGATCTGAGAAGGCGTAGGAAATTGGGGACTCATTTCGGTGAATGGCAGCATTGTGTTCTGAGCAGGCAGCCTCAAGGGGACCATCTGCACACGATCTTCACTTTCCACCAGCCCCCTGGGTCCACCTTCTGTAGCCTCCCAGCTCTGCTGAGCCCCTGCCAGGTGCCAGAGCCCGGGGCCTGCCAGCTCACAGGACTTCGGTCACTTGACATCACAGCTCTGGCATTTAGTCTGTCTCTACCTGTGCCCTTTGCTGGCCACTGGAGGGCGTCCTCTGTCCTTCCCAGAATTTTCTATGCACACCTAAAATTATTTGGGAAGCAGGAATCAACCCCACTACCTTAGAAGGGGTGAGGCGGGGACCCCTCCTCACTGGCATCCCTCCAGACCCCAGGAAGCCTGGAAAGGAGGAAGCAGCGTGGCTGCTGCTTGGCTTGGCGCCACAGGAGGCATGCGGAGAGCTCCTCCCTGCGACACCCCCGTCTCACCCGGCTTTCTGAGGGCGGCTCTTCATCTCTCTCTGGTGTGAGGGGTGGCCTCCCGCCCACGTGATCTGAGACGAAGGGAGATCAGGTGCCCTCGCCCTCGTCCCTGGAGAAGAGCCGCGAGGTCTCCTGTGCCCAGCCTCAACTTTTGGGACTGGGTGTTTCCGTATCTCTTTAAGATCTGGGCTAGCCCTGGCTGGTGTAGCTCAGTGGATTGAGCGCGGGCCTGCGAACCAAAAAATCGAGGTTCGATTCCCAGTCAGGGCACATGCCTGGGTTGCAGGCCAGTTCCCAGCAGGGGACCCATGAGAGGCAACCACACATTGATATTTCTCTCCTTCTCTCCTTTCTCTCCTCTCCTTCCCTTCCCCTCTAAAGATAAATAAATAAAATCTTAAAAAAAAAAAAAAAAAGATCTGGGCTACTCTGGATTCGCAAAGATTTTTAAAGCCTACGATCAAATAATGTGTAGTGATGGTGTCGCACCCAACCATCTGCTTCTAGTTGGATCAGAGCGCGCCGCTTCAGTGAGAGGACCTAATTCTGTCTCTTTTTCCTCCCAGGTGGTGAAGGTGGGTCTGGTGGAAGACTCTCCTTCCACGGCAGGTGAGTGCGGGACCCCTTTGCTTCTGTGGAGTGAGGGTGACCCCTTCCCGGCCTCCTGTAGTCCAGCAGGCCGGAAGGTGAAGACTTTGGGTGGCCTCGGTGGAGGCAGAGTTTGAGCAGGAGCACTGGGGGCACCCTCACTCCCCAGCGAAGTGCTGGCGGGGGGTGGTGGACGGGTGGGGGTGGTGGACGGGTACTAAGGCCCACAGGGGAGCAGGCTGCCACTGAGCCAGAGGGGCACCTCAACTCCTTGCCACCGACAGGTCAGGGGTGGCTTCCTCTGGCCAACTGTGTTTGTCACCTGATAGGTGATGCGGATGACTCACCTGTGGTCAGCCTTACTGTGCCCTCCACGTCACCGCCCTCCAGCTCAGGTCTGAGTCGAGACGCCACGGCCACCCCTCCTTCCTCCCCGTCCATGAGCAGTGCCCTGGCCGTCGTGGGGTAAGGCTCTCTCGTACCTGTCCTTCCTGCCGCTCCCTCCGACAGGGTCCAGGGCTTCCCTGCTGCCTGCGGCGTCCTGGTGGCACCGCGAGAGCACACAGAGTTCAGAGGGTAGAACGGTGGCGAGAGCACCGGGGTTAGAGCGCAGAGACCTGGTCAGCGGCCGGGCGGTCACTGCACGGCTCTGTCTGCGTCTGTCTCAGCGTCGTGGGGTTGAATGAGAGGCCCCATGGCCCGTAAGGCGCTGTGCACGCGTCTTGTCTCGGGACCACCTAGCTCGGCAGACAGAGTATGGGCGTGGGAGTCAGACACGCCCGGTTCCAGCTGCAGCTCTGGGACGTAGTCAGTGACACTTGTCAAAGCACAGTAGGGGAGACTTCGTTCAAGGTGGGGCTCTCCCGACAGGTGTAGGGAGCGCCTCGGCGGGACTTTGCAGCGGGGCAGAGACGGGGCTCAACATAAGCAAGGGAGGATGCAGAGCCACGCAGCAGCGTGGGTCAGCGGATGAGAGTACTGAGAGGAAGGCTCGGGGTCGGGGATTCTGGCCAAACTGACGTGGTCACAGGATTCTTTTCTTTTTTTTTAATAGATTTATGTGGTAGCATGTATCACTGCTTCATCCAATTTTTTTAAGATTGTTTTTATTTATTTTTAGAGAGAGAGCAAGGGAGGGAGAAAGGGAAGGAGGGAAACATCAATGTGTGAGAGAAATATCGATTGGGTTGCCTCTTGCACACCCCAACCAGGGACCTGGCCCACAACCCAGGCACGTGCTCTGACCAGGAATTGAACCAGCGACCTTTCGGTCCACAGGCTGGCGCCCAGTCAGTCTGCTGAGCCACACCAGCCAGGGCATCAGCGGGATTCTCAGTGAAGACAGGCTGGGGCATCCGGCGTCTCCTGGGGGTGTGGGGGAGGCGGAACCTGATCAGGGATCCCGAGTGATCAGACACGGGTGACGGGGTTCCTGCTGGCTGACTTAGCAAGGTTTTTGCTAAAACTGGGTTTTATAAGGAGGCGCACACACAGATGGGCCTAGAGAAGATTCAGGAGCCTGACTGAAGTGGGTCAAGCAAAAAACCTTTGTCCCTCGGACACGTTACAAAGCTTCATTTCCTACTCAGAGTACAGGTGACGTAGCCCGGTCAGAAAGGCGTGAGTGAGGGCTTGTGTGCCAGCGCCTGGCCCGGGAGGCGCTTCCGTCTCCCCCGTGCCCGGGCCATCCATCCGCTCAGCGGACTGAGGGCTGGCTGGAGGGCCGGGCCCAGGCCAGAGGCGCTGCAGGAAGTGGGGGTGGGAGTTCTTTTTCCCCCTTTTTAAAAGATGTTATTTATTTACTTTTTTAGAGAGGGGGGAAGGGAGGCAGAAAAAGAGGGAGAGAAGCATCAGTGTGTGACAGACACACTGACCGCTCCCAAGTGGGGACCTGGCCACAACTGAGGCGTGTGCCCTGACCGGGAATCAAACCGGTGACCCTTCGGTGTTCGGCCGGTGCTCAGTCCACTGAGCCACCCCAGCCAGGGAGGGGATTTCTTTAGGATCCAGTGAATCCAAAAGCTAGAGCCCCTGGGCGGGGAGGCCTCTGCAGGCGGCTGTCCCGCCGAGGCCTGGGGGCAGAGGAGCAGGCAACTGCTCAGGGGAGCAAGGGGACGGGTGGGTCAGGAACAGGAAAGAGCTGCTGCCCCGCCCTCGGCGTCCCTCTCTCCGCCCTTTCCTCTGCCTGCGCCTCTTTCATTTCCCTCTGACGATGGTCCTTGTGGCAGTAGCAGTGGAGGGTGTCGGCCCTGGTGGGTGGCTTTTCCAGAACCACCGGTGACAGTGTGGGTCTCTGAAGAATATGAAGTGTTCGTGGAGGAAACCCCACGTGGCCCCAGTGGCCTGGGTTCTAGGCTTCCTGGGGAGGCCTGGGGACCAGCGCTTGCCTCGACCTCCTTCCCAGCCAGTGTAAGCTTGTGTTTCACAGAACTGCTGAAATGAGGCAGAAAGAAATGTCAGGTGATTTTTGTAGCCTGTGTTCCTATTGTGTCTGACGCCTCCTTTCAAGAAAAATATCAGCTCTTTTTCTCCCGGGAGCTAAAATTAGCCGTGAGCTCGAGGTGCCATAACTAAGAGGAGGACGTAGGTCAGCACCCACCGGCCCCGCTGGGGCTGCTCGGGCCGCAGTGGTGCTGCCGCTTCATCCCCAGGCCGGGTCTGCCTGCCCTGTATGCGCATGCGCGGGTGCGGGGTGCGTGCCTGTGCATGCGCGCACGCGCCGCGTCCTTGCTTCATGGTTCCCTCACCCCAGTGCCTTGCGGGGCGGGGTCTCCCACGGTGATCCAGGCCTTTACCCTCTCCAGGCTTTGCCCCCAGACTAGCCTGACCCTCGCTCCCACGTGAACCACTTTTGTGAGACTGTAGGGAACCTGGGGCCACTCAGTCAGCCACCTCCTCTCGCCCCTCCCACGGCCTGCTGGTCCCCAACTCTGCCCCCACCAGCCCATGTAGTTTGGAGCTGAGGGCAGAACCTATTCCCCGTTACTGTTCCTTCTCCAGGAGCCCCAACAGTCCATATGGGGACGTGATTGGTCTCCAGGTGGACTACTGGCTGGGCCACCCTGGGGAACGGAGGAGGGAAGGTGACAAGAGAGACGCCAGCTCCAAGAACACCCTCAAGAGCGTCTTTCGCTCAGTGCAAGTGTCCCGCCTGCCGCATGGTGGGGAGGCCCAGCTCTCCGGCACCATGGCAATGACTGTGGTCACCAAAGAGAAGAACAAGAAAGGTAGGTGACATCCGAGGCCAGGGACCATCAGGGCTACCAGACTCACTGTCTCAGGGTCTGGGACGGAATCTGCTTCTGGGAGACCTTGGATGAGGGTGCAGCAGGGCTGGTATCATGTGGGCCAGCCTGGGGTCGCCCAGGGGTCCCGCCGCCCCTTGTGGGGTAGCACCATCCCTCCGTAACGAAGGAGTGATCCCCAGGGAGTCCCTGGTCCCTGTCTGCTGCGCATCGGCTCCACAGGGACCGAGGCAATTAGTGCTGCCATAAGGAAGGGAGCCTTTCTGGCCACTGCCCTCAGGGACGGACTGTGTGACAGAGGAGGACGCCTCCCTGCCACAGCCCCAAGGTCCCCATGGCCCTGTGGAGCGGTGCATTCACCCCCAGCCCTGGAGGCCACCCAAGCCTCCATGAGCTTAAGGCACAGCTGTTTTTTGCGAGTTAAGGGGAATACAGTCCATCCAAGATCAGAGGGGTGGCTTGAAGGCACCAGAGGTAGAGTTGGGGTGGTCCTGGGTCCTGTGCTTTGGGAGACTGGGACAGGGACCCCACAACCCGCCAGGGTGGGGGCAGCACTTGCTGCGGGTTGTGTGCCACAGACCTGACTGGGCACCTGCAGCGGGAGGCGGGGTGACCCCAGGGCACTGACAGCACCCCACTCCCAGCTGCCAGGAAGGAAGCTTCCTCTCTCTGCTGGATCCTCCCTCCTCCAGGACTCCCAAAGCACCTGGGCCACTTTCCGCTCATACTTCCGTTCCTCAGAGGTCCCTGAGCGCGCAGCCGGGGGGCCGTGCCAACACCTGCACCTGCACCCCCGAGACTGGCCTGGGGTGGGCCGTCAGCCCAGCGGTGCCCTCCTGTTCTTGCCTCATCGGAGTGGGCGCGGAGCGAGGGCCGCATCCCAGGCAGAGCTGGTGCAAACACTGCTGGTGGCTTCCCTCTCAGCGGTGGGCACAGCCCTGCAGGGCCTGCGCGTGCCCCCCGGGCCGCCTAGAGCTTCGAGCTATAAGGGACTTCAGAGACCACCCAGCCCCAGGTCCTCAGTACAGAGGAAGCTCACTGAGGCCTCGGGGTGGGGGAGCCTGTGCTGAGACTGCTCAGGGGCTCCCAAGATCCTGGGAGCAGGGACGAGGGATTGGCTTTCTGCAAACCCCCTCTGCTTCCCACGGGAAGGAGGCTGTGGGGTGGGGGAGGAGAGGCTTGGCTGCTTCACCCGGGACCATGACAGATGTGCTCCTGCTTGTTTTCCAGTTCCCACCATCTTCCTGAGCAAGAAACCTCGAGAAAAAGAGGTGGATTCTAAGAGCCAGGTCATCGAAGGCATCAGCCGCCTCATTTGCTCTGCCAAGCAGCAGCAGACCATGCTGAGAGGTGAGCACAGCTCGGAGAGCGGGGACAGGGACTGGGGGCAGGAAGGCGATACCTCCCCGGGGACCCTGGGAAGATGGCCTTAGCCGTCCTGGTCACGCCCTCCCTTTCCATGTCACCCCCAGTGTCCATCGACGGGGTCGAGTGGAGCGACATCAAGTTCTTCCAGCTGGCGGCCCAGTGGCCCACCCATGTCAAGCACTTTCCAGTGGGACTGTTCAGTGGCGGCAAGACCACCTGAGAGCACCGTCTCCTGGCCACTCCCCCTCCTGGCACTGCCACAGCCTCACCGCCTGCGGGCAGGGGGGGCCAGCAGGCCCAGGCTCAGCACCCCCTTCCCTGGTTCTGGGGCCTGCGTCTCCCTTGCCCAGTCCTGAAGGACACTGCCACTGGGGACACTGCCCTCCCCACTGCTCAGTCCCATCCCTGGGCAGACACCGCCCCCGCCCCGTCCCTCCTGCTCCAGGCCCAAGGCATGTTGGTTTTGCCTTGGGGCACCAGTGCCTGGAATTGAATCCTCCAGGCCTGCCTTCCCGTGACTCCCAGCCTTCCCCCCACCCAGCGTGGCACCGGTTCCCTTCGCAGAAATAGGAAACCTGGAATCCCGGCCACAGCAGGGAGCCCAGCCCTCCCCTCCCACTTCTACAGCCCAGCGGATGGAAGCCGCTCCGCCAAGCCCAGGGGCCCTCCGCGCCCTCACCCCGACAGCGTTCCTGTGGCAGTGCTGTGTGTTTCTGCGCTGGGAGGCCTTCCTGGTCCCCCACACCCTCACCATGCCCAGGCCCCTGTAGATGCGGCCTGCGTCCTCAGCGTTTCTCTGGTTCTTTGCACGGCCAGTCTCCTGGCAGTCCCGTGTGGCGCGCCCGGGCACCGGCCCCTGTCCTGTGGCTCCCCTTGTTGATTCTCCCTCTGCCCCCCGCCCCTCCCCCAGCACGGCCCGGTCTCCTCCCGGAACTCTGGACTCGGCAGAGATGGGAGACAGGCCCCACCGGTGTACTGTCTGTGGCGCCCCAGCCCTTTCTCCCCTGTGCCCAGCATGTCTGTTTGTCTCCCTTTCCCTGCCATGCTCGTCCCCACCTCACTCCCAGGCCCCTGGCCTGGGTGGAGACCCCGTTCTTCCAGCCCGGGGTCCCTCCAGCAGGCTCCGTTTCTTCCCTCTCCCCTCAGACTTGAGTCTGAGCTTCCCCCCGGCCTCGACCATCAGCCTTCTCGGGAGAGGCTGAGCACACTGGGTCGGGGTCCCAGCCGCAGCCCTCCGCTCCCCACCAGCACCTCCAGAACTGTACTGTTGCCCTCTGACCCCTTCTAGAAGTTTGCACAGGACTTCGTCTTGAAAGGTGTCTTTCTTGTTCTCCATACCTCCCCCAGACTGCCCAGCCCTGACCCACGGCTCAGCCTGGCTGTCCGAGCATCTCCTGGGCTGCGCCGCTCTCCTAGCCAGAGGGAGTGCAGAGTGGGAGGGACCGAGTGGATGCTGGATTTTTCATTCAATAAACCGGTGGTTTCTTACCAGCTGCAAGCCTTGGACTTCTGTGCCTCTCCCTGTCATACAGGGTCTGTCCAACCCCCACCCCTCTGCACAAGGCAGCCAGCTCCACTCGAAATCACCAGGACTGGCTTTGGAAAACAGCAAATCCCCGTTTTAATTGCAGAAACAGAGGCTTGAAGGTGTCTTGCCAGGAGGGGGCAAGCAGAGGTCAGAGACAAACACCACCACTGCCAATCCCCGTCCCATTTTTCCCTGGGACTCTCCATCCCCAGGCCCACCTCCCAAGGCAGTGACTCATCAGGGCACTCATCTGACTGAGGGTTTGAGCTTGGCTTCCCTCCCCTACTAGGCTGACATCCTGCTGTAGTTTCTGGAAGTTGGTCAAGGCCGAGGCCAAAGGGCTCTCTGCCTCTGCAGGCGACGGGGGTGGTCTGGGGTCCATCACTGAGGTGTTCTGACACCCTTAGCCTTAGAGACGGCGCACAGCCCCTGCGCCCTGGCGCCGGGTTCTCCACACCCCCCAGGACAGGCCTGTGCGCCAAGCCGCCACCCGTGAGGGGGTAGCGTCCTCACCTGCCGGACAGCCACAGAGGGGTGGATGGCCACGTGGGGCCGGCCGTCATTGGCTCCCCAAGCCCTGTGGCCAGATGACCTAACCAAGGGCGGCCCGGGGCGTGGCCCTGTGCAAACTCTCAGCCTGGAAAAGGGAACTAACCCTGCCTCCCACGGGACCGTCCGGCGAGGCCTGTGAAGTGTCCCGGAATGCGACCGGCACTCCTGCCACCCACAAGGCGTGTGGTCTGGTCGGCACGAGGGAGCACCAGGAAGCGCCTCAGACACAGACTCAAGAGGACACGAGCGGTCCCCGGGGCAGGCGCTGTGGGCACCTGGGAGCCCCTGGGAGTGCCGGGTGGGCCGGCGGGGGTGGGGCAAGCAGACTGGGCTCCCAGCTCCTCACCTGCTCAGGTTCCAGCTCAGACCTCAGAGCTGAGAGGCGGGAGACAGGAGTAAGGAGGAGGCAGGAGCTCCAGCCGCCTGCCCAGGCCAGGGCCTCAGCCCCCGCCTCCCACCGTCCCTCCCAGCTGCTGCCTCCCACCTGCTCCAGGGCCTCGCTGCGCTGACCCCCTCTCTGTGTTGGCTGTTCCCACTCTACAGCTCTTTCAGGAACACAGAGCTCCCTTGTTGCAAACACCTTCCCTGATCCCTGATCCCTGATCCCCTCGCTGCCCCACCATGTCTCTTCCTGAGAGCGAAGTTCTTCAAGAGAGTTGGCTGTCCCTGTCTGCATCCTCCCACTCCTCCAGGCTGTTTTCTTCGCCAGCCCTTCAAACGTCCCCTTACCGAGGTCACCGATGACCCCGGCTGCCAAACCCAAGGGTCCTTGTTCGGCCCATCAGTGGCGTTGGGCGTGCACACTCCCTACCAGAGTCGCCTTCTGCTTGGCCCGCGGCCAGCGCTGCTCTCCTCCCACGCACCAGGCTGTTCTCTGTCAGCCTCCCGTTCTGTCCCTCCTCCTCATCTGGCAGCCCAGAGACACTGGACACCCCAGGGCCCCTCCCCCCCACCCCCGTCCTCACCCAGCGCCGAGGTGTGAGCACCCCCTGCACACAGGCTTCTCCCTCTTTCTTCAGTTGCCGAGGCCAGAAGCCTGGGACCGTAGGGGCCCCTCATTCTCTCAGACCCAGCGTCCAGTCCGCCAGCAAGTCCTCTGGGCTTTCCCCCGGGACAGACCCAGAACCCAGCAGCTCCCACGCTCCGGCCGCCACTGCTCCCTCTTGTCTGCGTACTGCTACAGGCGCCTCATCGTCCTCTCTGCCTCCACCTGCCCTTACTGCTGCTGTGTGTTCACACAAGGGCCAGAGAGAAACTTTTAAAACGTTAATGGGATTGTGTTAAATTGCTAATCCAAGTGGCCCAACGGCTCCCGGGAGCGGTTCAGCACCACCTGCCAGGCCCACCTGGTCTGCCTTCCTGAGGGCTGCGTGACCATCTCTCATTCACTCGCCCCTGGCCCACTGGCCTCCTGCACATTCCTCAGACACACCCTGTACAGTCGGCCTCAGGGCCTTTGCACAAGCCACTCCCCCTGCCTGCCATTCTGCTCCTTCCCCTAGGTCCCTGTGGCTTGCTCCTTCATTCAAGTCTTGGCCAAAAGCTCTTCTCAGAGAGACCTTCCCTGTTCACCCTGTCTAACCAGCACCTTCCTTTTCTCTCACCCTCCTTTTTTTTTTTTTAAGATTTTTTTTATTTATTTATCTTCAAAGGGGAAGGGAAGGAGAGAGGGAGAGAAATATCAATGTATGGTTGCTTCCTGTGCATTCCCTGCTGGGAACTGGCCTGCAACCCAGGCATGTGCCCTGACTGGGAATTGAACCTGCGATACTTTGGTTCGCAGCCCGCGCTCAATCCACTGAGCTACACCAGCCAGGGCTCACCCTCCTTTTTTTGTTAGCGCTTCTCACTCCTTGGTATTAATTATTCTTTCTTTGTCTCTCCCCACGAGATGTACACTCCAACAAAGCAGGGTCATTTCCCCCTGCTATATCCTTGGCCCCCAGGATGCCCTCTGGCTCATTACAGGCACACGATGCGTGTTGGTGACAGAGAATGAAGGTCCCTGTCCTGTTGCAACAGGGTCCCTCATCCAGACTTGCTGCTCTGACCCCCTGAGGACTCAGCCCAAGGACACCCGGGTTTTCTCGGAGGCCCTGGGGGAAGAAGACAGACTCCTACTCTGAGCAAAGGGCGGAAGAGGGCTGTACAGAACCGTGTCCAGGCCCCAGAAACCAGGCAACGCAGATGGGAGGTTTGCACTGAGGCGCCCGCCCACCAGCCGCGAGGGGTGGAGGCCCGACCTGCGCAGAGCTGTCCACGAGCCCCCCAGAAACATTCTCCCAAGGCAGAGAGGTGGCATTTTGGCACAGAGTATGGAAGAGCCCGTGTGTTACCTGCACACCAACTCCAGACTCGTTTGATTTTTAATTTAAATATACTTTTTATTTTGAAGTGGCAAAGCTAGGACAAAGTTGCTGTGAGCACTGACCCGTCTCCCCCGTAACTAACGTGTTACGTTAGTGTGACGATTACTGCAGCCAGTGCCCAGCCCCGAGGCCTCCCGTTCACTAAAGCCCGCGTCTCCCTCCGGCCCCGCGGTCTTCCCCGAACGCCTCTTCTGCATGCCAGAATCCCGTCCGGGACGCATGCTACGTTGAGGTCTCTGGGCTCTGACGGTCCCTCAGACTTGCCCCATTTTCGATGACCGTGGCAGTTTTGAGGAACGCTGGTCGGGATTTTCGTAGAGTGCCCTTCCATCCGGGTCTGCCGGTACATCCTGTCAAGGTCACACCGTCAACATGGCACCTCAAGGACATGCACCTGGACCACCAGGCCGAGGAAGTGCGGACCAGGCCAGGTGCAGCCCCGTCCGCCCCGCTCTGGGGACAGCGGGCACCGAGCATGGCACACCCAGGAGAGAGCAGCTGCCCTCTGCGTCCACCGCCCACTGCCCTGCGCAGGGACCGGAGGCACGGCCAGCCTTCCCACTGTCGCCTGCCGCCAGACCGCTGCCGAGTGCTTCCCGTGGTTTATTTATTTACTTGTTCTGTTTACTGTTGTTCGAGTACCGTCGTCTCCACGTTCCCCCCACCGCTTCCCCCGCCCCACCCAGTTGCACCGGAGCCTCAGCGAGGCCCTAGGGAATCGGTTTGGCTGCGGCTTCCCTTTCCCCAAGGAGACGTCAAAGGTCAGCGCTCCCCTCCCAGCCCCAGGCTCTCCTCTCTACCTGCGTACTTGCCCCGCATCCTCGCAGACGTCTCAAACCTCACATGGTCAGGAGATGTCCTTCGGCCTCCCCAGTTTCAATAAGGGGCACCCGCATCCCTACTATCATCACTCAAGCCAGAAATCAGTAAGTCACCCCATGTCACGACCGCGACTCCTGTCCATTCTGCCTCCACGACGCTGTTTTCGAACGTGAGCCAGAGCGCTGGCCGCCGGCCTCCCTGGCCGAGCCCTGCAGTGGTTTCCCGATGGCCTTTGAACACAGCTGCCACTCGTGCTCCCTCAGGCCTGCCAGCAACTTCTCCTCCAGCTGCTTCCTGCCCACCTCCCCCGTGAACCACAGCTGACCTTTCAGTAATCAGATCCCTCTTCCCTGCACACGGGCCTTCACATGCTCTCTGGCCCTCCAGAAATGCTCTCACTGCCCCACGCTTAACCCCTTTGCCTGCTCATCACTTCTTCAGAAAGGCTTTCCCAGCCACGTGGCCCAAAGCCTGTCACCTGCCATAAACGTCTGTGTCCCACATCAGAGAGAGAGTCCCAGGAGGGCAGGGGCTGGGGCTGAGACGTACTCGGTGTCTCGGCTCCCACCCCACCACACAGGTGCCTGGCAGACACGCAGCTAGCTAAGTGAGTGAGTCCGGGCTCTGTCTCATGTCCTAGGCGGAGAAGGAGCCAGGTGACTCACCCAGGTCATCAGACTCCAGGCCACCTCTCCAGGGCCTGCCCAGATCCCTACTCCCCAACCGTCCGTGTGTCCTACATGTGCTAAGTTCCTACTGTGGGCCAGCCCCTGTCCTGGGTATGGTGGCACCAGGCTGAGCACAGGGTTGGGCCCTTACCTATATGAGAACCCTGAGGCACGCAAGGGGAGGCAGACAAATAGACAATTGCCACACGGCACGACAGGTTGCCTGGCAGGAGGGACGTCTGACCCAGCTCGGGGACGGGCAGTCTGAGAAGATGTCCCAGAGCAATGCCACCGGAGCAAAAGGCACTTGACATGATGGATGTTCTGGGTACAGGGGAGCAACAACCAGGGATGAGAGAGAGCCCGGCCCATCTGAGAGCCGTGGAGGTCCGTGTGGCTGGAAAGCAATGGGAACGGTGAGGGACCGGGCAGAAGAGGAAGGAAGCGGCCAGGACACCGAGGAGCCTTGCTGCTGTGACTGCCAGCTCTCTGGGCCAGAGCATGGAGCACTGGGCACTTCATCGTGAGACCGGCAGGGAGCCGAGGAAGGGCGTTAGGCGGAAAGGCTAGAGGATGGGCTTTAGAAGACCACCTTGCTGCCGCATGCAGAAGGAAACAAGCCTGGAGACCAGGAGAGCTGTAGGGTACCACAGCAGTTCAGAGAAGATGTGGCCAAGACATAGGCCAAGACAAGGGTGGGAGAGGTGGGGAAAATGGAGGCTTGAGCCGTATTTAAGGCCAGGGGTGGGGGAGGGATCAACAGGTCGGTTAGGAAATAGCGTCAAAGAAGGACAGAGTCAAGGATCGGGACTGGCCCCCTGCTGTGGGTGACCGGGCAGGGGGCAGAACATCCCTGGAGGAGATCCGGGTGGCAGGTCGTGGGCTCGGGGCCAGGAGGGTGCGCTCTCCACAGTGAGCATCCAGCTGGCGTTGAGCGGACTGGAGGGAGAGGCGGGCTTCCTCAGCGTGAGGGGGACGGACCTTGGGCAGACGGAGAGACCACGGCAGCCGGGCGAGACGCGTGTCCGGCACCGAACATCTGGCGCGTGCCGTACTCGGACCTGCCTTTTCCTTCTCGGCCCCACGTGTTGCTCGCTCGATTTCATTCTGAAGGTGTTTGCCCTCCGACACCAACGACACCAACGTAACAGACATCGCCCTGCCTCGCGTTTTTTCTCCCCGCTCTCCATTAACTAGCGCAGGATCTGTTCAAGAGTGAGCCTGATGGTGATAATAAATAACTACTAGAAATAGTGTCTCTATGTCCAAGGCATGATGTTAACACCTGCACTCTGCTACTTATTTCGTTCTCTCGGGGACCCAGCAAGGAGGGTCTCGGGAACCTCATTCTGCAGGCGGGGAAACAGAGATAGTTAAGGGCGAGCCTAAATCTGCACAGCTGTCAGCGGAGAGCGTGGCTTTGACCTGGGCTCGGTCTGCCCCCAGAGCCTGGGAGCCTTCTCTCTGAGCGGGGTGGGCGCCCTCCTTGTCTGGCTGGGAGGCCACCAGGAGGTGGTACAGATGCGCCACGTGGCTGCCAGGATGGGAGCCTCTCGGGGGAGCTCTGAGCAGACTCAATTCTTGGTTCGTTGGCAGGAAAAGCTGACACCCAGAGGTGCTCACCGTGGCACAGGCCCCTCAGGAAGTGAGAGGTGTGCATTGCGAGGGGAGCCGTGACCTCTCAGGAGCCTGCGATCTTGAGCATTTATGGCTGACCTCGTGGACATGTCAGGGGGGGTGATATGCTTGGTAAAATGTCCCCCCAGGCCACTTTAAAGCCGACTTCAGTGGGGTGAGTGCTTCTGAGGACCCAAGGGGAAGGGTGGGCCCAGAGGGAGGGATTTTCAGGGAGAAAGCAATGTTAGAAGTAGCAAGAACAGCTCCCCCAGGCTTGGGACCAGTGGGGGTAAGCCGATGAGCTCTGTGGCAAAAGGAGCTGAATCACCACTGAGCCCGGGCTCCTTCCTCTCCTCTCCCTTACCCGAGCGCCCGTCAGCAGCCTGGCATGAGACCAGCAGCTCGGGGTGGGGGTGCAGGACGGTGCAGGACGGAGCGGATGAAGTAACAATCCCTTCCTGTGGGAGACACACAGTGTAATCCTCAGAGGCGAGATAAAAAGCCGAGTGGCTGAAAAGGTTTGAACACAGGCAAGGTCAAGCACTGAGCGCAAGATAAGAGTCTGAGAACCCGCAGGCAGGCCTGGCCTCGCGTCCGCTGGGCAGGTGGGGAGGAGCAGGGCCAGCTGGCCAAACAGCATCTCAGAAACCTCGGAGACGGCAGGGAGTTGGCGCAAACGCCAGAACAGGGACCCAGCAGAAGTCACAAAGGGAGATGGAAAAGTCTCTTTCCATCATTCACCTGGGAAAAGAAGACTTTCTAAATGTGCTCCCTTATCGGATGGGGAGAACGCACAAGGAAAGAAAGCAGGGGCTGCGGACACGGGGTTGGGCTTGGCCGAGTGTGGTCTGCACCTGCGCGTGCCGGCAAACCCCTGTGCGTGGCGGGATGCGAGTGTTCGGTGCCGCTGGGTGAAGCTGCCTGCGGCTGTGTGCAACCGTGCCTTTGTGCAGGTGTGAGCAAGCACCTTGGCCTCGGTGTGAAACCAGAAAGGTCAGCGTCCATGCTGCCTGTCACCCCACCAGACCCAGTGAGCAGAGACGGGGATTGAATCTTTGTGGGCACTTTATCCAGGTGGCCGGAGGTCTGAGAAGACGGCGGGTGTGCACCCTCGCAGGTCGTCCTACATTTCCTTCCATGCCAGCCTTTTCATAAGAAGGGAAAAAGCCTAGGTAAGGGATTTGGAATTCAGCAAAGAGGTCAATCAGATAAAAGCCGGAGTCCGGCAATCTCCCTAGCATCCTTTCCTCGGCTGACCGACGGTTCTTTATCTGTGTCCTGTGTCCTGGGTGGCAGGGCGTCTCTGCCAGGAAGACAACGGGTCGGATGCCATCTCATTGCTTGCGGTCCTCCTGGGGCACAAAGGTGGAGCTGCTTGTGGGCTCCTGGAGTCAGGGTGGGTCCCACTTTTGGTTCCTGAAACAACAGCTTTTTTCACGCAGTAACAACTAAGCTTATTTTTTAAAAAGATTTTATTTATCTATTTTTAGAGAGGGGAAGGGAGGGAGAAAGAGAGGGAGAGAAACATTGATGTGTGGTTGCCTCTCATGAGCCTCCCACCAGATACCTGGCCTGCAACCCAGGTGTGTGCCCCAGACTGGGAATCGAACCAGCGACCCTTTGGTTTACAGGCCCACGCTCAATCCACTGAGCTACACCAGCCAGGGCGCTACTAGGCTTATTAACTATAACTTAAAACTAAAATTTTCCAACTCTTGAGTTCCCCCATCAGGTTATCTTGACCTCTACTCCACGTGGTCAGTGTTGTCCCTTACACATTGGGAACAAATGGCCTGGACTCCAGATTAGGGAAGGACACGGTGATGACCGGGAGGCTGAGCTCCCCGGGAACAGCAGGCTGCCTCACCCCTGCAGCCACCTTCCTCTCTCTGGGTCTCAGGTTCCTGACTTATAAAATAAAGCTTTCAGCCCGGGGTTGCATCACGGCACAGCTGCAGCTTTAAAAGAAGTGATGGCCAGGGCACGGCACCACCAAATCCCAGTCTCCAGGAGAGCCTTCCTTCTAACAGTCTCTTCACTGGAGATTCTGCAACCCAGCCTCGCCAAGAACGGAGAAGGTGTCCTGGGCTCCAGATTCTGTTTCCTCCCTGGACGCTCGTAGGCTGGTTGGGAGTGCAGTCACGGGTTGATGGAGACTCCACGCCCAGAGGCGGCCTAGTCACACCCCAGTCAGAGCCCCTGGGAGATAGGGCCCCTGTGAGGGCTTTAAAGAAGAAAGGATGACAAACCCCAAATGCAAAAGACTGCGGTCTTCAGGGCCCTGGAGGAAAACTGACCCAGTGAAACTGACAAGGATAAACACAAGCTCAGCACTGATGCCAACGACATAATTGATGGACACAGCAGCTGGTAACAGCAGGTGCTACTGGGCAGGGGAGCTGCATGGCTGAGGACACTGGTCAGAGAAAAGAAGTACATTTCATTGTAACTTGGATCTGCCTTTTGAAGTTTGCATCATATGACTCTACTAGCTACCTTTAAAAGTCACTGGGAAGTTGCTGGGTAGCGCGGTTGGTTGGAGTGTTTGGTAACGCCAAGGGTGAGGGTTTGATCCCTGACCGAATCGACCAATGAGTACATGAATGGGTGAAGCAACAAATCAATCTCTCTCTCTCTCTCTCTCTCTCTCTCTCTCTCTCTCTCCCTTCCCCTCTCTAAAAGAAACAAAAAGTCACTGTGAAAAAAAATCATTGGCAGAAGCACAGGACCGGGGAGAAGAACCCGTCTGGATGTGACTGGGACACAGGCAGCCTAGGGGTTTAGCTGACAAGCCAGCCCCCCGGCAGACACAGTGCAGTGGCCGTCACGGTCAGCCGACATGCAGGAGACAGGCGGCATGTTTGTGCAGAGCGGACCGCCCCTCTGGGATCTGTGCAGTGCACTTCCTGCTGGATCCCTGGGCCCTGGACCGAGCACCCCACTCCAAGCAGTGTCTGGGCAGACAGGCTAAAGTACACTCAGAAAAGAGAATTCGGGATGGAGAAGGGTCAGGAAACTGGGGCGGGAGTGGGTGAAGGGACAGGGGCTGCCAGCCCAGGCAGGGGGAACGTCGCGGTCTCTGGGCGTCTTCATTGGAGAAAGGGAGCAGACTGCTCTCCCTGAAGACAGAGCTTTGGTTTGCTGTGGGGAGCACTGCGGAAAGGTGCTGTGGGGGCCTCTGAGAAAAGCTTTCTCACCTTAGTCTCAGCAGAAGTCAGTGAGCTCCGTCCCAGGACGTACTGGAGCTAGGGGGCCGGGTCACCTTTCTGTCCGAGGTGACGCCGATGAGATTCTTGCGTCCACCCTGAGGCTGAAGCCGGTGGATCTGAGTCTGAGCCCACTCTGACCCATGAGGTGTACCCAGATCCCTAGGTACGAGTATCAGGCCTTGCTTTGCAGGTTTTGTCCTTGGGGAGGTTATGCTGCTGTCACCCACTAATGACATCAACCCAAAGCACTGGGGGAAGTGCCAGGGAAGCCACCAAGCCAGGGGTGCAGAGCATCGGACCAAACTTGGGCCTGGAAGGGACCCCCCTTCTGCCCTTTTTTATAACCAACACTTACTGAGTGTTGGTCACGGGCTGCTGCAGGAGTGGACAAGACAGGCAGGCCTCGGTGTACATCTAGGGAGGAGACAGGAAACCGACAAGAAAAGTGTTAGGAGGGATGCATGCTAAAGAGGGAGTTAAATGGGTGCATGAGATGGGTTGGGTGTGGCTGCTCTACATGGGGGCTCGGAAATCAGGGAAGGGCTCTCTGAAGAGGTGTCGCGTCATCTGAGCCCCGAATGACATCATCACCTTATCCTGACCATCTCGGCCAGCAGCATTTGCTGTGGAGTTCACCCACAGACGCGTGAGTCCATTTCGGCAGATGCCGGGCTGCCCTTTGCCACCCTTCTCTCCCTTACAGCCAGAAATCTCTGTCCCTTCCTCCCCAGGAAGCAGCCCTAAATTGCCGTGAATCCTACAAGAAAATGAACACTCCGAAGGAGGCGGTGGGGGGCACAACCAGTCTCTAGAGAAGAATGAGCCCGGAGTCGGTCAGATCTGAGAGGTGGGGATTACAGCAGTGCCCAGCTCATGGAGTCTTTGCGAGCATTCAGTTGCGCTAACCCACTTACGGCACCAAAGCGCCTGACGCACAACGCTCACAGAGTGGCAACTCCTTTAATAAACGTCATTTAATGTCCAGTGTCTCTCTACGGACTCCGGGCCGGCTCCCTGTGCCTCAGTTTCTCTCGCTGTCCTCTCTGGCAGCGGTACTGCGTGCGTTCAGGCTCACTGTTTCCCGAGCCTGTCCACACTCCTGCGGCCTCAGGAAGGTTTACAGTTGAGAACTCCAGGCCGCAGGTGCGTGGTGGCCGCTGCTGGGAACCTGAGCCGAGGGCCAGCCCCCGCCCCGCCCCTGGTGGCCCCGCCCCGCCCCTGGTGGCCACGCCCCAGTCCTCCCACCCCTTGCCTGGAGCTGGCCAGGCTGGCGCCCTCCTTTAAGGCACCCTGCGGGCGAAGAGCGTTTCGCCCCCTCCGACGTCGCTGAGGTAGCGGCTTCACCTTTAAGGCGGCGCAGGGACTGTTGGGAAGGGCGGCGGGATGGAGGCGGTGGGACCTGCTCACGGCAGCCGGTCCGAGTAAAACGGGGAGGGAGCCAGAGCCGGAGCCGGAGCGGGAGCCGGACCCGAGCGGGAGGCGGGCCCGGGAGGGAGGCGCAGGTCGGCGCGGGGCGATTGGGCCGGGAGACGGGGCTCTGGGTAGGCCTAGGGGAGGGGTCGTCGCGGGCGCGGCCTGTGCGAAGGCTAGGCCCACCCGCGCGGAGGGGGCGCGGTCCTGGGTGGCCCGGAGCCGGAGCTCGGCCTTTTCGGGGGAAGTGCCCTCTGGGCGTCACGCCGGCCTATGGGGAGGGTCGTCGTGGGCGGGGTGTGGGGTGACTGAGGACCCCGAGATCTCTGCTCCTCCGGGGGAAGGGTCGCCTAGGGTCCGCCTACCCAAGAGGAGGGGCTCTGGGGCCCGGACTGCCTGTTATAGAGGGGGCTACCAGAGGGGCTGGGGCTGCACCTCCCTGAGGGGCCGGGGTCCCCCGCATGGGAGTGAGGCCCCACGATCCCCGCAGGTCTGTCCCCCGACGCACCCTGCCCGGGCTAAGAGAGTCCTCGGGGGAAGCCCGGAGACTGGGCCGCCTGAGCCGGCCTGAGCTGGTGGTCTGGGCCGAATTCGGGTCCAGCCTCACTTGGCCTCACCGCATTGCGTCTCCTGGGCCAAAACGAGCTAGGCGCGCCCCCTGTAGGCCGAGAGCAGGCACGGTGCATGCTGCTGATTAGGGGACTGGGGCACCCCGGGGACCCAGGTGTCCGGGGACCGGAGGTGTTTACCTAATTCTGGGCGGACGGCGCTGTGGCCCCAGGCCCAGCACCCGCCCCCTCGCCTTCACAGGATCAAGGCCATGGCCACGATGGTGCTTCCGCGAGAGGAGAAGCTGAGCCAGGATGAGATCGTGCTGGGCACCAAGGCTGTCATCCAGGGGCTAGAAACCCTGCGCGGGGAGCATCGTGCCCTTCTCGCTCCCTTGGTGGCTCCTGAAGCCGGCGATGCTGAGCCCGGCTCACAGGAGCGCTGTGTCCTGCTGCGCCGCTCCCTGGAGGCCATCGAGCTGGGGCTGGGGGAAGCCCAGGTAGGTGGTGCCCAGGTGGGCGGTCACAGGAGGGAGGGTTGGAGCCTTCCAGAGGAATTCTGGCAGTACGGAAACAACCTGAGCAGGGAACCGTCTGTCCCCTGGAGCCCCATGGTAGGACCCCAGTAAATATCTGGGAACAATGAATGGGCTTCAGAGATGGCCGTGGGGCCTTGCCCGGGGAAACCCTGACCATCCTTTCGCCCCCACACAGAACCCTCCTCCTAGCTTCTCTGCTGGTAGCAAAGGCTGAGTTGCATAGAACAAAAAGGAAACCCTTGAGAAGTACCCCCCACTCACTCTTTTATTTATTCATTAACGGGCAAGTTATCAAATGCCTACTATGTGCCAGGCAATATGTTGGGTGCCAGGGATACCAGTCCAACAAGACGACAAGGTTCCTACCCTAGTCCAGTAGAAGCACAGCCAGAAACACACATACCTTTGTGATACGTTGTGATAAGTTCTGCAAAGAAAACAAGATCTTGTAGCAGCTTTTAATGGGAAGCCTTATCTATTGGTCAGTCAGGCAAGATTTATGAGGGAATGGCATTTAAACCAAGACCTGAAGGAAGAAATGCACCAGCCTGCAGAAGAGGGAGGAGGGTGAGAGGTGCTTGTGCAAAGGTCCTGAGGTAGGAAAGATGTTGACGTAATCGAAGAGTTGAGAGAGGACCTATGTGACTGGAGCTCTGTGGGGAAGGAGGGACAGAAGAGACCTGCGGGGCGGGTAGGGGCCAGGTCATGCTCCGCCTCACTAGTGTGGGTTTCATTCTTAGGACATGGGGAAGCCTTTGGAGGGCCTTAAGCAGCCAGGGGACACACAGCGGGGCTTAGGTTTTAGAAGCCCCCTCAGGCTGAGATGTGGAGAATGAACTACAGTGGGTCAAGGACGCAGGCAGGTAGGAGGTAGTTAGGAAGCCGCTGCTGGGATTCACATGAGAAATGGTGGCGTGGACTAAAGGGGTGGCCGTGAGGGTGGATGGAAGGGGACCAGCTGTAGCTGTTCCGGAGGTAGGTCCAGGAGGACCAGGGCACAGTGTGAGGGAGAGAGCGGGGAGGGCAGGGTGACTCCCAGGTGTGTGGCTGGAGCAGGTGGAGGGGATGAGAGCTCTGGAGTTCTGGTTCGGCCCTCCTGGAGGTCGGGGCTGCCAGAACGACAGGCAGATGCAGAAGGAGGTGGGCTTTGGAGGAAGGAGTCTTGGCCCCCTCAGATCTCGGCTGAGGCGAGGCTGGCTCTGTGAATCTGAGCAGGTGGTATCATCTTGGTTTCCTTGTCTTTAAAATAGGGATCATGCCATCTGCTGTATATACTTCCAGGTCATTTAGGGAATTTTTTTTTTTTTTAAAAAGCTAGCGCTTGCGAAAACACTTGGCGTTTAGGTGTTTGCTAGTCAACTGGAAAGCGCAAGGTCCCGGACTGCCTGGGCCTCTGGAGGTTGATGTGTTGGTCATTCGTCCTCAGCCCGGTGGCTGCCAGGGGCAGAGATGAACACACAGGGCCCCCCGCCAGTGCGTGCAGGCCCTGGCACAGATGGGCAACAGGATGGCATGGAGGGAGTGGAAGGTGCCCTGCTTTCCTGGGATGGTGGGCATAAGAGAGGAATTTCACTGCGGAAATGACCCTGGACTTGAAGGATGGAGAAAGGGTAGAGCTCATTCATGCAAGGCCCCAAGGCAGGAAGAGCCTGGGAGCTCAGAAGAGGCATCATAGAGGCTGGGGCAAGGGGGCGTGGTTAAGCCTCTGGATTTCCTTGCCTGCCCTGTAGTTCCCCAGACCATCTGCTGGGAGACGCACCCCTTCCCTCCCTCGGAGCAGCAGAAGGGCAGGGGCTCGCCTGGACCCTTGGCAGAAGTCAGGGTGGGGTCTTTCAGCCATCTAACAGGGTTCTTTGAGAAAGTGCTGTAGTGGCTGTGGCTGCAGGGGCTTGAGGACAACCCCAGGAGAGACAAAGGAAGAAAATGGCTGGCTTGCTCGGGGAAAGCAGAGCCACCCAACTAACCCTCTTCACAGTCAGCGCAGTGAGGAGGGAGCTGGCCCATCAGTGCAGAGAACTAGCTGGAGGCCCAGGCAGAGGGATGGACTTCCTTAGGGTCCAGCAGAGCTGACCGAGGACCCCAGGGCTTCTGACCCCGGAAGGAAGGAGTTGGGGATCCCCAAGCCTCCTGGGTTCAGGTCTTGTACTATGGTCTGTTTGGGGCCTTGGGAGAAAACTCCCTTGAGAAGAGGAGAACTTCAAGTCCCTCAACCCTGCAGCCCCTCACAGGCAGGGCCAGGCCTCGCCCTCCACTGGGCCGCAGCGCCCCAGGAGGCCCCGGCTGGGGGTGGACAGGCCTCTGACCTATATCCGGGCTGGCCACCACAGGTGATCCTGGCACTTTCGAGCCATCTGGGGGCTGTAGAGTCGGAGAAGCAGAAGCTGCGGGCGCAGGTGCGGCGCCTGGTGCAGGAGAACCAGTGGCTACGAGAGGAGCTGGCAGGGACGCAGCAGAAGCTGCAGCGCAGCGAGCAGGCCGTGGCCCAGCTCGAGGAGGAGAAGCAGCACTTGCTGTTCATGAGCCAGATCCGAAAGCTGGATGAGGACACCTCCCCCAACGTGAGTCCTACCACAGCTACTGCAAGGCCGCCAGACGGGCGCCTGGGAGCAGGGAGGGGACAGCGTGGAGCAACTCAGCTCTGACCCAGTCGCTGACACCTGGGCCACCTGGTGCTTCCTTCCCTGATGTTCATCCTGTCTTCCTGCCCAGGAGGAGAAGGGGGACGTCCCCAAAGACTCTCTGGATGACCTGTTCCCCAATGAGGAGGAGCAGAGCCCAGGTGTGGAGGGGCACCTGGATCTGGGTGGGGGGTGCCTTTGGGCCCCAGAGGTCACCAGAAACAGGGGCCAAGTGGCTGCCACGTTTTTCCCTGCCTCATTTCTGATCATCGCATCGCAGCATGTTAGAGCTTCAGCGGCAGGTGGTCCGTTTGCTCCTCCCCCGAGTTCTGTCAGGAGCAGGCTTCACGGTTCAGAGCTTTGGAGCAGCCCGCCCTGGGTTCAAGCCCCACTGTGCCACTGGCAGAGTTTGTTCCTCTCTGAGCCCCCTCTGCTGGTTAAAGGAGCGGGTGTGTGCGGTGCCGAGCCCCGGGCCCGTGCGCGCCTTGCTGACAGTGCCGAGGGCGTGTTTCGGAGCCTCCCTCCCGCAGCTGCGGAGGCTGAGGACCGGGGGTCAGGTGGTTTGCGCTAGGAACAAAGCTTGAATTACTGGCACGGGGACATTACCAACTCTTTCTGGGGGGTGACTAGACCCACTCTAAACATGGAGAAACTGAGGCCAAAATCGTAACTTGCCCTGGGCCACATGTCAGGTGAGTTAAAGGCATGGTTGGCATGTGCCAGCCCAGTTTAGGGGACAGTTAGGTACATCTGAGTTCCTGCCCTTGGCCTTGCAGCTCCCAGCCCTGGAGGAGGGGATGTGGCTGCCCAGCATGGGGGCTATGAGATCCCTGCTCGGCTCCGCACCCTGCACAACCTGGTGATCCAGTACGCCTCCCAGGGCCGCTATGAGGTGGCCGTGCCACTCTGCAAGCAGGCACTCGAAGACCTGGAGAAGACGTCAGGTCACGACCACCCCGACGTGGCCACCATGCTGAACATCCTGGCGCTGGTCTACCGGTGAGGTCCCCCTGGCCACAGGCACCCATGGGAACGCCTGTGCTCTTCCCAGGGGCTCCAGGCCTGGGTCATGAACCCTGGGTGTCTTCCGAGGCCACGACTGGGGCTCCTCTAGGCAGTTGGGCAGCAGAGAGGGGAGCTTGTGCCTGGAGGGGGCTGAGCCCCGGGTGCCTGGGCTTGCGTGGGTCTGGGCTAACAGTGAGAATAAGCCTCAGTCTAGTGGAGGTGCAAGGCTTGGGCATAACCGGGCGGGGGTGCGGTGGGCAGCACACGAGGACTCCCAGGGCACCAGGGAGTAGGCTCAGCTTCTCTAGGCACCGTGGCTTGAGTAGGGTCTTGGGTGAAAGATGAGTCTGCCCAGAACTCGAGGGACTGGAAAAGGTTTTCCTAGCAGAAAGCAGCATGAGCAAAGGCCCTGGGGAATACAGAACGAGGTGCGTTGGACACGAGGCGGTGGCAGTGGTTTCTGAGGGAGTCTGCCTCCTCCCCCAGCACTGTATGTCCTGGTGAGTGGTGAGTGAATTACCCAAAGGCCCCTGCCCCCAGCCCCTGGAGGGCAGAGGCCGACCAGGCCTCCTTGTGCTCTGGGTCGTACTCATGCCCACTCAGTACATACAGGAGGAGTGATCGAGGGATGGCGGACCGCTACGGGCAGGGCCTGGGCCGAGGAAACCCTCTCCGTACTTCTTCCTGTCCCCAGGGACCAGAACAAGTACAAGGAGGCTGCTCACCTGCTCAACGACGCCCTGGCCATCAGAGAGAAGACACTGGGCAAGGACCACCCAGCTGTGAGTGACAGTGGGTGGAGGTGGGGGCTGCCGCTGCTCTCTGCAGCTCCCAGGTCCCAGAGCCTCCATTCTGACCCCGCCCCCCCCCCCCCCCCAGGTGGCCGCAACATTAAACAACCTGGCGGTTCTGTATGGCAAGCGGGGCAAGTACAAGGAGGCCGAGCCTCTGTGCAAGCGGGCGCTGGAGATCCGGGAGAAGGTGCGAGCAGGCAGGGCTGGGCAGGCCAGGCGGCTGGGCAGGCAGGGGGCCTAGGCCTGCTCTGAGCCCGGCCACTACTGGCTCCTGCTCTTGTCCCAGGTCCTGGGCAAGTTTCATCCAGACGTGGCCAAGCAGCTGAGCAACCTGGCGCTGCTGTGCCAGAACCAGGGCAAAGCTGAGGAGGTGGAGTATTACTACCGGCGGGCACTGGAGATCTATGCCACACGCCTTGGGCCTGATGACCCCAACGTAGCCAAGACCAAGAATAACCTGGTACCGGCGGGAGGGAGGGAGGCAGGCAGGCAGGAGGTTGGGAGAAGAAAAGGCAAAGGCTCAGCTGCCTGCGTCTTGTTCATCCTCTGACCCCTGCCCCTCCAGGCCTCCTGCTACCTGAAGCAGGGCAAGTACCAGGACGCAGAGATCCTGTACAAGGAGATCCTCACCCGTGCTCACGAGAAGGAGTTTGGCTCCGTCAATGGTGAGTCCACGGCTGCCCTGTGCCCCCAGCTCACCCAGCGCAGGCTCCCTTGGCCATTAACTTCCAAAGCAGCCAGGCATACCTGGGCCTCATACCTGGGCCTGGCTGATCCCTAGCACTCCTGTGCACACGTGAGCGTGTACACACACCTCCTGGGCCCTGCCTGTGCCATGCATGCCCTTCGCATACCCTGCGCCCTTGGCTCAGAGTCTCCCCTTTCTTTACGGGGCAACTCCTGCCTACTGTGAAGACCAAGCCCAGATGTCCCCCGCTCTGGGACACTACCTTCTGGCCCCTGATGTTCAGTCATTTCCTGCTCTGGGATCCTTCAGCCTGGCCCATCATCCAGGCTCAGCGTTTATGTCTTAGACTGTGGGCCAGAGATATCTAAGGGCCTATCCCACCCCCAGTACAAGCCTGTGCCACAGTCATCTCTGTTCCAGAGGACGGTCAGTACTGTTTTGGGTCTGAGTTCCATTCAGTCATTCAGCAAAGCCCAACCTTGGGCCTTCCTGGCTACCCGCGACCCCCTCCCCAGGCCCATTTTATGTTCAGCCCAACCAGGAGAGGCCTATAGGGCAGGCTGGTGACAGCCCCCTTTCGTTCCCCAGGGGACAACAAGCCCATCTGGATGCACGCAGAGGAACGGGAGGACAGCAAGGTAGCTCTGTGGGGCGGGGCTGGGGTGGGCGTCCAGGGAAGGAGGGCATGTGTAGAGGGAAGGCCCTTCTCTCTTGCTTCCCCTGACCATTCTTTCCCCCAGGATAAGCGCCGGGATAGCACCCCCTATGGGGAATATGGCAGCTGGTACAAGGCCTGTAAAGTGGACAGGTGAGGACAGTGGCACAGGGGTGGTGCTAGAGCAGGTAGCAGGGAGCCAGCACCCTGGGTGGGGGCCGGGCTGCACGATTCTTACTGTTCACCCCCAGGACCACGCCTCTTCTCTATCAGCTTGTTACTCAAGGCCTGAGTCATAGGCCACTTGTCCCAAAATGGCTTTTTGCACTAAGAAACTTGGATTGTGTCATCCTTGGGTCTCCCAGCTTTTAGTCCTAGTGGCAATATCCCACTTAGGGCCCTGGGGCCAGGTCCCCAGCCCTGGGGCAATTCCAAAACAGGAGAGTGCAGCTGGGCCCAGCACAGAGCTGACACTTAGGAGGGGCGAGCTGCTGCTTGGCCAGCTGGTCCCTAGAGCCCAGTGCCGGTGGACGCCAGGACAGGCCCTGGTTCCTGGGGAACACGGAGTCTGAGCCAGTCTTGCTGTCCTGTCCACAGTCCCACGGTCAACACCACCCTGCGCAGCCTGGGGGCCCTGTACCGGCGCCAGGGCAAGCTGGAAGCGGCGCACACACTGGAGGACTGTGCCAGCCGCAGCCGCAAGCAGGTGGGGCGACGGACCTGCGGGCTGGGCGGGGACCTGCCTGGCCCTGTGTTTTCCAATCGACCTGTCGCTCCACCTCACGTGCCCTCCACTTCCTCAGGGCCTGGACCCTGCAAGCCAGACCAAGGTGGTAGAACTGCTGAAAGACGGCAGTGGTGGGCGGGGAGACCGCCGAGGCAGCCGAGATGTGGCCAGGGGTGCGGGGGCTCGGACCGAGTCTGACCTCGAGGAGGCAGGGCCCGCAGCCGAGTGGAGCGGAGTGAGTGCCGGGGTTGGGGCGGGCCGGGAGGCTGTGGAGCCAGCGTGGCACGGAGACAAACCCGTTCACCCCCCAGGACGGCAGCGGCTCCTTGCGGCGCAGCGGCTCCTTTGGGAAGCTCCGAGATGCTCTGAGGCGCAGCAGTGAGATGCTGGTGAAGAAGCTGCAGGGTGGTGGCCCCCAGGAGCCCCCTAACCCCAGGTCAGCCTTTGTCCCGATAAGCCCCCCACTCAGGGCAAGCCTCAAGAACCCACTCAACAAACCCCCAACCCCAAATGGGCTTCTGACCCAAGGAGCTCCACCACCCACCCACGCGGTTCCCCTCCCATCGGCCTCCCTCCCCAAACCCTACCGAGCCTCTTCCCCCTCCTTCCCCAGTTCCTCCGTGGGCACATGCGGGCCTTCCTTTCCCCTCAGGATGAAGCGGGCCAGTTCTCTCAACTTCCTCAACAAGAGTGTGGAGGAGCCAGTGCAGGTATGGGTGGGCGGACGCCCAGGCCCCAGGGCCGCAGGCCTGCGCGTCCCGTGTCCCTGCCGAGCTTCTCCTCGAGCAACATTTCCTGTCTCTGTCCCAGGCCGACTTTGGGCCGGACACTGGGGAGACAAATTAGGGAAACCCAGCTCCTGCCTGGGTAGACACGCAAGTGGCAGTGCCAACACAGTCACTGCGGAGATGGGCCGGGTAGGGGGTGTGGCCAGGGCGCAGGGACTCCCCGCTGGTGGTCAGACCCCTTCCCCTACGGGCCTGTGGGGAAGCACAGGCCGGCAGCGGCACGAGGTTGAGCCTCCTGCCCCCTCTGCCCACAGCCCGGAGGCACAGGCCTCTCTGACAGCCGCACCCTCAGCTCCAGCTCCATGGACCTGTCCCGACGAAGCTCCCTGGTGGACTAACACTGAAGGGGCAGCGGGCTGCCAGAGCCTCCGCCCGGCACTGCCCCCGCCCCCAGCCCTGCGCATGGGCCTGCTGCTTGCCCCACCTGTCTCTCCCCAGGACCCTTGTCTTTTCTGTTTAATCTCAGGGTAACCTCCTCCCTTGTCGTCTCAGCCTGAGCCCTGGAGGCTGGGCCTGCCCCCTCCCCACCGCAGCTCTACCCCTTATTTATTCCTTCATCAGGGCCCCCTCTATCCCAGGTTCAGGGCCAGTGAGAGAGGCTGACTGGGGTCTTCCCGGTGGAGATTCAGTGGCCCACCATCCCCTGACCCCAGAGCCAAGAACACTAAGCACCTGCCATCCCGTCAGCACTCCAGTCCTCCCCCGGCCGTTGCTTCTGTATATAGAGAAATAAGTTATTGGCCGCGTCCCGTCCCTAAGTCCAAGGTACTGCCCGGGCCTCCTTTCACCCGCCCTTCTCTAGTGGTACCGCCCAGGCCTTAATCACCCCCATTCCGCGCGGTGGTATCTCCCAGGCTCCACACACATCTCGGGGGCCTCTCCAAAGGGTTCCCTGGGACGTATAGCACTCCTCCCGGACTCAGAGAGTGCATCCTGCCCGGTCATCGCCCCGTGCCCCAGGACAGAGAGCCCTCCACTGACCTTCACCGCCGGGCCCTGCCCCGCATCGCATCCCGGCCTTATGCACTGCCCTTCCCGCCCGGCCCCGCCCAGGCACGGCCTGACCCCGCCCCGGGCACCGCCCGTCGAGCCATCCAGCCACGCCTTCTCCTACCCCTGCAGCTTCTCGAGGGACAGTCATGTCCCCCTGTGGCCGGAGGGGCTGCCCCTGTTGAGGGGTGAGGCGGTCGCTCTCTATTTTCAAATGTTGCTGTAGAAATAAAAATGGTTTGAATCTGAGCCAGGCTTGTTTCGGGGCTGAGGCCCAGGGTTCCCAGCGTCTCTAGGTTGGGGGTGGGGTCGGGCAAGGCTGCTAATGAGGGGGGAGGGGATCACTCTTGTCCCATCCCTCGCAGCTGGAATCCAGATACTCTGCTCCTATCCTGCAATTGTGTGGGGGCCCCAGGTTAGCTCTGAGGCTCTAGAAACTGCGGGCTATGATTGAGCTCTTACCGTTACTAAGCTGTCAGACCTTGAGCGAGTTACCAAGACTCTATTTTTTCATCTATAAAATGTGGATGGCGACACTTTCCTTTGGGGCCTGTGACTGAGTTAGTAGCGCCAGCACACAAAGAACCATAGATAAATGAACTTTTACAACTCCGGGAGCTGGGAGGGTAGGGGTAACTACCTTTGTCAGACAGAGGTGGAAAGTGTCAACTCCAGACCTAAATCGAACTTCCAACTCAAGCCCAGGTATGTCTAGAGAACGAACTACAATCCCCAGGAGGCAATGTGCGGGCTAGGAAGCCCGGGCTTCCCAGTTTACGCCTGCGCAGCGTGTGCGTGTCTGTGTGCGTGTGTGTGTGTGTGTGAGAGAGTGTCTGTGTGTGTGTGTGTGTGTGTGTGTGTGTGTGTGTGTGTGTGAATGTAAGAAGACTACAAGTTCCGAGAAGCAATGCGGCGAGGCCCCAGTTGTGATTGTTTGCGGCTGCGCACCGCGGGCGGGGCCACTGGGGCGGAGCAGCCACCATCTTGGAACGGGAGGCGGAGCAGAGCCGACTGGGAGCGACCGAGCGGGCTGCCGCTGCCGCCATGAACCCCGAATAGTGAGTGAGCCCCGCCCGCGCCGTCCGGCGCAGCCTCGATCCCGAGTGCGGGGCTGTACGCTTACCGGGGTTGTCTGGCCTGGGTCAGGACTGCGCGGCGCCCCCACATCCGGGTCCCTCTTCCGCTGACCCCCCCCCTCACATCCGGGTCCTGCCCCTCCCCCGGGGGCCCCAGGACCCCGGCTCCACACCCCGAGTTCTTACACTCAGGGCCCCAGACACTGCGACCCCGAAAGCACCACTTGCAGGCCGAGGGACTGGCCTTACCAGGCCTTATCGCTCAGGTGACCCCGCAGCCCTGGTCTTTCCGGGCCTCAGTTTCCCCACCTGGTTGAAAGTGGAGATCTGGGGGCTGACAACGGCCGCAGCGTTTTGGAGCTGTCACCAGATGGTTCCTGGTCTCGGTTCAGACTCGGGCCCTTTAGGTCGGGCTGTAAATCTGGAATCCGGTTCTTGGGGCTGGCCCAGGGGCTGCTGAGACGCGGGAGGCCCCAGACGCCGCTCTGGGTAGCTCTCCCGGAGGTCCTCCCCTCCGGGGCTGCTGCTTTGCCCCTTGTCTCGGTCTGGCTGCCCTGCCGCTCCCTGCGACCGGCCGTCCCTTCCCGCCCTCTCCTTACCTTTGCGCAGGCCCCAACGCCACCGTCACACCCCTTCCTTTGGCTGTCACACTGCTGATGGAGTTTAGATGGATGTGGCATTTGCGTCCCCCCTTTCTAGTGGGATTCTCTTTTCCTCAAACTCTGCTTCTCGGTCACTCCCCCTGCGGGTAGGTGGCCCACATCTCTGCCCCAGACTTCTCATTGACAGTTTCCCCCCAGTGTCAGTTACCTCCTTCCTCCTCCACCACTTCCTTTTTCTCCTCTGCATCCAGGCCTCATATTTCCTTGGGGAAGCATGAGGCTCGAGCTGGAGCGTAAGGGGATTGAGAGGGGAACTGACAGAGACTTTGGAGTCTGAACCTGGTTTCCAGTCTGAAGGAACTTAGCACAGGACCAGGCACAAGTAGGGACTCACTGCACTTTAACCGCTGTCAGCCACCCCTCCTTCGGGGCTTCACTCCACGCTCTTTACGTAGACACTCACTGAACAACCTCGGGGCCTAGGCCGGGCCCTGGCTCCCACTGCTGGGCCTCCCCTGCCACGCCAGTATACGGAGGGGCAGTGTAGGGGGCTCCCTGAATAGCCCCTGCTGGCTGCAGACCAGGGGGTCTGTCTATCAGCGTAGGACACCCAGCTCTGTCCCTTGACTTTCTGTGATCCTCTGCAAATCTTGTCCTTCCCATGCCTCAGTTTCCTTTCTGTCAAGTGGGAATTCATACTCAGGCCTTGGGGCCAACTCTGTTGTGGGGGGTGGTCCGCTGTCCCCCCACAGGACTTGTGGGAGGATCTTGTGAGCACTCCCGTGCTCTAAACTGATGCCTTAGCGCGGGAGGTTGCTATGGCTGAGGCTTCAGGATGGTGGCAGGTGGGCTTCCTCCCTCCCTTCACACTTCTCACTCTTCCTCTCTAGTGACTACCTGTTTAAGCTGCTTTTGATCGGTGACTCGGGCGTGGGCAAGTCATGCCTGCTCCTGCGGTTTGCTGTGAGTAAGAAGCCTCCCCTACCACACCTCTGGGTTTCTGGCTGGTAGCTGGAGGGGACTGGGCAGCCCAGAGCACAGAAGTCGCAAGACCTGGGGGACTGAGGATGAAGTTGCAGGACCTGCCAGCCACGTAGCTGACGGATCAAGGGCCGTGGCGGGCAGACTGGGTGCACTTAGGAGCTCTGCTGGCGCGGGAAACGTGAGGGAGGTGTTCCAGTTGGGCCCCCAGCCGGTCACTCAGGCCGTCTCTCTGGCCCCGTCATCTTCCAGGATGACACGTACACAGAGAGCTACATCAGCACCATCGGGGTGGACTTCAAGATCCGGACCATTGAGCTGGATGGCAAGACCATCAAACTTCAGATCGTGAGTGCCGGTCTCCCCACAGTCCCCGGCACAGAGGCACCCGCCAAGGAAGGGGAGGGGCTCTGGGCACGGAGCCCAGGGCTGACCTGCCCTCCCCTCGCACTGTCTCGTAGTGGGACACGGCTGGTCAGGAGCGGTTCCGGACCATCACGTCCAGCTACTACCGGGGGGCTCATGGCATCATTGTGGTGTATGACGTCACCGACCAGGTACTCGGCTCACCTTCCCCGGCTCTGCCTTCTCGGCCTCAGGTCTTTGGCTTGGGCTTCTTTTTGCTCTTCCCATCCCCTCTTCCTGATGTGGCCCGGGAAGGAGGCTGGACTTGGACTCACGTCACCAACAGGGAAACAGCATAGGCACAGATCCTCCCCGCTGCGGGGTCTTGGTAGAGCCCGGCCTCGCCCCTCCCCGCCACACTTGCCTCCTCGTTTTAGACCTTCCGGGCACCTGCGTTCTGGGGGAGTTGAGTTGACTGGGTGCGGCGCTGGGCCTGGGGCCTCCTGTGTGGACGCTGCAGAAGCAGTCGGAGCCTCGGGCAAGGAAGCGCGCGAGCCCTGCTCTGGGCCTGGTGCGAGCAGGGGCCTGGGAGCCCCGCGTCTGTGGCGGCGGCACGGCGTGCGCCTTTGGCAGCAGGTGTGATGCTGCCAACCAGACGTAGCCCCGGCGTCCCTCGTGGCTGACAGGGCCTGTCGTGGTCTTTTGATGTCTGTGGCACTCGTGCTTCCGTGTCACAGGCGAGGTGGGTCAGAGTGGGAGGAGACCAGCTCAGCGCCCTGCAGCTGGTCACGTGACAGAGACAGAGCAGCTAGGTCGGCCGACTCTGCCTGCTGTGTTCTTTCTGCCGAACCCGGTGGCTCTGTGGGGACCGGGCTCTGGGGACGTGGAGGTTCCCAGGTCGGCTCGGAGTCCGAGGCGCGGCAGGCTGTTCCCTCACCGGGG
Organism: Trachops cirrhosus; assembly: GCA_028533065.1. Classification (NCBI taxonomy): domain Eukaryota; kingdom Metazoa; phylum Chordata; class Mammalia; order Chiroptera; family Phyllostomidae; genus Trachops; species Trachops cirrhosus. The sequence continues at coordinate 3,993,184 of CM052543.1, read as the reverse complement.
ACTCACGGCGCCTCCTGGACAACAGGCCGCCGGTGAACTGTGCCCCACATAGACAAAGGTCACCAAGGACCTCTGACTGCCAAGTCCTGTGACCTCGTTTCAGTTCTCACCCAGACCGACCTCTCGTGGCTCTAACTCCACTCTTTCCTCTCCCCGAAGCCTTTGCCGCTTCCAGCCCTCCCCGCTCCTGCTGCGTTAACGCCCTCCCCGGCGGCTTCTCCCTGGTTCATCCTGCCCTGGCCCCACAGCCAGCCCCGCGCCGTGCCCCCTGCCCCTGCCCAGTCTCCCTCCTGGCCTCCCTGCACAGTTTTGGCCACTTGCTGTTCGGCCTCTGTCTTTCGTTCTGTGATTCCTGTATCTAAACAGCTACAGCTGTACATCTGCTCCGTGTGGTGCATCCCACTGGTACTTTGTGTCGGCGTAGATTCTGATCTTCCCAGCGCTGCCCAGTGAACTGAGTGGTGGGGTCCCCGTTTCCTGGTGAGGAAACACGCCTGGAGAGCTGTTAAGTAACTTGCCCGTGGTCTCACAGCCAGGACCGGCAAAGCCACGCTCCAACGCAGGGTGCTTCGCTTCCGAGTGCACCCTTTGCTGCTCTTACACAGCCTCTCCTGGGCCCACACCGCCTGCAGAGCTCCGCATGCCCAGCGCTGGCCTCCCGCTCTCTCCCTGCGCGAGCCCTTGCGTCTCCGTTCGCCTGACCAAACACTCTGCCCTCCGCCACCCCGTCAGCCCCGGGCCTCCCTGTTCGCCCCCCCATCATCTCTCTCAAATCTGCCTCCTTGTGATAATAGCAGTGACGGGGATAACAGCAGCTCCTTCTAATTGAGCACTTGTTAGAGACGGGCCTGCGTTCATAATTTCACGCTCGCCACAGCCCGCCCAGGAGGCGCTGCTCTACGAGAGCGAGGGAACTGAGGCCCAGGCCAGGTGCGGTGCCTGGGCTCGCACAGGTGACGGCAGAGCCGGGCTTCGCCCACGGCGGTCTTCCCTGGCTCCGGGCGCGGCTCCCGTTCTCTGGGTTACTCCAGCCACCTCCCAGTGGGTCTCCGTGTTCTTGCTGCTCTGATCTGGGCTCTACACTCCTTTCTCTTGTTTTTCAATCCTCACCTGAGGGCATGTTTATTGATTTTAGAGAGGGGGAAGGGAGGGAGAGAGGGAGGTAAAGATCCACGGGATCGGTTGCTCTCGTATGTGCCCTGAGGGACAGAACCAGCGACCCAGGCACGTGCCCTGACTGGGAGCTGAACCCTCGCCCTTTCGGTTTATGGGACAACGCTCCAACCAGCCGAGCCACACTGGCCAGGGCTGGCCTCTGCACTCGGCCAGGACTGTCTAGGGCCCCTAAACACGGGCGTGCCCCCATGCTCCCTTCCCAAGGAGCCCTGGCGCCTGGTTGCCGGAGACGTCCAGTCCGAGCCCCCACGCGCTGGCCTGCCTCCTCGCCCTGCGCTCTGGCTCCCGTTCTGGGGCCTGGAGTGCGTCGGCCCCTCCCTGCGCCCCCTGCCTCACCCCGTCCCTGCAGGCGTAGGTCAGCTGCGCCTCCTCGGGCAGAGGTGGTCCTGGAGCCCCGCACCTGCCGCCTCTGTCCCCGCAGCGCCCATCGCCCTGTCCTGCCGTTGTGTGTGTCCCGGGCTCGCCCTGCCGTTCCCGGCTGCGTTAGGGGAGGGCCCGGGTACCACTCTCTCCTTTGTCCCCAGTGCCCGGCGTGGGGCCCAGCCTGGGGCACGGCAGAACCTGTGAGTTTGAAGGCTGGTGATGTCCATCATCGGGCCCCTGGCCGCTGGGAGGGGAAAGCAGCCCCGGCTCCAGCACAGCCCTAAAAGTGCTGTCCCTGGTCTGCAGCCGGGGCAGGGCGGGGCGGGAACAGCGGACTGCCGGGAGAGCTGAGGGAGAAGGCTGTCGGTGCCGGAGCTGGACGAATGTTAGGCTCCGCCCCCAGGGCTGCTGTTGCCCTCGTAGGCCAGGGTCCCCACTGCCACTGGGCTCCGAGACTTCAAACCTAAAGGGACTCCAAGGCCCCTGTGAGAACTTGGTGATTCTTGCTAACTTGTTACTCTCTGTTTCTCTTCGTCCCTCTGGCCTCTCTTCTGATGTAGTTTGCCCCTCACATGTGGTTAGCTCATTTCGGTGTCTCAGGGAGAGGTGAGCAGCTGCCGGCCCTTAGGCCTAGGCTGTTCAGGTGTCGGGGCTGACAGCAGACGGCCGGGCTGGCTTTTGGGGTGTCGGAGGAGGAGCGGGGAGAGCTGAGCCTGGGGGAGAGAGCTTCCTCTGGGCCCCTGAGCCCAGGGCAGGCCCTTCCCTTCACAGCCCCCATTCTGGGTGCAAAGTGACTTGTGACGCCGGCCCCTCTAGGAGTCCTACGCCAATGTGAAGCAGTGGCTGCAGGAGATCGACCGCTACGCCAGCGAGAACGTCAATAAGCTGCTGGTGGGCAACAAGAGCGACCTCACCACCAAGAAAGTGGTGGATAACACCACGGCCAAGGTGAGCGGGCGAGGCCAGGCCCCGGAGGCGGGGGGCTGCGGCTGACTGCCTCTCACCTCCCCGCCTCCTCGCCTGTCCTTTCCCCTCGTCAGGAGTTTGCAGACTCTCTGGGCATCCCCTTCCTGGAGACGAGTGCCAAGAATGCTACCAACGTGGAGCAGGCGTTCATGACCATGGCTGCTGAAATCAAGAAGCGGATGGGGCCTGGGGCCGCCTCGGGGGGTGAGCGGCCCAACCTCAAGATCGACAGCACCCCTGTGAAGCAAGCTGGTGGCGGCTGTTGCTAGGAGGGGCACGTGGGGTGGGGCAGGAGGGGGCGCCTTCTCCAGATGATGCCCCTGGAGGGGGCAGGAAGTGCCCCCTCTCCTGGGGCATTTGAGTCTGTGGCTTTGGGGTGTCCTGGGCTCCCCATCTCCCTCTGGCCCATCTGCCCGCCTTCCTGAGCCTCGGTTCTGACAGGGCCCCGAGGGAGGACACCCAGGACCTGGGGCGGGAGCGGGGCAGGGGCCTGCTCTGCTGCTGCCTCTAGGTGACTTTAAGATGCCCTGCCGTCCACCTTTCTTTGGGATGAGGGCTCCTCTGTCCGCCTCCCTCCCTCTGCCCCCCATGTATGCTGCAGCGGGTTTCTCTCTATCCTTCTTCCTTCTCTCCCCCACCCACCCCTTCCTCAAGAGCTGAGGGCCCCCCTCACCTCTACTGCCTCTGGCTGGAGTCAGCACCCAGGGGCCAGGGGATCCAGGACCTGGGATCCAGGGCCCTGGGCCAGACCTCAGGACAGGATGGGGGCTGCAGGAGGCCTGCAACCCACCCTTCCCCCGCCCTGCCTTTGCCCCCACCCCTCCCACACTCACAGCTCCAGCCGTCCAGCTGCGGTGGGGTCCGAGCACATCCCGGGCAGGTGGGCGGGCAGCCGAGCTGGGCCTGTGTCTTGTGCCCAGAGGGAGCCTGCTCCTGCCGCCCCCTGCCCTGCCGGAGCCAGGCCCGTGTGCTGCCTGCCCGCCGTGCCCCTTTGTCCCTAAGGCAAGCGGAGGTGGAAGGCACACTGTGCCAGGGGCCGGGCACCAGCCTTAACCCTCACGCCGCCAGCACCTCCTCCCTTCCACTGAGGTAGCACATCTGGCTTCCTGTCCCCCTTCCCTGGAGCCTGCGAGGGCAGACCCTCAGCCCCTGTTGCTACTTCTCCTCTGGGAGCGTGGAGCAGCCCAGGGCTGGGGCCTCTCGGCCAGCCCCGCCCACCCAGGATCCTAGCCCCTGGCCCTCTGGCACAGCTTCTTCCTGCAAAAAACCTTTGGTCTCTATATGAGAAGCCATGTCCCTTGTGCTGTCTCTCACCTGTCCCCCCTGTCCCCTGCCTTCCAGCTTGTATTTAAGTCCCTGGGTTGCCCTTTGGGGTGCCCCACCCACTCCCAGGTTCCCCTATGGTGTCATGTCAGGCATTTTGCAAGGAAAAGCCACTTGGGGAGAAAACAGAAAGGACAAAAAAAATAAATTTCCACTGGCCCCCGGGTGAGCCGCGGGTTTTTGCAAGGATGTGGCAGCTGGTTGCGGTCTGTGGTGGGAGCCTCCTGGGGCGGGGTCTGGGACTGGGGCCATGGGGGCGGCGGGCCGCGAGGGGTCTTGGCTTGGGCTGTGTCCAAAAGTTGCTGTCGAAAGCCCTTGACCCACTTCCTGAAGCTAGGAGAGCTGCCTGCTTGTGCTTTTGTGGTCGGTCCCCATGGGCCCCAGCATGGTTCCAGCAGGGAAGGAGGCAGGCGGGCGGCCCTTAGCGAGTACCTGGTCAACACCAGCACCCACACGGGCATACCGGATGCGAAGTTGGGGAGCAGCTGGGGCCCCAGACACTGTGCCCGTTGGGCCTGGCCCACATGCCCTCTGGCCCTCTGGTTCAACCCCCTCCCTGCGGCACTGTGTTCAAGCCAGCTGTTTTTGTCCCTTTGGACAGTGACAAATGCTTCGCACTTAAGACCTCTTGTTGCGGCCCCCTGCCTGTGGGTGAGGACGCCAAGCGAGCGCAGGGTTGTGTGTGCAGGTCGAGCGGACCTAGTGTGACTGCGGCTCTGGTGGGTTCACGGTGTGACGCGGTGGGCGGGTGGAGGGGTGGACATGCCTACGTGTCCATGAGGTACACCCAGGTCGGGTTTGCAGCCCGGCGCACGGAGATCCAGCCCCGCCCGAGGCCACTCGCACACGGTCCCGCCCCAGGCTCCGCCCCGCCAGCTTCGCGGGCTGGAGAGAGGGATCCACGGGCGAGGGATCGCAGGATGAGCGATCGGGGCCCGGGCAGTCGGCAGCGGACGCGCCGCCCGAGCCCACCGGCCCGCGCCCCGTGGCCCCGTGGCCCCGGTCCCGGCCACACCGCCAGCGTCTCCCCAACCCACGCCCGAGCCCTGTGGGCCATGCTCTGCCGGCCCTAAGTGCGGGCCGGGGTGGGGGGGGCGTCCCCTTGCGCCCGGGCCCCGCGCTGGCGCCCCCCGGGCTGCCGTCCAGCGTGGGGGCCATGGCGTTCACCTTCGCCGCGTTCTGCTACATGCTCACCCTGGTGCTGTGCGCCTCCCTCATCTTCTTTGTCATCTGGCACGTAAGGCTGAGGCTGGGGGCGGGGTGGGTGGCAGGGGGCTCACGGAGCGGGAGGGGAGCGGGAGGCAACCAGGCGGATGATGGTCTGAGGGCCCCAGGAAACTTGGAGACTCCTGTCCGCTCTCCCCTGTCGGCTGGCTTTTGTTGGCCCCCATTAACCTCCCCATCGTCGGCTCCCAGGGGGCCCCCTCGCCGGCTACCCCCGCCTCTCTGTCGGTGTGTTAGCTGGTCCCTGACTTCCTTCCCCTGCCCCAAGCAGCCCTGGGGTGTGGGGCAGAATTCTGGGATCCTTGCCTCTTTCTGCATACTACCCCCCCAACCATCCAGTTGCCCCCATTTCTGTTGGGCAGTTTGTCTGTCTGCCCCCTCCTCCTTTGTGGGTTTTTCCAGCTGGAGTGATGGAACTGGTTACTATGGCAACTGCATCTGTTTACAGGACCCACAGATCAAGGAGCCCATTAACCCTTTCCCTTCCCACCCCCCTCCCTGACCCAGCAGCCATTGGCCCTAAGCAGCCCCAGAGACCTGGCCCCCACACCAGCTCACCTTGGGTTTCCCTGCCCCTCCTGCCAGGGCTTTCCCCCACCAGGCTTCCTCCCCACGTTCCAGCCCCCCTCCTCTTCCTGCCCCCGCTTTCCCCTTTGTCTGGTGTTCCCTGTGGTTCGTCTCTCACTCTGGCCTGGCCCCACACCTGGCCCTTGAGAACCTCCGTTTCTCATTCCTTTATCCTGATCTCCCCCTCTCTGGGGCCCTCTCAGCTGTGCCCCTGCCTGGCTCCGTTCCCCTCACTACAGAAACTATCCATCCGCCTTCAGCTCACTGGGGCCTCGGGGCCCCCTTCACTGCCCCCCTCCCCTGCCCCTCCTCGACCCCCACCTGATTGCTCCACACACCCGGCCCCTCTCCCTCCTCGGCCCTGGCCCACTCAGTTGGGCGTCCTCTGCCCGCAGTTCCAGTACATGCCGCTCCGGTCTTCCCTCTCGGGGGTCGGCCCTTTACCCTTCCTCCCTTCCTCCCTCCCTCCCTCCCTCCCTTCCTTCCTTCCTTCCTTCCTCCCTTCTTCCTTCCTTCTTTCCTTCCTGCCTTCCTTCCTCCCTTCCTTCCTGCCTTCCTTCCTCCCTTCTTTCCTGCCTTCCTTCTCACTTCCCATTGCCTCACCTGTGCCTTTCCTGGTCTCCCCACTTCCTCTCTCCTTTCTTTTCCTGGGACCAGCTGCCCGCCTGCTTGGTGGGCCTCCCCAGCTCTTGACCAGTCTCCCCCTCTCCGTCCCCTGCTTCCCCCGCTGCCCGCCTCTTAGCTCGGGACTCCACGCACTCGGACCACCTCTCGTGAGTGAGGAGTAAGCCCCGCAGGCACCCGTACCCCCTATCCCGCATCTCTCTCCCTGACTTTGTCGTTCTCTCCTTGGGTCTCTCAGCCACTTTTTCTTTTCTCTCTTCTCTGTTCTCTTTCCTTCCCTCCATTCCCCCTGGGTCCCCCTGGATCTCTCTGAGACTCCTATCTCATCTGGGCCTTGACAGCCCCATGAGGTAGGAGCAGGAGGGCTGGGGTCCTGAGGAGGGGAAGGATGAGGCTGGGAACACAGAATTAACCAGCTCCTGGGAGAAAGGCTCCTGGAATTCAAGGAGCCCCTCCCCCACCCAAAGGCCTCCCACAGCCCCTAAGTCGGGAGGCGGGGCGGGGCCCTGTCTGTCCCTAGGGTGTCCTCAGAGAAGTCTTCCACCCAACTAACTTATATCAGTGCTTCCTGAGATTCAGCTCTGGGTGGCTTTGGGGAAATCAAGGATGAAGAAGATTCATGCTTTGCCCTTCTGGGGTTCCCAAACTGGGAGAAGGGCTCAAGCTTTCTCAACAGATATTTATTGAGCACCTACTACGTGTCAAGCACTGTTGGCTCAGTTCTCTAGCTGGGTGATCTTAGCAAGTCCCTTACTCTGAGTTTGTTTCCTCGTTGGTAAACTGAGCTTTGGTGGGTGCATCACAGGGCCCAGAGCAGGGCCTGCTCAGGCAATGCGGTGGGGATAGGGGGTGTGGTCCTCAATCCGAGTTGGTAAGAACTAGAACCTTCTAGGGCAGGACCCCAGATCCCACCCCACACCCTGAGCCCTGGCCCGCTGGTCGCCAGGCAACCCTGATGGTGAGTGACGCGTGTCAGCTGTCACCGTGGGGGATTGTTTGTTCCAGGGGGCTGAGTCAGCGCCAGGCAGCCTGGGGGGTGGGAGGCGAGACACCCGCCTCCTGCTGGTGGTGCCAGCTCTGGGGCAGGCAGACAGCACCCTTCCATCCCCTGCTGGACCCTGTTGCTGTGCCCGGCAGGCAGGTGGCTGCCCAGAGTCAGCAGGGAGCTGGGGGTGCTGCTCCAGATGGCCCCGCTCCCCCCAGGAAGCCCATGTTCTCTCCCCCAGCCGTCTGGGTCCGGGCCGCCTGGGGTGTGGCGGGCCTGCTGCCTCCTCCCAGGGCTGCTGCTGAGGGGAGGGGCCCTGGAGGGCTCCTCTGCCGGCCCTCCTCCCATGCCAGCTCCCCCGAGGCCTGTCCCATCACCCCCTCAAACACCTTCTCCCCCCACATTCCCCTTCCCGGGGAGGACGCTGCCCCACAGGTACTCCAACACCCAAGGGTACCTTGGGCCCCCCGCCTCCACTCCGCTGCCATGCAAGCCCCCCGGAGTCTGGCTCCTAAGCAGCTCCGGAGTCCGGCCACACCTGCACATCCCCGCTGCCACTGTCTTCGCTCGGGTCCCCGTCGGCACCAAGCGCTCCGACAGCTCCCTCGTTGGTCCGAGTGCTCCAGGGTCTGGATCAGATACTGGCTTGCCACTACCTAGCCGTGTGGCCTCGCACCGCTCACGTAACCTCTCTGTCTCAGTTTCCTCACTTGCAAAATGGAAACGATCACACCAGCACCTGCATCATGAGGTTGTCGCCATCATTAAATGAGCTCGGAAATGTAGAGCCTGCTGACGGAGAGGAAGCACCGCGGACGTCTTGGCTGGAATGGTTAGCCAGTCTGTACTTCCTGCTCCGTCAGTTCTAGAACATCAGCCGGACCACCCCACTCTGTTGCTTCCTGCCCCTCGGTGGCTCTTCCTCACGTTTTAGGTTTGAGTCCAGACAACCAGCCCCCGGCCCCATCTCACAGGGCACCGCGTCTGGCAGTTGGCCCCCAGCCCGTCTTTCACCATCGTCTTCTTCCTTCCCACTCACCTCACACTTTCACTCTAGCCCCATGGAATCTGCCGCTTCCTGAACATTCTTTCAGCCCTCTGCCTTTGAACCTGCTGTTCCTGCTCCTCAGACTGCCCCCCAGTTTGGTGGCCAAACACCTATTCGGAGCCCAGCCAGAACCCCCCACCACCTGCACGCTAGGTCAGGCACCCACTTCAGGTTCTCCCTGTGCCCTGCCGCTCTGATCACCCTGGAATGCAGTCACGGTTCTCCCAAGCCTGGGGTTCCGCCAGGCAGGAGCCGTGTCCCAGGCCTCTGGGGTCCCAGTGCTCAGCACAGGGCTCGGCAGAGAAGACACCATCTCTTGGAGTGTTTTGGATGGAGGATCGTGGACATTGCCAGCTGGGGCAACACTAGTTCCAGACTGTTGTGTGACCTTGGGCCAAGCCCCGCCCCTCCCTGGGCCTCAGTTTCCCCATCTTTGCAGCAAGCTCCATCTGGTCTGGTCTTCGTGTGTTAATTACTCTCCCGCAGAAAGGCAGGCGCAGAAGGGCAGGCGCGGGGCGTAAGCTGCTGCCCCAACCCTGACAGGCACACGCCCCTCCCCCAGATCATAGCCTTTGACGAGCTGCGGACTGACTTCAAGAACCCCATCGACCAGGGGAACCCAGCGCGGGCAGTAAGTGATACATGTGCTGTGCCGAGGTGTGTCCGTCCGTCTGTTTTTCCATTTGTTTAGGGATAAGGGAGGGCGGGACTGGAAGACGGGTGTCTGAGGAGGGGGAGGGGACCGGGGGCCTCCCTCAGTCTGTCCCCACCCCCAGAAAACACCTGGCACGGCTCCGGGCTCCGGTTCCTCCTGGCGGGGCAGCCGTTGCCAGGCTCTGGGCCGTTGCCGTGGAGACGCGGGTGAAGGTCCCTCCGTGGTGACGGTTGTCATGGGGACGGTGGGGCTGCTTCCCGGCTGTGCCAGCACCGCCGCAGACTGCTCTGGTGCCCCCTGGCGGCCACGTGCAGGGTGGTGCGGGAGCAATAGAGGGTGGTGGGGCACCCCCAAGGCCTGCTTCCCCAGCTCCTCCATCCCCATCACGGCTTTTTCCTTCCCCTACAGCGCGAGCGTTTAAAAAACATCGAACGCATCTGCTGCCTCCTGAGGAAGGTCAGTTTCAGGGTCGGGGGCAGGAGGCTCCTAGCCCCACTCGGGCCCACTTTCTGGGATCTTCCCCCTCCGGAGCTTGTTTGAATGTCCCTGCTACTGGGAGGGAGTGGGAGGCTAGAGGCTAGAGCCCTTTTAGTTCCCAGAGGTCCTGGTGGCTGGGCCACTTCCAAATCCCAGCTCCCCTCAGCGCCCCTGAAGCTTGGGTCTTCCCTGGCACCAGGCCACTGACCTCTTACCCTCGCTCCCCAGCTGGTGGTCCCCGAATATTCCATCCACGGCCTCTTCTGTCTGATGTTTCTGTGTGCAGCAGAGTGGGTGACCCTGGGGCTCAACATCCCCCTCCTCTTCTACCACCTCTGGAGGTGAGGGAAGCAGCCGCCTCAGGGAGGGTGAGGTGGGGGAACTGGGGCGGGGCGGGGCGGGAGCCCCGTGGACGGCCACTCAGGCCCCTCCCTGGCCGCAGGTACTTCCACCGCCCTGCGGACGGCTCCGAGGTCATGTATGACGCGGTCTCCATCATGAACGCTGACATCCTCAACTACTGCCAGAAGGAGTCCTGGTGCAAACTCGCCTTCTACCTGCTCTCCTTCTTCTATTACCTATACAGGTGAGGCTCTGCCCACAGCGGTCCAGTCAGGGAAGGGATGCTCCGGGCCCCACGCCTTCAGTCCCAGGAATGGTTGGGCCCCAAGTCCCTGCCCTTTGCCCTTGAGGACTGAGAGCAGCCCAGGGTGTGACAGGGTGGGCAGCCAGTGGCTGGGCCTGCTCGGGTCTCAGCTTACTGCTTCGCCTGTCTTCCCACAGTATGGTTTATACGCTGGTGAGTTTCTAAGGGGGAAGCCGGCCAGGGAGCGAGCCCAGAACGGACCGGACGCCTGTGCACCCCCAGCCCTGCCCCTCGGCCGCAGAGGCCTCAGCCCTGGGGAGGGAGGGGGCACTGGTGCCCCCAGCCTCCTCTCCACCCCCCAAACTGCTGCTGCGGGGATCTCCCCGCCTTCAGAGCCCCCTCCCCTTGGACTAGGGCTGGGCAGAGCTCTAAGTAGGGGCTGGAGCTCCTCTGCCAGCCTGTTGGCATGGCAGTCTGTCCTGGGAGGGGCGGAACTTCTGGCCTCGTCCATTTCACGGGGACCTAGGGCCCTGCCGAGGGGCAGGGCTTGACCCTGGAAGTTCTGGGCCAGCCCCCTCAACCCCCACCCTGAGGCTCCCCCTGCAGGTGGGGGGGTACCCGCACCCAGAATGAGCAGGCTCAGCAGGGGGGTAGCCCCACTCCTAGTCTGCCCTCCCCCTCCCCCAGGCTCTCTCTTCAGACCCCTTCCCGTCCCCACATGCCCCAGCCCCAGCCCACCCTGTCTCTCGGACCTATTTTCTATGTTGCCTGGAGGAGTCCGCACCCCCTCCCCGGCCATTTGTGACAAAATATGAATAAACTACTGCAAATACGTGGGTCCCGGTTCTGCTCCCGAAAACCCTGAAGGGACTGTATAAGGGACAGCCCTGAGCTAAACCCCCAGCACAGCTAGGCCCGCCCCACCAGCCCACAGGCCCCTCAGATGCACCAGGGGCCTTCCAGGTCGCTTTCCCAGGCAGTTGTTCCTAATGACACCCTTCCATCTGCCTTCGAGACAGTATTGAGGTCACCAACCCAGGAAGCCTTCCCAGGGCCCCCCTTCTTCTAAACAGCCCCAAGCCTGTGCCCTGGACACTGCAGAGGCACCAGCAACTCCCCCTCAGGTCCCAGAAACAAGGGTCAAACAAATCAAGGAAATCAAATCTTCAATGTGTGGAAAAATCGGTGCCAGTGGGGTCAGGGGTCACCGGACCAGGTGGAAGGTCAGCCAGTATATGATGAGGGGTTGGAAGGCTGCCGCCCCCAGAGTCAGGTAGAGCTGGAGATGCTGCCGAGGGGCCGGGCCCCCCATGCTGTCGGGACCCAGGGTCGCCGTTCGCAAAGAGCGCACCTGGAAGTAAGGAGGGCTGAAGGTGAGCTGGGGGCTCGGGGAGAGGGGGAGGCTCAAGCCAGCCCCGACCCGGGGAAGGGTGGCGGGGGCGGCCCAGACTCACAGTGAAGTACATGAGTGCAGACGACGTCCAGGCCAGCGCCACATAGTAGCCGTCACTGCCGAAGAGCAGCCCTGTGAGCACACTGAGGATCATTCTGCAGGGAGCGGGGATAAGAAGGCTGGAGACCACCCCAGGGGTCCAGGCCTGAGACTGGCCCCCGCCCCAGCCAGAGCCCAGCACCTGGCATGGACCCCACCCACCACCACCCAGGACCTTTACCCCCCGTCTGCCCCCACAGTGACCTCAACTCCGACGGAAGGCCCAGGACCAGGATCTGAGACCCCTTCACTACCCCAGTTCGGGGCCCTTTTCCCCAGCATTCCCACTGTGACTACATTCCCGACCTCCTGACACCACACGGTTCCCGAGGAGACAGCCCGCAACAGCTGGCTCCTCTATAACAGAGGAGCTAGAGGCCCAGAGAGGGGCAGAGGCACATCCAGGGTCACCATTCCAGGCTGCGGCTTCACAGGCCAGGAACCCAGGGCCACAGACCCCTCCCCCAGGCCTGCCTCCCGCCTGGCTCCCAGGTGCTCACCCGACGTATTTGTAGCCGCTGTAGGCCAGCAGGTGGAAGGTGCTCAGGTCACTGCGCACGGTGGCCAGGTAGACGCCCAGGAGCAGAGCAAGCACCTCCAGCACGACCCACACCAACGCTGTGCTTGCGCACAGGCCCAGCACCTCTGGGGAGAACCTGTGGCCATGGGGGAGGGGCGGGGGGACTGAGAACCAGCTACCCTGTGCAGGGGTGAGACTGGGGGCTGGGAGTGGGCTTGGGACCTGGCACAGATCCCCTAGGGTGCTGAGAAGAGAGGGGATTGGGAGGGGCTTGGCACTGACCTTTTCTGAATGCCCAGTGCCATCCCGGCCAGCAACACATAGGTGATGAAGGCCATTGCTGCCGAGAGCCAGAGAGATGCCATCAGCCTGGTCTCCCCAACCAGAACCTCCCCACCCCCAGTCAGGCCTTTGAGGCCACTGGCCCCCCTGTCTCCCCCTCACACTTCCCTCCCTGCATATCCCAGCCTGGCCAACTTTCACACTCAGCCCCCCAGGACCCTACCTGGGATGCCTTTCCCAGCTCAGCCCACTCGCCCTGTGAAAATGCCCCCTGACCCTTCTCCCTGGACCACCAGGCCGCCTGCCTTGCTGTCCCTGTGTTAGGAAATTCACCAAAACTTCCTGCTGCATCTCAGAACCTACATCACCGGTCAAGGTTATTGCTCATCCTTGACCACAGGCAGGGGCCAAAATGACCTCAGGAAAGACTAGAGGCCCCTGGAGTCCAGACCACAGGGATGACCTCACTGTAACCAGTTCTCAGTCTAGGCCTTGGTGCCAGCTGCAGCTCCGACAGCCCTGCCAGTGCAGAGAGCTCCACGTTTAACCCTCTTCACAAGAGCTCAGAACCCGTGGGACCTGGCCTTTCACAGCCTGAACTCATCAGTCCCGTCCTCTGCCCTGTTGAAGCACCAGAACTGATGTGCCCACCAGGGGGCAGTGTCTGGAGAAAGGTAACCAGCTCCAGCTGGTTATAAGCCATGTGGCCTCAAAGACCCGCCAAGTCTCTGGGCCTTGGCTTCACCATATACAATGAGAATGGAGTTCCCACCGTATGCGATGGTACTGAGAGGGAAAGCGAATGAAGGAGGGAAGAAACTGTGTCCCTCCTGGGGCGCCTGGGCTGGCTCGCTGCCCTCCCAGCAGCTCCTCTGAGGGCTGGCCTGGGCCTTGCCTCGTACAGGCCACAGAACAGAGAGGCGTCAGACGCAGAGTCTGCCAGGCCGGCAAAGTGCGGGCGGCCCGACCTGTGCCGTGTGGGCGGGCAGCTTGGAAACTTGGAAGGGAGGGGTGTCCGAGCAGGCCTTGGGGGACAAGTAATGCTGGCAACAACTACTATTTACTGCGTGCTTCTTACAGGCCGGGTGCTGTGCTGAGCGCACGCCACCTCACTGAGTGTCCACAACAATCCTTTGCAGTAGAGATCGTTGTTACTCCCGTTTTACAGAAGCGTGGCAGCAGCCAGCTGAGGTCCCACAGCTGGAAGGAGTGAGGCCAGGTCTAAACCCAGCGCTCCGGGCTGGGGAGGAGCACAGTCCATGTCAGGAGGCAGGCAGCAGTCAAAAGGGTGTACCCTGAGGCCACTGAAGGCACACCCGGAACGCTCCTTACTGGTCACCCCGCTGTCTACCTGGTATCTAGCCACTGCCATACACAAAAGCACCAAGAACAGGCGCTGAATCAACACCTGAGCTTCTGTTCGTCGGTGCCTCAAGACACCAGTTCCCCCACACACCCTGGCCCGGGTCAAAGACTCACTGGGAATATAGAGGTCAGGGGCGTTGAGATCTTGTCGTGGGGGCAGAGGGACGTCACGACTGTACTGCACTTCCCAGTTCTGGCAATGGTGGCAGCGCAAGGGTCAGGAGGAAAAGACAAGAGAAGAAAGAAGGGCGTTGAGGTCTGGGGGGCAGACTCCGGGGCAGGATGAGGGAGGCAAGGCGGTCCACCAGCTCACCTGGTGTGTGTAGGGGAAGACCAGTAGCCCTAGCTTCTTGGCCACATAGGCTGTGTCCACAGCGAAGAAATACTTGAGCTTGTTCACAGAAACAAAACGGTGCAGCTGGGGGGGAGAAGGGAGGCTGTGGGCAGACTGCACCCTGAACCTCAGGGTGCTCTTCTGTGTGCTCCTTCCCTGAGGATTAGGTGGGGTCCCATGACGCCCCAGCCCTGGCCAGAAATCCTGCCACCCTTGCCCTTGGGGAGGGCCACACCTCCTTGTGCACCATGTCCTTCCCATGGGATGCGATGGAGCTGCCATAGGCCATAGCCATGTTGGCCATTGGGTCTCCAAGCAAGTGGTTGACATTGAAGGCCACGTCGGCTCCTGGGGCTGGGTATCCCCCTGGCTGGCTGGAGTAACCACCGCTTGTGTCATCGAAGAGGGGAGGGGGATCTGGAGCTGCCCGGGCCCTGTGCTTGGAGCCTGTGGGTTTGTAGGTACCAGAGTAGGTGACAGGAATACTAAGCATGAGCCCAGACCACCGTCCCTTCTCCAGGGGTCCTTTTCGAGAGGTGCTAAATGTAGGCAAAGAAAGAGCTGAGGCAGTGCCTGGAAGTGGTTTCCCACCTGGGGATTGCTGGGCGCCTCTCCAGGGAAGTGATCTCTGAACTGAGGCTTGGAGAGTGAGTGGAAGTTTGCTAGGTGGAAAAGATCATTGCAAGGGCATCCCCAAATGAACGAAGGTGGGGAGGGCGATAGCTGGGTACCCGAAGACCCTGGGCAGTGGTCAGGGACCCTGCCAGGGTCATGGCAGGGAAAGGAAGTTCTGGAGGCGGGCTCCGTTCGTGCCCGGGTTGGGCATGGGGATCCCAGCTGTGCTGTCACCGCCCGATCTTAGCTTTGGGCCGAGAGAGCGAAGTCCGGGACGCGTGGCCGAGTCGCGCCGGGCAGGAACCTGAATGACAACTGCCTCCCTGGGTTGAGATCACGGCCGCCCCTTTCCCTCGGGGTGAGCGGGCCGTGCCACCGACCCTCCTCAGGAGGGTAGGGCCGCGCCCGGTCCGCCCCACGCACCGTGAGCTCCGTAGCCCGAATGATAAGCCATGGCCGCGACGCTCGCTCTCTCGGAGGACCCGCTGCGCCGCCTCGTGGGTAGGAACACTAATGAAGCAGCCGCTCCGCTCGCTGGTCACCGACAGAGGGTACGGAGTTGCCAGACACGTCCCCTGACTGTGCGACCGCCACTGCCATGTCTGTAGCGTCATCCTACGCCACCTGCCATTGGCTCCTCGGTGGCGTCGATTCGTCCCAATTGGCTACTGGCGCTCCATCGCTGAAGCGGATTTGGCGGTACTCGACTTCCGGGAGGCAGGATAGGCGGAGCAACTTGGGGCGCTCTCGGATTGGAGAGTGGATTTTCCGGTTCGGCGGGAGCGGCCAATAGATAGGTTAAGATAGAAGGTGCTGAGAATTACTTCCGCGCCTGCGCAGTGGGGCACTTGATGCTAGTCTTGCCACGACTACACAAGGTGGAGAACAGGCGGAGACGTGGTGTAGGCGGCGGCTGCAGCTACGGTCCAGGAACCAAGCTTCACTCGCGGCACGTACTCCAGGAGGGACGTGGGCGGTGGGCTCTGACCAAGTCTAGTCTCGGCCCCTCTAGTCTTTTGCCCCTCCCTCCCAATGCTTGCTTTCCTTCCTCGTCCCCTACAGTCCCCCAAGTCCTGGCATGGAGCCCGGGCTGCCCGGAAGGTGTTGGTACGAGCCCCGGCCGGGCTGTGACAGCGCAACCTAGTGCGTCCCAGGATGCTGACTCCTCCTCCCGCCTCCCACCCCTCCTTTCCGCGCGGGTGCTGTCCTTCGTCCGGTGCTGAAATACTCTACCGCCTCTGCCGCCATCCTACAGATCCTGGGGCCTGCTGGTGGAAGGCCCTGGGCTCTCAGTTCACACAAACACCATTACACATTTTGAAAAACCGGAGTCCAGAATATCTGAAGTCCCAGAGATTGTGTGGTATAGTTAAGATAGGATCCTGACCAAGGCCCCTCCCGTGGTTCAGAGGATTTAGGGGTAGAGAGAGAGGCTGATCTGTCCCTGAAGCTGTGGTTGAAACCCCTGAGTCATTGCTGGCCCTGCGGTCATCTGGAAGTGAGATCTCCCCCAGCCTCACTCGTGATTCCGGGGTTCCTTGTTCTCCACCCAGTTTCTTACCTTCCTCACCCTCCCCAGGGACAGTCCCCGGGGGCCAATCTTCTCACCTTCAGACACCGTTCTAAAGAGCAAGATCAGGCCCTCTGTGACCTGCCTCTATTTAGCTACCCAGTGTCCAGTTACACCAGGTGACCTTCCTGCTCTCCAAACTCAGCCCACGTGGTCCAGTCTCAGTGCCTTTGCCCTGAACTCCCCTCCCCCTGGGATGCCCTTCCCCCTCCTTTCCACTTGTCCAAAGCCTAGCTGGTCTTGAGAGTCAGCTCAACTTGTGCCTCTCAGACAAAGGGACACCCTAGCCTGGCCTGGGGTGGAGGCTGGTGGCCAAGTGCTCGGCTCCCTCTGGGTGCACGCGTTTGCCCTGGATGTGACTTCCTTGCTGCCGTTCTCCAATCCTACTCT
>CM052543.1:3937567-3976522 GCA_028533065.1 Trachops cirrhosus | reverse complement strand
TAAATAACGAATGGATGAAACCCCGAGTCAGTCCTTTCCTCTCTCTGCATTTCAGTTACCTCATCTTTAAATGGACAGGGGCATGGAAACGAATGGCCTTAGAGTGGCCCTTGGCGGGGGGGGGGGGGGGGGCGGGGATGGACACAAAACAAAACCCACCAGCATTGCAGCTCCCTATGTTCCATCCACTGGTTGTCCAGCTTGAGCCTTAGGCCCCAGACCCAGGGGTGGTGTGAGGCCCGCCCCTGAGGGCCAGGGAACAGCACTGGGGCCACGGGTACCTGGAAGGGGGTCTTCCCATTCAGGACAGTTCCTCCCCTCCCCCACCCCCATCTATGACGAATGTTTGAGCATTGATTGAATCTAGCACCTTTCCATCCCTATTCCTCAAGGTCACAGCCGAGTGGGTCTCCTGGCCCACCCCACTGTCTCTGAGTGGAACTCAGAGATGCCGTCCACTACTGAAGCCCATTACATCTTTCTCGGCTGTAACTGACTCCTCTCCTACATGCGAGGCTTCCCGGATGGGGTCTAGGCGGGCTTAGGCTTGGGCCTGCTTCTCAGAAGTACCCATCCACCTTGGAGATTTCCCTCCCTCGTTTTACAGCGGGAGAAACTCAGGCCCCGGAGAGCAAAGATTCGCCTAAGGTTGCTAGCGCAAGCGCAGCAGGAGGGGAACCCAGGAGTCGGTTCGCCCAGCCTGGGATTCTTGGGGGTTGGGGCAGCGCTCTCGGTACCAGGCGCTGCTGGCGGCGCCGCCGGTGCCGCGAGGGCGGGGTCAGCAGCGGGCGGGGCGCCGGGCACCGAGGCCGCCAACGCCGCCGCCGCCGCCGCCGCCGCCGCCGCGCTACGGAGAGCTCGGCGCACTCCCTCCGCGGCCGCCGAGCCGAGCGGACGCCCGCCGGGGCCGTGCCGCAGCCCTCCGCTCTCCCCCCTATCATGCCCGGGGCCCGGGCCTGGGCCGCCCGAGCAGCCAGGACACCATGCCCGAGGGCGGCGATGGCGACGGCGGGGAGGTGCCCGCGCTCATCCCAGACGGCGAGCCGCTGCGGGAAGAGGTACCGGTTCTGAGTGGTGGAAGGCGCGGGGGCGGGAGGGGGGGAGGTTGGTGCCGGAGCCGAGGCCGGAGCGGGAAAGGGGGACAAGGGAAGGGGCGAATCCCGGAATGGAGGCTGAGGTAGGAAGTCCCCGAGCCACTGTGGCCAATGACGTCATTGAGGTGGCCTGCATCCTGCGAGGGGTCCCGGGGGCTTAGGAACCCGCGTGGGTGCAGGAATGGGGCAGCTGGGAAAGGATGTGGGGGATGACCCCCGTTCTCCGCGCCCCTCTTCCAGCCTCTCCCTCTTGTGACGTCAGCGCCTGGCCCCTAGCGTCCCCATTCCGCAGCGCTGCCCCTCACCCCCAGGGCCCGGGGTCAGGCCCCTTAGCCTGTCCTGGAAGCTCACAAGGTGCCCGGGTGGAGCCTGCAATGCAGCTGCAGGAGCAGGGACTTGGGGGCGGGGGTAGTGGAGGGAGGAAAGGAAAGAGGAAGGGAGGAGGCCTTAGTACCCCTGCTCCCTCCCAGCTGTGAGGCCCTAGGGCCCATTGTCCTGGTTGGGACCCCCAGGATGGCCCCTCCTCAGTCCTAGCTAGGAATAGGATCTGCGGGGGTGTGGGGTGCTGGGGCGATAAGTGGTGAGGGGGTCTGTGCGTGTGCTTGGGTGAATGGAGCATGCTTGTGGGTGCGTGAAAGCTGGTGCATGCTCCCAGCACCTTGGGTGGGACACATGGATGGGCCCGAGTCAGGTGAGGGTCTGAGGGGGCCCTTGGCTTCGGTAAAGCGGTAATGTGTGAGTGCACGTGAGTGTCCTGACGTGGGTGGTCTCTCCTGTAGATTCCGCAGAGTGTGGGTGTCAGGTTGCAGTGGGGGCGGGGGCGGGGGATGTGCACTGTGGTAAGGTGAGGGTCTGGCCTGTCCCTGGGCTTCAGGGGATGTGTGATGTGTATGTGCATGTGCGTGTCCGGTGTGTGCGCATGTGCACAGGCATCCACACACCGTGCTATGGCGTGGGGACAAGTGCCATGCCCTGGGCACGGGTGAGGGATGGACAAGCAGCATGCAAGGCTGTAGCGGGTGGGTCCGTGTCGAGCACGTGGGGTGAAGGTGGGTGCGTGCATTGGCCCGGCCCCGCAGCTCAGGGTGGCAACGTGCGCCTGTGGTGGGCGAGGGTGATGTGGGTGGAGGGCGGGCTACCCTGGGCTGGGATGGGGGTGGTCCCTCTCCTCTTGGGTCTCTCAAGGCCTGGTGGGGCTGGGGTGGGAGAGATGGCTCACTAACCCCACCTTCGCTATTTCCACCAGACCACCGCTCCCTTCTCCCCTTCTTTCTCCTCCTCTTCCCACTGCCTCCTCCCTTCTCTCTCCATAGGCACCTTGGGGATGAGGTGGAGGCAGGCTGGCAGCCCTGTTAGGGAGGGTGGGGGGCCAGGGAGTGGCCTCTGTGCTCAGCAGCTGTGTCCCGCCCCCTCCCTCAGCACAGATGGGGAGTGGAGGCCGGCACTCCATCTGCTCCCCCGGAGACTCACACCTCCCTCATTCCCAGCTCTTCCTCTTTCTCACTTCCTTAAAAACCTCTCCCAAGTCTCCCGCTGTCCCTAGAGGAACTACGGGTAACGGTGATAGTATTTATTCCCATGGCCAGACCCTGCACTGAGATCCTCACACACATGATCTCGTTGAATCCTCTCAACAGCCCCAGTTTACAGATGAGGAAACTGAGGCCCAGAGAGGATGAGGGACCTGCCCAAGTCATACAGTAAGTGGTGGAGCCCGCACTGGGTCCTGGGCAGCCAGGCTCCGAAGCCCATGCTCTTTACACTTCTAGGACCCCAGCCACCCTGTCCTCCCACGCCACCGGGTCCAGGAGTTGAGGCCCAGAGAGGGCAGGGACAGGACCAAGACAACACAGCAAGTTTGGGGCAGAGCCAGGCCCAGAACTCAGCTTTCTCAATGGCTGGGGTTCTTCCTTCTCTGGGCACAGATGGGTTTGTGTGGTCCCAGATGCCCTCGACTGGGAAATGACAGGGCACAATGGAGCACAGACTCGGGGCAGAGAGGCCGAGGTGTGAATCCTGCAGCTCTGCTGTGAGTTCGCTGGAAGGGTGGGGACTGGAGTGCGCGATTCAGTCTCTCAGAGCCTCAGTTCCCCGTCTGTGGAGTGGGAGTGTAGCGCACTCCACAGGGCTCAAGCGGAGTGGCAGGCGCAAGTGGTAGCCGGCCCTGACCTTGCCTCTCTCTCCACCCGCCCTGCAGCAGCGGCCCCTGAAACAGTCCCTGGGAAGCTCCCTGTGCCACGAGTCCAACTGGAAGTGCCTGCTCCTCACGCTGCTCATCCACGCCTGCGGTGCCGTGGTGGCCTGGTGTCGGCTGGCTACCGTGCCGCGGCTGGTCCTGGGGCCCGAGGCAGCCCTGGCCCGTGGGGCTGGGGCCCCGCCGCCCACCTACCCAGCCAGCCCCTGCTCCGATGGCTATCTGTACATCCCACTGGCCTTCGTCTCCCTCCTCTACCTCCTCTACCTGGCTGAGTGCTGGCACTGTCACGTGCGGTCATGCCAGGCGCCGCGCACTGACGCCAATACCGTGCTCGCTCTGATCCACCGGCTGCAGCGGGCTCCGCCCTGTGTCTGGTGGAAGGCCACGAGCTACCACTACGTGCGGCGCACCCGCCAGATCACCCGCTACCGGAACGGCGATGCCTACACCACCACGCAGGTCTACCACGAGAGGGCTGACAGTCGCACGGCCCGGGGAGAGTTTGACTACTCGGCACACGGCGTCCGTGACGTCTCCAAGGAGCTCGTGGGGCTGGCCGACCACGCGGCCACGCGGCTGCGCTTCACCAAGTGCTTCAGCTTCGGCAGCGCCGAGGCCGAGGCTTCGTACCTCACCCAGAGGGCCCGCTTCTTCGGCGCCAACGAGGGCCTGGACGACTACCTGGAGGCCCGCGAGGGCATGCACCTGAAGGACGTGGACTTCCGCGACTCCCTCATGGTCTTCGCCGACCCCCGCAGCCCGCCCTGGTACGCCCGCGCCTGGGTCTTCTGGCTGGTGTCGGCGGCCACGCTGTCCTGGCCCCTGCGCGTGGTGGCGGCCTACGGCACCGCCCACGTGCACTACCAGGTGGAGAAGCTCTTCGGCGCCAGCTCACCCCCACCCGGGGCCGTGCCCAGCGGGCCGCCGCTCTCCCGCGTGGCCACGGTGGACTTCACGGAGCTCGAGTGGCACATCTGCTCCAACCGGCAGCTGGTGCCCAGCTACTCGGAGGCCGTGGTCATGGGCGCCAGCTCGGGCGCCTACCTCCGCGGCTGCCAGCGCTGCCGCCGCTCGGTCAGCAGCAATTCGCTGCCGCCCGCCCGGCCCAGCGGGCCCCGCCTGCCGTTCAGCCGCAGCCGCCTCTCGCTGGGCGCCGGGGGCCGGGTCACGCCCGGGGTCTTCCGAAGCCTGAGTGGGGGGCCGCTGGGGCGCCGCAGAGACGACACGGAGCCCCTGGAGAGCCCGCCGTGCTACGAGGACGCCCTCTACTTCCCGGTGCTCATCGTCCACGGGGACAGCGGCTGCCAGGGGGACGGGCAGGGCGCGCTCTGAGCCCCCTCGGCCCCGCCCTTTCACCGAGGGCTGCGACGCTCGAGGCGCCGTCGTCCGGAACAGGAGGGAGCTCAGACCAGCACACAAGGGGGGGCGGGGCGGAGCCCTTACACAGACTAAAATGCGGGGACTCCGGGTCACTTTGGGGGC
This sequence comes from Trachops cirrhosus, assembly GCA_028533065.1. Lineage (NCBI taxonomy): Eukaryota > Metazoa > Chordata > Mammalia > Chiroptera > Phyllostomidae > Trachops > Trachops cirrhosus. The sequence continues at coordinate 3,971,749 of CM052543.1, read as the reverse complement.
GAATGGATAGCACGGAAGAGGAGTCCGGGAACCTGCGGGCATGGCTCCGCCCACCACCGCCACGTCCCGCCCCCTGCAACAGTGGGTTATCCGTCTTGGGAGCTTAGGCTGGGCAGGGAAGTTTCCAGAAAGCTGAAATGGAGGAGCCCCGAGGACAGCACAGGACCTCCCGTGGCCTTCCCCGCTTGGCTGATGCCACGCCGGGAGCCCTCGGGCCTTCCGGAGCACAAACTGGCGGTTTGGGGCTGTGCCAGCTGGGCAGGCCTCCATGAGCTGAAGAGCTGGTTACGGTAGCGCCACGGCCTTGGCCCCACTGCCCACCCAAAGTCCCCATCCTCTTCCCCTCACGGCCCCCCCGATCTACCCTCTGCCTGGGGCCAGCCCCTGACCAGACCCTGCAGCACAACCCCCACTGGGGGTCTGGCCCTTGGAGCACAGCATCGCCCCGCACCACCCTCCGCTGTTCCCTGGTGTACCCCCCTCACCCCTCATCCAGCTCCCCCTACAACCTGAGGCTCCATCTCAGGGCCCCCTTCGTCCCCACATCCCCTGGTCCCCACCTCCACCCCCACCGAAGTCCACCTCCGTCTCTGTCAGCCGCGCGCACGCCCTCTAGGCTTCGCCCTCATGGCTCCCCTGGATCCCCCTCTGCTCTTCATTTTCCTGGTGACCCACGGGACCCAGGGCCACAGGGCATCCGAGGGGCCTCGGCCTGACAGCCTCCTGGACGGTGCCCTGGCTCCGCCACGGAGGCCTCCGCCTCCCTGGTCAGCAGGGCGTGGCCCAGGGGATGCCACTCCTCCCCGGGGGAGGAAAGAGTAGTCCCTTCCCTTCCAACTGGGCTTCCACCTCCTCGCAGGGACTGGTGGGGGAGGGAGGAGTAGCGAAGATGCAGATAAAATAAAAAGGTACAAAATGGAAGGTCTTCTCATGTGCCTTCCTGAGTGGAGCGTCCAGGGCCACCCCACCAGGGCAATGCGCCAGCCTGGGGTCTGGGAGGGGACGCAGGGTTGGGCTCCAGCATTCCCAGGAGCAGGGTACGCTGAGGGGGAGCCTCCCTGCCAGCCTGGGGCCTCTGAGACTCAGGTTTGAGTGGCTCTGAGCCATCGACTCCAACCAACTGGCGTCTGGGTCACTTCTAAGGCGTTGTCCAAGTGGTCCCTCTTCCAGCCCAATGGGGGTTCCATTCTGCTGCTGGGTGTGCGGAGGACTAAGGGAGGGGCGACAGGGCCCCACAGCGGGGAGAGAGAACTGTGGGCAGTGGCGGGAGTTCGGTTCCCCCGGTGGCTATTGGCGTTAGTGATCCGGGGCAGTGGGCACAGAGCAGGTTAGAGGACACCAAGTGGAGAACAGCGAACCCCAAGTCATGAGGGAGAGCCTCGCCCATGGGTGGAGCTAGGAAGGCCCATGGACGTGGCATCTTCGCGTGTTCACTGTGCAAGGCTGCGGGGCTGTGGGGTGCCCCTGGGGGAATCCAGCCTGTGGGCTGCTCCTCCAGCCCTGGCATGGCTCTGCACCCACTGGATAAAGGGCACCTTTTTCTAACTCCTGCAAGGGCTCCATAAGGGCGAGTGGTGGCCCCACAAGGGTGCTGAGGATGGAAGGGATTCTCCCAGGCACAGACAGGGCACGGGGTCCTCTCTGCAGGCCCCGGAGCAAGGCGCGATCATGAGGCAGAAGCAAAGAGCCACGGAAGAGTTGGCTGAGGCCTTCGACGCCACAACCCAGAATCTGTCCTTACGCTGCAGCAAACGAGCCACGAGGATGGTTGGGTGAGCCGGGAGGTGAGCCGGTCAGGGCTGCGTGTTAGACTTCAGCCAAGGGAGTGGGAGTTAGAGACCGGAGCTTTCCCTCCGCATCATCTCGCTGCCTCACTTCCCTCACTTCTTTGGGAGTGAAGTCAATTCTTTTCTTTTCTTTTTTTTTAAGATTTTATTTATATATTTTTAAAGATTTAATTCATTTTTTAATTATATTTCAATTGTTGTTCATGTACAGTTTTCTCTCTTTTACTCCCATCCCTGCCCACCCCCCAGATTTTATTCATTCTTTTATTCATTCTTTTAAAGATTTTGCTCATTTTATTTTTAGACAGAGGGGAAGGGAAGGAGAAAGAGAGGGAGACAAACATCAATGTGTGGTTGCCTCTCACATTCCTCCAGCCGGAGACCAGGCCCACAACCCAGGCATGTGCCCTGACTGGGAATCGAACCAGCAACCTTTTGGTTCACAGGCTGGAGCTCAATCCACTGAGCTATACCAGCCAGGGCTGAAGTCAATTCTTTTAAAGAAGCAACTTAGATGGCAAACTCTATGGTGCTCAGACATTCAAGAAGGCTGAATGTGTGGAGGGCTGATGTACTGGCCGTGCCTCCTCCCCATGGGGACGATTTCCCTCTTCCATTGAGAGCTCTAACACCACAGTTCTCTAGCTGCTGTCCATCCTCCTCTCCTCCTCGAAATAGAACCCCGTTTTACCTCAGGTGGCAGTGAGCCCAGCTAAAAGGCAACATTTCCAGCCTCTCTTGGCCATATAGGGTGGCTTTGTGACTTAATTTTAAGATGTGAGATATAAGCAGAATGTGTTGCAAGGGATTTCTAAGAATTCTCCTTGAAATACAAACTATATTGGTAACAGCTAAGTCTGTCCTCTTGCCTCATCTTATATTCAGTGTGGAATGCAGATGTGGTAGTTGGAACTCCAGCAGCCTTCTTGGATCGGGAGGTGACTTTGAGAATGCTAACCAAGTGCTGAAGATAGCAGAGCATAACAATGTACCTCAAAACTTAGTGGCTTTAAAAAAATCAATAATCATTACTGCGTCTCCTTGTTTCTGTGGGTCAAGAACTCGGACAAAGGGAACAGGGATGGATCACTCTGCTCCAGGACGTCTAGAGCCTCTGCTGAAAGACTGGAGAGCAGGGGGTGGAATCATCCTCGGGCCCCTTCACTCGCGCGCCTGGCTGTGGATGCTGACTGACGGCTGAGGGCTCAGCGAGAGCCTCCCCACGTGGCTCGGGCTTCCTCATAACATGGCCGCTTAGTTCCAAGGACGAGCGCGCCTGCAGGATGGAATCTGCATCGCCCTTCGCGATCTAGCCTCAGAGGTCACATGCATCACTTCTGCCCGTTTCTATTGGTCAAGGTTATTACCAAGTTCCACCCACTTTCGAGGAAAGAGAACATGAGACCCCACCTCTTACAATGTCAACATCACACTGTAAGATCAGCACGTGGGGTGGGAGATACACAAGTGGCCGCCTTCCAACCTGCCATCAGTCACTAAGCCAGGCGCCTTTCCTAATTGATCGGTATCTATAGAGTTGTCTGCAAAATGAATGCCAATCTTTTATGATGCCGGTTTGAGGGGCAGAGGTGGTGGTGGGTCAGATGTGGGCGTCCTACTGAAGGCAGAATGACCAGCTCCGGTCATTTTTGGAGGACCTCTGGCTTGTGGTGGATTAAATAGGACCACAGATTCTTTGCAGCTCCTCCCCTCCAGGGGTGGAGCCTATTTCCCCACCCTTTAAGTCTGGGCTGGCTTCGCACACAGAATGTGGTGGAAGGGAGGTTGTGGGATGGCTGAGGCTGGGCCTCAGGAGGCCGTGCCGCTCCCGCCCACGCCTGCGTGGAGCCTGAGGCCACCGTGCTGTGAAGACGTCCAGTCTAGCCTCCTGACAGACGAGGGGCCGCACACAGGAGCACAGAGAGCCCAGCCAAAAGCCAGCATCAGCGTCCAGATCGGGGAGGGAGGCCACTTGGACGTGCCAGCCCCAATCGAGCCACAGATGGCCGCAGCTGCAGGAGCAACACCAGGCGTAACCCGCAGACAAACCACCGCGTGGATTCCAGCCCAAATTCCGGACCCACAGAATGTCGAGAATTAACAAATCCTCATTTTACACTACTAAGTTTTGGAGTGATTTGTTGTGTGCCTAATGCACAGCTGATACGAGACCCCCGGCCCACTTCCGGCGCACGGTGGAGGGTCACCAGGCCTGCGCCACCAGGTGGGGGAGGGAACCAGAAACCCCAGTGTCGGCTGGAGAGCTCCCGTCTCCTGGGGTCCCGATGTCTCTTGCCCACACGTCCATTCTCGGAAGAGCCTACATCGAGCTCCATGCTCCGTTCTAAACCATTCTCAAGAGGAGAATAATGCTTCAGGAGGGGGCAGAGCCTTGCTCCCAAATCCCAGAGGCCTCCGCCTTTGCTTTCTGTTGGAACCCCGACACAGCACAAGTGCAGCAAAACCCCGGGCTCCAGCCCCCACCGGGCCTGCGCCCCTCTCTGTCCTTCCGTCTGTGAGCAGAGCCGCCATCCCCCCCGCTGCTTAAGCCAGACACCTGCCTGGCAATTCCCTTCTTTAAAAAACAAAAACAAAAACAAAAGTCCTTTGTATTGTGTAAAATTTCAAACATCAGAAAAGTAGAGGTTGGTGTGATGAGACCCTCTGTGCCCAGCTGGAGCTGGAGCCGCTGTCCACCGTGACCACTCGTGTGTGTGTGCGCGCGTGTGTGTGGGGGGTATTTTTTCCATTACCATTTATTCCCCTTACACCCCTCCCCCACACCACGACCAATCTTATTCCACCCCACACAGTCCCACTTCTCCCCGCTCCAAATGGTTTATTTTAAAGAATATCTAGAAGTTGTAGCATTTCATCCAAGAACATCTCCTTCACGGCCCCCCCCATGTGAAATCTACCCCCCAGGATTCTACCTACAACACCCCTCTCTGAACAGCCCCTGGGGCCTCTGTACCCCAAGCCGCCACTCTGCCTTGTCCCGGGCCCCCTCCTCCCACGACTATCGAGGACTCCAAGAGGCCCCTCCGTAGAGTCCCCTCCAGCCCACACAAAATCGCCTGAAAATGTTAATCAAATCACATCTCCGCTTCACTCAAACCACCCCAGCGTCTCCCCCCAGACGTCACGTAAAATCCAGATTCCTACCCCAGCCCGTCGGTCCCTAGGGGACCCGCAGTCATCTATCTGCACACTCACCTCGAATCTGCTCTTCCCTCCTTACAAAGCCCCGGCACAGCAGCCTTGTGCCCGATCCTGGGACAAGCCAAGCTTCTTCCCGCCTCGAGGGTCTTGGCACATGACGCCCCTCCCCCTAGAGCCCTCTTCCTTCCATAGCTTTGGGGGCTCCTCTCATCTCGGCTTGTGTACAAGTGTGACTGTTCTGTTTAAAGCCACGTCCCCACCAACCCCATCACTATTCCACTGTTTTATGATTTTAGGTATTTACTTTTAGAGAGCGGGGAAGGGAGGGAGAAAGAGAGGGGGAGAAACATCGATAGGTCACCTCTCCCAGACAGCTACAACCAGGTACGTGTCCTGACCGGGAACTGAACTGGTGACCTTTCGCTTTTCATAAGACGCCCAGCCAACTGAGCCACACCACTCAGGGTGTCATCACTGTTCCTGACCTCAGCTTCCCTGCCTTTGCATTTCCTTTCTGCCACTCACCATAAGTTGCAATAATTTTTATTTATGTATGTATGAATTTATTACTTGTGTCTTCTTTTAAAACTAAAGCTACGGGAGGCGAACGGTCACAGGTGCAGAACTCTGAGTTGGACGGAGTCCCAGCTCTGCCACTACGACCTCAGTTGCCCTGGGCAAGTCACTTCTCCTCTCTCTGCCTCAGTCTTATCAGCTGTGAAATGCGGGATAATGAGAGAAGACACTGACCTCGGAGGGTGTCATAAGGATTAAGTAAGACAACAGGCTGCCGTGTTCAAATAGGGCTTCACGCATAGTAGATGCTCAATAAACTTAGTTATAATCATCATTTGTATTATTATTATTATTGTTATTATTATTATTACTTACAAATAGGCGCTTCCTATAATACACACACGAGCAGCCAGCACAGTGCCTGGCGCACAACAGACGGCCAGTCAATAGCACTAAGTGAGTGATTCCTGAGCTCCTACCGACGCCTCAATGTCCCGAAGCTGCTGGGTCCTAGGACGGAGCAGCGAAGCCGCGAACCCTCGGCCCAGACCAGCCAAGGGAGCTCTGCATCACCGAGCTTCACCCCAGGTGGAGCTTTAGGTCCTCGGTGGATGGGCCCAGGAAGGGACGTGTAGGCAGAGTCCCCAGGGCAGAGCCAACCACGAAGCGCGTGTTTCCCCCATGGGTCCAGGCCTGGACCACCGGACCCGAGAGCCTCCCCGGGGTGGGGGTCCCTGCATCTTGTGAGAGAGCTTCATCTTCCCTCTAATGTCACGCTGCCATCTGCTCTGCGGAGCCCATGAACATGAAGTCATCGCTGAGGTGGCTCGTATCTGGACTGGGTAAGGAGAATCAGGCGTTTAGCCGCAAGTTGGCCGCATCCCTGAGTCAGGGTAGGAGAGGCGCGCCGCTGCCCCTGCTCCGTGGAGGCCGGAAGCTTCTGGAAGTCAGGGACAACAGAAGCAAAGAACACCAAACAGGCTGCATTGCTAACGGCCTACCAACTGCCAGAGGCCGGGCTACCTCTGCCCCAGGGAGGAATTTCTGTCTAGAATGTCAGCTGAGACCGAAGTTGGCTAGTTTGCAGTAAGCCGTGGTCATACTGCAGAAGTCAGATGTATTTTTCTTCTCTTTTACTGCTGTTTTCAAAACTTACAAAATGAGCCCTGGCCAGGTAACTCAGTTGGTTCAAGTGTCGCTTAGATAAATCAAGGTTGAGGGTTCGATCCCCAGTTAGAGCACATGCAAGAATCAACCAATGAATGCATCAGTAAGTGGAACAATAAATCATTGTTTCTCTCTCTCTCTCAAATCAATTTTAAATAAACTTATAAAATGAAACACCAAACAACTTTCTTTCAGTGGAAGAGTTTCAATTTATGTGTTATAAAAGCACAGTATGTTATAAAAAACTGTAACAATGTGCTGTAAAGATAATATAAAGACTAATATTTTAATAAAGATCCAGTCCAAACCTCTAAAAACCCTTATAAAACGAAAATATAATTATTTAAAAATTCAAACAGCACGGACATTCACGAGGTTGCAGTGGGGTCGCCCTCTTGCACCGCTTGCTTCGCAAACCGAGGGCGGGGAGTGCTAGGTCTCCCCGGGGAGGGGGCAACGCTTGTCGTTTCCGGGACCCCCCGGCTGCGGGCACGACAGAAACTCCTTCAGCCCAGACCTCCGCTTTGAGCTCTGGGTCCGGGCGTCCATTTGCCTTCTCGAGCAGTCAGTCCACTTGGGTGGCCTCCAAACGCAGACCCCAAACTGCCTGTATCCTGTATCTCCCCAGGGCGGCGCCTTCTCCCTCGTCTCTGTCCCCGTGAGTGGCACCACCTAGGAGGCAAAACTGGTGGCCGTCCTTCCTCTCCTCCACGTCCAGCCGCTGCTGGGTGCTGCTCAAACCCGCTCGCCAGCCACCTCTCACCTCCTCCCACCCCAGCTCTGCCTCCGCCAGCTCACCGTCCTCTCCTGGCAGGGCCCTGAGTGGTCTCCCCTCAAGGACGCTCACAGCTCGCTTCTCTGGCCACTTTTATACCCTTGACCCCTTGTGGGGTTGCTGACGCATAGCAATGTCTCAATATATATTGGATACATGAGTGAACGAACTATTTTAGCGGGCAGGGGGTTCCGGTGGCCTCCACTTGACCCTTTCCCCTGTAATAGCTCTTGTTCCCCTGGGGATATGGGGCTCAATGTGTGTCAAGAGTGTCCTAAGTGACACAACGGAAACCAGGCAAAAGCCCTAGGCAGCCACCCTGCCAGCGAGCCCTGCACGGAGCACCTACTGGGGCAGAAAAGAAAACCTACGCTTGTATTATCTGCTTGTATCAGTAAGGGAGACTGCCGCTTAAAAGTTGCCCGCCCGGTTCAACCCAGCCGGTGGGTCTGCAACGGGGAGCCTTCCCGTCTCTTCGACAGACAAAATTGCAGGCATGGGGCTCAAGAAAAGCCTGGCGTCTCACGGGAAACTTCCTTTGGCGGAGGGCCGCGCTCTCGGGCAAACTCACGGGGACACCGTGAAATACAGCCCTGTGAGAGAAACAGAGGCACTTCTCAGTGTCCACAGGGGGCTGCACTGTCTTCCCCTCGATGACGTTGTATCTCTGTGAGCCGGGTTTGGGGCGGCTGCCGGGCTATGAAGCAAGGACCACAAGGAAAGTCGACGTGGAACAGTTTTGAAAAGTTTCACAGTGCCCAAGACACACAGCTAGTAATGGTGGTTATTTGAGAACAAAATATTTCTGTATCTGTGTGTGTGTGCTATTTTTTCAAATGATTAGTGGAGTATTAAAACACAAGTACTTCTTATGTTGTTTGGACCTAACTATTTATTAAATAGAGCTGTTTGTTATTTTGGGAGGCCAGGGGGCCATGAAAATGTCACCGAGACACTTAGGATGCGGTGAACCACGTGTTCGGGAACCTCTGCCCTGGGCACTTGCAGGGTTTGGGACTTCAGTTTCTGCCACTTGTGCTTCCCCACGATCGGTGTTCAGGGCTCCCCACCACCCGCGAGAGCAGACAGCACTTCGGGCCCTCCCTGGCCTCCAGCCGGAAACCTTGACTTCCCCCATAGAGAGTCCTGTCTGCTCTCTAACGGGTTGTGGCCGTAATGGGCACACAGTATGCACAGTTTTCAAACGAGGGGACAAACGGTGTGATTAGGGAACCTGCCTGAGGACCCACAGCCTGCAGGTAGTGGAACCCGAATCAAGACTGCAAGGCTGTCCCGTGCAGGGTGTCGGCTCTGAACTGTGGCTGGCTGGCCTCCGGGCGAGAAATCTGAGAAGTCACCGGAATCAGGCGAGAACATGGCCACTGTCAGGTCCCCTGAAGCTGCCCCTGGTCTGGGCCCCTTGTCCGGATCCCACGAAGTCACAGGCAATGAATCACCAGCATCATCCGCAGAACCACCGCTGACTCTCCTTGGGTGGGGAAGGCTTCACATCCCCCCGCCCCCCCAAGACAGCATGATGGGCCTGGGAGTCCACATCTTGCTGACTCACCCCTAAAAGCGAGTTCCCTGGGAGGTGGTGACAAAAGAAAAATGATGAGATCTCTTAAATTAAATCGCAGCAGGCAAGACAATGGGGGAGAGAGAAACAAAGGAGTTAATCAGTAACAGCCACTGGCTAAAACCAGTGAGACTACTCACATTCCTAAATGTATGTTGAAACTTTTTTTAAAAAGTATTTTATTAATTTATTTCTAGAGAGAGGGGGAGGGGGAAAGGAGAGGGAGAGAAACATCCACCGGTTGCCTCTTGCATACACTCTAACTGGGGATCGGCCCACACTCCAGGCATGTGCCCTGAGCAGGAATCGAACCGGCAACTTTCCACTTTGCAGGGTGACGCTCCGCCAACCGAGCCACATCTGGCAGAGTTGTGTGTCGAAACTCTGGATCAGCTTTCAGGTGGCTATTTCTGCTCTTATCTGGAGCAGAGAGCAACCACCGCCTCCTGCTTATGCCCGAACTTTCTGGACTATTGCCCACAACCAATCCAGAAGCATCAAACACTTCTGCCTTATAGACTGTCCGCTTATCCCAGAACTGCCCCCACTTCACCTCTCCGCCCCACTATCCACAACGAATGTAAAGTCTTTCAAAACAACTTGGATCGTTCGTCTCCCCACTCATTGCATAAAGGAGCCCTGTCAGTCCCAGGGCTGCGGCCTCGCCGTCTTCCCCGCCTGGCCCTGCTGCTGGGCGTTCAGACTGTGCGTCCCAGGACCTGGTCATTTCTCTGGCTAGCATGTGGGTCAATGAACCCTTTCTTTCAGAAGAACTTCCGGCCCTGCCCTAGCCAGGTGGTTCAGCTGACTGGAGCATCTTCCTGCGCACCAAAACGTTGCGGGTTCAATCCCTGGTCGGGACACGTGCAGGAGGCAACCCATCGATGTTTCTCTTTCTCTCCCTTCCTCTCTCTCTAAAATCAATTTAAAAAACATATCCTTGGGTGAGAATTTAAAAAAGAAAAAGAAGAAAGCTATCGTCCTCAAAGGTTTTTGGTTAACAGTGGGCATTTTCTGATGAGAGACACGCTATAGGGGTGAAGATCACAGAATCCACCTGGGTGCCAGCCTCCACTCAGTCAGATAGGGCGGGTGGCTTAAAGCAGGGCGCTCAGGCAAGTGTCCAGCTTTCTCACCTGTAAATTGTGATAAGAACAGCACTTCCTTCATGGAAGTTGTTATGGATCTTGAATGAGTTAAGACATGTAAAGCCCTTAGAAGAGGACCAGGCATATAATAATTATCACAAGCAGTCACTATTATTTTCATTATTGTTTGGCACCAAACCCTACTCCCATTCACAGCCACAAGGGCACCAGAGCTGGAATCTCAGCTGGAAAGCCTCGGACTTCCCAGGCCTGAGTTTGTCAGGAGGCAGCTTCATCCAGGGCTTAATGCAGAAGTGCAGGGTGCCCAGTTGGGTGCTAGTACCTAACTGACCTCAGTAGGTGTTCGGTCTGCCCCCCCCAATCTTAGCTAACCCCCACCTGTGCCCAGTAATGTTTGAAAAGTTTTTTCTTGAGCTCCTGGAGCCCCAGTCTCGTGTGGGAGTGAGCAGGTAAATATTTGCGAACCTAGTGACAGTGACCAGTGCTGATACAGGATCTGCCCTGAGATCAGCCTCGCTCCCCAAACTGTGACCCTCAGCTCCCGTGACAGCCTCTGGGCTGAAGCCCACTCCCTCCCACCAAGCACATACCCCTATGAAAGGTGTCCAACTTTGAACTTGGGGCAGCGGAGAAGTCCAAGTGAGAGACCGCTTTCACCCCTGGAAAACAGACTCCGTGGGGAGGGAACAGCAAGAGTCCCACCAGCCTCTGTACAGACTGGCAGGGGCCATGTCGGCTCACAGAGTGACTTGAGGGCCGGTACAAAGCCCCTTCAAGGCCTTCCCAATACAACGGAGGGCACCTGCAAGCAGATCTGCTGTGTTGGCAGATATTGGAGCAACACAAACATTGAATAAATTAAGCAACTATTTATTGAGCTCTCTGTGCTCTGGGGAGGGGCCGCAATGAGTCTCCCACCAGCTGCAAACCGCGGTGCGGAAGGCAGGTGGCACCAAAGGCCGGTTCATCGACGCTGTCTGATGGGCTGTCCACGGCCCTCTCAGAGCTCCCTCCAGAGAATCCGCAATATAGATGCACAGAGGCCGTGGGTGGGGAAGGAGAGGGGGCGCCCGGGCTGGGTTCAGGGGCATCTTGTTCCCGGACGCGGCGTCGGACCCACTAGTGGTCCGACCCACTAGTCTGAGTGTACCCAGAAGGTGCTGAGAGACTTCGACAGCGCCGCGCTCGGAGTGGGAGGAGCTTGAGCCCCGAGAAGGTGGGGCCTAAAGGTACGCAGGGCTGCACAGAAGCAGGAGGAGGAGCCTGGGAGGGGAGGTTGGATAACGATCTCTGCGTGGGCGGTACTTGTGCGCGACGCCCCTAACGAGGGGCGCTCTGAGTGGGCGGGACTTTAGTGACCGTCAGGGTCTTGTTTCGAGATATATAAAAATCTTGTTTTTATATATATAAAAAAAATATATATATTTTTTAATTACGTATTTATCTTTAGAGAGAGGGTAAGGGAGTGAGAAAGAGAGGGAGAGAAACATCTCATCCGTTGCCTCTCACACGCCCCCAATCCGGGGACGGCGGCTACTCGCGGATGTGCCCTGACCGGGAGTCCAGTCGGCGACCGTTCAGCGGGCCGGTGCTGAGTCCACTGAGCCACACCAGGCAGGGCTTGTTTCGGGCCATTCTTACTGGGCGGGCCCGGGGACTCTGTGTAGGTGGGACGTTACCTCAGTGTGAAGGGAAAGTGTTAGCCGCACGTGGGCAGAGCTCTTTCCAGGAGAGGTGGACCTGGAGCTCTGCCCCGAAGACTTGCGTAGTCTTGGTGGAGGGGCGGGGCTTATAGTTGGGGGCGGGGCCTACAGAGTCGCTGGAGGGGAACGCGTGAACTCCTGGAGGGCGGAGTTTGCATCTCTGAGACAGAGTTAACATCGCTCGCGGACCAAGTCCCCGGCTCTGAGAAGGGGCGGAGCTTTAGTTCTGTCATGCGAGGCTGCGTGAGGAGAATTTTTTAAATCTGGGCAGAGTTCATACCTCCTGGAAGCGAGAACTAATGACTCCGATACTGTGTGAGCAAACCGCGTTGAGGAGGCGGGGCTTATAGACGGGTGGGTGGGGCCAGTGGTACTGGGGCGGCCTGGGCGGAGCTAAGAGAGAGGCGGGGCAATAGTTCTGAGAACCTTTGAGCTGGCAGGGGGCGAGGCTTGTGGCTTTGATGGGCGGGGCCTCTGGAGAGCTCCTGAGGGATCCCTCGACAGCAGTGAGTAGGCGTGGTTCATAGCTCCCAGGGACCCGGTTTATAATATGGGTCAGGGTGTAGGCTGGGGTCGCGCCTAGATGAGGCGGGGCCTGAGAGCCAGTGGGCGGAGCCTGATGCACTGCTCTGGGCCGGGGCGGAGTCCCGGCTCCGCGCAGGCGGAGTCTCTGCCCTGGGAGGCCTTGTGTTTAGGCCCGCACGCAGCTCCTCATCTGGTGCTCATTACAGGATGACAAAGAGCCGGCTCTGGGCCCCCTTCCCCACTCCCATCTCCTCCCTCCGGCAGCAGTGCATTTAACTCTTTCCTGTCCTCAAGGCTCTTTGGATCCCCGGCGCAGGGTCTCAACGCAGAGCTCCAGCCCTTCCCGTCTGGTCAGGCTTTGTCACCCCCCCAGCTGTGCCCCACATTCTTCCCAGACCCAGGCCTTTGGGCCACCCCGCCAACCCCTCTCATGCAGCAAACCTCTTTGGTGGCGTCTCCGAGGTTAAAAACCTGGGCAGAATCTGGTGGGGCGTCTGGTTTGAGTTAGGGAAACGTGAGGGGGGCGGGGGTGGTGCGTATCTTTCCCGCCCACCCCCCCGCCGCGCCCCGCCCTCAGGTTGGTCCCCAGCCCGGGCATCTAGTCTCCTAGTCCCTTTGGGCTCAGCCCAGCCCAAGCTCAGTCCCTGGGGCCAGACGGTGGCATAGCGCACCTGGTAGGGAAAAGAACTCTGGGACACCCGTCTTCGCCTGCCCGGGTGGTCGTGGTAGTTCTGCTCTGTCTTAATTAGAGGCTGCTCAGAGGCTGCTCAGAGGCTGCTTAGAGGCTGCAACTGAAAAATTACAGAGGCGGTGGGAACCGATGCCTCCTCAGCCCACGTTCCGTCTCTCCCTGTCCCCAAGGCAGTGAGCCCAAGATGCTGGACTTTGCCGGGGTTTCCCAGGCTCTGATGTTTGATCATTCCCTCCTCCGATTTATGGGACACTTTAACCTTGAGCAGCCTGAAACTTCACTCAAGCTGGGGTCTCCTGGGTTCTTTCTGACCCCATACAACCCACACAGAGAAAGGCGAAGTGTGGCCCCATATGGGAAGGTGTTGTCTAGGGAGCGGATGTGGGTTCTCTTGGGTTGATTAGCGCTCTCCGCAGCCTAGCCTGCTAGGCTCTGCCTCCCACCTCCTCCCTAGAACCGGGAGGAGGAGTGCCTCCAGAGTCCCTCCAGAGGGGCGGCAGCACTCCTGAGTGACCCTGCGCCCCAGCCAGCAACTCTGGGCACCCTGAGGGGATGGGAAGGGAAGTACCAGAAGAAGTTGGAAGAAGCTCACCCACAAGACCCTCTTCACTCCCAGGATCATCAGACCCAGGGCTTACCTTTGACCCCTAAACCCCAGTTTGGCTCAAGTTTAGCAGAAGCCCTCATTCTAGAACCCTCCCCCAGATTCAGCGCTACCTTCTTGGAGTTTTGATCTAAAGAAGAACAAATATCAAATTCTCTCCATCCAAAACCTCCCACTCCTGGGCTTTCTGTGTAACCTTGGGCAAAGCCCTGCCCTCTCTGGGCTCCTGTTTCCCTGAGGGGAATAGGTATGGTTAAGGGAAGCATACCTTCCCTTAAGGGGTCTTACCTTATTTCCTTGGGGGCTCAGACAAGCTGAAGAAAGTTCCCCTCCTTTTCTCAGAATCCTCCCAGACCCTCCCCTCAGGCACCAGTGGGGGTCAGAAGCCTTGGATGAAGTTGGTACTCCATTTATTGGAGAAGAGCCCAGCAACCACCCCCTCAGGTCCTGGGGGCCTCAGCGTCTCCTCTGTCATAAGTGCCAGGCCAGGGAGCAGAGTTTCTGTGCGTCGAGTCTAGTGGTTGACTGAGAGAGGAGCCTGGCTGGGCCTGAGGGAGCAGGACGCCCTCTGTCCATCTGGGCAGCCTGCATGGGTCACTGGTGCAGCCTGGGCCATGTGTCCAGTGCATGCCCCTTCCCCTCGCCCCATGGAGTGGCGTGCCGTGCCCCATCACACGCTGGTTCTGCAGGTCTGCACCCCTGTGAGGCTGCCCCGGTGGGGCATGGGTTCTGTTGGGCCCTTGTTCCCAGCATGGGTGACCCAGCGATAGCAGTCTGTAATGCGTTTGTTGGGTGCGTGGGGGCCGCAGCGGGTGCAGTACACAATTCCCAGTGCGAGTAGGACCACCAGGAAGACACATGTAGGCACTAGAAGTGCCACCAGCAGCCACCGGTCATCCCTCCGGCTTCGGCCTGCAGGACTGTCCTCCCCCAGGGCTGTGGGGGCTGCTGTGGGGGCTGCTGAGGTCATCTTGGAATCAGAGGCATCTTCTCTCCGGACCTCGGGGGCTTTAGAATAGGTGTGTGCGGGGCTGGTGGGAGTGGTCTGGTTAGTGGGGCTCTGAGGGGACAGGGAAGTGTGGAGGACTGGGGGCTGGGTGGCAGCAGGCACGGGGACTTGATGGGCAATGGGCAGAGGGGACCTGGATGTAGTGGTCAGAGATGGCGGGACAGGCGAGGTTATGGGAAGGTGAGTGGCCTGGGATTTGAGGACTGGGACATCTGGGGTCCCCGGAGGGTGATGAGTACTGGAGGTGGTGACCAGAAGGGCATGGTTAGCTGGGATTCGGGGCACATGAGCAGTGTTCTGAGTATCAGCCACTGGGGTGTCTGGAAACACGGGGGACTGGTGGGCAGTGGACATTTCAGGGTACTTGGCTGAGACAGCTGGGGGCGGGTGGCCAGGAGGCCGTGCTGGGTGAGTGGCAGAGATCATGGGAGGCTGGTGGACAGACGGCAGGTCTGGATAGCCGGCTGAGATCATGGGGAACTGGTGGACAGGGGGCAAAGGCGGGTACATGGCAGGGATCCCGGTGGGCTGAGGGGCGGGGGCCAAGGGTGGGTGTATGGCAGAAATGATGGGGGGCTGGTGGGCAGAAGGCAGTGTGGGGCGCGTGGCAGAGACCACCACGGGCTGGGTGACAGAGAGCACTGAGGAGTGATAGGGGGCCCTGGGGGCACTGAGCGGGGGCGGCCAGGTAGGGTCCAGGTAGGGCATCTGTGGCTCTCCGTCCTCTGGGAAGCTAGGTCTATAAGCCAGGCCAAAGTCAGGTGGATACGTGGGGTCCATCCATGGGATCCCAGGTGGCTCCGTCCAGCCACCACCGAAGCGTTCCCAGGGCTCACCTTTGTCCTCCTTATCCTGTCCCTCATCCAGCAGCTCGTCCTCGAGGCCCTGGGCGGCCCGAGCACCGACGTCTCTCACGGGGCTGCAGCTGATGCCGTCGGCCTCCAGCTCGTGGCCCTCGCTGCAGTAGCACTCAAAACCGCCGACGTAGTTGACGCACATCTGCTGGCACACGGGGATGTCCTGGCACTCGTCCGTGTCCACGCAGCGGTGGGGCTCGTCGTCGGCCGGCCGGAAACCCAGGTGACAGTGGCAGATGTAGCCCTGCGGCCCACCAGGCTCGCAGTGCTGCTCACACAGGGCATGCGCACAGGGGTCTTCGCAGCTGTGCCCATCTGCTGCCAGCTGGAAGCCTTCGGCGCAACGGCAGGACACACCACCATCCACCTCCTCCACACACTCGTGTTCGCAGCCCCCGTTATCGGGGTCGCAGCCGGTCCCGGGGCACAGGGGCCCAGCCCGGGACCAGCGCACACCGCCCTCGGGCTGCTTCACGCACAGCAGAGAGGTCTCTCTGCCAGCCTGGCACGGCACGGCGGCCACGGAGCCGAAGGGCAGCCACTCAAATTCGGTGGAGACCAGGTGAAAGGGCGTGGTGTAGACAGCTGGGCCCTCCTGGCCAGCCTCCTCTGGCAACGCCGGGCAGGAGCCCTCAAAGCCAAACTGGCACAGGTAGCCATCGACAGCCAGCGTGCACGAACCCTCGAGCCAGCGATGCTCGCCATTGGCCTCGAGGGCTGCACAGCGCTGGGCAGGGCAGGGCCCGCCCGTGGCAGGCTGGGCCCAGTTGGTGAAGGCTGTGTCCTGGTCCCCGGTGGTCCACGTGAAGCCACGCAGTGGGCGCTGTGGCTGGCATTGCCGGGCCTGCCGCTGCAGCCCAATCCACAGCAGCTGGCCGGCAGGGCCGGCACCCACTAGGGTGTCCACGCGCTGGGCTTCCTCAGGGGTTCGAGGTGTGGCCAGGTCGCCCCCCAACTCTCGGCAGGCCCGCCAGGCTTCCAGGAAGGTGCAGCGCCGTGGGAAGAGTGCGTAGCAGCTGTCCTGGCCGCAGGCGGCGCGGGGCTCGGGGGCCCAGGGGGCCTGGCCCAGCGTGGGCACTGTGGCCGCCCAGGCCAGCAGCAGGCGCAGCAGCATTGCGACGCCCCCCGACTGGCCCGGGCTGGGTCCGCAGCCGCTCTTGACAGGGGGAGGGACTGCGGCCTCCTGTGGGCGGGCCGGGGGGCGGGCCCCGCCGGACTCGGGCCTTGTAAGGAGTGGGCTGGGGCTGCTGCCAGCTCCCTGCTGCTGCTCCCCGGGGGCTGCCAGAGCAGGAAGCAGTTGGGCGGGCGGCAGGGGTAGGGGGTGGTGGGGGTGCGGTTAGAGGAGGGAGGAGGCGCACCAAGGGGCTGGGAGTCACTGGCGGGGGGGGGGGGGACCTGCCTCCCAGAAGAGGCTGGACGACCCTCAGAACACTCCAGCGCAGTCTCAGGCTCTTAGCAGTGGGGTGAGGTCACTTCGCAGAGACCGACAGTGACCCTAATCTGGACACACCAATCTCATCACACCCGGGCACAGTCTCACTGCCCAACAGCTTTCCATACATGTGGAAACGTGCTCTGACTCATGCCCTTCACATCACACACGTGTGTACGGTCGTCTCCCCACACGAGAGCTCTCTCCGCTGACCCTCTGGCCCAGATTTGCAGGCACTCTGGCGTGCTGCCCCCTAGGTGCACAGGCGGAGCGGTGCGGCGCTCTACAGGCCCCACACACGAAGCCCCGCTCCGGCGTGCAGGCCCTGAACGGAGCCACCCTGACCAAAGCGGGCGCGGGCACCCTCACTTACACACTGAGCTCCCGCCTCAGCCTCCCCCGACTCCAAGCCTCCTGGCTCCAGCCCGACTGGGGTATGGGGAAAGAGGAGGGGCGGGGGGCTGCTCTCTCCTCACCTCTGCTGAGCCTGGGGCCCTGGGAACCAGGGCTTAGAGGGGGAGGAGGCGCCCCCAAACAGGAAATGCTTCTCCGGGCTCCTGCTGCAGGAGGGCAGAGTGCAGCGAGGTGGGGGCGGCAGGGGATGGGCTGCGCTCAGGGTGCGCAGGGAACTGGTGAGAGGCCATGTATGGGCATGGAGTACACGATGACACACGTGTGTGAGACACAGGCATCACGTGTGTGGAGCCCTCCCTGCCCTCAGGGCCGGCTGTGTTGGCCTGGCAGGGTCCTCTTCCTGCCCCACTTGCAGGCCTCTGGGGACATGTGCACTGAGCCCACGGGCCAGCACGGTCCCCGGGGAGCTGGTTGCCAGATTAACCCATGCCCACCCCCCACTGCACTCTTGGCAGAAGTTTGAGCTGGGAGTGGGGACGCGAAGGAGAGCGCCTGCCCTGGTCCAGCTCTCTGCTCTGCCACTGATCTGCCGTGTGCCTGCAGGGAAGCCACCGACCCCCTCGGGTCTCCATTTCCATCTACGAAATGGGGATAATGTGTCAGGGCCTTCTGCTCAGCAGGGCTAGTGCATGACAACACTGTGTTTGCTAATGTGCTTTGTCAGCTGCACAGTGTGAGGCGAGTGTTCCTTAGTCTTCCCAGCAAATGTGGGTGGGGGCAGAGTCCAGGAACGCTGTGCTAACCACCTTACCGTGCCAGGGCTGGCCCTGCAGACCCAGCCGGGCCCCTCGAGAACCAGCGCTTTCGAAGTGTTTGCTGCACACCCGGAAGGTGGCTCTGTCAAGATCCACAACCTCGAAGCACACAGAACATCTAGCCCCCTTCCCGAGAGAAGAAAGTCAGGACGGGCAGGCCAGCCTTCCGCTGGCGCAGGCCCAAAGCCTTGAGATCATCCTTGACTCCTGTTTCTCCCACACCCCGTGTCCCATCTCGGCGGATCCTGTCTGCTTCACCTTCAAAACAAACCCAGGATTGGACTGGTCCTCACCGCCTTCTTTGCCACCCACTCGCCTCTGGCCCCTGCGGCTGCCTTCGTTCTCACATAGACTGTTGCAGCCACCTCTCCTCTGGTCTCTCTTTTGCCCCCTCCATCCTGTCGGGGGGGTCCTTGTGAAACTTGAGCCAGGCCCAGTTAGATCCAGCAACTCCTTCTCAGGACCCTGGGGGTCCCCACCTCACCCAGAGGAAAGGCAAAGTCCTCATCACAGCCTCTGGGCCTAGGTGATCGGCCCCCAAACTTCTCATCCCTCCTCCCCCCTCTCCGCCCCTCTTCTTTGGCTCTCTGGCCTCCTTCCTGGCTGTCCCTGAAACTCACCAGGTTCATTTCTACCTGAGCGCCTTTGCCTGGGTTGTTCCCCGACCTGGAACTCTCTCCCTGCAGGATCTGGACGCTCTGCCTCTCCACCCCCTCAGGTCTCAGCTCAAGCGGCAGAGCCCCTGACCGCCCCGCCTCCCTCCCCCAGCGCCGAGCCCTAGTCTTGTTCCGTTCTCCTTTGCATTACTGCTATCTAAAGTGGTAAATATTTTTGTTGGCCTGTATCCCTCAGTAGCCAGGGCTTCTCAGCCTCAGCACTATTGCTATTCAGGATTCAGGAATTATTTCTTCTATGTGCTTTGTAGGGTGTTTAGCATCATCCCTGTCTTCTACCTAGATGCCCATAGCATCCCTCCAGTGGGACAACCAGAAATGTCTCCAGACATTGTCAACTGTCATGTCTCCTGGGGGTGACATTGCCCCCACAGAGAACTCCAGCTCTAGGCAGCTGAGCTCCC
Source organism: Trachops cirrhosus (assembly GCA_028533065.1). Classification (NCBI taxonomy): domain Eukaryota; kingdom Metazoa; phylum Chordata; class Mammalia; order Chiroptera; family Phyllostomidae; genus Trachops; species Trachops cirrhosus. The sequence continues at coordinate 3,952,586 of CM052543.1, read as the reverse complement.
TGAGGGCGGGGTCGCTGTCTTGTTCCCTGTTGTATCCTGTGAGCCTGTAAAACTCTTGGTGTATAGATGCTGCTAATAGGGGTTTGTTGAATGAATAAATGAATGAATGAAACTCAGCTAAGTGAGGAACCCGGCTCAGGGCAACACATGGGCAAAGCTGGGATTCGGCCTGGAGCCAAAGTCGCTTGCTCCCCACACTCGCCCAGCCTTCCCCAGAAGTCAGACCATCCTAGAACTGGAAATCAGCAAGCCTTCTGCAGATGGGGAAACTGAGGCCCAGGGAATGTCAGAGTGAGCCGACGGCGGGGCTGGGACTCAGGCCTCCTGACTCTTACTCTAGTTCTCTTGTTGCTGCAGTGCCCCGAGGAGTCATTTGAGCACAGTCTGCAAGTTGGGTGTGACATCGAGGAATGAGGATGGGAGGAAGGTGTGACAGGAAGGAGGCACAGCCTAGACAAAGGGACTGAGGTGGAAGAGCTCAAGGTGTGTTTGGAGAACACTAGGTCTCCACTCGGCTGGAGTGAGGGACACCTAGAGGGCCATCGAGGGGTGAGAGGGGGCTAAAAGGCTGGCCTCTGCTGTGGGGGACAAGGGGAGGGGGGATCCCTGTGGCTGGTGTGGTGGGTGGAGAGGGGACCGGAGGCCAAGGGCCAGTTAGGAGGTTGTTGCAATAGTCAGGGAGAAGGGAGGGAGCTGGCCGGAGAGCTGGGCAGCAGGGCGGGCCAGGCCGGGGGAGGCAGCCTCTGGAGGCTCCTTAGGGGCTGGCCAGAACCTGGTCCAAGGGTGTGGTGGGCCCAGTCATGACTCGGGCAATGGCCAGAGCTAGGGCGTCTGAGGGGAGGCTGCACGCCGTCTGGCTAGTGTGTGGGTCAGATCGGAGGTCAGGATTCCAGCCTCTGTTGGTCGGGTGAGGGGTTGGGGGGCAGGCAAGGGAAGTGGGAGTAGGAGGGTCAAAGGCCATATTCCAGATGGTCTGGCTGGGCCTACTGGCAAGTGGAGGGAAGCTGAGCCAAGCGGCGGGGAGCGGTGGTGAGGAGGAGCAGGGCACACCTGACTCCAATAAGACTGAGGGTTTGGTAGATGGAGAATGAGACCTGGAGACATATCTGGGTGCCCAGTGTAGGTCAGTGCCTGGCACTCACCTGCCCCATCAAGGTTGGGAGAGATGAGGCTGAGGCAGCCCAGGAACTTTTTGCCCTAGCCAGGACGGAGGGTGGGGCACAGTGTCGGGGATCCGGTGGGGACAGGGTAGACAGGGGCTGGCCGAGGTCTTACTCTTCCCGTTGGCCCTGTTCAGCCTGACTCATTTCGGTTCCCCCATTGCACAGAGAAGATGCTAAGTGATGTAATAAATGCTTGGAGGATGTGTTGGTGGGTAGAAGGATGGATGGATGGATGGATGGATGGATGGATGCAAGGAGGCTAGGATGGATGGAAGGGCGTTTCAGCAAGAGAACAGTGGGTGGGTGGATGGGTGGATGGAAGGGTCGGTAGGCAAGAGCAGGAATGAGCAATGGATGAATGGGTGGTAGAGAGATGGACTGACCGATGGATGTAGGGATGAGTAAGTGGCCGGGCGGACGGATGCTAAGTGGGCGGGTGTGGGGATGGAAGATGTTCAGACGCAGGGTTGGATGCAGGGGTTCGGGCAGAGGTGCTGGTTCGTAACTGGCTGCCCCTCAGTGGACGGCAGTCTCAGAATGTAACTCCGTGGACCTGTAGGAGCGAAGCCCAGGTGGGTGGGACAGCTCGGCCACCAGGGCAGGGACCGTATGTGATGCTTACCACACAGTCTGATTTCTCTGTTGGGTCCTGTGGTCAATGTGTCTCGGCGGGCACAGCTCAGGATGCCAGGCTTAGCTTCCATAGGGGTCCACAGGCTGGGGTTCCCTGCTCCGATCTTGGCCCTTACAGGGAGAGCTCACCTCAGGGGGTCACGAAAACAGAAGCCCCTTCCCCAGAAGGAGCCTTGTCTTCCAGCTACTGGGACAAGCCAGACGGTGGCTGTGCATGCAGTGTGTGGGCCCGTGGGGGTGGCGGTGACGGCGGCCTGCAGAGGGGCTGGCCTGAAGAGGGCCCAGTGGAACAACCAGGATGGGGGGGTCGAGTGTGATCGGGGGCACCCCCCGGGCAGGCATCCTAGCGAGCTTTGGCGCGCCCCACTGCTGAGCCAGCACATTGCTTCGTGTTCAAGTCATCTCCTTTCCTCCTTTTTCTTGTATCCCCACCCCCCCACCTCCCTCCATTTCTAAATTCTTCCCAAACCACCCCAGCCTCGGGCTGTCAGGAGGAAAGGCCTACCGGCGGGGTGGGTGGGAGGCCCTTGTTGGGTGGTAGCAGCAGGAGAGAAGGTGGGAGTGGTCCCAGGGCAGGAGTGGGGAGGGATGGGAGTCTGGGAGGGAAGAAATTTTGGCCTCCTCCCCCTTCCCACATGCTGGGGCCACACCCTGTGTGCTTCTGGAGGGGAGAGCCCCGTGGGAAGGTGGGGGTTCAAGGACTCCACAGGGTGGGAGAGACAGGCTTCGGGAAGGTGGGGCCCAGGAAGGAACCGTGTCCAGGCTTGACCCCTGAGATGAAGGGTTCTGACAGCTGGAGGGGGCTGGCGTGTCTTTGCCATGGACAGAGGCTGTGTGCGTGTGTTTGTGGCTGTACCCGGTGTTCGTGCGTGACCTTGTGCATGTGTGTGTGCTTGCACAGGCCCAGCATTGCTGGTGTGCACAGCTGGGTGATGTGTGGGTGTCCCCGAGGGCCCGCACCTGTGCCCGCAGCTGTGCGGGGAGAAGCACACGGCTGCTCCCAGAGAGCCCAGCCGGGGCCCAGCTGGGGCCCCAGCCCCTCTCCTGGCAGATGCCTAACTCGAACATCTGGCCACATCTGCCCACAAGGAAGGGAGTCCTGAAGTCCCCATCAGAGCTAGGAGGGCCCAGCCCTCCCCTTCAGCCCAGAGAGGAACTAGGCTTGCACCAGGTCACATGGCAGATGGAGGCAGAGCAGGGACCGTCCCTGAATCTGGGGACCCTAGGCCAGGACGCTCTCCTGGTCCTCACCGTTCCTGTCCTCCCTCTGGTCCTTTGGCTATGAGGCTGGCCCTGACCTGGCCTTACTGTGCGCTCCAGGGAAGACCCTGCTGGCCTTTCTCAGGTCACAGCATCCCCATCTGTGCGCGGGGTATCTGTGGGAGAGGACTCTGGTCCCTGTGGTGTCTGGCAGAGGCCTGTGACTGAGGGTGACCAACTCATCCCAGTTTGCCGCGGACTTTCCTGGGCTCAGCTCTGAAGTCCCCCGTCCTGGGAAGCCTTTTGCCAGGGACGTTTCTCTTTCTTCCACGTCCTTCCCACTGCTACCCCGGTCTCAGCCGATACCTCTGGAACTTTCCCCTTCTCTTCCTGTCCAGCTCCCTCTTCTTCCTGCCCCCTCACTGTCCCCGGGGACTCGGAACACGGAGCCTCTTCCTGTCCCTCTCCCCCTTCTGCGTCGGGCGCCTCTATCCCCTGTCTGCCTCCGGGTCTCTCTCCACTCCTCTTCCCAGAATTGCCACCTTGTTGGTTTCTGAAGTCTGTCTCTCCGTCCTCTGCCCGCTTCCGTGTCTCCCCTCTCCGTCTCTGGTGTCTTGCCCACTGTCTCCCCAGTCCTATCCCAGGGTCTCTGCCTCACCACCTTCCCTGGGTGGTCCAGGCCCCCCTCCTCTCCCCCTGCACGAACACCCAGGGCTGGCTGGGGTGGGAGCCAGGTCTGGGGGCTGTGACCGGCAGGGAAGAGAACCCGAGCAGACATGATATTTATGTTAGGACTTCAAAGTGGAGCAGAGCCCGAGGCAGGGCTGGCGGGGGCTGGCGGGGGTGGGAGGCCGTGGGAGGGCGGCGGGCAAAAGCCAGACTAAGGTCAGCCGTGGCCCCCTCCCTGGGGAAGGTCTCCTTGGTGATACATACCTCCCACATGGGACACTGAAATTCAGAGTAGGGACAGAGTGGGCTATTTTGGTGCAGAGTTCCAAGAAAGGGACTTCCTGTGCTCCGGCTCTGCCCCCTCCCCATCCTTTCTTCCTGTCACCCTGGAGGAGCAGCTGGGTCCTCTGAGCCTCAGCTGGCCTGGGAGGCGGAGGGCTCAGGGGGTGCGGAGCAGAGGGCCCCACCTCTGCAGGAGAGCCCCCACGGCGTCCGCCGCCCTGCCTTCTCAGCTCTCTGGCAGAAGCCTCTCCTGGCAGGGCGGTGAGGGGCTGTAACCCCGACGGCTGACTGGGACAGGCGGGTCCAGCCCCTCAGGGCCTCTGGGGTCCACTCAGACTGAGAGCCCGAGGGGCCAAGATGGCCGTGAAGGTCACCCCACCCCTGCCCCCACCCTTGGCCTAACCCCTGCTAAAGACACCCAGCTGCTGGGACTGGGGTCAGGGGCCTAGGCCTGGGCGGGAGGGGCCAATTGTCTCATCCCAGGCCTCCGCTCCTGTCCTAAGCCTCTCCCAGGAGCAAGGCCCAACAGAAGGCCCCCTTCAGGCTGGGCTGCCCCCTCAGGAAGCCCCTCTCCCAGGCTAGAGGCTTGCTCTGGACCCAACCTTCTGGGTCTGAAGGCCACCTAGGCCCCCAAAGCCCCAGACCCCGGGCCCGCCCCCCACCCCCCACTCCAGATCCTCCCCAGGCACTTCCGGTGAACCGGTGAATCACCAGGGCTGGAATCTGATGAGCTCAGGCCTCCCCACCCAGTGCTGCCGGCTTCTGCCTGCTGCCTGGCCCGTGGGGTCGCCACCCCCCACAGGGGTCTTTCCAGCAGCTCACAGCCCTCGCCGGCGCCCACCATGGGGCAGGGTGCTGAGCGGGGCCAGGGATAGGCCAGGGCTGGGAGTGAGAAGGGCTTGGGTGTGTTCCGCACGATCAGAAGTATAAGGGGCACATGTGCGTGTCTGTGTGTGTCTCTCTGGGTCCGTGTCTGTGTGTGCCTGTGTGTGCCTGTGTGTGTCTCAGAGTCTGTGTGTCTCTCTGGGTCCGTGTCTCTGAATGTGCTCCCCTGCCCGCCTTTCCTGTGGCTGCGCGCCGTGTCTGAGCCTCGGACTGGGCTGTGGCAGCAGCAGTCCCACGTGGGCAGGCAGGTGCGTGTCATGAGGTTCCTTTGCAGCAGGTCACCACGTATCTCCGTGTCAGCCTGTCCCCGTGTGTGTCAGGGAGCCCCATTCTGAATGGCAGAGGGAAGTATCTCTGCCAGATGGGGGAGTATCTCTGAGTTTGCCATTCTAGAGATGTTTGCGGATCAGGGGAGGGCTGATGCGTGTCGCTGTGTCCCACCCCGCAGGGCACGAATGGTAGCAGTGTCAGGGTGTTCCTGTTCAGGTGGAGGGTGCCCAGGTGTCACCTACATGATTGTGGCAGGGAGGGAGGGTGTCACAGGCCCTGCAAAGGCGAGTCAAGGCACTTGCGTGTGTTCGGCCGTGGGTGTGAACAGGGAGCACAAAGCCGTGGCAGGGTGTTCAGCGCTCTGCGGTGAAGGTGGGTCAGGGTGTGGCGGTGGGTCTCGACGGCCTTCCCGCCCACCCCTCCCCAGTCCGCTCTCAGGCCCGCGCACACGCCGGACTCCTGGGCCTGCCCGGCCCGTAAAGCCCGGGCGGTAGGCGGCCCTTTCCTCAGCCCTTTCCCGAGCTCTGTTCTCAGGGTCCTCGTTGCAGGACGGTGCCCGGGCCCCGCTGCAGCAGGACGGCTTCCTTCCTGCACGGGGCTGGCTGTGGGTCCTCTGACTGCCCTGGGTCCCTGGCGGCCTCAGGTGAGAAGGGGACCTGGCCTCCGACTGGGAACAGGGCACGCTCGCGCCCCCTGGCGGTAGCTATGGAGCACGCCCAGCCCGTGCCCCAGGAACTGAGGAACCGTTCAGGCTATCTTCCCGCATCAGCCACTGGGCATGTACTTACTAAGTGCCAGGCCTTGTTCTAGGCCGCCGACAGTCGGCGGGAACAGGGCCAGCCTGGCTCTGGCCTTCCAGTGGGGAAGACAGACGATAAACAAACTCACACACAGAACTGCGGTGACTCCGGAGGTGATAAGGGCAACGCTGCCAAGCGAGGAAATGACTCGGGCTCCTGGAGGGATCCCGAGGTCAAGGTCCCAGCGCGGTGCTGCGGCAGTGGGTGGTAGGCTGGGGTGGGGGAGGGCGCAGCACAAGGTCGGAGCGCAGTGGGCTCTCCGGTACAGCCCCGACCACATTGGTCTCCCTCCGGCTGGGGCTGGGGTGCTTGGTGCTGGGCCCACACGGACGCTCGGTAGATGGCTCAGTGGATGAGTAAATAGCCCTTCTGTTTTGGAGGATTGCAGAGTCAGAAGCTCCACAGACCCTGGCGTCTGAACGCTGCAATAAGCCACTTCCTCCGAGCAAGCCTGAGTTTCCTCACCGGTAAAGTGGGGATAAGGAGACCACTCTTAGACCAGTCTTTCATTGCCTCCCCTGCCCCTGTATCACGCGCGGCCCTTGGTTTTGCTGATTTGCCCGGCCTGGACCCCTGACCAATCAGAATCTCTTGAGAAGACTCAGGCAGGGCCTGAGCCAGGGCTGGGGGCATGCTGGATCCCCAGAGCCTGGAAATAGGACTCAGCAGGGGAAGGGGTGGGGGGAGGCTTGCAAAGGCCCCCAGAGCCGGGGCCCAGAAGCCTCAGCCATACCTGGGCTTCTCTGAGCACTCCGTGCAGCCATTCCAGGTCCTTCTTCTGGGATTGAACTTGAAACGTGCTGTGTTTGGTTCCCAGAACCCAGCCTTCCCTTAACCTCCTAGCTTCCTACCTCGTCGTCCTTCACTCTTATTTTTTAAAATTTTATTTATTAATTTTTTAGAGAGAGGGAAAAGAGAAAGAGGGACAGGAACATCAATGTGTGGTTGCCTCTCACACTCCCCCTACTGGGGGCCTGGCCCACAACCCAGGCCTGTGCCCTGACTGGGAATCAAACTGGTGACCCCATGGTTCGCAGGCCGGCACTCAATCCACTGAGCCACACCAGCCAGGGCCCCTTCACTCTTTCTTTCTTCCTGAACAGGCCTTATTACACGAGGAGACGGAGCTCCGTCCTTCCTGGCTGCTGCCCTCCTCACGGCTGCAGGGACACTGCTCAGCTCCTCTCCTCCCCTTGGCACGGATGTGTGTCCCCACCCTTTTCTTGATCAACTTCAGGGCCCTCCTGTCCTTAGAGACCTTGAACGGCTCCATGGCGTGACAGGGAACAAAGCCACACCTCTCGGACCATGTCCCACACAAACTCCATGTGCTGGGTGAGGCGCCTGCGGCGGTGACTCGCATTCTCAGTCACCTTGTGGCCCTGAGCCACGGCTGCAGCCCTTCACTTTTTTTTTAAAGACTTTATTTTGAGAGAAAAGTCCATTGGTTGCCTCTCACATGCCCCCTATGGGGGACCCGGCCCACAACACAGGCATGCGCTATGACCGGGAATTGAACCGGTGACCTGCCACACCACTCAGGGCTGCCTTCCACTTGTTAACAGACTATCAGTGGACAGTGTTTACTGAGTGCCTGCGGAGTGCCCGGCACTGTGCAAGGCACTAGGGATGGCCGCGGGATGGGGGGGAAGGGCACCCTAAAGCCCAAAGGGGAGCAGGGTTGTGTGAGCACACATGTAAGGGGGAGGGAAGTGCCGCTGGCGGCCTCGTGAGAAATTCGGGAGCCTGCACCCGGGCTGCCTCTGGTTTGTCTGAAACCCCGATGCCCAGGATGTCCGCCTCCCAGTCCTCATGTGGGACACGTGGGCTGGCGTCCTCTGATGCACAGCACCTGAGGGGACGCCTCCGCGCCTCGCAGGGCACGGTTCCTTCCCCAGAGCGGGCCCTGCGAGGCTGGCTTTGGGCCCGTTGCCTGGTGGCTGGCTGCAAGAGTGCAGCCTGTGACCGCCTGTGCTGCCGAGGTCCTGGAGCCACCCTGGCCCCTGGGTGTCACCCACTCCGCAGCTTCCCCGGCCACATACACCCCCTTGTGGTCGCTGCCAGCATTTCGTTTGCTCACAGCTGCTGCTTGCTCTGCTCGCCTTGAGGGTTCACTTTTCGGCAGCTCGGACCGGAGGGCTAGAAGGTGTAGTTGGAACCTGATGCCCTGGTTTGGGCGGGGGAACCCTAACGGCCTGCCGTGTGACATCCTAGGAGTCGCTCTCCTGCGTTACCCCCCATAAAGCTCTGGTGAGGTCCCAGCCCCTCCGTTTTGGAAGCCCGTCTCCCCGTCCCGTGCCCCTGGGATGCCGGAGGGCCTAGAAGGCCTTCCCATTCTGGGGAGAGACTGGAGCTTGGGTGCTCCTCCAGCTCCAGGGCGACTGGAGGACGTGACCCCTTGGCAAGTGCAGACAGCAACCCCTGGAGGGGCGGGGGAGGCGATGTCCACATCTCAGCTCCTCCCCTCCCCTTTCCCGTAGTCTGAGGCCTGCTTCTCAGCAGAACCATCCATGCGGACCCCTGGGAGTTTTCCGGGAGAAAACAGGATGGCAGTGCACCCCCACTTCAAAGGTGAGCACACTGCGGCTGGAGGCGCTAGTCCTCCGGGGGGTCTGGAGCGGGGCTGGGGCCCCGAGCCCTCGCTGCCTCCTTGAGTCCTCCTGACGCCCAGGAGTAGGTGGAGCCTTTCAGGGCCGTGCAGCCCCCAGCTTGGAGAAGCTGCCTGGGCAGCGGCCTCTCCCCGGCTGCTGGAGATGGGGAACACTCACCACCTCGGGCTGGCCGACCGGCCTCCAGCTGGGGTAGGAGGACAAGAGGCAAAGGAACTTGGGCCCTTGGTCCAGGGTCCTCCACACCCGCCCAGCTTTCCTCCAATGCCCAATGTGGCCAGTTCAGGCACTCCGCCAGCATGTAGGGTCACAAAGATAAATATCAGACAGAGCTGGTGGCAGACACAAGAGCCACCCAGGTGAGAAGGCTAAGGGGGCTGTGGCCTTCGTCAGTGGGGCTGACGGCTCAGAAAGGCCTTCCCAGTAGGCTCAGCGTTTTCTGCCCCAAATGACCCTTCCGGCCACTCCCAGCTATTCCTCCGCTGCCCGGCTTCCTTCAGCCTCCGGCCCGCCTGGCTGAGCAGGGCCTCCCCTGGCCCGGCTCTCATCTTGCTCGGTGGTGGTCTCAGACTCTCCCCTGCTGTCCCCGGCACCGGCTTTGACCTCAATGTCCCGGTCTCCTGGGCCCCCTTTCTCCTCCTCCCCACCCCCTGCCTCTGGCTCCCTACTGCCCTCGTCTGTGGTCCCCTCCAGCGAGGCCCCCTGCGTCTCAGGCTGCTCTGCCCAGCGGCGGTAGACGAGATAGCCAGTGGTGGGCAGCCGGTGGGCCAGGGCTCCGGGGGACAGGCGGTGGTAGCCCTGCTCCTTGTACAGGAAGAGGCCAAAAGTGTCCGGCTGGGCCACGCGGAACTTGGTGGCACAGAGCTGGTTCAGGGTAGCAACCGAGGCCCCCGGGGGCACGGCGATGGTCTTGGAGGTGCAGCCACTGCTGGGGTCCTGATAGGCTACTCGGAGGAGGTGCTGTGCGGGAGAAGAAGCGAAAACAAGAACTCAACCCTGCCTGGTTCATATCTGGCTGCAAAGCTTGAGATCCCAGTTGAGGCTCTGCAGAGGCAGGGTGGGCGGTATAAATCCAGTGGTGGAACCAACTGGAAAAAGCTTTTTGGACAAGGTGAGCTCCAAGGGGGCCCTGAGGAGAGGGGAGACGTGGCTGGTGGGCGGGCCACGTGGCAGGCCCCCACAACCCAGCGTGCATGCTCAGACAGCTACCTCGTGCCCCAGTGCTTGTGCGGCAGGAGCCCATTTAACCCTCACACCAGTCCCAGGAGGCAGGTGCTGTTGTCCCATTTCATAGATGAGAACACTGAGGCACAAGTTAGGTACCTAATTAGCATAAGCTCCCCAAACCGAAAAGTAGGAGAGCCAGGATGTGAACCCAGGCCAGGAAGGGTGGAGAGGAGGGCGAAGGGCAGGAATGGTGTCCGGTCTGGCAACACCAGGCCCGAGCCCAGCTGGGAGGGGGAGGGGAGCCTGGGCTGAAGGACTGAGTCCAGGGCAGGGCAGGGCTCCATTTGGGGGCCGGAAGCCAGGATTTGGGGCTTGAGCCCGCCACCTGTGTCCCTTTCCCTCCCCACGCCACGTCTCAGTTTCCTCATCTGTGAAGTGGGGACAGGACGGCCCTGCTTCTGTGCAGATTCAGGGCTGAGCCCTTGGCAGGCCGGGCAGGGTGATGCACGGCCAGCCTACGTGGGTCTCACAGCGCGAGGTGGACGGTGTGGAGGCCCCGTTACCTGGAAGCTGTGGGTGGCGGGCAGGCGGCGCTGCTCCCAGAGGCTGAGGGAGCGCTGCAGCTCCTGCGAGGGGCTCAGGGGGAGGGGGCGGGCCTGGCCCAGGCCGCTCAGCAGGGCCAGGCTGGCAGAGAGGCTGGTCAGGTAGTAGCCGCCTGGGACACAGGGGAATACCGCAGCTCAGCGTGGGACCCGGGGACGTGTTCCCTCTGTCCCTCCCCGCTCGCTCGGGCCACGTAGGTGCTAAGGCGCTCCGACCCCACCCAGGCAGGGGGTGGTGAGTGTGAGGGGTCCCTCACCCTCTCCGGTGAGCAGGGTGGGCTCCAGCAGCTCTGACATGTACTCGGCCTCCAGCAGCAGCTCGGGAAGGTCGCAGTGGGCCAGGACCAGGCTCAGCAGTGGGAGGAACTCGTCCGCCCCCGCGCCCTCTCCTGTGGGTGGTGGAGAAGGAAGCTTCAGGCTCCTCTGGGGCCCCAGGGTCAGAGTTCACTCCTTGTCTTAGCTGGTGACTCTCCCCTCCACTTGCCGGGCCTTGAGCAGCGTGGTCTCTATGGCAACCCCAAGCAGGGGCTGGGGAGAGAATGCACTACAGTCTGGGCCTCAGTTAGACCAGCTGTGAGATGGGAGGGTTGCACCCATCTTTTCCGATGCTGGGCCTGTCCTGGAATCTGCCTGCGAGGTGCTCCTGACAGCGAGGAGCCAGTGGGCGGTGGTGGGAGGGGACGCACCCCAGTGGGCCCTCAGGGCTGTGTAGAGCAGCTTGCAGGCCTGCAGCAGCCTCTTGACCTGGGCGCTGGGTGAGTAGGTGCGAAGCAGCTGCAGCAGCTTCTGGCGCACCTGCTCCATCTCCACCGGGGAGGGCAGGCTCAGGTGGGACCCAAAGGCTCCAGGGCCCTGGGCCCGGGCTAGGCGGAGGCCTTCAGCCAGGCGGCCCAGGGAGCCATCAGCAGAAAGTCGACGCTGCAGTCGGGCCACCAGGGTGGGACGGAGAGGCTTGAGCACCGAGCGATGCAGTGACTTCTCCAGGACACGCTCTGCAGAGCAGAGGCAGACAGGGGGTCAGGGGAACCAGGGTGGGGTGGGGGTCGGGGTCCCAAGGAGAAGGGGCATAGCCCAGGAGGGACGGGATGAAAAGGAGGAAGAATCCTGTGAGAATGGAGAGTCGGGGGAGAGAAGTGGGGAAGGGTGAAATTCACTTGGAGGGTGGTGAGAGGAGCGGCAGGCTGGTGCTGTGGAGAGGGCCGGGGTGCGGGCAGGAGTTGAGATTATCGAGGGACAGGGCTGGACCAGCGAAGGCCAGGGCTGGAGTCTCACCCAGTCTGTTGGGCGGCAGCAGCTTCTCCGGGCCCAGCTCAGCGCTCAGCATGGCCCGAGCCCGGCTCAGCGCCTCGCGGATGCCCTGCAGCTCCTGGGGCTCGGGGCCGGCCCGCACCTGGGTCAGTAGGTCCTGCACCAGCTGGCCCACAGCTGTGTGGCGGTCCTGCATCAATGCTGCGGCTGCCCGGCCCACCTGCCGCTCGGGCGCCAGCAGGGAGCAGAAGGCAGCGCTCATGGACCGAAGCAAAGGCCGCCTGCGGCTCAGGAGGGGTGAGGTTGCCGGGCTCCCTCGAGGTCCCCGCGTCCCCTCCTCCTCCTCGGAGCTGCTGGGGGAGCCACAGTCCACCTCCTGGAGGGAGGGCAGGGGAGGGAGGCTCGGGCCGGCACCCCCTGGCACACGGTACCCCACTGAGCTCTCCCTCCGCAGCAGCTGGCGAGGGGGCAACCTTTCTGCCTGGTTGGGGGCTGCCCCCGGCAGCACCGGGACAGGGGGAGGCGGCACAGCGGGCGGAGACAGGGGGCTGGAGGCCTCTGTGGATACGCGCACTTTGAAACTCCTCTTGAATTTCTCCCGCTTGGTAGGCCCCAGGTCTCCTGGGAACAGGGGGTTGAAGAAGCACAGGGCGGCTCCGGTGCCCTGGTCCAGCTCTTGCGGGGACCGTGGCTTCAGCCGGGGCAGCAGCGGGCCCTCGGGCGGGCCTGGACGAGCCTTGGCGTTGAGGGAGGAGCTCCAGAACTCTGGGGAGGAGAAACCAGCTGGGGCTGCGGGAGGGTCAGGGAGTGTGCCCGCGGGAGGGCTGGGCACAGACGCAGGTCGAGTGCCCGAGTGCCCTCCCTCTCCCCCTGGGCCTCGGTCTGTCTGTCCACGCGGTGGGCAACAGGGGAGCCCTTACCGATGCCCAGATGGGAGATGGCTTCCAGCTCCTTGTGGGTGGCTGCCTGGCGGATGGCTCTGGGGAGCTGGAGCTGGAGGAGAAGGATGTCCCTAAGGCCAGAGAGGGGGGCAGAAAGTCAGGAGTGCGGGATGCTTGAAGCTGTGGGGGCGGGAGGACAGGGTGTCCCGTGGACACCAGGCTCACCGGGTGTGGCAGTAGGCACAGATGAGCTGGACCAGGTCTGGGAAGACGAGCTCAGATCCCTCCAAGGAGACGCCTGAGAGATGGGAAGTGAGGCTGTTCTCTGTGGAATCCCCCTGCGCCCAGCCTCTGCTTCCAGCCCCTTCCCTCCAGGCCAGTCCCTCTCACCCCCAGGGCTCTCCTGGATGTAGTGGCTGGAGACGAAGGAAGGGCCGCTGGCCTCTGGCAGCCGCACGCACAGGGCTTGGCACTGGCGAGTGTTAGATTTCCGCACCAGGAACGTCTGAGAATGGATGAGGAGGCTCCGGACCTCCATGTCCAGCCCTCCTCCCTCCCACCCCCTGGATGTAGGGGACGAGACTCACCCCCGGGGGCTCGGTCCTCAGCACGTGCAGCGCAGCGGCCGCGTTGGCCCGCAGCTGCAGCCACACCGGCCGCGTGAGCAGCAGGCGCTCCCGCAGGCTCACAGCGCGCCCGGGCCGCTGGGGCCCCCCTGCCTGCCCTCCGCCGGCGTCGGGAACGTCGTACAGTGGGTCCTGGGCTGGCCTGGAGGCAGGCACCGGACCTGAGCCGGTCCTGCGGGCTGTGCCGTCCCTCCCGGCCCCACCGGGCTGCCCTTCCAACTTCGCTAACTTTTCTCTCTCCAGGTGCCCAGGCACGGAGGAGTTCGAAGGGCTGGGGGCTCCGAGAAGGCCTGCTCCGGGATCCCCCGTGCTCTCCATGGCGGGGTGCTCCTTCGGTTACTCCTGGGACTCAGGAAGACAAGCCAGCCCCCAAGGCGAGAGCACATTCCCGGCGGTGAGTAACACTTCCTGAGGGCGGCGCGCCCGTCACACCCCGCCAGTTAACTCTTGTGTGTCCACTCAGCCTGGGCAGTGCCCACTTCCTCTCTGTTCTGGGCCCAGCCTCGGGGGGCAGGATCCTCTCCGCGCACGTGCCACTCCGAGGGCCCCAGCTGCGAGACTACCGCCTCCACGCAGGGCTTCCCGCAGCAGCCGCCGCAAACCACAGGAGGGAGGGAAGGGGTTAAGTGGCGCCTGCCTCCTCCCCAAAGGCCCGAGCCTCGCCTTTGGGGCACCTTTAAGTCTGTGGTGGATTGCTGTTCTGTCCCGGCCTTGGGGTCAGCCTTGTGACAGAGTGCCCCCTACTGGTCACAGATGACTCATTCCTGAGCCTAATGGGTTTTGGGATTTCAGGTTGCCATGGAGAAAGGATGCCCTGTCTCCATGGAAACTAACCCCTTTGCTTAACTGAGGTTCTGGGGGTGGTTCTAACGCTCGGCATTGAACAGGGGGGAGTCTGGCTGTGGGGTGTCAGCACATGGCACTGCTGCTGGCTGCCTCCCACGCACACGGGCCCTGCCAGCCGCCTCGCCACTCTGCCAACGACGGGGCAGGTGCAGACGTGACCCGGTCGCCAAGCATGGGGCACCCCGCCCCCCTCCCCGTTGGAGGCCACGTGCTCTGCCGGTGCCACGTGTTGCTTCAGACTTGTCCCCAGCACCAGGCAGTCCAGGGCCCAGCCCCTCGCCCCGGTGGGCGGCAGGGGAGGGGCCACGGTGAGCCCCCTTCTCCCCAGTCTATGCCCCAAGTCGGAGTGGGTAGGCTCCCGCTGGTGAGATACCAGGGACCCCAGAAGTGCCTGCCCGTCCCAGACACTCGCATGGGAGGCCTGCCTGCTTTGCAAGGTAAATCAGACACACGGGGTCACGCCACAGTCCCAGGAAATCTTTTAATTCCAGCCCCCACGACGTGGGAGGCAGGCCCCAAGGATGGCCTTGGCAGGGCCGGGGAGCCTGCCTCTGGCCCCCGCGAGAGCCAGGGCAGCCCCCCACACACTCTCTGGCTCAGAGGGCCACGAAGTGGGCCCCGCTCTCGGGCTCAGGGACTGGGAGCCAGGTCCCAGGTCGGCAGGGGATGTGATCTGGCTTAAGATGAGACACGTCTTCTTTGTCAAGGAGGTGACCAGTGGGCTGACCTTTGTGGGGGACGGTGGGGGCTGGGTGGGAATGGAGGGGACAGTCCTGTCTGGCTAGCAGAGCTCTGGGCCTGGCTGTACAAGCCCCGAGCAGGGCAGAGGAGGAGTCCAGGCTGGTGGTGGCTGGAGGGGCGGCCCGCAGCAGTGCTGGAGGGCCTTCCCGCACGGTCTGCCTTCTGCCGCAGCAACGCCAGTCCCCAGTCCCGGGTTTGGTGCCGGCCGTGCACAGCAGGGTCACGGTCCTGGGGGCGTGTGGGAAGGGGAGAAGCACTGCAGGTGAGGGGAAGCCGAAGCAAGGAGGCAGCCGCTTCACCTGAGGAACTGGGAGGAGGGGCCTCGGTCTGGCCCACAGTTGCTGGGGCTGGTATTCCAGCCCTCCCTGACCCTGACCCATCCCGGTGGGGAACCCCG
>CM052543.1:3889200-3937067 GCA_028533065.1 Trachops cirrhosus | reverse complement strand
GGGGCCCGCACACCAGTCCCTCTCCCGAGACCCAGAGACGGGGCGCGAGCGGGCAGCATGGACCCACCTTTTTGATAGCCGTCCAGTCCTCCAGGATGTCGATCTCCTGCAGCATGTACACGATGTAAGGGCCTGCAACGGGGGTCAAGGAAGCAGAAAGCCCAGGGGAGGGGGGAGCGCTGACCCTCGGGAGAAGTAGTGCTGAGGACAGGGGTTAGAGTTCGGGCTCCGCCTCCTGCCCCCGGAATCTCTTTGGTGTGTGTGGGCTGTGGAGTCCCCTGAGGGTGCGGTGGGCACCCAGCCTCACCCCGACCTCCTCTACCTTGGGTCCTGCTCACCCCCCCTCCAGTCTCAAGGTCCGCAGACCAAGGCCCATCCAACCCACTAGGAGACCTTGCTTCTTCTATTCCTTGTCCCCCTAACTGTCCCCCCTCTGGCCCCTTTCCCCATGTACACACAGACCCAAGTCTCTTCCATTCCGAAAACCCTCCTTGGGTCGCACACGCCCCAGTGGGGACCACCCACTCTGCCCTCCTGTGCTCTGCATCTGAGGTCCCCACGCCCCGCCCTCGCCTCCCATTCACTTCTCCAGCCAGAGTCCTCCCTCCCGGCACCTGAGTCCAATCAGCAGGCGGCCAGTGCCCCGAGACTGGCTACTGCGGATGAATTCGGGGGAGGGGAGCAGGGGGGATCCAGTGCAGCTCTGTGCGGGGCTGTGCCGGAGGGGAAAAGGCACGGCAGGCCCGGGACTGGACGGAAGGGCTCACGCCTACGAGGGGCAGAGGCAGCTGCTCCCCACATGGGATGCGGGCGTCCCCGTTTAGGCCACGGGGGTGCAGAGGAGAGAGAAGCCACAGCCGCTGGGGGAACACCAGGAGAGGTTCACAGGGCAGACGGCGTCTGGCTGAGCACGGCGCAGACACGGACAGAAGGCGGCACTCCCCGCAGAGGCAGAAAGCGAGCAATGGGGGCCGGAAGGCCTGGCACACGCCCCAGTCGTTGAGGGCCTCGGAGGGGACTTAGGAAATTGCGGGGGTCCTGGGCAGACGTTTCTACTCTCCACGGTCTAGAGAACCCAGGAGAGACGCACGACCCCGCAAACAATTCCTGACAGCTGGACTTGCCTGGACACAGCCACGTGAGGCCAACCACCCACGAACGTGCCTAGTCTGACTCTCTCTTCCACGTCCCTCCCCTCTCCCCCGCCCCACTCAGGCCCGCCATCCGGCCCAGCTCAGGCCCCGGCGGTGGAAGGATACCAGAAACGAGGGGTGCCTTCTTCCTCTTGCTGGGAGGCAGGGAGTCCCAGGGCTTCGAGCTGCCTCTGGCGTGCAGTTTGTCATCCCACCACTCTGTCCCCGGACCCAGAGTCAGGATCAAGGTGTTAGCCCTCCCGGGACACCCCCGCCCTTGTTGCAGGCCCTTCCCCAGCAACCACCTCCCAGGACAGCGGAGAGAACCCTGGGCTTGGGGGATAGAGGGTGAGTTCAGGTCCCAGGGGCTCAGATGTGCGACCTGGGAAAGAGGTCCCTGCACTCTGTGGGCCTCGGTTTCTTCAACCGTTTAGTGGACCGAGGGATGATGACAATTCCTGCCTCCCCAGAGCCCCGCGTGGTTGTAGGTCTAAGGACACGGAGCAGACTGTGGCTACAGGATGTGTGGGAGGGTGAGAATGTCACCTCGCACTCTGGAAAGACAGCAGGGGGACCTACTCTTCCGGAACCCCCCCTGTGTGCCAGGCCCTTCCCCTGCCTGGTTTCATTCAGCCCCCACAGCCACCGTCCCACGAACCTCGGGGCAGGAGGGGAAGCTAAGGTCCGGGCAGGGGTGGGCACCGACAGTCAGGCCTGGGGAGGGTGCTCGGGGCCGGCCCGAGCCTCACCTGAGCTGATGTCCAGGCTCTGGCGGTCCTCCTCCAGCCTCTGGATCCGCTCCTGCAGCTCCCCCTGCAGGGTGTCATACAGCAGCAGCCTCTCACTCTGTAAGAGGCAGGAGTCGCTCAGCCAGGAGGGGCAGGTGGGCCACTTCGCTCCTCCTCCCCAGGTGCCCATCGGTCACCTCCAGGTGCTGCTTGGCTCCCTGCAGCTCACACTCATACTTGTTCCTGATCACGTCCAGACAGAAGCCCTTGTAGATCCCTGCAGAGGGAGGGAGGGGGATGGGAGGGCCAGCTTGGCCAGGGACCCCACTGCCCCCAAATTAGGGCCAGGAGCGTGGGCAGGGCAGGGCAGGGCTGAGAGTGGAAGGGACCCTGGGTTCATGGGGAACAGGGAGAGGGAGTGGCGGGCCACCCCAGTGCACAGGACAGCCCACAGACCTGCCACCTGAATGCGAATCTTGAGGCTCCGCTGCAGCCCCCCCAGGGGCTCCGTGTACTCTGGCGCTCTCTCAGCCCCTACTTCCTCCAGCCGCACCCGCAGCTGACTGAGCCGCTCCCTGAACAACCTGCGAAGTAAAACGTGCTCCTCCCTCAAACACATACGGAGCGCCCGGTCGTGTGTTCGGGGCTCGCTCACTCACTCACTCGGCCTCAGCCACCTCTACCCAGCCCCGGGCCCCGCCCCCGGCCCCGCCCCCCGGCCGTGCCTGAAGACCCAGCCCCAGGCGCCCCAGGCTCACTTCTCCTTTAGCTCCGAGAACTGCTTCTCCAGGTCCAGCATCTCACTGACGCACTCACTGCGGCGCCGCTCGTAGTCCTCATCATCCATCTCTGGGACAAGAGGCCAGTCAGGGCCGGCTGAGGAGGGAGTGGGCACTCGTGTGTGTGTGTGTGTGTGTGTGTGTGTGTGTGTGTGTGTCCCACCTGAGCTCTCCTCTTCTGACTCAGTCTGGCTGCCACTTCGTTCCTCCTCACTCTCTTCCTCCTCCCCATTCATCTCCGCGGCTGAGTCGCCCTCTGCTTCCATCTCTTCCGGGTCTTTGCTTGGAGGCTGGACCGGCATCTGGGCTCTGGAAGAAGGCGCGGAGCCATCACTCACCACTGCCCACAGCTGCAAGTGGGAAAGTGGCCGCGTGGGGAGTCCAGTGAAGCCCGAGCGCAGCGGGGGCAGCGGGGGAGGTGACTGGACTCGCCACACCCTGAGCACACACTGGGCGGAGAAGGTGCAAGTGGTCCTGTCTGCGCATCTCCCAGAAGCCACGGAAATGCTCACACCCTGGGATGTTGTTGGTGATCCTATCCGGGATCACCCATAAAATGGGAAAGGCCCAGGTGGGCTCCTCACTGCCCATGGGACTGGGCCCAAACTCCTGCCTGGGGCTTCAAGGCCCTGCACGGAGGAGGCCTGTCCAGCTCCTCCGCCCCACCGTCTCACGGCTAATTCTCCAATAACACCAGGCACTTCCTTCCTCCCCCCGCCCCCCCATTTTCCTTCTGCCTGGAATGCTCCCCCGCTCTTGCTGAAAACCGTCTACGACCTCCTGTCTCCTCATTGTGCTCTGGGTCCAGTCCCATCTCCTTCTGCTTCCTCTGGGACTTCACATCAGCTGGGGTCCCTGCCCTCTTCTGCATTTTCAATGCTCCCTCCTGATGGTTCCCCTCCACGGCACTTGAGACACGCTCAGGTACTCCGCAGCATTTAGGAAAAGCAGAAACGCAAAGCCTCGCCCTATGCACTCAGCTGCTCCCCATTCCCCACTCACAGCTGTGCCTTTCCAGGCCAGTGCACACTGGCCCCGCCTACTCCTTCACCCCCGGGTCCTATCACCGGTCTCAGCTGAACTGGATCTGGTAGCGTTAGCTGATGGCCTCCTTGTGCCTGACGTCAGCATTCTTCAGTGCTTATCACGGTCACCTTCTCAGCAACACTGAACACTGTTAAGCATTCCTTCTGTTATTCACTCAATATTTGTGGGAACTCTCATATAGGCTAGGTGCCATCAGACCCTGCGGTAGGTGCTGGGCACAGCTGCGGCGGGCAGACGCAGTCTCTGGCCTCAAGTTATTTACAAGTTCCTGGGAGCAAAAGGCCAAGAAGCAGCCCGTCAGTGTGGTGGGAGAAGCGCTGAGAACGGAGGCCTGAGGCGTCTGTCTAACTGGGCTCCTGCAGCACGAGGGCCACACAGATGGGCTGAGCCGGTCCAGGAAGGGAACATTCCAAGCAGAGTGGCGTGTGCAAAGACCGCAAAATGAGAGAAGGGGCAGGGTTGGGGACACACGGGTCTAAGCCTCGGACAGAAATCTGGGCTGCAGAGACCTGGTCAATGGCAGACAGCGATTGATCAGGCAGCAGGAGAGGGCGCAACCAGCAAGGCCGAGTGTGTGGAGTGAGAAGACGCCTATGATGGAACTGTCAGGGTCATCGAAGGGGCAGAGGGTGAGGCCCCTGCAACGGAGAAGGAAATTAGCAAGAGGTGGAGGAGGAGAACCTCAGTCATGGAGAGAACTGCAGAAGGAAGGAGCGGTGACAGTGCCAAATGCTCCAAGAAGCCACCTAAGAGGAGACGAAACAGGCCTCTCAACAGATAATCTTTCCGCCTGCTGAGGGTTCTATTTCACTGTGATGCTCCGCCAGCTTCCCTGGGCACTGTTCTGTAGTCCTTTAGAGGGGACAGACCCCACCCCCTCCAGGAAGCCTTACTTGCGGACGTTTCCTCTCTTCTCGCCCATCTCCTGTCTATCTCCCTAACCAGACACGGAGCTTCACCAGGGCAGGGCTGCACACGCGCCTTATTCACCTAGCCCAGTACCAACTCGATGACCGGAGGGTTCGCAAATACAAATTAAAGAAAACAAACGTTCGCGAGACAGGGCTTGGCTTTTACTTCTTGGTGGCCCCAAGCCCCTGCAGTGGTAGCAAACCCGAAGTGTTCTGTTAACCTTCCTTGACAGCAATTCGAAGTGTGTAAAATAACGGGACTTGAGCGTTTAGTCACGTTCCTCAACGATTTCGCAAATAATCTGAACCTGACCTGAAACCTTCGGTTCTCCAAACCAGTCTCATCGTTCCCATTCTCAAACCTCGGTTCCAACACTTCCCAAGGTCTGCAATTCCTCTGCACTGTTAGATGTATTTACTTGGTAAGATGCAACGTAATCAGGACCAGAAAGGGCGAGGCCTCCTATTCTACGGAATGAGCTCATTAAATGCCAACCTCCCCTCCTTCCCCCCGGTGCAAAGAGAGAATAACCATGGCTACCCTGACGGCTGTAAGATTGCTGGAGTGAGGGAGGGAAAAGCGAACGGTACGGCGCTGTGCAAAGGCAAGTTATCTTTTCAGAAAGTGAGCATCTCGAAGGCAGAAGTCCACGGTCCCCACCCTCAAAGAGGACAACTCGGCCCTTCCGCGGCGCGCCCAGAGCCTCCCGCCCCGCTCCATCCCCGTAGGCGCTGGCACGGGCAGGACAATCACTGGCTCTTCCGCGGCCAGCTTGGGGCCCGCGGCCGTGCACGCGTCAGGCCGGTTAAGTCTCCGCTTCGCCCCCGGAGAGTGGGCGGGCTCTGACCGACTCGCTGGGGAGACGAGCCGGGCCCCATGGGTGGAGTTACGCACCGCAGGGAGTGGAGCTTCTGGCCTCACGTCCGAGACTCCCTGACAGGTGGCTGCAGATGCGGGTGCTGGCCGCCGGCGGCCGGCTCGGGAAAGCGCAGGGTCCGTCCCTTTTCACCCGGAGGCTGGTGGGGGCGGGGGGGGCCTGCCCGCGCTTCCGTATTCGTCATCAGAAGGCGCCCGTTGGGAAGCTCACAATTGGACAGCTGGGGCTAGGCTTGATGGGATTCCGCGCGCTGGTTTCCATAGCAACCGACCGATATTCACACTGGCCATCAGCCCGCGGAAAAAAAACTTTGTGGTTTCCTTTACAGTCGGCGCCCCTCGGTCCACAGTCACCTCCCCGCGACGCCCCAAGGCGTGAAATGGGGGAGAACCCGCGACCCCTCCGCCTGCCCGGTTCAGGAGAGTAATGGAGCCAGCTGTAGGTGTGAACACTCATTTATTTACACATTGCCATTCGGAGACAAATTACCAGCCTAGCGCCTTCGAGGGTACAGGACCTGCAGACCCTTCCCTTCTTCAGAACTCCCGAGGCCTGGGAGAACCAGAAAGTTTAGGCTTTAGTCCAAAAGCTAAGAACTAAATTCAAAGCCTGTATCTGATTCCCTTCCAAAAGCCCATTTTGTTACGTACTCAGACTTCTCAGCTCTGCCCCATTCATACTTTTGCTCTCCTACGGCTTACCCACCCAAGATTGTTAATAATAATAACAATAATAACAACAGTAATACTGTAATAATATTAATAATACTTCACATTTGTACGAAGCTTACAGAATGTTTTCACACATAGCATCTCATCTGAGCCTCCCAGCAGTTTGTGAGGTAGGTAGTCTCACCTCCCTTTTTGCAGACAGGGTAACTGAGGCTCAGAGAGGGAACAGGATTTGCTCAAGGCCACACAGCTCGTTAGTGGTACAGCTAGGACTTGATCCCAGCACCCCATATTCAAGTCCAGTGTTCCAACGCCACAGCGACCACTGTAAAGTGGAGTGTCATTTCTTACCCCTGTCAGGCCTGAGGGGCGGCCTAAGGAGAGAGGAGGCTGAGACTTCTCAGACTAGGGCAGGGAAGGACTCAGCAATGACGGGGAGAGTCGGGGTACTTGGTCTTCAACTCCTGTTTGAACTGGCGGTAAAGAATCTTATTGTGCTGATTTTCGGCCTCCTTTTGGGGATGAAACTTCAAGGCTTCTTTGAAGCCCTTATGAACCAGGAAACCTTCGTTCAGCACCTCGAAATCAAATCCTGCCACGTGCAGCTCGCAGGCCTGCAGGGGGAGAGATAGGTCAGCAAAATTTGATGACATTCCCAGAGCCGATTCCAGCATCGCCACTCCTCTGGAGGCATCCTGGATCTTCCACAACATCCAGCCACTACTGAAGGATGATCCCTCCTGCCTCATGGCCCCCTTCCATCCAGGGCCCCTCATAGCTCCCTGACTCCACCACCCTTCCTGCCCATTTCCCCTGCCCTCTCCCTTATGGGCACCTGGCTGATGCGATTGAAGCCGTACTGCCGAAAGCGTTCGTCGAAGGTGGGAACCTTGCCTCCAGCCACGTAGAATGGCTCCCAGGGGTCCTGCCACGGCACCACGTAGGCAGGCCTCAGCAAGGTCTCTTCAGGCAGATTGACCCAGCGGGAGTAGTTGGTGGGCGCCTGGCAGGGCGTGCACAGCCCGTAATAGAACGGCCGCACCTCGCCCACCTGGTAGAGCTGCAGCAGCTCGTTCTTGTTTGTGGGCATGCGGCGGGCCCGGCGGATCTCAAAGGCAGGCACCACCAGCGCTGTCCCTGCCCACTGCTTGCTCTGATCCAGCATTTCCCGCAGGCCTCTCCACAGTCCCTCGCTGGGCACCATGTCCACATCGATCACCAGGGCATAGTTGGCCCCCTCACGAGCCAGATTCCTCAGCAAGTTATTGGGGTAGGAGACATTGGTGCCCAGCGCGTAATTGATCCCGGGCTGGGCCACCCTGGCTAACTTGTCAAAGACCTCCTGGCAGGACCGCAGCAGGGCAAACTCCCCGGGCTCCCGGGGGTCGGGCACGGCGGCCTCATAGCGCGAGGGGCACACGAGGTGCATGGCGACTCTGGCGCGCATATCGGGGCAGTGGCTGCTCAGCGCATAGGTCAGCACCGTGGCCAGCTGCGCCTCCTCCTTGGTGGCCGCGAACACCGACACGGATAGCGGGCCCTCCCAGCGCTCCAACAGGCCCGACAAATGCAGCAGGTTGTCCACGCTGGCGTGCGTGGCCAGGATCACATCATTAGGGTCCATGGTGGTCTTCAGTAGGCCCCTATAGACGCGGTAGTCGCCGCTGGAGTCCAGGACACCTCCGGAGGCCAGAGCGGCGCGGAGCTGCGCCTTGACCTGGTCCACGGACCGCGGGGACGGGGGAAAGAACTCAAAATACTGTTCTTGCTCCTCCTGTCCGTGCAGCCCGGACAGCAGCGACAAGTAGAGTAGCTGCAGCATCGCCACCAGCATTAGCGCGGCCAGCAGCAGCTGGTAGAAGGCGCACCGGATGGCGTAGGACATCTGCATGGCTCTCGGGGCTCGGGGCACGCAGCAGGGACCACCAGACCACAGCCTCTGCCAGCCGCCGCAAGCCCGGATTTACCGCAGCCTGCCGAGTGCAGCCGAAGCGAGCCGAGGCGAGCCGAACCCGGCGCACAGCCCCTCCCGCCCGCACCGGCCTCCGGGCGCGCCAGCTCGCCCCCTGCACGAGTGGAGGAGCTACTGCACTCGCTGCCGGCGCGGCGCGCTTTGCAAACGCTGGATCTGCCTGCGGCCGCACCGCCGGATTCCCAGCTACACGCATCCACTCCCTCCCGGTCAGTGCGCGACTCCCCTGGACCAAGCGCATCCTGAAATGTCGGCGCGCTCGCTCCCGACTCAGGGAGGGGAAAGCGTAGCAGAGCTCTGCTGCAGCTTGGTGAAGGATGGTGTGGATTCCGGCGGCGGCAGGAGGGAAGAAACGAACACACACAAACCTTTCTTTCCATCATCTCTCCTTCCTGTAGATCCTACAAAGGATGCATTGAAAACTGGGTAGAAGGGACTCAAATGGTGCGGAGGAAATAAGAGATAAGGGAATTTGGAAATGGGAATCCTTATGTGGGACGAGGTGGCCGAGTGGTTAAGGCGATGGACTGCTAATCCATTGTGCTTTGCACGCGTGGGTTCGAATCCCATCCTCGTCGTTCGCGTTTTACGCAGGAGGTGATTCTTCATTTTCTACATCGCGCCGGTCTGGAGCACCAGAGCACCAGGTTGAAGACAATGCGGCTCAGCCCCGGTTCTCTGTTCACCATGCACCTCCTCTGTCCGCAGGCTCCTCCCATGCCCTGGATGTGAACCTTCTGAGCAGCGTTACAGCTGTACTTTTCTTTCTCCCCAGAGGGCCCAAGGTCCGGTGGCACTTAGAAGAAGACCAGAACCGGAATTCTGCCCAATGCTAGATTAGGGGCCAATGTATTAACTGGAGAAGCATCACCCTCCCTGTCTAAAGTAGTAGAACTTAAGGGTGGTGGTGGTGTTTGATCATTTCAATTATTCTCTTCAGCCCAACGATTCTTCTCCCTCAGCAGTTCTCCCAGAGGGGAAACCTCGTATCCACACACCTCCTTCCCCACGACACTCCCCACCCCCCACACAAGCAGGTCTCGAATATTTTAACACCAGCCTTATCCACAAGGCACTTAAAAGTGTTTGTGGGATAATTGGTCCGCGGATTCTTTAGAAGAGGAGAGGCTGCAGGGAAGGACAGCTGCCTTGACTGATAAATCAATTATGTGTAATAACTACTAGCAGCCTAACCCTGGCTGTGAATCTTGGGAAAGGAAGGTGCTCTGGGGCATACCGGGGTGGGCCTGGAGAGCCGGGGTTAGGCTGCTTCCCACACACCTTGCCCTTCCATCTGGCTGGTCCTGACTTTGAGCCTTTTGTAACGAAACTGTAATTCAGTAAGAGAATGTTTCTCTGAGTGTGGTGAGCTGCGCTGGTAAGTTAAGTGAGCCCCGGGGGCAGGGGAGCGGTGCTGGCAGCTGACAGCCACTGGTCAGAGGTACAGGTTACAACCTGGACTTGCCGTTGGCAGGTGGAGTGGGGGCAGTGTCGCGGGGCTGAGTCCTTGTGGGATCGGATGCGCTCTCCAGGGAGACGGAGTCAGGGCTGCGTTACACTGTGGGACACAGCTGGGGTCAGGGTATGGCCTGGAGCAGGGGCTCGTCGGAACTGGCGACCGCACTGCCTGGGCAGAACATGGCTGTACTCTGTGCCGACCTTGAATCCTGCAGCTCTGCCGAGTTCTGATAGTCCTGTGTGCGCGCGTTCTTTAGGGTTTTCCGTATATGTTTATATGATATCATCTGTGCATCTGGGTAGTTTTACTTCTTCCTTCCCAAGTCGGATGCCGTACATTTCTCTTCCTTGCCAAATTGCTCTGGCTGGAACTTCCAGGGCAAGGGTGAGTGGTCGGCATGGGGAAAGGGGGATCCTCTTTTGTTCCTGGTCTGGGGGGGGCTTTCAGCCTTTCACCATTGATATGACATTAGTTATGGAGTTCTCATAAATGCCCTGTCAGATTGAGGAAGTTCCCATCTATCCCTTGTTTGTTGGGTGTTTTTTATCTAGAAAAGGAGTTGGGTTTTAGTCAGATGATTTTTCTGCATCCACTGAGATCCTGTGGTTTCCCCCCTTCATCCATTAATGTCTGTGTGGTGTATTACACTGATGAATTTCTGTACGCCGAACCACCTTGCACTCTGAAAGGGCCTGGCTTTGAATCCAGGACTCCGGGTCCGTGTGCATGCACTTAACCGCAAAGGTAAATAAATGGCCACCGTAGAGGCAGGCGGCCTCTCCTGTATCCCTCCTCCTCTCTCCAATCCCATTTGGTGCTCATCACTCAGGTCCTTTATCTTTTGTCCAGAACCCACCGCTCCAGCCTCATCCTCTCCTTTCTCCCTCCCTCACACTCTAGGGACTTCCTCACTGTACCCCCTGCCAGAAGTCCCCACGGTTCCCCGAACATGCCATGCCCATGCCTCCCACACCCTCTGGCACCTCTGCCTGTGATGCCCTCCCCCCAGTTCAGCCCAGAAAACTCATACTCATCCCTCAAAGCCCAGCTGGGGGAATGCCT
Organism: Trachops cirrhosus; assembly: GCA_028533065.1. Taxonomy (NCBI): domain Eukaryota; kingdom Metazoa; phylum Chordata; class Mammalia; order Chiroptera; family Phyllostomidae; genus Trachops; species Trachops cirrhosus. The sequence continues at coordinate 3,926,427 of CM052543.1, read as the reverse complement.
CCTCTGAGATGCCAGCTGTGCCCTCACAGCAGCATCAACGGCCCCCTTCTGGAATCTTACATCACACACTTCTGCGGGGCCCTCACAAGTTGCATTCCACTTCCCGTGGCCTTGGGAGCAGGGACCATGTCCCCTTTGTTTCAGGGTCGCAAGGCCTGCCTGGGTCCAGCACGATGAGTAGAGGCTGAAGGAATGAATCCTTGCTCGGAATCTTCCACGTGGTGGCTTCATTCCAGCTACCAGTCCTGTATTGCTTCACTTTCCTCTGACAGCAAAACAGCCTCTGGCTTCTGGGCGGGGGGCCGGCACTGGCTCGGCTCCTGGTGCACAACAGCTGCCAGTGACTGTTCACGGAAGGCAGGAGGGCAAGGGGGCAGCAGGGCCAGTGCCTATTATGGCAAACAAACAAAACCTTGCTTCTCCCTGGGCTGGGCAGGGCAGGGCAGTACAGGCGTGTGGTGACGCAGGCCCCTCCTCCATCCCCCCAGAGAACTGGCTGGCTGCCTCTGTAAAGCTCCATTTCTGAGAAGTGGGGTGTGGAGGAGGCGAGGGGAAGGGCGCTCATCGTCCGTGCAGCCCGGTGCTCTGCCCAGGAGCACAGGGCTCCTTGAAGGTCAGTCAATACCCCTTGGCCATCGCAGGGATGCCCACAAATCTCTGCCCTTCTTGGGGTCTCAGCCATGCCATCTGCCAAATGGGTCCAGTCTTCCCTACCCGACCCCGCTCACCAAAGCCAAAAGAACTTCGGAAAGAAAGACTCGGAGAATTCATTATACAAATGAAGAGGATTGTTATTAGACCCAGGAGCAGGATCAGAGAGAAAAACAGCAAAAAGGTGGAGTAAGCCCTTCACTGGGCGTTGTCCCACAAAACGAAAAGTCACCAGTTCAATTCCCAGTCAGCGTACATGCCTGCGATGTGGGGTTCAGTCCCCAAACACTGACCAGTTGCCTCCCGCACGCCCCTAATCAGGGATCTGGCCCACAACCCAGGCATGTGCCCCGTTGGAACCAGGGTGGTGACCTTTCACTCTGCGGACGGTGCCCAACCCGCTGAGCCGCACCAATCAGGGCTCACCGTGCCGTTTTGATCCCTCTCTTTCTCCCTCCCGCCTCACTCTCTAAAATAAAATACAAAAAGGTGGAGTAAGTGCCTGGAGCTCTGCCTTGAGCCCCCTGAGGAGAGAAGCAGGAATGGGCAGGAAGAACGGCACCTACAAGGAGGGAGGTGGGGGCTGGGTCCCTTCCCCCGAGACTCAGTTTCCTCACCCGTATGAAGAGGGGCAGGTACAGTCCCTGCCCGGCTCCTTCTGAGGGCCTCAACTCGACTCTGAGAAGGCGGGCGTGGGAGAGCTTTGCCAGCTGCGGGCCCCACGCCCTGCGTGGCTCTGGGCAGCGGACACGGCGAAGTGCTGGTCACGAAAACACTGTTTGAGGCCCAGAGGGCCCTTTGAGTGCCCTCAGCTGCCTGACGCCTTTTCCTTCCCCCTGCTCCCCTCGACCTCCCTGGCGTCCTGTCCTGGGGTCTGAGACTTGACCGCAGGGTTGCTGAGCCCCTGCCCTGGGCTGGCCCACCAGCCACGCCCTCAGCAAGTGGCTGCTTGTGGCCTCTGATGCCCCTCGATCAGCGGGTTTATTTCTTGCGATGAATATGTAAATGCGCTCCTGATGGTGAGGAAGGGCTGTGGCCCTCGGCCCTCTTTTCCCTGACTGCCCTCCTTCCGATGAGCTCCCATGTGCATCTAGGTGGTCTGTCTCTGTGTGTCGCCTCCGTCCCGGGCAAGGGCTGGAATGACTGGCGGTGAGCTCTTCCTTACAGCACCCCCGGGGCCGCCAGCAGCCCGGGGAGGAGACAGCACCCGCCTCATCCTAGCACCCGCAGCCCTCGAGCTCCGCTCGCCATCCCTCCGTGCTGGGTCTCAGCTCTGGCGGGGCAGACAGGAGAGAGCTGTTGGCAGAGCCCCGGCCGGGGCCTTCAGAGCAGCGCCTTGAAGAGGAAGGAGAGGGAGGCTCCGCAGGACAGCCCCAGGGCCAGGAAGAACGTCATGAGGGCACCGGCCACCTCCCTCTCGTGGGGCAGCACCTGCCTGGAACACACAGGGTTCGGGGCTCTTAGAAAGCTGAGCCAGACCTGGCCCTGGCCCCACTGCCCCCTGCCCTCCTCACAAGACACTAGCGTTCTAGTCTGGGTGGACCCACCCTCCGGCTCACGGTAACCGGGCCCTTCGCTCTGGACCTCGGCTTCCTGACCGGTGAAATGAGGTCTCCGGACAAGGACATCTCTGGGGCTGCCTTCCCTCTTGATAAAATGTCCCCAAACTGCCCCCCATCACCTCTCTGGATTCGCAACTCCAGTGTCCCTTAATAGCCCACGAACCCAGCTTTTGAGCAAAACTTCAGCTCCCCTGCAGCTGATGATTTTGGCAGCAGCCGGGCCCTAACGAACGACAGGGCGACCCGCTTATTTCCCAGATCGGGGAGCTGAGGCCCAGAGAGGAGGCCCCGGAACCAGTGTCTGGGTGGCTTCACTGGACGGGCAGCTCCCCAGCTCCTGGCCTGGGCCGCCCGGCAGTCTAGGCCTGACCCTGTAGGGTGGCCTGGGCAGAGCGGGAAGAGCCCTTCCCTGCAGGCTGGTCCCCACCTCCCCGCTCCCAGGCCCTCCCGGCCGTCCGCAGACCTGGGCGCCAGGCACATGGTGAGGGACACCAGGTACCCGTTGGAAACAGCGAAGAGCAGCATGAAGGTGATGAAGTAGGCGTCCTGCGGGAAGAGGGTGGGCAGCCGGGACCTCTCGGGCACGTGGCACAGCATGAAGAGCGGGATGAACAGGGCGCGCAGGCAGACCAGCAGGGGCAGCAGCCGGCTGTCCTGGTCCGGCTGTGGCAGAAGCTGGGCTCAGGGCGGTCCCCGGGGGCAGGTCTCTGCCCCAGCGGTACCCAAGACAGACGGGTCGCCCACTTCCCCTGAGCTACCCCTACGCGAGCCAGCGAGGACCCTGCTCTGGGGCCTCTGGACAGCCAGGGACTGGGCCGAGGCCCCCAGCCACGGAGCACTAGCCCAGGGCCTGCCTCCGCTCTCTCCACCTCCAGCGGCGCTGTCTCCAGGGCAGAACCGGAAGAGGCCCTAGGCGGCATCTTGGCTGGAAGCAGTCCAAACACTTGGGATCCTGTCCCCCCTCTCCCGTGGTGCGGTCTCCACGTGACAGTCTCTGAGCACCGAGGGCTGGGCCCCGGGCTGGATGCCGAGGACACAGGTCAACTGGACATCGCTTCTGGGGCCGGGGGCTCACTGCCCCCTGGCGGGCTGTCCCATTGCCAGGCCCAGACCGGTCAGACCATCAGGAAGTCACCTTTCTGTGCCCTTTCACACCCTCTGATCACCACCTGCTTCCCAAAGCCGTCAGACCGCCTGGCCCAGGTGTGCTCACCCACAGGAAGTAGGAAGTCAGGCTCCGTCCCAGCCAGTCCATGATGTTGAAGAGAAGGAAGCAGCAGATGGGGTTGAAGAACTGACCTGGGAGAGAGAGACAGGGCTCCTTCCGGTCCTGACGCCCCTCCTCCTTCTCTCCCCTCACTCCCCTGCCTGGCCCCCTTCCCGACACTCACCCCACTTCCCAGGACCGGTGGAGCTGGTCACCATGGCTGTGATGGCGGGGTAGACGGACAGGGTGACTGTGAAGACCAACACAAGGCACAGCGCCATCAGCCAGATCTGGGAGCCAGAGGCAGGGGTGTGAGCAGGTGGGGCAGGCCTGGGGCCCCACGCTCAGCCCGACCCTCCTGGGACAGCCCTGGCCTGGTGGCTGGTGTGGCTCAGTGGGCTGAGCACCTGCCTGCAAGCCAAAAGGGCACCAGTTCGATTCCCAGTCAGGGCACATGCCTGGGTTGTGGACCATCTGGGGGCACGCGAGAGGCAACCAATCTATGTTTCTCTCCCTCTCTTTCTCCTTTCTCCTCTCTCTAAAAATAAATAAACACAGTTGTTGTTGTTTTTTTAAAGAAAGAAAGAAAGCCCTGGCCTGGGAGCAGGACACCTGGGCCCTGGCTCAGCTGTGTCCCCGACCAACTGTGAATGACCCTGTCACCTTGGGGTGGACGTGGTGAGTACTGAGGCCCCATTCCGTTCTGAGTCTTTGGAGAGGGCTGGAGAGAGCGGCCCTCTCTTCCCTGGGAATGGTGGCCGCGAGTTACATTCAAGCCGAACCTTTCGGAGGACGATGAAAACCAAAGGTTTTCCTGGCTTCTCGGGCTCCTCCGGCTCCGGCTGTGGCTCCTTCTCAGGGTCAAGATCCAGAATCAGGGCTGCCTTCTGAGGGCTGTTGGGAATGCCGTTCTTCTCATCTGGGGCAAGAGGGGAGGGCAGGGTCATGTCGGTGACCCTTGCCCGTTGCAGGGAGATTCTCAGCAATTAAAACAAGTGACCGTCCTTCAGCCCCGGGCTCAGGCAAAGAGAATCAGTGGCGGAAGTATGCTTAGTTAGCTACTGTTTATTAAGCACATACACGTGTCAGGCAGATTAAGCCCCTGAAGTGGATTATGTCACTGCCATTGCTCTACAAAAAAGAAAGGGAGGCTCAGAGGGGTTAAGTGACTTGCCTAAGGTCACACAGCTTGGGTGTTGTGAAGCCAGGATTCAAACTCGGATGCATTTGGATCCAAACCTTGCATACCTGAGGTCCTACCACCTTTCTGATTTATAGGGGAGGGAGCTGAGGCCCAAAGGGCAATGGGGACGGCTTTAATCCCACTGCCTTCTATTCCTGATGTTCTTTCTGCCTCTGCTCACACAAGGCTACTAGGGGTGAGGGCTCTAGTTGGGGACAGCGAGGAACGCTTCCCTGTGGCTGTGGTTCCAGGCTCCTCTGGGTGTCCACCTCCCCCAGCAGGGCCCGGGGCTCACCAGACCGGAGGAGCTCAGCTTTGGTCTCCAGCTCCCGACCTTGAGCCAGCGATGATTTCTTGGCCAGGTAGTAGCGGGCGAACTCCTGCAGGAGGGAAGCGTTGGCCCCGCCTGCCTTGGCGCAGGCGTCTGCATCCCCCCACACCCTGTTGGCTGAGAGGCTGGGGTGCCCCACTGGCTGACTCCTTTGGGGATCAGGACGGGGCCCGGGTCCCCTCCACCTCCCCTGGCCTCTCCTGGGGCCTCAGACTCAGGTCTGGGCTGTATCTGAGATGCTCTGAAGTGCAGCCCCGAGCTCAGGGCCGGGCTCACCAGGTGGGGCAGGCTCAGGTAACACACGATGGATACGAGGATGCCCACACAGGGCGTGATGAAGTACCCCAGGGCGGAGGTCTGGGCATCCACACCACCTGTGCAGAAACTCCAGCTGCAGGGGCACGGTGGCGGCCCCACTGGCTCCCACAGGGCTGACGACTCTGGTCCCACTGCCCATTATGACCTCCTCAGGTTCACCTCCGCCCCCGTCCACTCCTCTTGCTGACAAACCCGGACTCTCCCCCTCCCTATGGGCCGTTTTCTTGGGCACCTACTATGTGCTCGTTGTTATCACATGCTCCTTACACTCTGAGGACGGAGCTGTAATAACCATCTCGGTGGAGAAGCGGGGAAACTGACACAGGTTAGGTGCCTCGCCCAGAGCCCCCCTACTAGGGAGCCGCGGAAGTGGGATTTGAACACAAGTCTGTCTGGGTCCCAAACCTGTCCCTCCTTCCCTCAGCCTCAGCTACTGCCCACCAGTTGGCCCCAGCAACCCGCACCTGGCCCCACGTTACCCCCATCGTCGCCCAGTCGCTCTCTCACTGTAGAACCCGAGAGCCCTGCTCCCGACCCCACACCCAATCCCCAGCGCCCCATCACCTCAGGCTCCACCCACAACCCAAGGCATCTCACTCCTGGCACTCTCCTGAACCCCAGGGGCCACCCAAGTCTACTCACTGGCCATGGACATGACCATGGCAAGAGCAGCGAAGATCCCAGCCAGGCCCTGGCCGCTGAGGAAGAGGGTGCTGTAGGTAGAAGGCATGGTGCCCAGCTGGCCGAAGAGGCTGCCTTGCAGAACTGCACAGAAAGCTGTGGAGGGACAAGCTGTGGAGGGGACTGCCACTCAACGGGGCAGGCCTTGGGGCTCCCTGGAGGAGGTGTCACAGGATGCACAGGGACTCTGGATGAGGCTGGCAGGCATAAGGCTCCTGGCATTCTGGGGTAACAACCCGCCCTCCCAGGTCGCTCCTCTTGCGAGGAGCATCCACAGACCCGCAGGTCTCGGGGCCCGGAGGCCAGCTCTTAGGCCGCTGTGGGCCTGGCACAAGGGACTTCGCCTTTCCCTTGGGGCCTCAGTTCCTCATCAGGGACATGGATGCTGCTGCTGCTGTCTCCCCTTTTTGGATACATTGGTCCTTTCAGTTACAAAAGAGGCTGGGCCAAAGCCCTGGGTGGGCTGGGCCGGGAGGTGGGTGGGGGCAGGGGCACTCACAGTTGATGAACCAGACGGAGGCCATGGTGATGGAGAAGAAGGGTCCGGGGCTCATGTCCACCTTGACCAATGCCGCCGTCAGGGCGAAGAGCAGCAGGATGACCAGCAGGCTGCCCAGAATCCGCACCGTCTCAGGGATGCTGTGCGCGAGAGGGGCGCACAGTGAGCGTGGGCTGGGCCCAGCTGGGCAGAGGGAGGTGGGCAAGAGATTCAGCCAGGGCTGGACAGTGAGAGTGGGGGAGATGCAGGGGGAGTGGAGGAAGGACGGGGGACCTTCCCTGGACCCAGATGGAGCTATCTCAGCAGGGGTGGGGATGGGGACAACAGAGGACGGCCTGGGAGGGAGCCCGGGGCGGGCCTCTCACCACTGGTACAGGAAGGAGTTGAGAAGTGTGAAGAGCAGCAGAGGCAGCTGGGACAGCAGCGTCACCCAGTTGTTGAAGTTGAAGGCGTCTGCAGAGCCGTCGTGGTTGGTCCCCAAGGTCCCGGTGGTGCTGTTGGCTCCCGCCAGCCGCCCCTGGAAGTACTGCCAGGGTGCCGGGAGACGGGGGACAGAGTCACCATACAACGTACCCTCAGGACCGCCCAGCCTCCGCCTTGTGCAAACCCCTCACCCCAGGATGGCTCGGTTAACGTCTGTGGGGACTGTCTCTGTCCTTGTACTGTCCCCAGCACCTGGCACACAGTTGGAGCTCGGTGAACGTGCACTGAATTGAACGGCTGACGTCTGGGACAGAGCCCAAGCCCTAAGGACCCACAGCCGGGGCCTTGCTCCACCCCCAGACCACCCTCCTCTCCCAGGCCCGGCACCAGCCCCCACCCCCACTCCGAAGCCTCTTCTGGATTCCTGAGTATTTATCGAGCGTGAGCGCCACAGCAAGCCAGGCTCCGGCCTAGTGTTGACCAACCGCATCCTCTGCTCAACCTCCCCCCACCCCGGCCTCCCCATGGCCTGCAGGGCAAAGCCTCCGAGTTCTGGAGCAGCATTTGGGGCCCTCTGGAACCAGACCCCGGCCCCCCTTTTGTGCCCCATCTCCGGCTTTGTCCCACTGAGCTCCAGGCACCCCTTTCTCTGAACAGGCCGGCACCCCCCTGCCTCTGCCAGGCTGCCATCTCCGTCTGGAATGCTCTCCCCTCTTCTTGCCCCCCCCCAACACGCTTTACTCCCCTTCTCCCAAGTTACAAATCACCTCTTCTCTGAAGCAGGAGAGATGTTCCCTCTCCTGGGGACCCACAGGACCCTGCTGCAAGCCTGGGGTGCCCCGGGTCTTGGTACCTTATTAATTGCTCTTTGGCACCTGCCCATCTTGCTGTCAAGACCAAGATGCAGGTTTGCGTCTCCAGGGCCCAGCAGAGAGCCAGGCGCTGAAGAGCTTCTGGAAAGCTGAGCGGAATAACCCAGTTGCCGAGGGAACCAAGCCCTCCATTTCTGCCTTCCCCAGAGAGGACACAAGCTGGTGAGGATGGGTCCTTCCTGGTATGTCTCCTCCCGCACTCCCTGCTCAGCCAAACGAAGGGGGCCTGGCCCACACACAGTAGGTGCACCTCAACGATCTGGTGGATGGATGGGGGTAATTTATACTATTTCAAGGAAAACCAAAGGCTCGGGTAAGCCAGTTTTGGAGTGACTAGCCCAAGAATAATGAATGACACAGCTTCCTGAGCTGGTGGTCTTGCCCCTCTAGGACCCCCGCGTCCCTGAAAGCTTGCCTTTCCTAGACCTGAAAGGGGCATCTTCCCTCTCAGAGGCTTCATGCTTCGGCAGACACATGGGCATAGTGAGAAGGCATAGGCCGCATGGTAGGGAAAGGCCTGGTGTGCCTGGGGTCCAAGGCGGCCGGAGGGACAGACGGTGGTTGTGGTTGTGGCCGTGGGGCTGTCACTCCAGCTGCGAGTCTCACCGGGATGGCCGTGATGAAGAAGTTCCAGGGAAGGAGAGTGCCCAGCCCAAGGATAAAGAAGCTGATCCCAACCAGGTGGTAGCTGTGGGGATCAGGCAGAAGGTCACCCCGAGGACGCACGCAGCTCCTCGGCCGCCCCTCCCGCCCCTCCCGCCCCCGCTGGGGAGCGGACTACAGCCCCCATCTCCCCCGCGAAGACAGCGCAGGCAGGCGGCTGATGGGAACTGTAGTTCCATCCCATCAGCTTTGTGCCATGGAACGCCCAAAGGAACCTGGTCTGCGCCGCCTACGGCCATCAGGATTTCCGCACTCAACCCTCTTGGTCCCCAACTTGCCTGTCCTGCGGGGCGTCTCCTCGCTCCATGGCAGTCCAGCGGGATGAGCCTGGGTGGGAGAGCGGGGCGGGGGATGGGGGCGCGCCGCACCTGCACCAGCGCGGACAGAGGGTGGGGATCGGTTTCTCGGAAAGGGAAGGAAACAGGCGTGAGTGGAGGAGGGAGTCGCAGACCAGTTTCCCGGGGTCTGGGTCTCGGATTGCTCGGACCTAGGCTCCTCCCCCGAGGCGGGACCGAAGGACGCACCGCCCTCCCGGGCCCCGTGCGCAGGGATTCCACACGCGGGCGCAGGACCCCGGCCTCTACGGCTTCCCACACCGACAAGGGGCGGTGGGCCCGGCACTCTGGGGGCTGGGTAAGGCAGCTAGCGCCCCCTAATGTGGGAGAACCACGGACGACAGTGTCACCCGAGCGGGGCGGCTCCGGAGAAGCCGGAGAGACCATCTGTCGCCAGCGGTCCTGTGCCAAGTTGGGTGCTTCAGAAGGCCGAGGAGAGAGCCAGGTACCGGAGCTGACGGTCCCTGCTACGCTTCTCAGTGCTACGCACAGTGCAGGCGTGGGCCCCGGGGAGGCGTCCGAGCGGGCTTTTCGTGGGCGGCGAGGCAGAACTGTGTCCCTCGTCCTGTGCACAGAGAAGTCCCCTGACAAAGAATTATCTGTCAATAGCGTCAAGGTTGAGAAGGCCTGGTAGAGGGTGTGCTGGTGATGGCTCATATTTTATAGTCTGTAAATTACAGGATATCAAGATGGAATTGGGACCGAACCAAAGAACGTCGAACCACAGCCAGAAATGGATGTGACGGCAAGTGGAACAGAGTCATTACTGTTGCCTTTGCAGCGGGGAGCGTGTGCTTTCACGTTTGCAGGTGAGAGAGCCACACTCCGTTGGGGGGTGTGGTTGTTGATGTGTTGCTGGGGCGTCTGGGGATGAGAAGAGGACACGTAAGTGTGGAGTGACTGAGTGGGGGTGGCAGCCGTGGTGAGCTGGCTCCCCCCACACCTCACCCCACCTCTTGCTTTCCTGCACTTCAGAGGCTGGAAAGAGAACCGCTCAGCTTTCTGGGCTCGCTTGTAGCTCGGGTTCTGTGTGAGTTCGGTCCGGCCGGCCACGTGCGCCGTGTGAGGCCTGACCGCGGGGCTGGGTCATGGTCATGCGTGTGGGCAGCACTCAGGAGGCCGCGTGCCAGGAACGGGGGTCTCTGCGGCCAGCAGTTCTGGTGCTGACTTCCCATCTGCAGATGCCAGACCACGGTTTCCAGGACCAGCACGCCAACGGCCGCTTCCCAAGGCTCAGCCAAAGCGGTGCAGTACCACAGAGCCAGCAGCCGGGACCGAGGGCCCTCCACCCTCCTCAGGTCCGGGGTGGGGGGTATTCTGCAGGGCCGTTTCAAAGGTCGTTTCTGAAAGCCCAAATGAGAGCCCAAGTCTCCAGTCCTTCCAATTATTCTATAAACACAAAATCCCTACACGGAATCCCTCCAAGTTCGACGTAGCAAGAGTAGCTTGTGCATTGGAACGCTGACTGACCGACCATAAATCGTATTTGCAATGTAGAAAGGGGATCCTTCCTACTTATCAATAAGGAAAATAAGAAACTGAGCCAAAGACACGAACAAGCAGTCCGGAAGGGAAAACACGAACGGTCTGTAAACGCCGCACGATGTACGCCCTCGTCGCTATTCAGGGAGACCGGCAGGGGGCCCCCTAGGACAGCCTTGCACGCCCACCAGACTGACAGTCTCCGGGACACCAAGTACTGGTGAGGTTACGAGGCAGCTGTCACACAGCCCTGGCAGCAACAGAGGGAACATTGGGAGTTATCACTGAAATGGGACTTTGATGGCTACAGTCCAAAGCTTCACTCCTAAGTTGCCCTGAAGCAGCATCTCCCAACTCTCTTTACACAATGACAGACATGGAAAAACCACAAAAGGTTAGCACAGTGGGTAAAAGGAGGAGGTGGGGCCCTGGACACAGTGGGCCCCACCCAGACGCCCCCAAGGCCGAAAAGAACCTCACCCTCGCACACCCATCTGTTCGCCTGTCTGCACTTGCTCATTAGAAGACACGGACATGAGTGTCCAGAGCAGCCATGTTCACGATGGCAGAAAACTGGACACTGTCCAGGGGTCTAGCAACAGCGGGATATATCAACAAAGTGCGGCATATTCCTGTGATAACAGGTGACACGGTGGACGGGAATGAAGAGCAGCCCCGCGGCCAGTCATCAGCGGGCTGATCTCTCCTGCCTCTGCCTCTGCCCCGCGTCCTCGTGATGAAGGAGCGGGACCCGGGCACGTCCCTTTTTTGCTGGCAGGTACACAGGGCCTTATTGGCAGAGACCCTGGTTGGACCCTGCAGGAAGACAAGGCTTGTCTTCCTGGTTCTGGTGATTTGTTCTTCCTTCGGCCACAACGCAGCCAGCAGAAGTCTTCCCGGGGGCGAGTGCCAGCGCCCAGCAGCTGGCGCCCCGCTTCCCGGCCCAGCTGGCAGCGCCTCAGTGAGCTTCCCTGCCGCCCAGCCGGCCACACGGCCCCCCAGCCCCTGCCCCTGCCCCAGTGAGGCCAGGATTTCAGCCTTGGTTGGGGGGAGGGCCCCTCCCAGTTATTCCCTCCTCGTAGACTCCTTCAGCCCCAGAGATAGTAGCTTCTTCCTACATCCATTAGTTTCTGCCTCTTTAAGTTCCCCACCAACCTCTTGGTAGTTAAGCCCTGTTCACTTGTGAGTAATTTTCTACATTATTTTTTTTTCTGTATAAATTACTGGTGTGGTTTCTGTCTCCTGAATGATACACCCCCTCAAATATATTGAATAAAAAAAGCAAGTTGTAGAAAAATACATACATTGTATTTGTAATTATATAAAATTCAAAAGCAGGCAAAACTAAGCAATATATTGCTTAAGGACACACACACATATGATAAAGCTATGAAGAAAAGCAGGAGGGTGAGTTAGAAAAACATAACATATTGGCTGTGAGTGGATTGGGAGCTGATGTGATCAGGAAATTGTGATATTTAACTTCTCAGACTGGGTTGTGCGTCCAGGAATAAACAGGAATAAACGGGAATCCAGTTTATCACGATTCTTTAAAGTGCTTGCACTGTTTTACTTGTATATGATTTATTTTGTAGCAGAAACTCTAAGAAGTAATAGAATTTCCAAGAGCAACTTTATGCTGATAAATCAGAAAATTTACATTAAATGGACAAATTTATAAAACACGTAATTTAGAAAACTGATTTCGAGAAGAAATAGAAAATGTGTAGTCTTACAACCAGTAAATAAATTGAATCAGTGAATTGAAATATTTCCACAAAGAACAGATTTAGCCCAAATAAAATTGCAGAAGCAGATTATTCCAATCCTAAGCTCTTCTAAAACACACAATATTAGAGATTGTTCTCCAACTCATTTTATAATTCTGGTATAACCTCAATACCAACGCACACCAAGAACGGTACAAGAAAGAAAAAAAAAATCAGATGCCAACCTCGCTTCTGGACACAAATGCAAAATTTTAAAGCAAAATATTAATAAACTGGGATGGAGGAGTAGGTAAAAATATAAATTTGGATCAAGTTGAGTTTGTCCCCAGAATGCAAGGACGGTGTGAGGGGCTCTTCGACACTCCTGTTGCTCGGCAGTGAGGACGCGTGTGCCTTCCCTCGGAATCCGCGTGGGTTCTGTCTGTTGCGAGCATCTCGTAGATCAGAAATGATGGTGTGTCCGTTTCCTTTCCTTAAAAGGCTGTCCGTTTCTACGGCTTGTCTCTGGGGATGCCTGCTCTGAACGTGGCCTGAGCAGCCGTGGTAAGAGGCCCAGCTCTTCTGGTGGAGGGTGCACGTGGAGGAGAGCGCCTGGAGGATCTCAGTCTCCCAACCGTGCTCGTCAACGTGCCAGGCAAGTGGGTGGAGCCATCGTGGACTGTCCCGACCGGACCGCTCCTTAGATGAGCGCCATCGCGTGGCCACTGAGTGACAGACACATGGAACAGAAGAACCAGTCTCCTGAGTGCCCCCAAATTCCCAACCCACAAAACCAGGAGGAATAAGGAAATCATAATTGTTTTATGTCGCTAGTTTCACTAGTTTTGGAGTTGCTTGTGGTGCGGCAATAGATGACCAGGATGGGTGGTTTAAGAATAGACAGTTTCTAAAGGCAATTCACCATATTAATGAATCGAAGGAGAAAATTCTCAAGATCATGTCAATAAAGACAGAAAATATGCACTTGATAAAATTCAATATCCAGTTGTGATTTTTTAAAAAGACTCTTAGCCAACTGGAGTTGAAGGCAAGTTTTCTTAACTCGGTATCTACCCAAATGACAGCAAACGAAATTAATGGCAAAATGTTGCAAGTTCTCACCTTAAAGTCAAGAACAAGAGCGCTACTATCATTACTTCGGTTCAACACCACACTGGGCGAGTGAAACGAGACACGAAAAAGAGAGAAAAGAGCATACAGCTGAAAAGGGAGAAGCAAAACCATCATTCACAGGTGCTGGGAACTGCCCTGCCTGGTTTCAGAAGCTGTAACCCCCCCATGGCTAAGGCTGAGTCAAGGACCTTGGGACCCTAGGCCACTAAGGAGACAAAGCTTAACTTCCTGGCTGGGGTGCTGCCTCTGCCCCCTTCACCTCACCCTGCCTGTCCCCGGGCAGATGACTGGTTAGCCAATGACGGGTAAGATTCCTCAAGGGAGGGATGACCTAAGACACGACAGGCACGGACACAATGGGGCCCTCAGGGAAGGACTTGGGGGGCTACAGAAAAAGGGGGTGACGGACCCTTGCCCCTTGGCTTTGACATAGCCTGAGTCCTCATTCTGTCTGCGAGAAGTCTCCTAATCTCTTGGTTGCCTTACTTCCCCTGCCTGACTTAAGCCTGAACAATGACAGAGCGGGGTGCGGCCCTGTGCTGGAAAGGGCGGGTTCCCCCGGGCCATCAGGCCTAAGAAAGAATACACAAAATCCTGTAAAACCTGCTTTGCTAAGAATGCCCTCAATTTTCTGATAAGCGTCCAAGCATAAAATGAGTTTGTTTCCCAAAGTTTTTATGGCCCTCTGGCTTTCTGACCCTTATGAGAATAAGCCCCCATAGTTCTTTGAATGTTATCTATTGTTTGATCCTTACTGCCTGACAACAGCTGATGAGCTTTACCTGTATTCCTGTGCAAACTGAACCCAATAAAAGCCCATTGAGGAATGGGCTCAAGGCCCTTCTCCTCTGAGAGATTGGCCATCTTTCCTCCCCAAGCAGATCATGTCTTGGTAGACTTATCCTCATCCTTGACAGCTGGGGGCTCTGCTGGACAAAGCTCCCCCACATGATTGTCTACATGGAAAATACGAGGTCTGTCCAGAAAACGTCCAGCCGTTGTTCATATAATGAGAACGGTTTGCATGACATCGATGTAACCTGGCAGACGAGGAGAGTGGACTGGAATGCACTTGCGTGAACAATGACGACCTCACTGTACTGGTCAGTGGGGGCGGTAGACGCCATTGAGTGAGCGTGTGTGCTGTGTGGCTATCACATTCAAAACAACTGAGTGAGTAGAGCAATGAATCTGCACCAATTTTGCATTAAGCTTGAACACTCCTCCACGGAAACTATTTGGATGACTCAGAAGGCCATGGCTGTGGGCAACTGGTGATTGGCAGCCTCATCTCAACAACACGCCTGCTCACGCATCACATCAGGTGCAGTTGTTTTGGCAAAACATCAGATCACCAGATGGTGACTCAGCCCCTTTATAGCCCAGATTTGGCACCCCGTGACTTCTGACTTTTCCCAGAACTAAATTCACCTTTGAAAGGGAAACGATTTCAGATCATTGATGAGATTCAGGGAAATACATTGGGGCAGCCGATGGTGACTGGGACAACTGTGTGAGGTCCCAAGGTGTCTACTTCAAGGGGGACTGAGGTGTCATTGTCCTATGTATGATGTTTCTTGTATCTTTTTCCATGAATGTCTCTATTTTTTTCACCGTGCACGGCTGGATACTTTCTGGACAGACCTCGTACACTTGCGCGTACAGACAAATTATTAAATTTAATGAGGTAGCTGCTCAAGGAGAGTGGCTACGAATCAATATATGATATCAACCATATTTCCCTGCACTGGCTTTTAAAAAGCCAGAAAATACAACCTTTAGAAGCCACGGTGTTACAGGAAAGCCTCACGTACCAGCAGTTCCGTCCAGATACAAAGGGCTTACCCGCGATGGCACGGTTTTGCCTTTTGCCTTAGGCGCGGTCTAACAGTGCCATGTAATAAACGAATTGCACTTTTTCTGCTTTCTTGCCAGACCCTTTTTCCCAGCTTCTAAGCAGTGACCCTGAGAAGCCTAGATTTTCCCATCACCCCTCACATCCTGCACTCACATCCTGCCAAAGTCGCACGCGCCCCCTCTCCTGGCCCCATCTCCCGTCCACCGGCCCTCTCCCACCGGGCCTCTGGGCTCCCTAGGCCATCACCAGCGCAGCCTCCCAGACCCTCAGCCTCTTCTCTCAAGCCTCCCTTTCCTTCTTTCTTCAGCACAAACCTGGACCTCTCTTGAGGTCACTGCCTCTCTGAAGCCTCAGAAGGCCTGGCTACTTTTTTCTCCTACTACTCGCGTACCAGGAAGTGGACTTGATGTTCTTCTTGACCTCATGGCTTCCTTCCTATTCCCTTATGTCTCCCAGCTGTGAATTTCACACCGTTGGGTTATATCCCCCAGTGTTCATCATTGGTGTTGACTCCCTCGACGCGCTCGCCCCTCCCCCACTCCATCATGTATGGCCTTTGAGAACAGACAAATGAAGCCCTGGCTGGTGTGGCTCAATGGATTGAGTGCTGGTCTGCGAACCAAAGGGTCGCCGGTTCAATTCCCAGTCAGGGCACACACCTGGGTTGCAGGCCAGGTCCCTGGTGGGGGGTGTGTGAGAAGCAACTACACATGGATGTTCCTCTCCCTCTCTTTCTCCGTCCCTTCCCTTCTCTCTAAAAATAAATAAAGAAAATCTTTTAAAAAAAGGAACAAAAGAAATCCTTTAAACAAATAAACAAACAGACACCACCCACCCATGGCGACCCTGTGGAGATGGAGCTGGGAGGCTTACACGCCTTGGCTTCATCCTTCCCTTGCCTCCTCTTCTCCGACGCCTGTTGGCCGTGTCACCTGGCAACAAAGAGGCAAAGCGGCCCGTGGACGCCCTCGCAGAGCTCACCTCCCTGGGCGCAGGACTGACTGGGGAAGGTGGAGAGCGGGTCTGGGGTGCCAATGAGAGATACCCAGCACCACAGATTAGTGGGGGAAGGCCCCCTCTCTTCTAGGAAAGAGATCCCAGAATGGGGAGACCTGCCACCTCTTTCTCCTCTGGACACATGGTTCTATCTGAATACGATGCTCGGGACCGCTGAGGTCGCCCTGGTCCCATTCAGAGGGGACTGTCACAGTGAGCCCATCGGAACAGAGAGAGGCCATGATCCCGGCTCCTCAGCGATATTCTCCAAACTCTGAGTCCACTGACCTCCCTCTGGGTTTCCCTGTCTGTGAGATACCACGTGGAATTATTTTTAAGCCACCTCCAGTTGGTTTTCTGTCTCTTGCAGCTGAATGCACGGTACTCGGATGATGGTTAGCTGCCTGGAGAGGCGGCTAATCAATGAATTTCTATGGATTCAAATTTATCTATTTTTATGTGGTGCCTGTGAAACCTGTATAATAACAAAAGGTTCCCTGTTGGAAATATATTCCTAAACACTAATGCTAAGAATGTGACATGGAACCATGACCCTAGTAGAGATAGTGTTGGAGCAAGCGCAGTTCACTGCCGCCGTAATCGGCCGGCACAGGGCAGCTCCTAGGGCCTGTGGTGTGTTAACCACGTTCACACAATCAGAGCCCCCTTGTACTCATGCCATTTGCCCATGACTTTGCAGCCTCTTCCCACGCTGACTGAGAGCTGCACTTGTAACTTGCTTGGCCAAATAGGACGTGAGGAAAGTGACACAGTGCCCTCTTCCGTGGTTTGGCCTCAGAAGGCTTTGCACGCTACCTCTCTCCGAGAACCCTGCCACCTCTGTGCGTACCAGCCCAGGCTCGGCTGCTGGAGGGGGAGAGACCCCACGGGGGAGGGCGCAACGGCCCACCTGACACCGCACTGGACCAGCCTGCAGCTGACCCCCGAACTCAGGAGATCCCAGCTGAGATGGGCAGTTACTGCCCAGCTCGCAGCTGACCGCAGAGCGTCGGCCGGACACTTCCCAAACCAGCACCGCCCAGCTGCTCCACCGACTCTGCACAATGAATGCGTACTTCCTTTTTTAATTGTATTTTTTGCATTACCACGTAGTGCACACACCCCACCCCCGCCCGCAATCGTGTGTAATGTCTTAAGCTGCCACGTCTTGGAGTTGTGTTACAAAGCAGTAGCTAGCTGACAGAACACCTCGAGGACTGACCCATTGGAATGGGCACAGCGCCGCCAAGATCGGCCCCACCAGCTACAGGAACGATGTGGAAACGTTCGTGCTCGGTCAGCAGCCTATGCACGCCACTGGACTGCGGTCGGTTTGCAGGAATTCACTAGACGGGGCTCCGCCCGAAAACGCGCAGGAGACAGCTCTAGGTCCTGCCCAGTCGCAATCAGAACTGAAAACCACAGCTCAGAGGCCGCGTCCCTGTGCCCATCGTGACCGCCATGTTGCTAAAACCTTGGGTGTGGCGCGCGGCCCTGGGAGCCGCTTGGGGACAGATGTGGGGTGAGTGGGAGATGACACACGGACGGTCGTAAACTAACGGTGGCATGGAGTGCGGATAGCAAATCTAACGGCGGATCCCCGACTGTGGCACCGGGAGCCACGGGCTGGACCCCAGGACGCCTGTGTCAGGAGTCGGAGCGTGTCTATGCCGATGGCTGTAATCGCAACCCTCGTAAGAGAGCGGGGTGGGGGCACCCCGCATCAGTCAACAGCTGCGGGCAGCGGTAGGAAAGCGTTTAGGAGAAGCTGCCTGACCACAACCGGGGAGGTCTGGACACAGGGGGCTCTCACGGCTTTGTGCGGCCCTGTCGGGGAAGCCACCACGGCGGCAGGTCCGCCACCGGGCTCGTGGGAAACAGCAGGGCCTCCAGGGCGACGGAAACACCTTAACAAGCTGGTGCCCCTCGAATGGGACGAGGCGGCCACAGACAGGCCTTGGAAGCCCAAAATCCAGGAAGTGGAGTTCCTGTCACCCACGAGGGGCAACATGACTTACAGCTGCTGGGTCACCGCAAATTCCTGAAAAACCTAAATCACGCTGACAGCTGTGCCCTTAACCGGAGCCTTAGAAAGTGTGACCGCCAGCCCCTCGGGTTTCCTGTAATGGTTTACGTGCAAACCCTTGGCGCCCGGGAGGGGTCAGTGAAGAGTAAGGGGGTGGGGAGGGGGGCAGGGGTGGCAGCGGTGGGGGGCAGAGGTTTTAAATCTCCATAAATCTGCACTTAAAATCAGAGCAACTGGCTAGTAAAACCAATTACATGGTCAAAGTTTATAACATAACTAGACCAGATTAACCCATTCACCCCGAAATACAAGCCAGTGAACACCAACCGCCAGCCGCCCCAGACACCCGCACGGAGTCAGCGTCTCTGCAGGAAAAGGCGGACGCGATGGACCTAGAGACAGTTACCCACTGAAAACAGGGCAGGTCCGTCCAAGAACAGCGAGCTGGGACCGGAAGGCGTTCTTCCCATCCCAACGGCAGACTCGTGCAAGGGGCCCGCACAAGCGGGCAGGCGGTGTTAGAAAACACCTCCACTGAGTGGGGTGCACAGCGTGTATTTACACCCATACGTGCGTGGAGAGGAATTGGCGCACGCAGCCGCTCGGAGCTCTCCAAACCCGGGGAGCTGGGGGAGAGTCCCTGCCCCCTCCGGACCTTGGGCTGCCCCGTGTACTCATGGGGGTGGGGCCTCGGATGTGCCAGCTCCTCAGCCCCTCTTACTGAGGAGTCAGGTCTCCCAGGGGCGTGCAGGACTCCCCATTATCCTGCCACCTCGTCCTAGCGGATCCCTAGATCAGGAGCCTAGAGAACTGCACTCTATCCCCGGCTGCCGAAACTTCGGGCGAAACATTTAACATCTCTGAGTCTTAGTCGCCTTATTTGTAAAATGGGAAGTTTTTTTAATCCTCACCCAAGGACATTTTTTTCTCTTGCTTTTAGAGGGAGGGAGAGAAGGAGAGCGAGAGAGCGAGAGAGCGAGAGAGAGAGAGCGCCATGGATTTGGTTGCGCCTTGTACGCGCCCCGACCTGGGATCGAACCTGCAACCTAGATATGTGCTCTGACTGAAACCAACTGAGCCACAGTGGCCGGGGTTGAGAATAGTTTTAATGACTGCTGTCCTGCTTGTGTCAAGAGACTCTGAGGTGGATCAAGGGGACCAGGATTTGGAAGTGAGGGGCCAAGCGCTGTCCACGCAATCGTGAGTTCGGGTGGCGTTTCCGCCCCTTACCGCTGTGGGACCTCAGGCCGCTGCACTTGTCTCAGCTCGTTTTCCTCACCTGTAAAGTGGCAGCCACGTACTCACCGTCGTCATCATCCTCATCACCACACCTGCACTGCAGGGGTGCTGTGGGAGTGAGATAAAGTGATACGAGGAAGCGCTTAGCAGTGTCTGGCACCCCGGGAGCACTCACTAAACGGTAACTGCTAATGTTACAATGATGCCTTTGTCAGTTAGAGTCCTAAGGTCAAGACTGT
This sequence comes from Trachops cirrhosus, assembly GCA_028533065.1. NCBI lineage: Eukaryota > Metazoa > Chordata > Mammalia > Chiroptera > Phyllostomidae > Trachops > Trachops cirrhosus. The sequence goes on along the minus strand of CM052543.1, from coordinate 3,907,019 downwards.
GGAGCTATGTTGTGCTCTTCCCTCTCCTAAACACCAGAGGGCGACATAGACGGTGGAACCCCAGCCACAAGCACGCTTGACGCAGCGCCATCACCGGCCACGCGGTGGCGCCTTAAGCACTGATGTCTGCTTTTCCGCAGAGTTTGGGGAGCAGAGAGAGGTAATGAAGTGAGAGGGGAGATGCGAACAAAGCGGGACCCTGGGGGCTGAGGGGCCCTGAACCGAGTAGTTCTTGGGTTCCCGGGACACAAAATGGTTGTGGAGTCTTTTTGAATATGAGGGCGCCCCCTTCCTCCTGGCGCTGGGTCTGCATCCCCTTCCCCAAGACAGCCTAGGTGCTGGGACGCCTGAAAGAGGGAGCGCGCATCTATGCACGCTCCTTCTCTCCCTCGCTCTGGCTCATTCATCTGCGGCTGTGGTACGCCGTTGCCATGGAGACCTGATGCAGGCGGTGGGGAGGGAGGCCCCGGGTGACGTCTGCGATGCTCGCAGTTGGTCTCCCGTGGCCTCCCAGTTCTTGCCTATTTTGGAAGAGAGCCGCAGCCCTTCTGCTGATGCGCGCGCGCTGGCGCCTTTTAAAGGCAACTGGCGGAGTGGCGGCTCCGCCAGAGCCCAGGAGCTGCCCCCGCCCCCGAGCCTCGATCCCGCCGCACGGCCTGGGCCCGGGAAGCCCCCTGTGCCATAACCCCCACCCCAACCTTAGCACCCTCCACTCACTTTGGGGAAATGCAACCATGGAGACCGGAGGTCCTGCCCTTGCCCCTCACCCCACCCCACTCCCCAACAGGGGAGACTCTGCTTCCATAGGAACCTTGGAAGAAAACCAGATGCCAGGCCTAGAGCGTTGGGGGATCCTCTCTGGACAAGACCCCAGGGCGAAAACACCAGGTGAGGACTCCATCGCTCAGGAGGCCACCCTGGGTCTCTGGAGACCCACGTCCCCTCCAGCCTCCTGCTTTCGCCTTTTCTCCTTGGGCTCAGCCCGGGGTCAGGTTAGCATCTTAGTTGGAAGGCCGCTTGGCAGTTTCCCCAAACTCTTCATTAAATTGAAAGGGACAGTGACGCCTAGAGAAAAGTGGTGACTTGACCAGGGTCATGGGCATGCTCTTGGACAGCATGGGCCAGAGCCCCGGGGTTGCTGACTTCCTAGACAGAGGTGAGTCCCCTGTCCCTTGACGTCGAAAATAGCTGGCACAGAATGTCAGTCTCTGGCCCCTGCCCTGCGCCCAGTGGAGAGGCCAGAGGGCTCCCCTTCCCCCTGTGGCACCAGCTGCTGTTTCTCCCCCAGCAGAGCCCAGACCTGGTGGCTTTCTGGATCCACCTCATTCTGGACCCACTTCTGGATCGCCCTGGACTCTGTGACCAACCAACCAGGTTGATGCTTGTGAGTGTCTGCTTCCATTGAAGGCTTTCTGCAGCCCACCAACCAGCTCTCTGGAACCTTCCTGAGCCAAACTTTTCCCAGACTGCTTACAAGGGCCTGCTGGCCTCTGGATGGAAGTGTGGCCTGCAGGCTCTGGAAAGACCCCCAGGGCCAGGTGGACCCAGCTCTCTGGACTTTCCTGCCCAACCCTGATAACGCTGCACCCTTCCCGCTGCACCCACAGGGGCGTTTGGCCCCGGCTGGTGGAAGGCAGCTGTGAAGTGCTGGGCCATGCCCAAGGCGCTGTGTCGGCTCCTGACATCTCTGGGCCCCTACTGTGGACCAGGGCTGGGCACCCAGAGGTGGGACTGATCCAGCCCAGCTGCAGGGACCAAGTCTGGCAAAGGAGAGAGATTCATGCTCTGGGAAAGTTAGCCTTGAGGCTTGAGCGGCGTTTCCAAGGGACACCCATTGCCAGGCCCAAGCCTTCAATGTGCAGAAGAGAACCACATGGACCTTTGTGAGGAGGGCTTGTTCTGCACCTCGTGAAGACCCTCGGACCTCTCCAGTGGTGAGTCCCTGACGCACTTGGCGCAGACGTGAGAACGGCCCCTGATAGGTTGGGTTTGAAAAAGGAAAACCCAGGGTCCGCCCTAGTCCCTCTTGCCCCTCCCTCCTTGGTCCACACAGGCCAGGTCCCCAGGGCCCAGAGTGGCCCTGCTCATCCAGGGCTTGGTGCCCTGGGAGCCCTCAGGCCCACTCAACCCCAGTACTGAGCACACGGGCTCGTCCCCACACGAAACCTGGTCTCGGGGCAGCAGCATCCAGCTTCCAAAGCCTGGGAGGCGCCAACCAGGCGGGACCTTGGCCCAGAGATGCTCGGAGTGCCAGAGATGGGAGGGCCCTCCCAGGCCAAGCGGTCCAACCCGCTGCCCTTTTGCAAGCAGGGAAACTGAGGCCTAGAGAGGGGAAGGGGCTAGAGAGGGGAAGGGGCTTATGCAAGGCCTGGCAGAGCGAGGACCAGAACACGTGTCTCCTGATCCTCCTGCCCTAACTGGTCCCCCGCATCAAACGCAGTCTGCGGGCACCTGGGCCGAGGCTACCTCCAGTTCTTCCTGGGTCTGCAGGTGCTTGACAGGAGGCCCCTCCAGCCCACGCCCGCTTTGTGCCGGGAGAATCGGGAGCTTTGCCTTCAGCTGGATGGTCTTTTCTCCTCGAGCTTCCTGGTATCCCCTCCGCATCTGCACAGGGCTCCTCTTTTTCTGCTTCCAGAAACTTCCCCATCGATAGGCCGTAGTTGCTGCTACCCTCTTCTTGCCATGGTTCAACCCACTCCCCGAGTTCCGGCAGTCCCCTTGGTGGGGAGCCTCATGCCCCTGCTCCTGTGGTGGTGGGGGCTCTGGGTTGCTTCTAGGGCCTCCCTTCTGTCTGTGGCCCAGCCCCAGGCCTACTGCTTTCCCACGATCACCTCAGCCTTCGATCCTTGCCGTTTCTCCTGGGATCCTGTGGGCCATTCCCTGCAGACCCCTCTCCGCTGGGCCCTGAGGCAGCGGGGATCACGATGGCCCAGCCACACAGGGCTGCTGTGAGGGGTGAATGAGTTCATGCACGAGGGAGGTGTGCGAGGTGCAGGTAAGCGCTGCACCTGTGAACTCTCCTGTTGCAAGGTGGATTCAGGTGGTCACAAGGAGACCCTTGAACCTGGAGCCTTTGGTGGCCTAGGCACCTGTGAGTAGAGGGGGACAGAAGGGCCGAGGGGACTGTTGGTAACAGGGAGTGGCGGAAGCCGGGAGGTTTTAAGCTGGGGATGAATGTGATCAGGTTGGCTTCCAGGGAAATGGCCGGTGAGCTCCACGGCTGCGCACTGGCGGGGCGTGGGGGCCTCCCCTCCCTGGACTTGCTGAGCAGCACACGAGCCAGGGATGCCCGAGGAAGGAGCCACTGGGACCCAGGCCAGAGTCCTCAGGATGACGTTGCGTGACTCCCTTGACCTCCCCAGGCCCCAGCTGTCACCTTTGTCCTTCTCTCTGGAACTGCTGCGGCCCCAGCCGGGCCCGGCCCGTCTGGTGGTCCCAAACCAAGCTGGGCCAAGGCCGCGGGAAGAGCCGGTGGGTGTCCAGGCCCCGTTTCCGCACTGACAGTGGCGGGGCACGGGCTGCCCCCGAACCAGCCCATGCCATCTCGTCAGAACCTCGTTCGAAGGGATACTTTTCGTGAAGTTAAAATCATGACTAACATTCAGCATTTATTGTGCTCCTTTGCGAACCGGGCATTGTTCCAAGAGCTTTAATTTAATTTCTCATTAACCCTTCCATATAGCCACTATTTTTCTCCTCCCATCCCTATTTAACAGATAAGTAAACTGAGGCACAAGAGGTTAAGTCGCTCGCCCGGTGTGAAGGAGCCAGGACTCCAAGTGGGCATCTCGCCCCAGAGCCTCCCCAGACCACCCTCAGACTCCCTCCCCGTCCACAAAGAACTTAGTCTTTTCCCCATGGACCCCTCTGCTCCAGACTGAGCCGCTTGGTCTCAGTCCTGCCTGTGGCACAGGAGTCGAGCCTCCCGGCCCAGGTGGGGGCTCAGCTGCCGTTAGCTGCGCTGCCCCCTTGGCCTTCGCTCGGCACGTGGAGCCTCGGGCTGCGTGTGCCTGTGTGGTCTCAGGCACGAGGCTGAGCCTCTGTCCGCCCATCCGCCCCGCTCGGCCAGCACAGCCTTCTCAGCCTGCCAGCCCTTCGACGCGCGGCTCCCCCACCTCCCCACACCTCCCCACACCTCCTGGGTTTGGCGTCCCCAAACACCCCGCGCGCCTTCCTCACAGCAGCGTCCCGCTTACGTGGCTCCACCCAGGCCCCATGTTCCCACCAGCCCGGATGCTCCCTGAGGTCCAGACAAGGCGTGCGCTTCAAACTGTTGCGTTGCCAGGGCCTGGCCCGGGGCCTGGCCCAAACTCAGCCCTCGGTCGCGTGTGCGTGAGCGAGTGACGTGCTGAGACCCGCTCTGGGCTGGGCCCTGGCTGGACGCGGAGACTCAAGACTCGGGAGGTCAGGTGTAGATGTGGGGGAGGCAGACAAGTAAACAAGCAGCGACAGTGCAGGCCCAGGAAGCACAGGGGTCTGAGAGGGGGGCTGAGAAGGAACCCCGGACCCCGCTGGAGGACCCGCAGGGCGCGGAGGGATATGCCAGCCGGAGAGCGGCGGCGGAGAGGGCCGTGAAACTGGGCTGAAGGCCGGGCTAACGAGGGATGGTGGAGGGCCATCTCCTCAGCCGGGCGTCCAGCTCCCTGAGCGCGAGGCCAGTGTCCTGCGTGCCTGTCCCCCGCTCAGGGCTGAGAGGGCTGGGCCTCTGCTCTGCATGTGAAGAGTGTTTTTGGCTGATTGATCCCCCCCCCGCCCCCTACCCTGGGAACATGGGCCGGTTTGACTCACTCCTGTGCCCCCTTCCCTCGGCCCTGCCTTCAGGCCGTTGCCCAGAAAAGCTCCGTCTTTTCCCACCTGAGCTCCTCCCTCCCTCTCTTGCTCCCTCCATGGTTCCACGTCCCCCACCTTCTCTGCTCAGCCCACTCACGCAGCTCTGACCGTCTCAACGCGTGGGCGCCAGCATGTACCCTCTTCACATGAGATTTGTTGATTTCATAACCATAAATAGAAAAAATGTTCTGAATACTTCTCTGTGCAAGTAGAATTGGGGGAGTGGTAGGATAATGAAAGGGCCTTGGGAGAGGACACGCCGCCCGCTGTGATGCGGATGAAGACGAGGCAGTGCAGACCCGCCGCCCATGACACGGCCCTTCCCCGGCGGGCTGGTGGGCCCTAGACCCCGGGCTGGGAGCGACTTGGGGATCTGTTAGAAAACCTTTGCATGGCTTCAAACCCATGAATTCCGAGGAGCAATCTTTCAAAAATAGAAAGAAGTAGAAATCAGAAAACCTGGATTCTAAATCTGGATTCGTCTCAATCTAGCTGGGTGACCCTGAGCAAGTTACTAAACCTCTCTGAGATGGGGTATAGAGATTCTTCCCCTGGGTTAGACTGGAGGCTCCAGGAGGCCTGGGACCCCACCGTGCTGTCATTTTCCTCCCACTAGGACATTTTCCTCTAATAATAGCTTTACCACTAATGATGGGACACCCCCCTCTTCCCAAAATGCAGCCCTGAGTCTGGGGTTGGGACAGTGGTGGAACGGAGTACCCTGACTCTTCATTGCCAGCTTCAGCTCATGCCGCCACGGGAACAGACGTGGAGCATCACTCGTGCGTGGGGGAGGCCACAGCTGCACAGCTGCAGAGGGCTAGAAGCTAGCGAGGAGGCCGTCCGATCGCTCCACCCTCAGGGAGGCAGGACGCTGTTGCTCCGTGGCATCTGGACCAGTAAAGAGAGATGAAATGACAGCCCGGCGTGCCCTGGGCCCAGGCAGCGTCTGGATGAGAAAAGTAGAGACGTGCAGAAATATTCCTCGTTTGAACTCTCATCCTCTACTCTAAAAAAAAAAAATGGAATGGAAAACTCTTCCTGTAAAAAGTCTGTTAGTAAGTCATTTAGGCTCTCTGGGCCATAGGGCGTCACCTGCTCGGCTCTGCTGTTGTGGGGTGACAGCTGCCATAGACAGTATGTTCACAAAGGGATGTGGCTGCGTGCCAATAAAACTTTATTTACAAAAATGCTCAGTGGCATGCAGGCCAGCGTTTGTTGACCCCTGCTGTACCCCATAATGTCTGGGCTTGTGGGGGGGCGCGGCATAAGGCCCAGCATTGCCAGTGGCTTGCTGTGGTACGTTGAGTAAGTCATTCATTCCCTGTGTCTGAGCCACGGTTTCGTCATCTATCCAATGGGCGTAATACTCTCAGTCGGATTTGTTACGAGACTGAGGCAACGGGTCAGAGCAGAGTCTTCTCACCGTTCCGTTCCATCACGTCAAGTAGAGCTGGCCCCTCCCCCGGCCGCGCCCTGACTGCTGATGGTGACGGCTAGGGTGTGGAAGTGTTTCTCTCTAGAGTCAGATTCTCGGTCTGGCTTTCCAACCTTCAGCCCCAAGTGACCCCGTTTCTGTAGCAAGCCAAGCATAGGAGGAAACATGGAATCTCTTCTTCCCCACCACCCCGTCGTTTGGTGGAAGGCGACGGTTCACCCGAGAAAGTGATGTGGCTGCAGTGGTTGGGGGCCGGGCTTTAGAGGAGGCCTTTGAGACTCAGGCTGGGGCTAGAGTAAAGAAAGGTGAGCTTCAGTGCTCCCCTAGATTGTCCGCCTATGGCCCCAGCTCCCTGGGGTGCAAGTCCAGGGGCCACACCTGTGGCCTGGCGGTGACTGCAGCTCCACCACCTGCACGCAGGGTCTTTCCTGAGCCACCTTGTCCACCTGTCTTGTCTGACCACCACGGAGAGCGACCTGGAGAGTTCTTTGGTGTCTTGTCATGTGCTCTGCACATCCAGTCAGTGACATCCATGGGATTTCATTCTTCCTTTCATTCCCTTCCTCCCTCCTTCTCCTTCACACAGATACATTTGTCCAGGGCGAGACGGGATATGCTTTGACCATGCTAGGTCCAGGTCCTTGCCTCGAGTCTCCAGAAAAGCAGCCCTAACCAGGAATCTCCGTGTTGTTCTGAAGAAGCAGACTCCCTACTCCCCCTCCAGCTCCCTCCCAAGGGGTCATCCTCCTCAAAACCTATGGAAAAGATACATCTCCTCTCCTCTGATAGGAGGGTGATGTCCCTCCACTCCCCAATAAAGCTACGGCGAGATGGGGGCAAGGGGGTCTCACGGCCTGTTCTTGCTATAAAAAGCCCTTTTTCGGAAAAAAAAACAATAAAGAAAGAAATCAGCCAATCTCTCCTCGATGCCATCACCTCTTCTTGGTGATTTTTCAGGGAAGGAGTGGGCGGGTTGCTATGGCAACAGATGCGAGCTCCTCTCGGTAAAGAAGGGACCTTGATATTTTTCTCTCATTCTCTCTCTCAGCTGTGTGTGTATGTGTGTGTGTGTGTGTCGCGCATGCCTGTGCCCACACCAGGAATTTTTTTAGAACTAAAGAAAGTCCTTCTCTTCCCTCAGCTCCCCAAATATGGAGTGATGGAAAACCACTTACTCTTGCAGGCCAGGGAAGATTCAGGATGATTCAAGGGAAAAGGGAGAGGTCATATGGGGTTCCTTTCCTCCAACCTTTTACTAGAGATTGAATGCAACAGAAAGAACTTCACAAATGGTTGGGGGCCACGGGCTGGAAAGAGGGGAAGGTGCCTGGGTGGAGAGAGGTCAGCTAGGGATAGATGATGCAAAAGCCCGAGGAGTGACATCTGAGAGGAGGGCAACAGAAGGTGCATTGAGGCCGGGGGTGCATGCCAATCCGTACACAGCACGGGACGCTGAGAGAGAAAGGCCCAGGGTGCACACAGATGTGGACACAAACGCTCCCATGGGCAGGAAGGCACACAGAAAACTGTACACATATAAAAACACACAGGCACAAGCACAGAACACAAGAAGCCATAGACATGCTTAAAAATAAAGGCAGGCATAGCTATACCGGGATACAGACGCGGGGCTACAGAGACACGTGCAGGCAGATGCACAGAGACGTACAGATGTGGGCATGGCCGAATGGACACAGACACAGGCACGCCCTCACAGCCTGGCTCCCTCCCTCCCATGGCCGAGCATCCCTGAGCAACAGCACATAGCTGGGAATGCTGCAGGCTCGCTCAGTGGATTTGGCTGGGTGGCTCCTGCCCCCCTCATTTCTTCTACACACTCACCCCAAGCCCCTCTCTCAATTCATTCCCTTGCCCACTTTCCTATAGTTTTTGGGCTCTGATACCTCCCCCATCTCGGGCTTCCAACTCTTAGCCCATTCTGCTGCTGCTGCTGCCTGCCGCTTGTGGGGGGCGGGGGAAGAGTGGGGTGACTCAGCCAGGCCAGGATGACTCACACTGCCAGTATTTTTAGCAGCGGCCAGGAGCTCTCTAGTGTGCCAGCCGCCCCCCTCCTCCTGCTTGCTATTTTGGAACCATCACTGGTGATATAAATAGCTCCTCTCCCACGGCCTGAAGCTGCTGCCAGGCTATTTTTGGTTCTGCGCTGTTAAAAATAGCTCCGCGGAGGTGGGAGGCAAGGGGAGTGGGAGCTGGCCTGGGGGGAGGAGACATGGGGGCACACGGAGCTTCTCAACTTGAATCGGAGTGGGCGAGCAAGGATGGGCCTTTTTCTCCCTGTTCTTCTATCCCTTTCTAGATCTTTCTCCCTTTCCAGAGTGCCTCCCTTTTCTCCAGTCCATGCTCCTGGAAAAATCCACAGGCTCTTCCCTCGAGCCAGTTCTCCCCCCATGCTTACTTCATACCTAGAACTCGGAAACATTGGCCCCAGAAGCCCCCTGCCCCATATTCACCCTCAGAGGAAACACCCAAGGAGCGACCCACTCTGAGGCCTGGCTGGCTCTGCTTTGATGTCCCAGGCAGACCACGGCCCAGAAGACTTCACTGGTGATTTTTTTCAGCACCATGGACAGCGCTCAGCGCCTGAGTCTTTCACTGAGGATCCCATCTGCTTGCTAAAGATGGGCTGGGCCAGGGCAATAAACCCTTAACCATGGAGAGGGACACCAGGCGTGTCTCCCAGACGGGACGAAAGCTTCATCAGTGGGTGAAAAGAACAGGAACACTGCCCTGGATTTTCCTACAAGAAGGGCGTCCAAAGATCAAGGGCTTGTCCCAATAGAAGCTCGAGGGAGGGGTGGGTGGGTACAAGAGGGGTCAGATAGAGATGAAAGTGAAACTATTTCTCTGTCACCCAGATAAATAGCTACAGACTGTGGCAGACACACACCCCCCTCTCCCTCCATCTCAGCTGTGACACTGAACCCGAGATGGTTGTTGGGGGTGGCCCCAACATCTGTGAAAACAGCACAGGGTTAGCGCCCGCCCCCAGACACCCTTCTCGGCCGGCCATCTCCTCCTCTCAGCCTGCCTCTCTTGCCACCACCCTTTCCCATGAGGAGTGAGGATTTCCTTCACCCCAAATTTCATTTCTTTGCGTCAAAGTTTATCTTCACGCCTCCTATGTGACTTTCTATGATCAGGCCAATCCCTCTCCCCCATTTTTAAGTGTCCTCATCTCCAGCCCCTCAAGTGATTTCACACAGCCCCCCACCCCCCAAATGAGATTTCACATCACATATGCCCTAGCCCGCTTCCTTCTCCTTTTATGGATTCCCCGGGGGGAAAGAAAGGGATCCCTCTGCCCCCGTAGAGAGGAGTCGTCTGTGCTGGAAAGAGAAAGGAGAGGGAGGTCGCGCAAAGGCGACAAAACTGTCGCAGGAAGGAGCTTCGAGAGAGCGGGGGGGGGGGCGTTTGGGGAGGGGGGCGTAGAGGGCGCGCGAAGCCGAGGCAGAGCCGAGCTGGCCGTGAGACAGACCAGCGCGGTCCCGCAGAGCGGGACCTGGAAGGTGGAAGGCGGAGAGGCCGAGAGGGGAGCCCCGGCGGGAAGATGGGGAGGGTCCGGGCGGGGGTCGCGGACAGCCTGGCGGGGTCCCTGGCAGGTGCGAGGGCCTCGGACGGTGCGGCCCCCTCGCTGCTCCGCCGCTTCCCCATCCTCCCGCCGGCGGAGGCGGGGGAGCCCCGCGGAGCGCTGCGGAGGCAGCCAGGCTCCGCCCGCCGCCGCGTCGCGGCCGGCCCGGAGGATTCCTATCCAAATAAGGAGCTGGGATTCCCCGGGCCCGCCCCCGCGCCCGCCCCCGGCCCGGCCGCGGGGAGACACCAGCTGGCAACCGGCGGGGTGGGGGGGAGCCGCTCTCTTTGGGGGCGGGGGGGGGAGGGACACCCTAGATGCAGACTCCGATCCTTATCATGTCCCGAACCCTGCCTCAGTTTCCCCTGCCAGTGGATGAGGCTAATTCGTTGACAGGAAAACCAGAAATCGCCGCAGACTACAGCGTTGGCATGGGTGTTTCTGTTTTGGCGGCGGGAAAAGAGAACCAAGGCCAAATTCCGCTGGCCCCTCTCCCTCGGGACCCCCTTTTCACCCCCCCTCGGGCCTTAGACCCCCACCCCCGGTAACTCCCCTGCTGAATCGCCCAGGCCTGCCTTCGGACGGGGGCGGGAGGAGGAGGCCGCTCTCCGAACGTGGCTAAGGGAATCCCAGACTGAGGGATCCCCAGGGAGACGCCCCGGCCGTGACCTTTCCCACAGAGGCCACGCGGAGGCCACGCAAGGCCCTTCTTCCCCTCCTGCGAACGTGACCTGGTCTGGCAAATAGGGAGGGGGGTTTGAGGCCAACGCTGCCCTTCCCACGTCCTTATCTCCTTAGAAAAATCACTGTCGGAACCAGCCTCTCCCCGTCCTCTGCAGCCAGGAGAGGCCTCATCGCCCTGACACTTTGCTCTGCCGACACCTGGGGGCGCCTGGGTCCCTGCGCCCCCTTTCAGGCCTTCCCGCCGCAGTACCTGCCTCTCGGCTCAGCGGCCGCCAGCCCTGGCCCCCTCCGCAGCCTCCGTCTCCCCCTCCCTCTGGCCCCCTCCCGCTCTCCTTCTACGTCACGGGATGACGTAGGAAGCCGGGGAGGGAGGAGGGGTGCCCCCCCCCGCCCCGCCAGCGGCTCCCGCTGCAGCTTGCTTAGCCCAGCCTCCCGCTTTCCCGCCCCCCCTTTCTCTAAAGCGAGCCCCCCCACGCCTGGCAGGAGCTATATAAGGCGGGAGGAGGCAGGCGAAGGGGGCAGCGCAGCCGAGCGGAGCCCGGGAGAGGAGAGCGGAGAGAGAGCCCGAGCGAGAGCCTGGGAAGCGAGCGGGAGGAAGCCGCCGGCGGTTGGGACGGGACCGCAGGTGTTCGGAGCCGGAGCCGGAGCCGGAGCGCCTCAGCCGCCACCATGTACCGCTCCACCAAGGGCGCCTCCAAGGCGCGCCGCGACCAGATCAACGCCGAGATCCGGAACCTCAAGGAGCTGCTGCCGCTGGCCGAGGCGGACAAGGTCCGGCTGTCCTACCTGCACATTATGAGCCTTGCCTGCATCTACACTCGCAAGGGCGTCTTCTTCGCTGGAGGTGAGCAAACTGGGGCCGCCCAGACGGAGCTGGCCGACCCCGGGGCAGGGGAGACAAGGGAGCCCGCGGGGGTTGCCGCCTGTCTAGGGCGACGAGCTGGCCAGCTGGGCAGGGAAGGGACTTGGGGGACAGAGGACCTCCTACTCTTCCTCCTGAGCTCTGTCCAGACTTCACCTTAGTTCTGGGTGAAGGATAGAGAGCCCGGGCCGCGTCCCTAGCGCCAGACTCATGAGAGGGTAGCCAGGACAGAATGGCCCCGGTTCCCACCAGCGCAGAGGTGCTCCGGGAGCCCGGGGCGGCAAGCCCGAGAAGTTGCAGAGATAGAGCCGCCAAAGCCTGGCGGGGGAGCTCAGCCTCCGTTCGCGGAGCCGAGAGGGCTTCTGCCGCCTTCGCCTTCGAAGCGCTCTCCGCGGTGCAGACAGCACCACCGGGTCTGCGAGGCGCTGCCCGCGGTGCTGAACGCCAGGGCGGCTTCGGAGCGCTGTCCGTGGTCCTGATACTCGGGGATGCGGAAGCCCTAACCCCGACCTAAAGGCCCCGCAACAGGTTCCCCGTGCAAGAGACGCAGGCAGGGGGTCAACAGGTGTGTGCAGAGGCAGGTCCGTGAGGAATTCCTCTAGATTTCCTGAAATTCACTCCACGTCCTCCTCACTTCTTCTTTGCATCCTAGCCTTACCCCTAACCCACCGTGCCTTCTCGCCCTGCAGGCACTCCTCTGGCGGGCCCCACAGGGCTTCTCTCAGCTCAAGAGCTTGAAGACATAGTGGCAGCGCTGCCTGGATTTCTGCTGGTGTTCACGGCTGAAGGGAAGCTGCTCTATCTGTCCGAGAGTGTGAGCGAACACCTGGGCCACTCCATGGTGAGTGCTGAGGGGCTCTCTCAGCTTGGGCTGGGGCGCAGATGGGACAATGAGCTTTGTGTTTCTGAGAATCTGAGAATGGCTCCGGAGTGAGGGTTTACACCCTGCAAGATGCTAGGTGTCAAGGATTGGATCTTGATGCTTCCGCTAATGGTCATCCCTTCCTCACCTTTCTCCAGGTGGACCTGGTTGCGCAGGGCGACAGTATCTACGACATCATTGATCCAGCTGACCACCTAACCGTGCGCCAGCAGCTGACCCTGCCTTCTGCCCTGGACGCCGGTGAGAACTCCTTCCTCCCTCCCTCAATCCAATCCCCCTTCTGCTGCCCTGCTCCTCCCCGTCTGCCGTCTCTCTCAGCCGTTCACCCTCTTATCAGTCTTTCTCTTCACTCACCTAGATCGCCTCTTCCGCTGTCGCTTCAACACCTCCAAGTCTCTTAGGCGCCAGAGCGCAGGCAACAAACTGGTGCTTATCCGAGGCCGATTCCACGCCCACCCGCCTGGGGCCTACTGGGCAGGAAACCCAGTGTTCACAGCCTTCTGCGCCCCACTGGAGCCAAGGCCCCGCCTCGGCCCCGGCCCCGGCCCTGCCGCACTCTTCTTGGCCATGTTCCAGAGCCGTCATGCCAAGGACCTGGCCCTACTGGACATCTCCGAGAGGTAAGCCCAGAGTGTTCAGACCCTGATTGGAAGGCAGACCAGAGATGAGGGGACCCTAGATTCTGGAGTCAGGGGCAAGAAGGATGGGATCTAAGGGGTCACAGGACCTGGGAGGGGATGAGATGTCTCGGTCAAGCAGGGAAAACAGAAAGCTGACCTCACCCTTTCCACTTTCCCAGTGTCCAAATCTACCTGGGCTTTGAGCGCAGTGAGCTGCTCTGTAAATCATGGTATGGACTGCTGCACCCTGAGGATCTGGGCCACGCCTCCTCTCAACACTACCGCCTGTGTGAGTGTCCAGAGAAGCCGGGGGCAAGACAGGGAGCTGGGAAAGGGCACGCGAGACCCCACAAAGAAGGGCTCCGGTCAAGACTGATGCTGGGGAGATATGAGAGGCCAAGAGTTTCAGATGCTGTAGGGTGAACGTTAGGGTGAGGAGTCAAGGTGAGGATAGCATCAGAACTGGGGGACTCCACGTGGTGAGGTCCAGGCGGGGAGCTGAGTGGTTCAGGTTAAGGCTGTCAGGAGAGAATGTCATGGATACCCCAACTCAGGCAGAGGTTAGTGGGGTGATAGTTTAGGCGATGTTGCCTGATGTGAGCCCTAACTCTGCCTGTTTTCTTTCCCCTCAGTGGCTGAGAGTGGCGATATTCAGGCAGAGATGGTAGTGAGACTGCAGGCCAAGCCTGGAGGCTGGGCATGGATTTATTGCCTGTTATACTCAGAAGGTCCAGAAGGCCCCATCACTGCCAATAACTACCCAATCAGGTGAGTTGCATGGCGGGAGGAGGCTGGGGGTGCACAGGTGGGGTGGTCATGGAGGAGATACAAATTGGGGAACCGCTCTGGGAATAGACAGCAAATCCTTACTGGCTGTGTCTTCTCTCCTTTCCAGTAACACGGAGGCCTGGAGTCTCCGCCAGCAGCTGAACTCTGAAGACACTCGGGCAGCCTATATCCTGGGTACCCCAGCCATGCTGCCCTCATTCCCTGAGAACATCCTTTCGCAGGAGCAGTGCTCCAACCCTAACCCCCTCTTCACCCCAGCCTTGGGGGTTCCCAGAAGCACCAATTTCCCCAGCGCTCCTGACATGGGTGCTGTCTCAACATCAGAAGAGCTTCCCCGACCTTCCAAAGAGCTGGGCTTCAGCTACCTGACATTCCCATCTGGCCCGGAGACTTCTCTTCAAGCCGGCCTGAGCAAGGATCTCGTGTGCACCCCGCCCTATACACCCCGCCAGCCGGGAGGCTGTGCCTTCCTCTTCAGCCTCCACGAGCCCTTCCAGACTCACCTGCCCACTCCATCCAGCTCTCTCCAAGAACAGCTGACGCCAAGCACCATGACCTTCTCTGATCAACTGACGCCCAGCAGTGCAACCTTCCCAGATCCACTGACTAGTCCACTACAAGGCCAGCTGACCGAAATCTCAGCCAGAAGCTATGGAGACCAGTTGGCTCCCTGCACCTCCAACTTCCCAGACCAGCTGCTTCCCAGCACTGCCACCTTCCCAGAGCCTCTGGGCAGCACTGCCCGCGAGCAGCTGACTCCTCCCAGCACCGCCCTCCAAGCACACCTGAACAGCCCCAGCCAAACCTTCCCAGAACAACTGAGTCCCAATCCCACCAAGACTTACTTCGCCCAGGAGGGATGCAGTTTTCTCTATGAGAAGTTGCCTCCGAGTCCTAGCAGCCCTGGTAATGGGGACTGCACGCTCCTGGCCTTAGCCCAGCTCCGGGGCCCCCTCTCTGTGGACGTCCCCCTGGTGCCCGAAGGCCTGCTTACACCTGAGGCTTCTCCAGTCAAGCAGAGTTTCTTCCACTACTCTGAGAAGGAGCAGAATGAGATCGACCGTCTCATCCAGCAGATCAGCCAGTTGGCTCAGGGCATGGACAGGCCCTTCTCGGCTGAGGCTTGCACAGGCGGGCTGGAGCCACTTGGGGGCCTGGAGCCCCTGGACTCCAACCTGTCCCTGTCGGGGGCTGGCCCTCCTGTGCTCAGCCTTGACCTGAAACCCTGGAAATGCCAGGAGCTGGACTTCCTGGTTGGCCCGGATAACATATTCCTGGAAGAGACGCCCGTGGAAGACATCTTCATGGATCTCTCTACCCCAGACCCCAATGGGGAATGGAATTCAGAGGATCCCGAGACAGCGGTCCCAGGAGGGGCCTTGTCACCTTGCAACAACCTGTCCCCAGAAGACCACAGCTTCCTGGAGGACCTGGCCACATATGAAACCGCCTTTGAGACAGGTGTCTCAGCATTCCCCTACGATGGGTTTACCGATGAGTTGCATCAACTCCAGAGCCAAGTTCAAGACAGCTTCCATGAAGGTGAGTCCAGCCCAAGTCCCTGTCCTGCCAGTGACATGCTGGGCGGAATTAGACGAGTAAATGCCCCTCTCTGTCCCTCATCTTCATTAGTGGAAGACACTGCCTGCTGCCCAGGGTAGCAGTGAGGATAAGAACTAATAAAAAACAATATGGAAGTTCAGAGGAAGTAGCCCCGGGGGCCAGGGGTTAGGGGCGTGAGATAAAATGCAAGAGAATCCATGACTGATGGTTTGTACTTCTTAACTCTGGGAAGGACCTAGATATGCCATCATCACCCCATTTTACAGATGAGAACAATCAAGTTCCCAGGGTTAGAGACACTTGCCCAGTGCCACACACAAACTGATGGAAGAGGCACTAGATTCTCACCTCTCAGTATTCTTACCTTCTAAAGGGAACACAGAGGAAGAGTTTATGGGCATTTGGGAAAGTAAAGAGAGTGAGTCTCATCCCCTGGCCCCATCAGAGGCTCCATGCTATGGCTCTGTCTGTTCCAAAACTATAGCCATAGTGCCAGTCCATCCACCCGAACTGCTCCCTTGCTGATGAACCTCTGGTGATCGCTCAGTCACTGGGCCAGCATGTTTGAAGCCGGTACTGAGTGTCACACCTTCAGCCTATCTTTCCTAATAGGCCTACTGACTGTCCTCTCTCTCTCTCTCTCTCTCTCTCTCTCTCTCTCTCTCTCTCTGCAGATGGAAGTGGAGGGGAACCAACGTTCTGAATAAGTCTGTGACTTAACGTCGTCGAGTATGGCATATTGTCATCAAGACGTGGAGCTGCTCTCCACCCCCCCGGGACCGTCGGGGGGATTCTAGGGGCCAGAGGGGGATATATGTGATTCCCTAGGCCCTGCAGGATTGGGTGAGGGGAGGAGGGAGGGCGAGGGAGGGGAGCTTCTTTTTAAAATTTAGAGACTTCCAGCAATCCCAGTTTCCATTTCAATCTGTATTCACTCGTAGTGAGTTTCCTTGAATGGGATTTCAAGTGGAGAACAGGGGAGTCTCACTTCCCCCCGCGCTGCCCCATGGGCCTGGGCCAGTTCTCCACTCCTGGGGGCCAAGCCACCCCCGGGCCTTGGTGGGGGAAAGGCAGCGCCCGTCGGGGGCCAGCCTGTGCCCTGAGGGGCTCTTGACACCCACGTAGAATTCTCTACACACCAGTAACGGGATTTCAATTCCGATGGACTCTGCCGCCCTGGCGGCCCTTCTTGTGACTTTTGCGCCCCACGCCTGGGGTGGGGGGCGTGAAGAGACGCTACGTTCCTTTCCGGTGGAGGAAGGCAGACCTGCCGCTGTCACACATGTGCTTGCACGAGTGCGTGTACCTGGTGCGGGACTCACCCGGCTGCCAGACCACCTGGGCCTGCCCAGGAGGCCACCTCATGGTGCTGTGGTGACTTTGTAGCCAACTTTATAATAAAGTCCAGTTTGCCTTTTTGGTAGCCCTGGTGTCATGCTGTAAGAAGGGAAGGGTGGGGACTGGAGAAGGCGGGGGAGGCCCAGATGGGAGTCGGGTTGGGAGGTAAAGTCTGGACCTGCCCACAGCCCGGCACCCCTTCATTCCCTCATCCCTTTGTCCACACGACGTCTGGGCACACAGCGTGCCATCCGCCCTGTGCTGGGAGCCGGAGAGCTGGGAGCCGGAACAGACACTCCGGCTCACCTTCAGGATGCTTTGGCATCTCATTCCTGAGGGTGCTGGGGTCCCCTCGTGTTCAGGTCCAAGGTGCTCATGGGGCGGGGAGGAGCAGAAGGACCGGGGATGGGGAGCGGATTCAGCATGGCACCGTCCTGCTCACAGACTTGATATCTCAGGACACAAGTTTCTGTCTTCAGCCTGGTCCTGCAAAGGACAGCTTCCCTCTGTGGCCAGTGCATTGGAAATGGTACCCACCTCACATGGGCCCTTCAGCTGACACTTTTCCATCCAGAATTCATTGCAGCGAAGCCTCTGAACAGGTGTATTAGCACCATTTCACTAACGAGGACACTGAGTTTCACAGGTGAACAGTGATTTCCCCCGCAGCAGGCGAGAGGCGTAAGTGGGCACCAGACCCAGGGCTTCTGCATCCAAGCCCTGGGCGGGCTCCTCTGCCCCCAAAGCCCATGAACCACCATCTCAAATCATCCCGCCCCCCGTGCCCGAGACGAGCGGGCTTGGGCTGGAGGGAGGGGGGCCCTCTTCCCCTCCAGGCCTGCATGCTCCAGCCGACCCCGGACTTCTGAGCAGAAGATAACTTAATGAAGTCAAGAGGAAACATTTCCAAAAACACTGTTTTCTTCCAAGCTTGAGGACTCAACAGCCACAGGGCATGGTGGGGGAGAGAAAACGAAAATTAGGAGACAAAAAGACCTGGATTCAAACCCACCAACTATTTGCTGAGTGGGACCTGAGCCTCAGTTTCTTCTCAGGTGAATTGGGGCTGGAAAAAAATGGCACTTGCCCCCCAAATGTGCCGCTGAACTGATGAGGCCTTTTTATAAGATGAGGAGCACAAAACAGGCTTGAGTATTACAATGAATTAGAAGGCACCCTGGATGGTGTGGCGCAGTTGGTCGGAGCGTCATCCCGTAAACCAC
>CM052543.1:3781650-3888700 GCA_028533065.1 Trachops cirrhosus | reverse complement strand
CAATGCTCTTTGTGCCGTGCAGCCCATCTTGGGTGTCCAACTTCCTTACAGTTCAATCATCTGTCAGTTCTGGTTGTTATTCTGTTTCTAAATTGTTGTTGTCCCTATCTTGGTTGTGCAAGGAGGCACAGTGTGTCTATCTATGCCTCCGTCTTGGCCAGAAGTCTCTCATTGAACTTTTTTTGAGTACTTGCTACATGCTAGGCACTCTGCTAAGGGCATTATTGCACTTAATCCTCACAATGGCATGTTTTATTATATCCCTTTCACAAATAAGGGGACCCAAACCACCTATCCTGTATGTGACAGGGCTGGGAAACAAATATTGGGATTATCTGAGTCTAGATCTTCTGACATGCCCCTGGCTGGTGTGGCTCAGTGGATTGAGAGCCATCCTGCCAACCAAAGGGTCACCGGTTTGATTCCCAGTCAGGGCACACGCCTGGGTTGCAGGCCAGACCCCCTCAGTAGAGGGTGCAGGAGAGGCACACTGACGTTTCTCTCCCTCTCTTTATCCCTTCCTCTCTCTAAAGATAAATAAATAAGAGCTTTAGAAATAAAAAATTAAAAAATAGATCTTGTGACATTTATGAGTCGATACTGCCTCATCTATTAAAAGGAGATAATCCATGTAGGACCACACTGTGAACTCTGAGAATTTTAAAATTATGAATTCTCATTAAACTCCCACTAATTAAATGTGATTGCTTCTGCCTCTGACAGCTAAGTTCTTTAGAACACTCAACCTATTAGCCTTGACCAAGACTCTGGAACCAAGCTGGCCCTTTGATTTACTAGCTGTAAAACCCTGGATAGATAATTAACTCTCCTGTGCTTTGCTTCCTCACTGTTAGCACGGGGCTAATAATCATATCTGCCTCACAAGAAATTAGTTAATTCAGGTGAAGTGCCTAGAAGAGGGTCTGGCCCAGAACAAGCCAGGCTGGGTGTGATTTATCTCTGGGTCCTCCACACTGCCCACCCTTTATTTACAAAGGAAGATAGAAATCCTTTATGCATCAAGGAATTTGGAGGAATCAGGAAGCAGATGGGCGTAGCAGGTGCTCAGGGAGCCAAGAATGCAACCAGGGACACACTGGGCTTGATGAGTGAGGTTTCCTCCACTTCCTGTCAACGAAAGGACAGTTTTGATTATTCTGGCTCTGGTGGTAAGGAAGCAGCTCCCTAATCTGTCTTTGGGAATGTGTGAGTTCAGAGTCTTTGGTGGTGAAAAGGAGGCCAGACAGGTGAGGAGTCCCAGATCACCCAGGCCTTGTCAGCCGGTTAAGAAGTGTGTGCCCCTCTGTACATACTTCCACCAGCCCCGGAGGGGAAGGTGACCAGGCAGAGGCCTTCTCAGGGTGAAGGTCTAGTCAGGCCATCTGGACGGGGACCCGCATGAACAGACAGCCTTGGGTGTCAGATACGTTCCGCTGGGGTAAGGGCCAGGGATTCTGAATTTCCACCAATGAAAGCCAAGATGACATTGAGAAGAAAGTTAGGCTGAAATCTGTGCCTGTCACTGCTCAGCCTGGTGCCCCGACGCCCCCTGGAGCAGCCGTAAAGCAGACAGAGAAGGAGGGAGGCAGGGACAAGAATGGGCGGGGCTCCCTTCAACCTCTGATTGAAGGTGTGGGGAGTTAGGGGCCTAGAACTGCCTACACATAATTCACCCCTCTCCCTCAGCCCCCACATCCAACCCACCCCCAAGTCCTGCCGACTTATACCCCCACGGTTCCCTCCAGTCCTGCCATCCGCTCTGTGACTGCCCAGAGGGGAGGGCTGACAGCCATTTTCTGCCTTTCCCAACACACTTCTCGCTCGCTGTGTGACATGGGGCAAGTCCCTTCACCTCTCCAGGCCTCAGTTTTCTCAACTGTGAAAAAAGAATAATAAACAAACCTACCACACAGAACTGTTGAGAGAATTTAATGAGAGCACCCAGGCAGGGTGCTTAGCTCAGGTCTGGCATGTGGCATATGGTTAAGTATTCTCTAAGGGTTAACTATTATCCTGGCTGATGTGGCTCAGTGGACTGAGTGCCAGCCTGTGAACCAAAAGGCCACCGGTTCAAATCCCAGTTGTGGCACATGCCTGGGTTGTGGGTTAGGTCCCCAGTCGGGGGCGTGTGAGAGGCAACCAATCGATGTTTCTCTCACATATCAATGGTTCTCTCCCACTCTTTCTCCCCCCCTTCCCTTCTCTCTAAAAAATAAATAAAGTATTTTTTAAAATAAGTGTTCACTATTATTATTGTCGGTTCAGACTTCATCTTTCCTTGGCTGGACACTCAGGCCAGCCCCCTTTGTGGCCTCTCTGCCTCCATTCTTGCCCCACCAACCTAGCGTCTCCAACTCAGCCCATGTCAGGCCCCTGTCGAAAACTTGTTGATGTCACCTACAGCTCCTTTTTCCAGAGCATGGGCCTCGGTTCATCTGAGACGCTTGTTAAAATTCGGCTCTCCAGAATCTTCTTCCAGTGCCCCAGGGGACGCTGCTGAGGCCCACCGCTCTACAAACTACAGTCTACACGTGTGGTATGGGGTTCAAGGCCCTGGAGCCGGCCCCCGCCAGCTTCACCAGCCTGCTACCCCCTACCCCGCACCATACCCTGCAGCCACACCCGAGAGCACACAACTCCCTGCGGCCCTGCGCCCTCCCGTGCCCCCCTGTCCGTGCATAGGCAGACCAGCACACGCGCTCTCACCTTTTCTTCCCAGCTCCCTCTGCCTTCCTGCTCCTCAGGAAGGTGCCTCTTAGGGGCTCATTATTTCCCCCCAGAAGTAATATATTGAAGCCCTAACTTCAAGGACCTCCAAATATGACTGTATTTGGAGATAAGGTCCTAAAAGAGGACAGATGATTAGTTAAAATGAGGCCATTAGGTTGGGCCCTCACCCAGTCTGACAGGTGTCCTTATATGAGATTAGGACACAGACACGCACTAAAGAAAGACCAGCAAGAAGATGGCCATCTGCGAGCCAAGGAGTGAGGCCTCGGGAGAAAACAGACCCGCCCACACCTTGAGCTTAGGGCTTTTTGCAAATTAGAATCGTGACCTATCTATGGGTTATAAAATTGACTTCATGAATTCAACCAGCATTTTCAATGAAATAGAATAGAAAATAGAGTGTATCACATGGAGTAAAAATAAGTGTCCTCATGAAACTTGTGTTTCCCTTGTGGGTCTGCGTGTGTGCATCGGATCACAAGAGAAATGTATTTCTAACTAATGCTCATGGCCCAGCCTCCCCGCAAATAGGAAGCCACTGCAGTGTCCTGTGTGACCCTCAGACGTGATGTCATATCTCGCCCATTCCTGTGGGTGCGAGGCCTGACCGTGGACCCGGCATGCGCTAGGTCTTTGGGGAATATTTGTGGAACCAATGCCGTGATCCTTGCATGTATTGTCTCCCCTGCTTCCGCTGCGGTGGCCCTGGTCTCAGCACGAATACCTTTCCCCTGAGGGACAACAGCATCCTGACAACATCCCACTCTGGCTCCTCTGCAGACCTCCCTCCAGCAGCCAAGAGGGATCTTTCTAAAGCATAAGTCATATTTTGTCACTCGCCGAGTGAGTGACCCCAATGTCTTCATGTCACTCACCTACTCCGAAGATTTTCCACTGGAGCCCAAGTCAAGTCCTAATTCTTTACCTTGCACTATAAGGCTGGACGCGTTCTGGGCCCCTCTGTACTCCTCTCTGACCACCTCTCCTTCTCTTTCCTCCCTCACCCCACACCAGCCACACTGACATCCTTGGGCACTGTGGTATTGTGATATGTAATAAGAAATATATATTTGGTCTTTGTCTCATTCCTAGCACAGAGCTCCTAAAAACTCTGGAATTCCCTAACTGATAAGATTCATAAAGGTGGAAGGAGAGTTTATTGTTATTCATAATAACCCATTTCTACCACAGATGACTTCTTCCTTGATTCTGCAACCCTGGGCAGCAAATGGTTGTCTCTGAATTTTCATTCCAAATTCCCAACAGAGGCAGTGTGGTTGGCCCAGCCTGGGCCAGGTTGACACTCCCCTTCTTTCTGCTGTGACCAGGGGATGACATCACAGAGAAGAACGTGATTGCTGGGGACACATCTTTGGGGCTAAGGAGAAGCAGGTTCACTGGGATGGCCCTCCGTAGGTATTTAATAGCATTGTTGATGAGTGGGTAGATGGATAAACCCAAAGCCTATCCACGTTAGAAGCTCTAGGGACCCTTTCTAGCCCCTCCCGTGGTTTTTGCTTCTCTCTGTACACCTGAACCGCTACCCTACTTATTCTCCCTGGCTTCCTCGGCTCCCTTTGGTCCTGACCCCTATCACTTACTCAAGCCATGGCTGTCACAGCTTCTTCGCCAGCCCCCGCTACCTCCTGTCCCTTTAGCTGGAACAACCCCCTACTCATTCAGATTGCAGAGTGTGAGAGCTTGATTGAACCAGCTCACTGTACTTTTAACATTCTTCTTCTTATAAAATATTACAAACAAGCAGAAAGCTCATAAAACATGAACACACAGTGTAACACACTATAACAAAACGAGCACCCAGGAGAGTTCCACTTGGTCCAGAAACTGAGCAGCACCCTGGACAGCACCCCAACGGTCTGCGTGTACTCCTTCCCAATTATAACCCCTGTCCTGATTTTTATGCTATTGACTTCTTTGCCTTTTTTATTTGCACCACCTAACTGTGCATCGTGATCCAATATAGCTTAGTTTGGGCCATTTCTGAGCTTTACATCAATGGACTCAAACAGCATGATTCCGCCACATTTGGCTTTTGTTTTCTTTGCTCTTTGTTATGTTTATTTTAAAAGAGCTATATCGAAACATACTTCACATATCATACACTTCACTCCTTTAAAGTGTACAGCTTAGTGTTTTTTAGTATCTTCACAGGTATGTGTACCCATCGGCACAGTGAATTTTGGGACATTTTTGTCACCTGAAAAAGGAACTTGGATCTTTTAGCGTTGGCCCTCCACTCTGCCACTCATCCCAGCCCTACTCTGTTCTGTCTTTCCAGATTCTCCTATTCTGACACTTCCTGTAAAGCGAATCATAGAATATGTGGTCTTTTGTGGCTGACTTCTTCCACTTAGCTTCATGTTTTTAAGATTCATCCGTAACGTGTTCGAGGTTGTGGCATGTATAGTAGTTTGTTTTTATGACTGAATAATATTCCATCGTCTAGACTACATTTTGTTTATCCCTTCAACAATTAATGAACATTTGGGCTGTTTCCACCTTTTAACTATCATGGAGAATGCAGCCACAAGTGCTGTGTCCAGGTTTTTGTGTGGACATATGCTTTTGTTTCTCTTGGGGTGCGCCTAGGAGTGAAATTTCTGCGTCCTGTAGTAACTTTGTGTGCCATTGTCCGGGGCACTGCTGGACTGCTCCCTTAGGGGCCGCACGGTCTCACAATCCCGCTAGCAGTGCGTGTGGGTGCCGACTTCCCCACCTCCTGACAACAGCTGCCTGCCTTTTCGCCGGTGTACAGTCATCCTTTCCCAGTTCCTTGCAGGACATAATTTTTTGTTGAAAGCTGAAGGTTTTAGATAATATATTGCAGCAACTCAATACTGGTCTTCTCCCTCCAGGGGCTGCTATTGTTATTTGCTTGTTTAATGACTGGCTGGATTATTTTTTTTCTTTTTTTAAGATTGTATTTATTTACTTTTAGAGAGAAGAGAAAGGAGAGAGAAAGAGAGAACAGAAACATCAGTGTACAAGAGATACATCAATTGGTTGCCTCTCGCATGCCCCTAACCACACGCCTCCAACCAGAGGCCAGGCCGAAACCCAGGTACGTGCCTGACTGGGAATCAGACAGGTGACCTTTCGGTTCACAGGTCTGAGCTCGGCCCACTGAGCCACACCAGCCAGGGTGGCTGGATCATTTAGTGAAGTCCATCCCCCATTCTCTGTCCTTGGTCCTCAGGGGATGTCGCCTGGGGCATGCCCGCCGTCACCCTGGGATGACAGCGGTTAGGGCAAGGCTCTCCTTGGCTGACACTTTCCCTGACCACACCCACTGTTGAGCTCCACTCCTCGCCAGCTGAGTTCTTCACTGTTTTCAACAATGTCCCGTGACATGAGTTGCTCCGCAATGGATCCAATCAAATTCGGACGCCGAGGGAATGGGGTTTGAATCCCCAGATCTATCAGAGGGGTCTACCTTTCCCAGCCCCATGCTCCCTCCTACAACAAGGCAGAGCCCAGCACCTTAACCCTTCCTTCTCTCCTCTCCGAATCTCTTAGTGCAAAAAGTTTGCTGTTGTTTTTTTTTCATTTGTTTTGTTTTTCAACATCCTTTCTCAAACAGATACTCAAATATTCTTCCAAACTTTATACCAGCCCCTCATCTTTGGGCACTTGAACCCAAGAATGAGAGAAATAAAGGTGGTATCTTGTTCCTTTTTTGTCCCCCCCCCCTTTTTTTTTGAAGCAACATGGTCAAGATCTAGATTGGAGAGAAGGGAAGGGCCGAACAAAGGGATTTCAGAACAATACTACAAATCTTTAACCCACTACAGATAGGTATTATTCTTATTCCCATTTTATAAATAAGGAAACTGAGGTGAGAGACATTTAGAAGCTCAAGTTCTTGGCAGAGAACATGGGACTTAGAGGAGAAACCAAGGCTGAAACTTGGACATCTGGGGGTGTCCCCACTCTCCCTTCTTCTCCCCTGTCTGGACTGCTGGGAGCAGGCCGGCCCCGGGCTCCCAGAGGCCCCGAAGGTCTGGCTGTGCTCGCTGTGCAGCTCCGATCCCAGCTGATCCCAGCGCTCCGCCACGGGAGGAATCCCTCTCGCCTTTCCTTTCTGCAGCCTGGGGCCGGGTGGTAGGTAGCAGCACCGGGGCTCTGGTCAAACCTCCCATACACGCCTTACTGTGTGATCCAGGACAAGTATCTCCTCACTGCCAAAAAAAAAAGCCTCATTTTTCTCATTTGTAAACTGAGGTATCTCATACTAATTCAGCACACATTCCCTGAGGGCCTGCTCTGGCAGGCAAAGTGCCAGGAGCTGGGAGCGCAGAGGGGAGTGAGACTGTGCTACTGACTGTGTCCTAACGTGGCTGCGTGTACCTGGCGTGGAGGAGGCATGCTGTAGGCATCCAGGGATGGAGGCTGTCTCGTGGTGCCGGCTGTGTATGACCGGCTGCTGGCAGCCCAGCAGTCCGGCCTGCTCAGCGGTGGCCTCTCAGGGAGCTTCTCTTTGATTAATGAGTGTCTTTGTCCCTAAAGGACTCACTGTCGGCAGCTCCCTTGTTTCATCTGACTGCTGGGGCCCCAGAACAGTTAGCAAAGCAGTTGGTGTCCTGGACTACTTCTAGGTGGGGGAGTTAGTGGGGTGTGTGGATGTGGCGGGGCCCAGGGGGTCTCAGAGACTGCAAGCAACAAGTTGGGGGTGGAGGGAAGGATTCTCCCTCTCAGTAAGGGGTGGGCAAACCACTTATCCTTCATGATGGGGGCGCCAAAGGCCATTTTCTTTGTGCAACCTTCCTTGATTTCCTCAGTAGAATGCACACTCACCCCAAAGATGCAGGTTAAGAGTCCATCCTCGGAGCTTCCCCCAGCTCTTAACTATGACTCCAAACAGCCCACGAGATAATGACCTACATGGACCTCATCTGATGCATCCCTGGGTCTCTCCTGCTCGGCGCTTCTGAGCCCCATCCTGCCACCCCTAGTCATTACAAGGTAAGGAAGTTAGAAGTCCAGACTTGGGAGGCACATAGCCGAGATCCCCTCTTGGCTCCTTTCTAGCAAAATAACCATGACCAAGTCAGGTTGAAAATCTGTTTTCTCATCTGTAAAATGGGCGATTATCGGGCCTGCCTCCCAGCGATTAGAAGGCTTATCTTCCCGAAAGCACAAGGGATAGCACCTGGCACAGACTGATACATGAGCTATTTTGCAAGCCCAGGCCCGGAAGGGGTTGCGCGCCCTCAGAGGTGTCCATCCCCTTTGTGGCATCTCGTGTGGTGTGTACGTGCTGGCGGGCTGGAGGGAGGTGTTCCTGGACACCAGAGGCCCCAGAATTGGCCAGAGGTCACCCAGCGAGAAAGTGGCCCCGCTGCGCTGGGAGGTTGCGACTCCAGTCAAATGCAGCGGCTTTCCGCGGCTTCCCTGCTGACGCACACCCCCTCCTCCGCCTCCTCTAGTGTTTTCCTTCTCGCTCTCCTTCCCGCCCCCGCTCTCTCTTCTAATCCTGCGGGTTCCCCACGTGGAAGGCGGGGTCTCGGGCGGGAGGTGGAGAGTCCCCGGCCTAAGGTGGGGAAAGGGGCCTCCTGCCCAGTGTGAAGGCCCTAGACTGCGATGGAGGAGGGTGGGCCCCTGGGAGAACCCGGGAAGTCCCCAGAAATGATAGCGGGATCTATGGAGCCCGAACTGGGGTATCCAGGAGTCCCCGAATCCGCAACAGTAGTCGACCGACTCGTGGAGACAGCGGTGGGTGGGGCTTCCAGTGCCGGAGGCGGGGTCGGCACAGGGGCGTGGTCTTCCCAGAGGGGCGGGGCTCAGGCTGTTAGGGTTAAGCTTCGCCGCAAGGGGGCGGAGTCTAAAGTGGGGCGGGGCTCTTCTGGAGGCGGGGCCATAGGGGCGGGGCAGCGGTACAGAGGGTGGAGCGTGGAGGTTAGCGCTTGTCCCCCTCCCTCAGCCCGGGGTGTCCCTGTGACGAGGCAGCGCGGAGCCGCCGCGGGCCGGACCCATCCCGCCGCAGCGGCTCCGGGGTCGAGCAGGGGCGAGGCGCGGAGAGACCGGCGCCAAACGGATCCCGGAGCACGGCCAGGTGAGGCCGCCGGGGCGGAAGGGGCGGGGGCTGCGCCGGGCGGGCCCTGGCGGGCGCGGGGGGCGTGTTTGCGTGTCTGGGGGTGGCTGAGGGAGTGGGTTCGAGGGCGCGCGCCCGAAGCTGTTTGGGTGCCAACGGCTGTTGTTGCGAGGCCCGGGTGGGCTTTCCACACGTCCTGGCACCGCTCGCGGGGCTGGGGCTGTGCGGGACTGTGCGTGCACGCGCGTGTTTGTGTCGAGGGGCCGCCGGGTGTGTATCTGCGTATGCGCTGGGCCGTCATTGTGCCTGCCCCGGGCCCGGGGCGCGGGCCTGCCCCGGCGCAGTCCGTCTTGCGCGGGGATGTTTTCCAAACAGGCTTCCTGCGGAGATGGGTTCTGCTGCAGCCGGAGCTGGAGGGGGGAGCGCCGCCCCCACAGGCCTCCGGAGACCCGGGCAGCCCGGGGACTGCAGACAGACACCTGAGGGAGAAAAGGGGCGCGCACCCGGGAGGGGCCCAGAGGCCTGCCCGCAGGGCGAGGCCAAGATGGGGAGACTGAGGCAGGTGGATAGGAAGGTGGAGGTGGCCAGACAAGCGAAGATGGGGAAGAATGTGAGAAGAGAGATGGGGGAAAGGACAGAGGCGAGAAGGGCGGAGAGTCATTGAGAAATGAGACAGACAGACAGACAGAGGCCAGACCTGCAAAGTGGCAGAAAGATTAAGAAGGGCAGACAGGTTCCAAGAAGCTGACAGAAGGGTTACTTAGAGGTCCTGTGGCTGAGAGCTAAACCCAGGAACTGAGTCTAAGATAAGGAGTAAGGCCCCCCAACTCCTAGGGTGCCCCTCTTCCAAGAACATCCCAGACTGGGGTCATGGCCAAAAAGGAAGCCTCTGGCCACCCCACGTTGGTTCATTTCTCTGGCCCCACTAAATTTTCTGACCCTCTTGTGTGGCTTCTCCCTCTTGGTTCCATCCCACCTATCAACTTCCTTCCTTGGTATCCCAGCAACCCAGGGCAGTTTAGGAGAGGCAGAGGTGAAGTGGTTGCCATAGCAACAGAGGCGGTGAAAGGTCATTCTGGCTTTAGCCTAGGTGGCCCTGCAGCAGGCCAGATCTGGCCCTGAGGAGGGTTGGGATGGGAGGCTGCAAAATTATTTTTCTCCTCTCACATTTTGCCCAGAATGGTGCTGGAAGGAAATCCTGAAGTGGGGTCCCCCCGAACCTCAGACCTCCAGCACCCTGGGAACCAGGGCTCTTGCGTCCTCTCTTCTCCTGGTGAAGATGCGCAGCCAGGCGAGGAACCCATCAAGTATGGTGAACTCATCGTCCTGGGGTGAGCGTCCCTGGTCCAGGTGGGGTGGGGCACCAGGCACCCCCCAGGGCAATCAGACCAGGGGCCCTGGTTCTCTCCACCTTCTTCTGCTCTTGATCCCTCCTTCCCTCCCCAGCTGAGAGAGAGTTGACCAAACCCTCCTTAACTCATAATCGTTATTTTCTGTTCCCATTTTCATAAATTACTGAGTGAACTCTTAATTGTCCACCTAAGTTTCTAATCGGAAAACACTAACACCGCTGCCTTTTGTAAAGTGTGTGTGTGGTTTGACGTTAAGAATTCTGGTTCTTCATCAAAATTGCGTGGTTCAAATCCTGCCTTTGCCAGTCATTTGACTTCCCTGCGCCTTCGTTTTCCCCTTTTACAAATAGGGATGATGATACCTCAGAGGGTTGTTGGAAGGAGTGAATGAGGTGATTTCTATAAACACGTAGAACAGTGCCAGGCACGTATCAAGTGTTCTGGGAGGCAGGACTGTGCCAAGCCCTTTCATGGACATTATTTCATTTCAATCTTCACAAAGATGCTGTGAGGAAGGAGGTGAGGAAACCGAGGCTCAGAGAGGGGAAGTGACTGGTCCAAGGGCACACAGCTGGTAAGTGGCAGGGCTGGGATTTGGACCCAGGTCTTTCTTACTCTAGGTCTAGTGCACTCTCACTAAGCCACAGCTGATCCTCATGCTACAGATGAGCAAACTGAGGCCAGGAGAAAGCAAGCGATGTGAGTCGGTGGCTGGGTAGCCCTCACTTCTTCCTGGGTTCTGCCTGGCCAGGATCCCGGCGACTCCCACTTCGCACTTCCCCCGGGCACAGATCCCTCTTCCTCCCCCATCCATCCTTCCTTTTGGCCTTTCTCTCTGCCATCTGCCCTGGAGAAAATACCTGATAGGCTGTGTTATCATTATGATGACTTTGTAAAAATAGTAATGACTACTGCTTGTTGACGTGTCCATGCTGTGTCCTTTCTTAAAAAAATAATAACAGCCCTGGCCAGCATGGCACAGTGGGTTGGAGCTTCATCCTGTGGACAGGAAGGTCACGGGTTCCATTCCCAGTCGGGGCACATACCCAGGTTTCGGGTTCAATCCCTGGTTGTGGCGCGCACGAGAAGGCAACCAATGTCTCTCTCTCTCCCTCTCCCTCCCTCTCCCTCTCTCTCCCTCTCTCTCTGCCTTCCTCTTTCTCTAAAAACAATGAAAAAATATCCTCAGGTGAGGATAAAAAAGTAATAATAATAATAGCTAACATTTATCAGGGACTTTCTGTATATAAGCCAAACTCTATGCCAAGCAATTTTAAATGCTTTATCTCATTTAGTTCTCACAATGAACCCACGAGGTAGGTCCTGATAAATTGGCCCCTGTCCTGAACTGCCCCACCCCCACTTGTGGAAGGAGCTTACAAGAGCAAGAGTGATGTCTCTCTGAGGGGTACTTGCATTAGAATAGCAGCTGCTCGGTGTCCCAAAGGCAGGGCTGGCTTTGCAGCTGAGGGTGAGACCACTGATGGGGGAGAGCGAGGCCCCAAGGGCCAGGCCCCCTTGACAGCTGGTGGTCCTCTGCAGAGCAGTGAAGCCCACCCTGGCTGTACTTCAGAGCCACCTTGGGAGCTCACTGAAGGTACCCAGTGGCAGGGCCATCCCAAACCTACAGAATCAGAATCTCCACGAGTGGGGCCAGGGAATCTGTATTTTAACCAACTCACCAGAAGAGTCTGATTCAAGTGGTCCTCGGCTGTACTGGCAGCTCTTAATTCTATCAGACCTTCCATTGCTCCCCGCTGCTTACAGAAAAAGTCCAGACTCCTCAGCCTGGTTTCCGGGGGCGTTCTGCTCACCCCTCTTCTCCTATTGCACTTCACCACCCGAGTGAGCCCTCCCTGTTCTCACCAGACTCTGCCGGCCTTGGGCCTTTGTTCGGGGTGAGCCTTCCCTCCAAAAGGGTTTCTGCAAGAGAGGCTGGAGTCGGACAGACCCGAGTTCAAATCTGGACTTTTCAACTTACTAGCCTGGGACCTCAGGCAAGTCATTTTACCTCCCTGAGCCTCAACTTTCCTCATTTGTAAAATGGGAAGAAAGATGCTTGCCTGGCAGGACGTTGCGCAGATCCCATTAGGTAATTAATAGCACCAGGAACAGCGGGAGGCTCCGGTACACGGCCGCACTCAGGCTGTGACTCACCCCATCTTTGCCTTCCACACCACCCCCGGACAGGAGCTGGAAAGGAAGGTAGAATTGCGATGTGAACGGACATACGGAGGTTGTGGCACTGTGGGTTTATTTTTTCTTTGTCGTTCTGGTTTGCACAAATACTTGTGATGTCATAAATAACAGTTTGCTGCAGGTGACTCCTTTCTAGTTCCTCAAGGCCCAGTATAGGTGTTCCCTCTCTAGAGACCTGATCTGGGGGCCAGAAGTCTCTTCTGCCTCCGGGCCTCTAGAGCACTTGACTCGTGCCTGGGTCACGGCAGGTGGCACCCGGTTCCTGTGAAAAGCTGAGGACCTCCTTCCCCCACCGCTAGGGCACAGCTGACCTGTGCTGCCTCACCTCTGCCACCTGGCGCCCAGCACCTGGCTGGGTGCAGCTCAGGGGTTCGGGATACACTGAGTAATGGAACGAAAGTCCTTTTGAAGATGTTCGGACCCCAACCCACTTCCCAAAGGCACCGATTTGATATATAGGAGGGTCTTCTGGTTTTGGGTGGTTCTAGGGCTTGTTTATTAAGGTAGGATCTGCCCAGAAGTTGGCAGGTCCTCCTACTCTTTCAAGGGCTCACGTTTTCTCTCTCTCCCTTCAACCTTCTCTTCTTAACTCCCCATATCCACAGCTACAATGGGTGTCTGTCCAATGGGGACAAGGGCCGCCGGCGAAGCCGCCTCGCACTGAGCCGCCGGCCACATGCCAACGGAGTGAAGCCAGACGTCATGCACCACATCTCCACGCCACTCGTCTCCAAGGCAAGCTGCGTGTCCCGGCACCCCAGGGCACCGGTCCTGCCCACCCTGCCGAAGCCCCACCGGAGCTGGGGAGCCCCTGTGCCTTTCCACACTGCCCCTTGGGCCGCCAGGGAAACGGTGCTGATGGGAGAGCCTTTGCAGCCTGTCCTTTCCAGTCTGCAGTGCATTTCTTTGACCACCAGGCCCCATCCTTTGGATGGAAACGATCAGCATCATTTTAGAGGCAGCCAGGGCTCAGAGAGGGGATGTGACAGTCACAGCAATGACAAAGGAAAAGCCTTTGGGTTAGAATCGGAGCTCTGCTGTTTCCAGGTCTGCGACTTTCTGCCAGTGTCTTCTCTCTGAGCTGCACGCAGTTCTCTCGGCTGCAAAATGGGAATGATAACCATGCCTCCTTGCTGGGGTGGCTGGAGGGAGCAAATAAAGGGTGCCCTGTATAAAGTGCCAGCTGCACACTACGCCCTCCACAAAGCGGGGAGCCACCCTTCCCCAGGAGTGGCCCTTGGCCTCGGGCTCCATGCTTCTAGCTCAAAGGCTCGTGCATCTCGTGGCCGCACGCCCTGGGAAGTAACTTCCCCTTTCTCCCCACCAGGCTCTGAGTAACCGCGGCCAGCACAGCATCTCGTACACCCTGTCCCGGAGCCACTCGGTCATAGTTGAGTACACACATGACAGTGACACAGACATGTTCCAGGTATGCTCGGGTCCCTCCACGGGCCTCCTGGCCACCAGGCTCAATGCTTGGCTCTTCAGGCCTTCCGGGGTGAGGCTGGAGGACCAAGGCCGCGGGGAAGGAGCTGCGGGGCCCTTAGTGCCGCCGACCACTCTGCAGATGAGGAAGCAGGACGTCGCTGCGAGCGCTGTTGCCTTCCCAGAGCCGTGCAGGAAGCAGTAGCCGTATCAAGATTCAGACCCAAGACAGGATTCCCCAGTTGTGGAAGGGCGTATAGTTTAGGGGTTCAGAGTGCAGTGTGAGAGTCACACCGCCTAGGTTCAGACCCGAGCTCCATTACTGACTTCGGGCCACTTTGGGCAAGAGTCACCTCACCTCTCCAGGCCTTGGTCATCTCATTGCTCGGGGGCCGGGGCCGGGCAGAACAGTACCCACGCACAGAATGGTAGGGCAGGTTAACTGAGATACTGCACATAAAGCGTGTAGCACGGTGCCTGGCAGATAGTAAACACTTACTAAAAATGCCCTCTGTGCTGCTGATATGTGACGCTCCCGGACCTTGGGCATCACCCTTTCCCTGTTCAGTCAGCAAATCTATTAGTTTTTATTGAGTGCAGTGTTCCCCAGGCCTTTGGGGGAGAAGAAGAAGAAGCCCGGACCTTGGCAATTGGACTTAGAACCCCTGGGTGCTCGGGATGGTGCCGCCCGCATTGTCTGGTCACTCTGCGTGCAGACCGGCCGCCGGGAGCCCTGGGGCGGGAACCGTGGGATTGCCCTGCAGCACAGCACCCGTGCCTGCCCTCCCCCTCCTCGCAGATCGGCCGCTCCACGGAGAACATGATTGACTTCGTGGTGACAGACACGTCCCCTGGAGGAGGGGCGGCCGAGGGCCCCTCTGCCCAGAGCACCATCTCCCGCTACGCCTGCCGCATCCTGTGTGACCGCCGGCCGCCCTACACTGCCCGCATCTATGCCGCTGGCTTCGATGCCTCCAGCAACATCTTCCTTGGAGTGAGTGAGCCCCGAGGCGGGGATCAGCGTTTCATCTGAGAGCGAGCTGGGGGGTAGGCTGGGGGAGAGCAGCCCTCTGAGGTCGGTGGACCAGCCCACAATAATCATAACTACGACCTATGCAGGGATTAGCACCCCACTTAACAAACGAGCAAGGTGAGGTTCAGAGAGGTCAGATGATGCCCAAGGTCCGGCAGCACCGATTTGAGTCCTCCCTGGGCCACCTCTGACCTTGAGGGTGGAGGGGCAGCACCCCTGGCTCAGGACCTGCTGGGGGCCCCATGGTGGTGTGGTCTGATCCCACATGTGGTCCCAGGAGCGGGCAGCCAAGTGGCGGACCCCCGACGGCCTGATGGACGGCTTAACCACCAATGGGGTCCTGGTGATGCACCCCGCGGGCGGCTTCTCTGAGGACTCGGCCCCAGGCGTCTGGCGGGAGATCTCGGTCTGCGGGAACGTCTACACTCTGAGGGACAGCCGCTCGGCACAGCAGCGGGGGAAGCTGGTAGGTGACACCCTCTCCCTCCCTCCCCACCACAGCCTTCCCAGACCCCACGTCCGCCCGTCCCCCTGCGAAACCCAGGAGACACCTCCAGTCCTTCTGCAGCACGGCCCCAGCAGGCTCCGTCTGGGGGCGTGTGCCACTTGCTGCATGGAGGGAACCAGACGAGTGTCCCCAAGCGTCGCCCCTGTTGGAGGCCATGGGGTAATAGGAAGTGGAGCACCCACAAACACACCGTGCAGTTCCAAATGGCTTAGGGGACGCTGGCAGCGTGAAAAAGTCACACCCTCTGATGAGGGTGACACTTGGCCCCTGTGCGAACAGTTTATAGCCTGAAGTGTCGCCAGTTTGTAACACGTCTGCCACGTTCAGCCGGGTTGAGCTTTATTATCCTCTCCCAGTGGGAAAGCGTCCGTGGAGTAGCTCTGACACAGGTGACGGTGACTGCTGCACGTGCTACGGAGCAGGCAACCAATGTTAGGAGCTGGGAACGGGTCCTAGACCGGGGTCGGAGCTTGCTAAGGTCATGTGGCCAAGTTCCTCAAATGGGCAACGAGAGCCCTTCCTGGGTATGAACGTGTCAGGCGAGCAGACCGGAAACCTCAGGGGAAGCGCGGCTTGTCTTTCCAGAGCGTCAGTCCTACCGGGAGGTTTGGGGAAATACTGTTTGAAAAAGTTAGGCAGGTGAATGTTTCACTAGCATACACTGAGTTCCAGCACGTTCCAAGTTTACCCTGGTTGATCCCGAGAAGCACTTGTCATACAGGAAAGTGGAATCCGTCCGGAGGAAAAGGGAATGAGGACGCAGAGAGGTTGGTCACTGGGCCAGGGACACAGATTTCGGAAGCAGTGAGGCCAGAACGCCCCAGGATGTCTAGCTCTAGACGCCACAGCCCCGGGGACGGCTGCTCTGGCCTGTCCCCGTGTTTCAGAAGGAAGAGTTTCCTGCCTCTGCCATTAAGGGAGGAGCCTGGGAAAACATTTCAGAAAGAATCCGTTGAAGTCCAGACCTCCGGGTTTGACAGATGAGGTGACCCAGGCCCACGCTCTGCTGAGAGTGAGGGACACTGTGTGCCTGGGAGTACCCGCCTGCCCCCCGCTTGGCTTCCTGGTCCTCCCCCATCCTTGACCCCGATCCTTCCCTTCTTTGTCCTCATCCCCAGTCCTGCCCCAGCCTGCCCTGACGTCCAGACTTTCCTCTCCAGGGAGGTTCAGCGGAGTGGACGGGTGGTTAGGCTGGGGAGATAGCTGCCCGATGGCAGGGGGTTGGGCAGTGAGTCCCTTCTGCTCCCCTGGCAGGTGGAGAGCGAGTCCAACGTACTGCAGGACGGCTCCCTCATCGACCTGTGCGGGGCCACGCTGCTGTGGCGCACGCCGGCGGGGCTGCTGCGGGCGCCCACGCTGAAGCAGCTGGAGGCCCAGCGGCAGGAGGCGAACGCAGCGCGGCCCCAGTGCCCCGTGGGCCTCAGCACTCTGGCCTTCCCCAGTCCGGCCCGTGGCCGCACGGCCCCCGACAAGCAGCAGCCCTGGGTCTACGTTCGTTGCGGCCACGTCCACGGCTACCATGGCTGGGGCTGTCGGCGAGAGCGGGGCCCCCAGGAGCGCGAGTGTCCTCTCTGCCGTCTTGTGGGGCCCTACGTGCCCCTGTGGCTGGGCCAGGAGGCCGGCCTCTGCCTGGACCCTGGGCCTCCCAGCCATGCCTTTGCACCCTGTGGCCACGTCTGCTCTGAGAAGACTGCCCGCTACTGGGCCCAGACACCGCTGCCCCATGGCACCCATGCTTTCCACGCTGCCTGCCCCTTTTGTGGGGCCTGGCTCACTGGCGAGCACGGCTGCGTCCGCCTCATTTTCCAGGGACCGCTGGACTAGGCTCCCCAGGACCCCCTGCTGCCGCGCCCGCCTGCCCACCCGGGTCCTCCACCTCCTGCAGCCTAGAGGGAGCTCTGCACGTGGGACTCCACCCGCCGGCACGTGGCCACAGCAGACGGACGCATCGGATGGGCTGAGCCCCTCCCCTTTGAACTCTGGCCCCCAAAGGCGTCCCTGAGACCTCTACCCCAGTCAGAACGATGGGGTCCTCAGCACCAGCCCTGCCCTGGCCTGACGGAGGGAAGCCCGCCCCCATGCTCTGGCCTTTCCTGGGGTGTCTCATCATGCCGCTGACACTGTGCCCCTGGGGGAGTGAAGGAGCCCTGGGCCCCTGACCCTCAGTTTAGGCTGGCTGCGCCCTGAGCCTGCCCCCGGTTTCAGATATTCGCCCCGCTGCCGCCCTGGGGTCCGCGGTAAACCTCGCTGCTCAGCTGCCCTCACCAACCCGCGTCCCGCATGTGTGCGACGCCTCCAGCCCGAGTCAGGCACGGGTGGGCGGCAGGCTGGGACCAGCACCTGCAGATACCCACCGTGCGCCGGACTCCGTGCCAAGTGGGTTCTGGGGACACGGAGACAAACTGCCCGGAAGAGTTTGCAGTCTAGTGGACGACAGATCGAATTACCAAATGACAGCGTGGCTTCCTGTGTGCCGGGATCAGGGAAATGGCCAGGGGCTGCGGTGCAGGCAGGAAAGTGAGGAAGGGTTCGAGGGGGAGGCACAGAGGAGCTCAGCTTCAGTGAAATCCCCCACGGGAAGGGGAGGGTGCCGTAGGCAGAAAGGAGAGGCAG
The DNA here is from genome assembly GCA_028533065.1 of Trachops cirrhosus. Taxonomy (NCBI): domain Eukaryota; kingdom Metazoa; phylum Chordata; class Mammalia; order Chiroptera; family Phyllostomidae; genus Trachops; species Trachops cirrhosus. The sequence continues at coordinate 3,870,788 of CM052543.1, read as the reverse complement.
AGCAGGGAACCCAGTGGGGTTCCAAGTGGCTGGAACAGGGACTGCAGGAGGGCAGGAAGGAGGCTGGAGCAAGAGGCTGGGGCTGTGCTGGCAGAGAAGGTGCTGGATGGAGGATTCGGAACCTCATTTGTGGGTTCAGGAGCCCAGGGAAGAGAGAGGACTCGCAGTTCCAGAACGTTGGCTGTGATACAAGGGCTACCATTCCTGAATGCCCACTTTGTGCCCCACACTGTGCTAATGATAATAATAACTATGTTCATTGAGCACCCACTAGAGACTGGGCTGTGCTTCTCGGAGGCTTGGTTATCTAATCCTCATAGGGACCCAGGGAGGGAGGTGTTACCATTTCCTTTTATGGGGAGATTCAGGCACATGCTCCAGGTCCCACCGCTAGAAATTGGCCAAGGCGGATTTGCACCCACGGCTGCCTGCTGGCCCTGAGAACCTGCCCTCTTCTCCACTGCACTGTCCTGCTTGCCTTGGAGTTGGCCTGGTGGGCTGTGCCAAGGCTGACCTGGCTCCCTATTCATCTTGGCAAAGTGTCACCGCTCCCTGAGAGCCAAGGCAAGCTCTGGGTGCTGCTGTTTGCCCCCAGGCCATTCCTAGGGGGAGTGAGCTCGGAAGACAAGTTTTGGGAATATAAAAATGTGAAGAAGAGCCTCTGAATACAAGCTTGACCTGGGCATCATCCCCAGCGGGAAATGTCTGCCTTAGGGAGTACAGGTTCCTAGGGGAGGGATGTGCTCCAGGACACAGAGACCAGGCCTGGGGCTACTGAGAGGACAGAGGCACCCCTGAGTGGTGAGAGGGGGTGTGATCAGTCTTGATTCCAGAGCATCACACTGCCACTACGGGGGAGCTCAGCTAAGGATTCAGAGGTGGGTATGGGGCACAGCAACTCCTACATACACAGAACTAGGAATCCATCTCTTCCCAATGTTTTTTTTTTTCTTTTTCTTCTGACCTGGTTGGGAACCAGATGGAAACATTCTGGTCCCATTTCTAGCAGGGAACCTCAGACTCTGGAGGAGAGACGAGCAAAGGGCACAGGTGTAACCCCAGGGAGAACTCGGAAGAGGTAGTGGAGCGGGTCAGCCCTGATCTTGGCCCAGCTCTGCCCCTTCCCAGCTCTTGGAGTCTCTGTTTCCTCAGCTGTTAAATGGACTAAAAGTCCCGTCACCAGGTTATGGATTATGGAGGGCACCTGTAACACAGTAGGTATTTAATAGTACTTCCTCGCCTATCCCTTCTTCATTCCCACAGGAAAGGACAAGGCTGGGACAGTCACGACTGCAGTGAGTGGGTGGCTCCGTGTGTGTGTGCTGGAGCAGATGGGGAGAACTGTGGTGGGAAGTCTGAGGAAGGCTGAGCTCCAGTTCAGGGACACCTGAGGACATGCTAGGTGGCCTTAGGAAAGTCAATGAACAAATTAGCCTCAGTTTCCCCATCTGTACAATGGGTAAAATGATATCTCACAGGGTTTTGCAAAAAATGAAATGAGATCCTCCATGTCCAGCTGCTAGTATAGGGACTCAGTGAGGCTCAGATTAGCTGTGAACGTGGGAGTGCAGCCTGGCCCGGGCTCCCAGGAGCCCTGGGGGTTTCACAGGCCCGGGCTGCTCACTGGTGGCAGCGCACAGCACCGCCTCCTCTACCGGTGCGCTTTCCAATTTCACCCAGGTCGGGGAAGACTTTGCACTCAAAGACTGAAAATTGAGGCATAAGAAAGAAGAGGGGTGATGTTCCTAAAGACAGACCAATTTATTGAGCTCCTCCTATAATGACAATTGTCGTCAGAGCCAACAGTACCATTGTTGTGGCAAGCAGAGCTTGGACGCCTTTGTAAATGAGCAGCTGGCGCTCATGGTGGCAGCTGCTGCTAGGGGGCTAGGTACGGTACAGGTGTGACAAAGGCTGGCGAGGAGGGGATGTGGATTTCAGACACCCCTCTCCGAACATTAGGGGGCGCCACTGCCCAGTCAACACTTCACCCAAGCTAACGGCGTCCACCGGAGTCGAAACAATTATTAGCTCGGTTTCCTTGCTGAGAAAGCCAAGACTCAGAGAGGTAAAGTGACCCACCCAAGGGCAGCCTGTCGGCCGTGGAGGCCGGGTTCGGCTCCCTCTTTAACTGGGACCCTCACAATACTCCCCACTAGGTGCCCGCTGGGCCCCAGGCACTTTCACACGCTGTGCCCCATCCTCCAGTGAGACCACCCAGATATGCAAGGGTGGATCTCAGGCCAGGTTCTGCCCTGGGCAGCCGTTCTAGGTTGCAGGTGGCTTTCTCATCCATCAGGCGTCCCGCAAGCACCAAGAAACTGCCAGGCCCCTCGCCCTTTGTGCTGAAAATTGAGGCTCGGAGACATTTAGCAGCTGCCGCCATCCACCCTCCCTGCCCACGGTGGGTCGGTGGCGGTGCAGGCACCGGTGGGACCATCTTAACCCTCGCAGCCACCTGTTCATTTGTATCCTGGATTCCCTGCAAGGAGGCCATCCAAAAACCTCCACCCACCAGTCCTCGAATCCAGCGAGGAAGGGGAAGCCACTCTAACTCCCATTGTGCAGATTCCCACCTGCAAAACTGAGATCTGGGACTGGGAAAAACCCGAAAGGAGAGCCGTGGTCGGGGCTGTGGCGAGGGGAAGGGGGAAGGGGGAAGGGAAATCCCTGGCGCTCCGACTGTGACACTCATGCCGCCCCGCCCGGACTAGGGGGAATCTTGTCAGCCGGGTCTGCAAGCACTAGGCCGCGGCCAGGCCTTCCACGGAGGTTCCGGCTCCGGCGCAAGCACTGCTTGCGGACAAAAGGCCAAGGCCGCAGGGCCCGTCCCCTGAGCGACCCCGTAGCGCCGGGAGGCAGGGAGTGGGCGGGCCGGCGGACTTCGTCTCGGCGCTCCTATTGGCTTAAGTTGACGCCCATCTGGGCGCCGAGGCCCAGCAATTGGCCTATGGGGCGGAGTTAGTGGAGCCCCAATGAATGGGGGGAGCCGGAAGCAGGAAGTGAGTTTGCGATCGTAGCAGCTGCTGCAGGTGAGGCTCCGCGCCCGCGTTTCGGGTCACAACGTGTCATCCTCTGGGGAGAGGGCGAATCTGGACCGAGTGCAAGATCATTTCCTTTCTTCTCCCCATCCAGTACCCCTTCTAAAGTCATTGCGGCCCCAAGGTTGGGGAACGCTCCGGGCAGCAAAGAGTTAACACCCCTTTCGGAACCCGGTGGTTCTGTTTTGGGGGCGGAGCATCGGGAGTGGTGGGGGTATGCTGGAAACCTGTTACCAGTGCGGGAAGACGGGGTGGAGAATGCCCTGGGTTGGGAGATCCCCCTGGGTCCCCACGGGCTGTGAGACATTCGTAAATTTCTTGGTCTCGCTAAACCTCAGCCTCCCTCTCTGTCAAGTGAGTTTTCTTCCAGCCCTGAACTTCTGTGGCTCCGCAGCTCCCCAGGCCGAGCACAGGGGATGCGGGGCCGCTTGAGAGTAGTACAAATCCTGGCAGCAGCGAGAGAAGGAAAGAGCACAAGGAAAATCGTTTATTGCTATAGGTACATTACATCCGGGGTGACCTTACCTAATTTGCACACCCACGTGGTGAGGCTGGGGTTGTTACCACCTCCCTTTTGCAGAGGCGGAAACCGAGGCGTAACCAAGGCATAGCGTAGGGAAACAGTTGACTTGATTTGAGGAGTCTGGGGCTGAGCCAGGATTGCAATCGGAGCCATCCAGCTGGTGGCTGGGACTCTGAGGGAACACGTTGGTGAGCGGAACTGAAGAACCTGCTGAGATTTCTGAAGAGGAGGACAGGAGGTCAGAAGGAGGGAACAGCTGGAGAGGGACCTGGGCTGGGAGTCTAGAGACGCGGGTCTCTGCTTCTGACACTTTCCTTGATATTAGGCAAATCTCCTAGGCCCTGTGGGCCTCAGTTTCCCCGTCTGTAAGACTAGATAGTTGGATCCAATCTTTAAAGTTGAGGGGCCACAGGCCAACTGTGGCCACCAATGTATTTTGTAATCTGTGGTGAGTCACCTAACCCTCTCTGGGTCTCAGTTAAGCACATTTGGCGAATGGATACAATGGCGTTTCCTTCCTTAAGGGTATTTGGTAGGATTAAGCGAGATCATGAGAGTGCGGAGCCAGGTGTGGGGTAAATGCTGGGCTGTGATGATGGTGATGGTTCTCAGCAGGGCCCATGGCGGACACCCAGTACATCCTGCCCAATGACATCGGCGTGTCTAGCCTGGACTGCCGCGAAGCCTTCCGCCTGCTGTCGCCCACAGAGCGCCTCTATGCCCATCACCTGTCACGCGCCTCCTGGTACGGAGGCCTGGCTGTGCTGCTGCAGACCTCCCCGGAGGCCCCCTACATCTATGCCCTGCTCAGCCGCCTCTTCCGGGCCCAGGATCCCGACCAGCTACGCCAGCACGCCCTGGCTGAGGGTCTTACGGAGGAGGAGTATCAGGTCAGTTCTTTCAGGCCAACCTGAATTCCTTAAATGGTTTGTGGATGTGAGGGACCAGGAAGCAGGGGTACAAAGGTCTCTCTTTGGATTAGACCCAGAACTGGGAATACTGAAACCTCCCTTTCTGGAGTTTCATTCTTCTCGTCTGCAAAATATGCATGAGTTGTGGTGACCCGCCTCCAAGATCGAGGGTGGCCGCTGTGATTATAACAAGGGCTGTGAGTAAAGGAAATAGCTGGAGGTTCCGAGATGGCAGAGGAATGAGTGCAGGGTAGGGATCAGGAGGTCTCTGTCTGGACCAGGTCTTCCTTTGCCATGTTTTGTGTTCCTGGGCAGGACACTCTTCCTGTCCCCTGGTTTTTATTTGTTTGTGGGTCCGTTGGCCTAGTAATACAGGAATGCGTTCTGAATGTATTGCAACAGTGCAGAAAGACATCACACAAAACGCAGGGGTCACTCATTCTCAGTGCCCTTCCCAGAGGTAACCGCTGAGGATGGCGGGGTGGACAGCCTTTTCGACCCTTTGTCTGTATTACATACTCCTTATTTTCTCTTTACGGAAGTGAGATTATTTTCTCCATGTTCTTCTGAGACCTGCTTTTTTCACTGAGACCACGTGGGCATGGACGTAACCCCATGTCTTGGAAGACTTCCATGGAGCACATATAACTCCACCTTATTCCTTTTTTGTTGGTTGTGAAGCATTCCACAGCGGTGTGCACTGTAGTCAATATGATCTTTTCTTTATGCTGGACATTTCGTGGTTCCCGGTTCTTATGAATAGTACCACAAGGAGCATGCTTGTGCACATGCGTGAGTAGGATCTATTTCTAAAAGTGCGGTTGCTGGCGAAAGGCTCTCCACATTTACCATTGAGTGGTGCTGTTAAATCATCTTCTAAAAAACTTTACCAAGAATGTATGAGACTGCGCCTGTTTTTCTACATGTAAAATAAAGGATTTGGAATGCTGATCTCTGAGCAGAGGCCCGGGCTGTTTCTTCTATCTTTTTTGAACTTCGCGTCATCACAGTCCATCTCTAGGCCTTGATTTACTCATTAAAAGAGCTAAAAGCTGGGGAAGTGCTTATAAATGGAAAGGCGCTACCCAAGTATTGCTATTTTTAGTGGGATTCCTTTGTTTGTAAGTCGCAGAAACCCACCGCAAATTGGCTTAAATGGAAAAGAAAATCATGACTTCTGGTTTCTGGCCTGGCGTGTAAGGAGCTTAGAAGTCGCCAGTCTGTCCTAACCACAAATCAGAAGCTGAACAAACTGAAAACTAACAGTTCCCCTTAGATCACTGAGAGAAGTGAGGTCACGGGGTAAACTGGTGTCTTCCAAATCGGAGAGAGACAGGCAGGTACCGGGAATTACAGCCTTCCAGGGCGGAGGTTCATGCGCAGAAACCTCCGCTGTGACCAGCGCTGGGGTGGACAGACCCGGGCCGTCTACAGTAGAGCTCTGCTGTGAAGCGGACAGCGTGAAAGGATAGACCAGCAGTGTCAGCAGAGACAGAAATTCGAAGAAAGAACCCAGACCGCCAGAAGTCAAAAACACGGTGACAGAAATGAAGAATGCCTTTGGGGGACTCCGCAGGAGACCGAACGCAGCTGAGGAAGGAATCTCTTAAGTGTGAGGGTATTTCAGTAGAAACCTCCAAAACTGAAGAGGAAGGAGAAAAAAGACGGGAGAAAGCAGAACAGAGGATCCGAGAACAGGGGGACGATCCTAAGAGCTGTAACATATATACAATGGGGACACCAGAAGGAGAAGAGAGGAAGGAACAGAAAAAAAAACTGAAACAGTAACGACTTAGAAATGTGTTCCCAGCAGACCTGTCTTGCAGGAAATGTTAGAAGTTCTTTAGAAGGAAGAAGGAAATGCTGTAGGTCAGAGATTCGTGTCTGGGTTAGAGATACAGAAGGAATAAGTGAAGGTTAAATAAAAGCTTATTTTTCTGATTCTTAATTGATCTAAGAGATAAGTTTGCTCAAAATAAGTAGCAATAACGTGTTCGATATATATGTAAATAAATAAAACTTAGGGATGCTATGTATAAGTGAGATAAGTGACAGCAATGACACGGGGCAGGGGAGGCAGGATTTAGGAACTTCTTTATTATAAGGTCCTTCCACTACCCGTGAAATAGTAGAGTGTCATTTGAAAGTGGACTTGGGTTTGTTGTAAACATGTATTTCATACTCTAGAGCCACCATTAAAAAAGTAAAAAAGGAGATACAGCTGGTATGTTAAGAAAGGAGAGAAAATGGAATATAAAAGGCTCACTTGAAAACCACAAAAGGCAGAAGAAGAAGGGAAGGCAAAAACAGGAACAGAGAACCAGGACAACCTAGAAAACAGTAACAGACGCGGTAGGTGTTAGTCCAACTGTACTGGTGATCGCTTTGCGTGTCAGGGGTTAAATGTACCAATTAAAGACGTTGTTGGAGTGGATCAGAAAAACAAGACCCGACTAACTCTATGTTATCTACAGGAGATCCACTTTAAACATGAAGACACACACAGATTAAAAGGGATGGGGAAATAGATCCCATGCTAACACTGAGCAAAAGGAAGTGGGTAGCTCTATTAACTTTGGAAAGAGCAAACTTAAGAGCCTGGAAAGTTATCAGGGATGAAGAGTGGTATTACAAAATGATAAAAGGGTCAGTTCTCCGAGAAGACATAATGGTCTTCTACATGTTATATGTGTCTGACAAGAGAGCATCAAAATATGTGAGATAAAACTGCAAGGAGAAATAGACGAGTCCAGTGTTATAGTTAGAGATACTAACACCCCACTGTCAGAAACAGGCAGACGGGGCAGGCGGGAAATCAGTAAGGACACAGCTGAGCTCAGCGACTCCGTCAAACAGCTGAGTGTGAAAGACGTCTAGCCGCCTCGTCCGCCATCAGAGCCCACGTTCTTCCCAGCTCACACGGGACGTTCACCAGGACAGACCTCATTCTGGGCCATAAAGTGAACTTCTTCTCTTATACCAGCAACGAATAGGCAGGATTTCAAATTAGAAACAATACCATTTACGGTACAAAAAAGCTTACTTATAAATTCAACAAAACATGTACAAGACCAATACGAGGAAAACTATAAGACCGACGAAACATACCAAAGAAGTAAATAAATGGAGAGACATTCCACGTCCACAGATAGGAAGACTCAGTGTTGTTCAAGGTGTCATTTCTTTCGTACTTGATTTATAGCAAGTCCAGTCAAAATCCCAGCAGGTCATTTTGTGGTGTCAACAGACGGAAACTAAAGTTCATGCGGAGAGGCAGAAGACCCCGAAGAGCCAACACAGCATGAAGGAGAAGAACAAAGCTGGAGGATTGGTATCACTGGACTTCAAGACTCTTTCTGCCTGCTGCCTCTATTTCTTTTTCTTTTCTTTTTTAAAGATTTTATGTATTTACTTTTAGAGTGGGGGAAGGGAGGGGGAAAGAGAGAGAGAGATATCAATGTGTGAGAGACTCAGTTGCCTCTGGCTCGCAGCCCAGGCTTGTGCCCTGACTGGGAATTGAACCAGCAACCCCTCAGTTCCCAGGCTGGCACTCAGTCCACTGAGCCACACCAGCCAGGGTTTTCTATTTCTGATAGAGGGGTATTAATATCTCTAACTTTAATAGTGGGTTCATTTATTTCTCCTTGACATTTTATCAGTTTTGCCTCACGTATTTTGATGCTCTCTTGTCAGGCAAAAGAATAGCTAAATAGCTCAAAGGAATAGAATACAGAGCCCAGAAATAGACCCCCATAAGTACAGTCAATTGAGCTTTGATGAAGGAGCAAACACAATACAGTGAAGACAAAAAATAATCTTTTAGCCAGATGATGCTGGAACAACTAACTGGACGTCCACATGCAAAAAAATGAACCTAGACACAGATTTCACATTGTTCACAAAAATTAAATTACAATGGATCATAGACTTAAGTGAAAAACTATAAAACTAAAAGATAACAGGAGAGAATTCTAGATGAGCTTGGGTTCACCTAGATGAACTAGATGACTTTTTAGATACACCACAAAGTATATATGATGCAGGGAAGAAATCATTGATAAGCTGGGCTTTGCTAGAATTAAAGATTTCTGCTTTGTGGAAGACACTGTCAAGAGAATGAAAAGACAAGCCACACAGATTGGGGAATACTGTGGGAGATGCCCCATCCAGCAGAGCTCTCCTGGCCGCGCGGATGAGGATAAATCATCCCGGACACAATCCGTTGCTCCGGCAGGAAAGGGGGTGGTGATTCCCTCGAGTGGGGAGGGCCCCGAGCCCCTCTCCCAAATGGCTTTTATTGGGAATGGTATGTGTAGGTCTATACAGCATACGTGCACAGCTCATTAGTGAATGTCAAAAGGCTACAGTCATACGAAAACTGGTATTATCTATAGAGAACAATGGAAGGAACGCAGAGATCTGCCTCAGGGTCTGTGTCCATTGGTCATGCTGACGCCAGAGGGTCTTCAAGACGAGTTTCATGAGATAAGGCATTTATTCCTTATGCCTTGAACTTAAACATCCGGTTTATATCAACAGGGCTGTACAAAGCAAAGCAAGCTTCAAAGGATATAATGTATTTTTCAGGCCTGATTTCCCACGGGAACGCTGGGCGTTTCCTGGTTTTCCAGTGAGACTTACTGGTCTCTTTCGAGGGCTGCTTTCACGGGGCCACAGTCTCCAAAACCACACAGAGTGGTCCCCAACAGAATGTATTTGCAAAAGACAAATTTGATAAAAACGCTGTTACCCAATATATATAAAAAATGCTAACACGCAAACTAATTTAAAAAAAATGAGCCAAAGACCTTACCAGATGCTTCACCAAGGAAGATATACAGATGGCAGATAAGCTTATGAAAAGATGCTCCACATCATATGTCATTAGGGAATTGCAAATTAAAAAAATAACGAGATAACCTCTACACACCCATTAGAGTGGCCAAAATCCGTAACACCGACACCACCAAATGTTAACCAGGAGGTGGAACAACGGGAGCCCGCATTCATGGCTGCTGTACAGCTGCTGTGGCAGAGAGTTCGGCGACTCCTCACAAAACTAAGTATACTCTTGACATACGAGGCCTGTCTGGAAAAAGTCCAGCCACTGCTAATATAATGAGATGGTTTGTAACCTGGCAGCCGAGGACAGTGGCCTGGAATGCACATGCATGCACAATGGTGACCTCACTGCACTCGTCAGTGGGGGTGGCAGACAGGTGAGTGAGTATGTGTGGCCATCGCATTCAGAATGACCAAGCGAGTCAAGCAACGAATCTACATCAAATTTTGCAATAAACTTGAACATTCCTCCGCGGAAACTATTCAGATGTCTCAGAAGGCCGCAAGTGTGGGCAGCTGGTGATTGGCAGCTTCATCACAACAGTGCACCTGCTCACGCATCACGTCTCGTGTAGAGTTTTTTGGCGAAACACCAAATCATCCAGGTGACTCAGCCCTCCTACAGCCCAGATTTGGCGCCCTGTGACTTCTGGCTTTTCCCTAAACCAAAATCACCTTTGAAAAGGAAGAGATTTCAGACTGTCAATGAGATTCAGGAAAATACGATAGGGCAGCTGATGGCAATTGGGAGCACCGTGTCAGGTCCCAAGGTGCCCACTTTGAAGGGGACTGAGGCATCACTGTCCTATGTACAATGTTTGTTATGTCTTGTACCTTCAGTGAGTGTCTCTGTTTTTCATATTACCTGGCTAGATGCCTTCTGGGCAGACCTCACATAATCCAACCATCGTGCTCCTTGATCTTTACCAAGGGGAAAATTTGAAAGGAGGTGAAAACTTATATCCACACACAAACCTGCACGTGGGTGACTTAGCAGCTGTATTCATAATTGCCAAAACATGGAAGCAACCAACATGGCCCGCATTAGCTGCATCGCTCAACCGTGGTGCATCCAGACAACGGAATGTAATTCGGTGCCACAAGGAATTGGGCTATCCGGCCATGGAAAAGCATGGAGCGAGCTAAATCCATATGACTAAGAGAAAGGAGCCAGTCTGAAAAGGCTGCGTACTGTCCGGTTCCATCCATGTGCTGTTCTGGAAAAGACAACACTAGGGACAGTAATACCAGTGGTTGCCAGGCACTGGGGGGCGGGAGGCTGGGGCGCAGGGGAGTTTTGGGGCAGTGAGACTACTGTGTATGATACGGAGTAATGTATCTGTCACACACAATGGGTATTTGCCATACATCTGCCCAAACCCACGGAAGGCACCGCGCCGAGGGCGAACCCTGATGCAAACCGTGGTCTCTGGGTGAGAGTGACGTGCAGCGTGTGCTCCTCATTGCAACGAGCGTCCTGCTCTGGAGGGGGTGTCGATGACGGGGAAGACTGCGTGTGTGGGCGAAGGGGACACGAGGCCAATCTCTGTGCTTGCTGTTTAATTTTTCTGTGAAACGAAAACTGCTCTAAAAAATAAAGTTTATTTTAAAAAACAGTTATTGGCTCACATAATTGAAAAGTGCAGGGCCAGGGAGGCTTCAGGCACGGCTAGATTCAGGGGCTCGGCGATAGCCCTGCGATGCAGACGTCATCTCAGCGTTGCTTGCTCTCCCACTCCAGCAGGGGAGCCCCGGGGACCCCACCACCCTCGATGCTCCCTGGTGTGGAACAGGCTCTTTGCACCTGGGAAACTGCCTGGGTGGGGAGGGCTCTTACTGGCCAGCTAGAGTGTATGCCCACCTCTGCGGTGGGGGAAGGGAGATCCTTCTCCTCCCCCCACCCCCACTGCCCAAAGGAAGATGTGAGGTTTTGTTGCCAGAGGGAGGGAGACTAGATTCGGGGCCAGCAAAAGCCATAGAGTAGGTGACCGGTACCCCTCCAGCCCGAACATTTGGTGCTTCCGGTGCCAGCTGCCGGCCAGGTTGGGCAGGAGGCAACAGGCCTTCTGCACATGGAGGCGGTGTTTGAACTGGGCCTTCAAGGTCGTATCGGTGGCCACAGGTGGCCGAGAGGGTGGTGGGCGTAGTGGGAGCAGAGGTGGGTGAGTGCTTGGAGGTGTTCGGATGCCGCTGAGACCAGTTTGGTGGGACAGTGGGCGTGTGAAGATTGGTCTGTGAAGGTATGTTGGGGCCAGACCGGGGCCTCCCAGGAGCTGGGTCCTGCCCCCGGGTTTCCCAGCCTTGCCCACACTTGTTCCTGTGGGTGTTAACATCTCGGGAGGGAGCCTCCCTGGGGCGGGGAGGCTGTGCCTGCAGGTGTCTGATGCCCACCTCCCCCAGGCGTTCCTGGTCTATGCCGCGGGGGTCTACTCCAACATGGGCAACTACAAGTCCTTCGGCGACACCAAGTTTGTTCCCAACCTGCCCAAGGTGAGTTGAGGGAGGGCTGGGGAAGGTGGGGATTTCAGGGCCGGTGGAGGGGGAGTAGGGCCCTGAGTGGAGCCTCGACCCTGTCCCTGCCCCTCTGTGACCTGGGTCAGCCACCCAGCCTCCCTGGGTGCTGTGGCCTCTGCGTGACTGTGCTGACCCAAGGGGCGGGCAAGGGGAGGATGTGCGAGTGCTCGGGAGACTGTCAGGTGCCTACAGAAATGAAGCCTCTTGGTCATCAGTGGGGACAGTAGAGAAGCCTGGGCACTGAGAGTCCCTCCCTGGGGCTGGGGCACTCAGGCCCATCGGGGGCCAAGGCAGCTGTTACCCCAGGGCTCCCAGCCCTCACCGTGCACACCAAGTGCCTGGCCATCCTGGGGAAATGCAGCTTCTGACGGAAAGGGCTGTGGTACGGCCCGAAGTGCAACATTTTTTAGCAATGCCAATGCTACTGGTCCGTGGATTGCCAGGAAGGCTTAGATTGTGGGATAAGAGTTTGGAGGCGATGTGGGGGCTCCCGAGGCAGGTTTGGGCCACGTGGCCAGGCCAATGGACCCCTTCCCCTGCAGGAGAAGCTGGAACGAGTGATCCTGGGGAGTAAGGCCGCCCAGCAGCACCCAGAGGAAGTCAGGGGCCTCTGGCAGACCTGCGGGGAGCTCATGTTCTCCCTGGAGCCGAGGCTTCGCCACCTGGGGCTGGGGAAGGAGGTAAGGCTCCCAGCCCCACAGGAGTGGAGGGCTTCCTTCCAGGCCCCCTGGTATGGTGTGGAGAGAAGGGGCCTGATGGGGAGGCAGCGGGCTCTGCCTTACACTCTTGAGGCAAAGCCTGGGGAGAGCGACACGGTGAGCCTTAGAGCTGGGCCGGCCTGTGAGACTGGAGCAGAGCTGCAGGAGGCCGGAGATGGGCCTCTGTTTACTGTTCGTTGTTTGCGTTACAACTTGTCCCCCTGGAAAGAGACAGAGGGGCCTGAGGGAGGCTGCTGAGCAGGAGGTCTGGCGCTGGGGAGGGCGTCGCCAGCCACCGGCAGCCCCGCCCAGCCCCAGCCACTTCTTCCTTTCCACCTGCCCCCTTCCTGCAGGGCGTCACTACCTACTTTTCCGGGGATTGTACCATGGAAGATGCCAAAGTGGCCCAAGACTTTCTGGACTCACAGGTTTGGGAAACTTGGGGTGGTGTTTTGCTGGGGCCCCCTCGCCACTAGCACCTATGCCTGGGTCGCAGCTTGGGGTCCTTGAGATGGAGACTCGGGGATCACTGTCTGAGAGTCAGCCTGTCTCCATTGAAGACGCCCCCACCCCACCCCAGGCCGAAGGGCTTCATGATGGCCTCAGGACAGGTCACAGGAGAATGTCAGAGCCACTAGGGAGTCATGTTTTGGGGGGTTCACCCCCCCAGCTCAGCCACTCAGCTGCTAGGTGCCCAGCTTCTCTGCCTGTGAAGTGGGTCCTGCCTTGTGGAGCCCTGGGTTTGCTGTGGTCGTGCGGCTCCTGGCACAGTCGGGTCGGCACCTAGTAAAAGTGGGTGCTCCGCGGACTGAACAGAGCAGAGTCTGCCCCGGCTCAGACCCTCCCAGCCGTCTCGGGCAGGCCCCTCGTGGCCCAGCCGGCATTGGCTCTACCGTCTCTCCTTGGTGTGACCTGCTTTCCCTCCCCCTCCCCCACAGCCCTCTCTGGACTTGCTCTCTCCCAAACCCCTGCCCTTTCTTTTCCAGAACCTCAGTGCCTACAACACACGGTTCTTCAAGGAGGTCGACCAGGACGGGAAGCCCCACTATGAGGTGCGGCTGGCTTCTGTGCTTGGCACAGGTGAGTTCCTTTCTGTGGTCTATGTATGGGGATGACGAACATACTAAACTCTACTTCCTAAATAGCTCTCAAGGATCCTCAGCATAAAGCCGAATCCACCTCTTAGGGCTTTGTGGCTCAGAACTCTTTGGTTACAAGTGAAGAAATCTATTTCAAGTTCTCCTAAACCCAAAAGGGACTTTACAGAGTTGGGTAAGTAAGAAGCCCAGAGTATGAAGGCTTCAGGAACAGCTGGATCCAGCCGCTCAGAGAGTAGTTTCAGAACATTTCTTTCTCCATCTCTTGTCTGGGTTCTCTTTGAATTCATCCACGGCAGGCTGCTCTCACTCAGGGCCAGATAGTTGCCAGTCTGACCATTGCAGCAGAAGGAGGGTCCTTTTCACTCAGAAGTTTCTTCATAAGATCTGGGAGTGGCTTTATTTCCTCCGTTTTGGGTCCTATATTTATCTGTGAACCAGTCTTGGTGGTCAAGGGCCAGGTCTCCGATTGGTTGGATCTGGTCCTGAGCCTTCCTTGGAGCCAGGCAATGAGGTCAGCTCCTCCTACCACCTGAACTGGAGGTGGTAGTGGATTGGTGGGGCTTCTCAAAGGAAAATTAGCGTCTGTTTCCAGGTGAGGGGGAAATGGATACAATATGGACGCCAATGTCCAGACCCCTACGAGGACCTTTGCAATCTGGCCCTCTTGTCCCTACCCACCTACAGCTTCCCAGCTCTCAGCCGCCCACTGAGACCCTGTGCCGCCAGCCATACTCAGCAGCTTCCAATTCCCCGGAAACCCCGTGCTCTCACGTCTCTCTCTAGGGCCCTGTGCAGTCTGTCCCCGCTTCCTGCCTGGAATGTCCTCCCTCCCCTGCAGGTGTTCGCCTGGTGACGCCTGCTCACCCTTCAGGCCAGGCATGGACGTCGGCTTCGCCCTGTCTTCCCACGGCGAAGGCCGGCCCTTCTCCTTCCCCATCAGCGCTCCCCCTAAGGTCCCAGTTATTCTCCTGTTCCTCTGCTTGACCTTGGGCCCCTCGACAGGAGGGACTGACTGCTGCACTCACCGCTGTCTCCCTGGTGGCTGGCCCTTGGCAGATACTCAGATACTTGGTGCATGAATGAACGGAGTGGGTAGGGAACTGCACTCCTGGTGGAGGGAACAGCACGGGCCACAGCAGAGTGGTAGGAAAGTTTAGGAATCAGTAAGCAGTTCGATTTGACTAGAGAAAAGGGTACTGGGGTCAGGGAGTAGGAGTCGGTCACGCCAGAATGTAGGCTGGGCCTGTGCAGATAAGGTGCAGCATGTAGGACAGTGGTTAAGAGTGTGGCTTCGGAGTCAGGCCGCCTGAGAGGGTATCAGCTATCTATTGCTGTGTAACAAACGCCCACCAGATGTAGTGGTATGATTGACCTCTTCATGCTCACGGGCTCCGTGAGTGAGGAATCTGGCTGGGGCATCCTGGAACAGCGTGCCTCTGGTCGACAATGATGCGGAGGCCTGGGAAGACTTGAAGGCGGGGGGTGACTCGACAGCTTGGGGCTGGAATCATCTGCAGGTTTCCTTACTCACAACTAGCTGTCCCTCGGCTGGGATCCCAGCCATAGCCGTCAACGAAGACGCTTCTTTGCGTTGCTGACAGTGGCTGGGTCCTGGAGTGAGCTCTCCAAGACAGCGAGGAAGAACTGTCTCCTTTTATGACCTAGACTCAGCAGTCAGATGCGTCACTTCTGCCATAGTCACAAGCCTCCCCACTTCAAGAGGGGAGATATATGTCCTAGAAGCATAGCAAAGGCAACAAGCAAAATACAACAGTGTACGAGTACCCCATTGCTTCTGTAAGCAATCACCACGAATTTAGTGGCATAAAACAACGTGAATTTGTTCTGTTACAGTTCTGGAGGTCCGAAGTTTCCTTGCCTCTTTCGGCTTCTAGAGGCTGCCCGAGTTCCTTGGCTCGTGACCCTTCCTCAGTCTCTCCGACTTCTTTCTTCCTTAATGCGTGTACCCCCCATTCACCCTCTGGTCTCCCCGTAAGGACCTCTGGCATGCACGCAGGGCGCGGCTGTATCGCTACAGTACAGTCTGCCGCACTGGGTTTGACCCTGCTCCGCCACCTGCCGCCTGTGTGACCTCAGAAAAGTTTCCCCAACTGCAAGGTGGAGACAGCCATTTCCCTCTTCCCCCAGAACTGCTCTCAGGCTTAACTGATTCGCCCCTTGTAAAGGGCTTAGAACATTTCACGTTACATAGTGTGTCCATTTTTGAAGGTGAAAGCTAATGCTAATTTCTGTAGGCGACGGGCAGCCATGGCAGAGCTTAGGGTAAGAGCGTCTCGGTGGGAAGCCTGCCAGGTGTCGTACACTCACTCGCCTCGTCCCTGAGCGACCCCCCTTTCCCCTCAGAGTCTGCTCCAGACTCCGAAATGACTTCCAGGCTGAAGAGCTACGAATTCCAGGGGAGCCATTTCCAGGTGACTCGGGGGGACTACGCGCCCATCCTCCAGAAGGTGGTGGAGCACCTGGAGAAAGCCAAGGTAGGACCGGCTGGGGGTTGAGGGGTGCGGGCTCCAGACCCTCCGGGCAGCAAGGGCGGGCAGGGATGGGTGGGTGGCCTGAGGCTGACCAGCGCCTGCTCACCCCCAGACGTACGCAGCCAACAGCCACCAGGAGCAGATGCTGGCCCAGTACATAGAAAGCTTCACGCAGGGCTCCATCGAAGCCCACAAGAGGGGCTCCCGCTTCTGGATCCAGGACAAGGGCCCCATCGTGGAGAGGTGAGGGGCCCAGCCTTCCCCACCCCAGCCCTCCTGCCCACCCCCTCTTCCATCTCTGCCCTTCTCTCCCCCAGTTACATCGGGTTCATCGAGAGCTACCGAGACCCCTTCGGTTCCCGTGGAGAGTTTGAAGGTAACATCTGGGAGGCGGGAGCTCGGATTGAAAACCCTTTCCCTGTATCCCCCTGAGGGGTCTCCCCTTTCCCCTTGGCAGTAATAATAACAGTAACTGCTGCCAGCGTTGATGCTGTACTGTGTCGTGGGCGCTTCCCTATATAAGCTCACGTAGATGCCGTCATCCTGTGAGGGTTTCTGGCCGCACTTCACAGATGTGGGAACCGAGACCCAGTAGGTGGGTGGCTGAACCCAGGTGCCTGGGCTCTGAGCCACTTGGTGCCGCCTGTGGTGTCTGGTCCACACACGGGCTCTGTCTGTTCCAAGCCTGGCTTTGCTACTCACCGACTGTGACCTTGGGCCAGTGAACACCGCTTCTGAGCATTAGTCGCTCCCTTCTGGGTGGAGGGGGAGTGAGGCGTTATATGCCTACTGCTTGGCACAACGCCGGGCACGTAAAAGGGCTGGGCAATGGGGAGCATAGCTGTGAACTTGACTCAGCTGCTGTCATCCCAGGGCAGGTGGCAGGCTGCCTCGGCCCCCATGCCCACACCCGCCTCGAGGCCCGCCTGTGCAAGGCAGGGAGGGCATCTGGCCTGAAGATTTAGGCTCGTCTTTTCCAAGCTCCTGGACGTAGAGTCTGGAGTGTCCAACCGCCAGGTGCCGGCGAGATTAACCTGGGAGGAGAGAGGAAAGCCCCAGCAGCCCACGGGGGGCTTGGGTCTGAGCCCATAGGGAACGGGAGGGCCAGGGCCTGGCGGGGACAGCTTTCCTGCCGGGGTCCTGATTCACCAGGGCTGCTTTGAGGGCTGAGACCCAGCACCTCCTCAGCAGCCTTGAGCTCGGAGGCCACCCCCATTTTTTGATATAACTCACTGTGGTTATTAGAAAGGTAGTCCATGTTCATGGTTAAAATTTTTTGAACATACAGGAAAAATCAACTGATTGCACCTGCCCCAAGGTTAGAATTTGGGATATACTTTGTCTTTTGTTTTTATGTAGAGCTACGCATGTTTAAAAACATACGTGTGTGTGTAACTTAAAATCCACATGTGTTGCAAGTGGGTGCAGCAGCAGAGCAGTCTGGAGGGTGACGTGTGAACCCCCTTCACCGCCTGCCCCTGTGCCGCTGGTTCACGGCGCTGAGCAGGAGGGCTGGGGCTGCGCCCGTTAGGTTTAACGCCGCTAGAGTTCCTGGCTCAAAGCCATGTCACCAACACTGCACTCCCCAGAACACGCTTTCCATGAGGACCACACAAGCCGGACGCTCTCGCCTGGCAGGCAGCACACAGTTGCCCCCAAAAGAGCATCCTTTGCTCCTGCAGCCCCTTCCACTGAGAGTCAGTCTCTCTCCACCACCCTCCACATACTCCCCACAAACCCCCTTCAGATCCATCTGAGATGTGACCCCGAGAAGCCCTTCTCTCCTGTTCCAGCCACCTGACCAGTGACCTCCAGGGAGGCGGGGCCCAGCCCTGGGTCACGGCTCTCCACAGTGGCCAGCACAGGGTCGTGGTACAAGGAGGGCACGCACTGCGTGCGTGAATGGGGCGGGGCGGGGGGCGGGCCGGCCCACCCAGAGCCCCCTCTCTTCCGCAGGCTTCGTGGCTATGGTGAACAAGGCCATGAGTGCCAAGTTTGAGCGGCTGGTGGCCAGTGCGGAGCAGCTGCTGAAGGAGCTGCCCTGGCCCCCCGCCTTCGAGAAGGACAAGTTCCTCACCCCAGACTTCACCTCCCTGGATGTTCTCACCTTCGCTGGCTCCGGCATTCCTGCCGGCATCAACATCCCCAACTGTGAGCCTCCTGGGACCCGGCCACCCAGCCATGACAGTGCCCCGAGCCCCCAGGAGCCTCCATTTAGCGCCGCCCCTCCCCCACCACACATGCTGGCCCCAAAGTGCCCTGTTCAGTTCACCATCCCAGCCTGTTGCTCTCGTCTAGATTCCTTGTCTGTGACCTTTTTGACCTATGTCCCTTCTCTCCCTGGTCCCCTCCCTGCCCTCTCCAGATGACGACCTGAGGCAGACAGAAGGCTTTAAGAATGTGTCACTGGGGAATGTGCTGGCCGTGGCCTACGCCACACAGCGGGAGAAGCTCACCTTCTTGGAGGAGGATGACAAGGTGGGCACCGGCAGCTCGAGGGACAGGGCGGGGCCCGGCCCGATCTCAGCCAGCCCAGCAGGGCAGATGACCCAGTGCCGGGTCGGGGAGGGAGCACGGCTTCCGTCCTGGCTCTGCCGCTTCTCGGCCAAGGGACCTGGGACTTCGGAGCCTGTTTCCTGACCCGTCAGAGAGGGCAGGCAGTCGCTTCTTCCCGGAGTGTTGCCGGGACGAGCTGGGCCATGCGGTCTGTGCCCAGTGTGGAGCCTGGGTGTCGTGGGCCTTTACCAAACATGTTTCGTGATGGGCCCTCGGTTGGGCGGGCTGTGTGGCCGTGGGGAGACAGCGGACCATGTGCGTCTCTGACTGTCTTGGCAGGACCTGTACATCCGCTGGAAGGGGCCCTCCTTTGACGTGCAGGTGGGCCTGCACGAGCTGCTGGGCCACGGCAGCGGCAAGCTCTTCGTGCAGGTGAGGATGCGGCAGTGCCCGGCCTGCAGCTCCCCTCCAGAGTGATCGGCCCTTCCTGGGGGTGGGGGGAAGCTGCTCCAGTCGTAGGCTTCAGGGGTCACCTGACCCCTGAAGCCGTGAATATGGCCCCTTAAGCAGTGAAGTCCCCGTCTCACCCTGTCCCAAGATGTCCCAGACGCTCCGATGATTGAATGGGACCTGCAGGACAGTCCAGCTGCGGTCCCCCCACCACAGAATCTGCCACACGGGAGGAATTGCTTCCTCATGCCAAGGGTGTGACTCAGGCAGCCCTGGGGACAAAGAGGCCAGCAGGGGACAGTCTCTGGCGCTCCTAGTCCCGAGGCTGCAGCACTTTCTCTGTACCACAGTTCCTGGAGCTTGCACCTTTGCGGGTGTTACAGGGAGCCACTTCTCCCCAGAACAGTCCCTCCCTGCCAGCTGGCCCAAGAGGCTGGAGCCCCTCAACACCCACTCGGGGAGAATGAGAAGGACAGATAGGCTTTCCGCAAGCTGAGGAGAGCCCATCGGGACGGCCAGCACAGAGCTGCAGAGAGGAGCTGGCTGGAGGGACGGGGCGAGCACACCCGAGAGTGTGCTGGGCCTGCTTCCTGTGGGTGCGGCGGGCCCACTGAGTGGGGAAGGGAGGGCTGGAGCTGGGTCTGGGGATCTGGGCCGGGACGGCAGGAGGATGCAGAGAGCAGCTGGTGAGGGGAGCAGCCTGGTGCCGGGCCTTGTCCAGGCTTTGAAGTAACAGGGAAATTGGGACAAATGTGGCCACTCTATGGCCTTGGATAAGTCAGTTCTCCTCACTGAGCCTCAGTAGACCTGTCTGTAAAATGGGGTGCCTGACCCCTGCTGTATAGCCTATTACAAACAATCACAGCAAAGCCCTGGGCAAAGGAGGCCCTTAGTGAATGTGCGTTCTTATTAAGGGACAGTGTGCACAGGGGCTGTGTGCTCTGAGTCTCTGGGCCTCGGTTTCCTCCTCTGTGAAGTGGGGTAATAGTACAACCTTCCTCAGAGGGTGGTTGTGAGGACTAAATGGATGATGCATGAAAGATGCTTCCCACATGGACAGCGTGGTGCGGGTGATGCGTGCTCGAGGCAGACAAGCATGCACTGGGGCCTCTGCCGGCACCGGGAGCCGGGCCGGGGAGCCGCAGGGAGGAGCAGCCGGGCTCTCTGGCCCTCCCATGGGACTTCTCTGGCTGGCATCTGGAGATACTGGGTCCGGGTTTTCCTGTGGTTTTGGGCAAGTCCCTCCCCTCTCAGTGCCGGGGGCAGTGGCCCTGGCTCTTCCGCCTCCTGGGGGCTCTGAGAGGGTGGCCGGTGTCCCAGGACTCGGGGTTGGAGGCAGCAGTAGGGACCTACTGCTCCTGCTGTCCACTCTCGGCTCCCCGGTCGCCTTTCTGAGCCCCTCCTGAAGGCCTGGACCTGGGTGTGGGCACCTCTTCCTCACCCACCCCATGTCCGTGACCCTTCTCCTGCAGGACGAGAAAGGAGCATTCAACTTTGACCAGAAGACAGTGGTCAACCCAGAGACGGGGGAGCAGGTGAGGGTGGCCTCAGTGGAGCCCCAGGGTGCCGGGAGGGTGGGCACGGGTGGGGTGGCAGCCGCCCTTAAACCTGCTCCCTGGGCCTCCCCTCCCAGATTCAGAGCTGGTACCGGAGCGGGGAGACCTGGGACAGCAAGTTCAGCACCATCGCCTCCAGCTACGAAGAATGCCGGGCTGAGAGCGTGGGCCTCTACCTCTGCCTCCACCCCCAAGTGCTAGAGTACGGAGCCGGAGCCAGAGCTGCAGCAGGCGTGGGGGCGGGCCTCTGGGCGGAGGAGGTGCCAGCAGGGAGGGCAGGGCCCAGGCAGCCTCGGAGCCCCCAGCCACCTCCCTCTCCTTCCCCCAGGATCTTTGGCTTTGAGGGGGCTGACGCGGAAGATGTGATCTACGTGAACTGGCTCAACATGGTGCGGGCCGGGCTGCTGGCTCTGGAGTTCTACACCCCTGAGGCCTCCAACTGGAGACAGGTGGGGCCCCGGGGGGTTCCTCAGGACTGGGGAGCCTGAAGTGGGGCCAGGATCAGGATTCTAGGTAGAGGGAGGCAGAGGCACACGAACTGGATGTCATCTCAGACTTCACCGTGCATGGGGACAAGTCACGTCACTATTGTGAGCCTCAGTGTCCCTCGCTGTGAAATGGGAGCATAACCTCCCCGCCCACCTTTGAGGGCAAATCAGATGAGATGATTGGACTACAACTCCTGATAGATGACTTGCACAGAACGCACTCTGTGCCCGGCCCAGTTCTGAGCACTTGACACAAATTAACTCATCGGTTCCCCAAATCAGGCCCAGGAGGTCAGCCCTATCATTACCCTCATTTTAGAGATGAGGGAACTGAGGCACAAAGAGATTAAGTAACCTGCCGGCGAGCAGCACAGCCAGGATTCAAACCCAAGCAGCGTGCCTCCAGAGCTCAGGCCAGACTGCCCGGTTATGAGACGTACTTTGGAAGCAGGGTAAGCAATAGAAATGCCTTAAACAGTCACATATACGCTTTAAGGAGGGAATATTATGTCATCAAAAGAACACACATTTTAGAGTCAGGAAACTTGGGTCGGAGTGCTTCTGTTTCTTAGCAGCTGTGTGATCTTGGGCAAGTCACTCTACCTCTCTGGGCCTCTGTTTTGTCATCTGTAAAAGGGATAATGATGCCCTCTTCGTCCCTCTGTTGAATGCGGACAAGAACGTGGAGACAGAAGTGCTTGGGGTCCTCGTGGCGAGGCTACTTGGGGATAACAGCTGTCACGAGGGCAGAGTTTGGAGCAGCAGGGGGCGTGTGGGTGGCAAGGGGTCCTGCCTGGAAACGGCCTCCCTGTCCTCCAGGGCAGCCTGCCTTCCCTTATGAGCAGAGGAAGGAGGGGGTGTTTGAGGGAGGAGGAATCAGCAGAAAAGGAGAGAATGAAACAGTAAGAATAATTGACAATTAATGAGCACAGACTGTGAATCAGGCCTCCGGTGCCTGCCTCGGACTGAGTGTTCGGTCCCTGTCTCCCCGGCCCCTGCAGGCCCACATGCAGGCCCGGTTTGTGATCCTGAGGGTCTTGCTGGAGGCCGGCGAGGGACTCGTTACCGTCACTCCCACCACAGGCTCCGATGGACGTCCAGATGCCCGGGTCCGCCTTGACCGCAGCAAGATCCGGTCAGTGGGCAAGCCCGCCCTGGAGCGGTTCCTGCGGAGACTCCAGGTAAACAGAGGCCTCTTGCCTTAGGGACCCCTCCGATCTCACCTTCTACCACTTTCCACCTTATACCACTGCCTCATTTTCACTCATTTATTCATTCATTCTGTGAGTCTGCATACCGAGTGTTATTTACCGTGTGCCAGGCACCAGAATAAGCTGTGAGCAGTTTCTTACATGGTAGTGCGGGCAGACAGACAACAGACGTGTTAACAGTACGTGAAGCAGATCATGACGAGCTGTAAAGGCAGTAAAACTGGGTGATGTGAGAGTGGAGGGCAAATTGAGATGGCAGAGATGTAACAGCCAATGAGATTGCAGAGCCTCCTTAGCCTGGGTGATCATGGAAGGCTTCTTGGAGGAGGTGGTATTTGAGTTGGCATTTGAGTGCCAAGAAGCTCTGAGAACAGAAAAAACAGAAAGCACAAAGTCTGGTCTGAGGACTAGAATGAGCTTGTTGGGTTGAGGGGAGGAAGGAGTCCTAGAGCTTGGTGGGTGCTGGAGGAAGGGACAGCGTCAGCACCGCCCTGCCTTGTGCTCAGGTGGGCGTGCTTAGGGCTGAGACACCTTCTGGGGTCCTGGTGCCAGTGCTCACCAGCCTCGTAACTGGGGCGACGAACTTCTCCTCTGCGGCCCCACTCGTCTCATCTGTCCAATGGGATACGTCGCCTGCCTCACTTGGCAGGAAATCAATGAGACAACATGCCCACGGAACTGATCGGACAGAATGTCCCATGTTCCACGCCAATGTGACATGGAGGGTGGCCCATGGACCAGCAGCACCAGCGTCGCCCAGAGCTGGTTAGAAGTGCAGATTCTGGCAGATCTTGCGGATCCTTGGGTCCCACCCCAGACCCCCTGATTCTGAAGTTCTTAGATCAGGGTCCAGGGCTGCGTGTTTGCTGGCCTGCCAGGCGGTTCTGGCACTCAGAGAAGTCCTTAAGAATCACTGATGAGCCGTTCTTTTTCTTTTTTTCAAAAGATTTTAAAATTTATTTTATTTTTAGACAGTGGGGAAGAGAGGGAGAAAATGAGGGAGAGAAACATCACCGTGTGTGTGGCTGGGTATCTTATTCTTCATAACATATATACTGTATATTTTAATGGGCACTTACTGTGTGCTAAGCACTCGATCTGCATTTCTGTCTTACTCAGCACAGCCACACTAAGAGCAGATGCGGTCCAGGGCTGGGCGCCATCGGCTGTAGCCCCACTAGAGCCCTGAGGGTGGGCACCCATCTAGGCATTGACTCCTGCTTCCCACAGGTGCTGAAGTCCACGGGGGATGTGGCTGGAGGCCGGGCCCTATATGAGGGGTATGCAGCTGTCACTGACGCGCCCCCTGAGTGCTTCCTCACCCTCAGGGACACGGTGCTGCTCCGCAAGGAATCTCGGAAGCTCATTGTTCAGCCCAACACTCGCCTTGAAGGTAACGGACTCCTGAGTCCCCTTCGGTGGGGGCCGTGCAGCCCTACAGGAGCGCAGAGGTGACCTCGAACAGCTCAGGGGCTCAGGGAAGGCTACCTGTGGTGACTCCTGCCCCTCTCCCTGCCGCAGTTCTCCTCATGCCAAACCTCAGGCCAAAACCTGGGTGTCTACCATCACCAGCATCACTACCGTCGTACACACAGTCGCGCTGGTTGAAAGTGGTAACAAGGTTTGAGAACGGCCAGCAGAGCAGGGGCTCATGGAACAGACAGACCCCTGGGGGCCAGACATGGTACCAGAGAGTCAGACCTCGCCCCGGAGTGGGAGGAGAGGTCAGGTCAGGCAGTGATTTGGGACCCAGCGGGCCAAGTGGAAGCCTGGGGACAATGTGATTCGGCCGAGCCAGGACAGATATCAGTAGCCCTGTGGTCCCTTTCCCTTCTCAAGTGACGATTCCATTCCCAGAAGACCTGACCCTGGCTGCATTGCACTGGGATCTTTCGTATTAAAAGCCCTTGGGGTCCCAGCACCTTGCTGCATTCACTTTCCCTCAACCCCTGGACTCGTGTCTCCTGCATCTGGCCGTTGAGGCACCGGAGAAGAGGCGGGGCCAATTGGTGGGTGGAGCCTGAGCTTCAGAACCGCTCCGAGACCTTGTCCTAGCGACTTGACTGCTCTGGACTTGGGTGTGTTCGTTCATAAAACCCACGTTGATGTGTGCCGACCCTGCAGTGAGCCTGAATTACTGTATTTTGCCGTGTATGATGCGCTCCCCTGTATAATGCACAGCTACGTTTTTGTGTATTGTACGTGGGATTAATTATATACCTATTATCATACTCTTGTATAATGCACATCCTTATTTTTCCC
Source organism: Trachops cirrhosus (assembly GCA_028533065.1). Taxonomy (NCBI): domain Eukaryota; kingdom Metazoa; phylum Chordata; class Mammalia; order Chiroptera; family Phyllostomidae; genus Trachops; species Trachops cirrhosus. The sequence goes on along the minus strand of CM052543.1, from coordinate 3,846,204 downwards.
TCAAAAATTTGGGCAAAAAAGTGTTCATTATACCAGGCAAAATATGGTAAGTACTTCCTTCAAGTTCTAAGTGCTTTCCATGGATTGATTAACCCTTTAAATCCTCACAATAATTCAATGAGGTAGGTATTTTTACTGTCCCCATTTTACAGATAAGGCAATTGAGGCACAGAGAGTAAATTGCTCAAAGCTTATAGCTTTATACTGGAGGGGCCCAGAGTCAAATTTAAGGTGTTTCCTTCTCACTACAATGGTCCTAGGCTGTTGTGAGGGTTAAATTCAGTAATTACCTCCTACTGGTGAGGAGAAAGCACTTAAGAGGCTTATCCTAAACTCTTTTCTCTGCACTCCAAAGGCTCACGGGATTTGGCCCCAGCCCCTCCCCGGTGGCCTCTGCAACCCTCTTCCCTGGCTCACTGCCCTCCAGGCACGTGGGCCTTCCCATTTCTCCAACGCCCTGAGCTCGCTCCACTCTTATAGCCCTTGTACTTTCTGTTCCCTCTGCTTGGCGTGGTCCTCCCCCAGATCTTTGTCTGGCTCGTTCTTCTTATCATTCAGGTCTCTGTGAAATGGCATCCCCTGGCAGAGGCTGTCCCTGACCCCTCAGTCTGTAGTAATCCCTTTGGTCCCTGTATTCTGTCTCTCAGCTTTACTCTCTTCACACACCCGTCACTCTGCCATTTTCCCGTCTGCCTCGTCTCCATACAGCAGGAGCGGAACACCCCCTGCAGCTGGCACACAGGAGCCACTCCATGCCTGTCAAACGAGTGAATGAATGAACCATGCTGGGCACATAGTTAGTGCTCGTTACATGGACAGTATTGTCATCACTTTGATTGTCCAGCCCTGTAGGAGCCTTTGGGGACCAAGAGGTGAATTGGACCCAGACCCTCGCCTCAAGTACTTCGCAGCCCATTAGGGAGGCCTTAGTGAGTGCCCAGGAGACACCAACTGTGGTTTGAGCAGGTGGAGGAGAGATCTCATCCACCTTCGAGGGAGTCAGGGCAGGTTCTGGGGGAGGAGGTGTGATTGAACAAGCCCTGAAGGACAGGTTGGATTTCCAGAGGTAATGTCAGTGGTGATGTTGGCTAACTTCTGAGGACTTTCATCTGCCAGGTGCTGGGTAAAAACTTTCCATGGGTTAACTCCCATCAACTCAATGAAGACGTGATTATCCCCATTTTTTAGCTGGAAATTAAGACACGGGGACTCAGTATTTGCCTGAGGTCACATAACTAGTGGGTGACAGAAATGGAATTTGAACTTGGGCCACCTGGACCCAAAGCTTGTGCTCTTAGCTCTGCACACCCCACGCTGCCAGAGAGCGCAGCAAGGCGCTGCGGGTGGGTAGAGCAGTGGGAGTGTGTCAGAGGAAAATGCTTCCCAGGAGTGTTCGGGGGACCCTCGGAACCGAGCACTTCTCAGTGCATTATTGTATCGATCACTACAGTTTCTTGAGAGAAGAGGTGCTGTGCTTGCCCCCACTTTACAGATGAGGAAACTGAGGCTTAGAGGTTTCCCACCTTGCCGAAGTTCCCACAGTGCACAGAGATGGAGCAATTGCTGGACTGTAAGCTCCTGGAGGCCAAGGACTATGTCGGTTTCACCTAACGTGGCACCTGGTGTAACTCTTTTATTAAGTGAATGAATGAATGAATGCAACCACTCACTAAATATTCCCCCTCTGATCTTTCCTTCCTCATAGGGTTATTGTAAGGATGAAGTTAGATAATAAACGTAAGATACTGGGCACAATTTTTGGCACATAGAGTTCAGGAAGAACCAGCTGCTCTGATGATGGTGATGGTGGTGGTGGTGGTGCTGGTGGTGATGGTGATGATGATGATGATGCTTCCCTATTAAGACCGTTCCCTGCTGCTGTTTTCTCTCCATGTCCTCCCCAGGCTCAGAAGTGCAGCTTCTTGAGTACGAGGCCTCGGCTGCTGGCCTCATCCGATCCTTCTCCGAGCGCTTCCCAGAGGATGGGCCCGAGTTGGAGGAGGTGCTCACCCAGCTGGCCACAGCCGACGCCCGGTTCTGGAAGGACCCCTGTGAGGCCCCATCTGGCCAGACTTGAAGCAGATTTGTACGGCCCCTCCCCCGACTCCATCAAACCAAGGCTGCAAGTGGCCCCTTTTCTGTGCGTGCATCAGGGGCTGGGCGAGGGGCAGGAGCTCGGGCCTTGGTGCTACCTCAGCCGAGGGTGGTGACACTAACCCCTTCCATTTGTCAGCACTTTCCACTTGACCAAGTGCTTCCGCGTGTCACTCATGTGATCTGTGCGGCGCTCTGCGGCGTGGGCGAGGCAGGGTGCCTTACCCTGCGCCATCGCAGAGCAGGAAATGGGAGTTCTGAGAAGCGAGCTGACTAGGGCCTGCAGGGCTCAACATCTCTCCCTGTGCTCTTCATGTATTACTTTTATAGCCAGAAAAATAAATATTAGAGACAACCACCATCTTTGCCTTTTGATCAATGCCTCCTTGTCTTTTGCTCCTGGCAGGGTAGTGGGATCCAGGCCTGGGGAGGGAGCAAGAGGGTCACGTTCAGGCTTCCATCCACAACAGGGTGTTGACATCACCTCTAAAGGATACACACACAGTTACAAACATTAACAAAACACGATTTTTGTGGTCCTCTTTTCATGCCATTTCTTGTATTTTGAAAAAGTCCAGGAGCCTAAAAACTGGAAACCCTCAACTTCAGTCAGAATACTAGGATTTAATCTCTAGCGCCTTGTGTTTTGTTTTTCTGAGCCTGGACCTTTGAGCGCGGCAGGAAAAAAGGACCTGGCCCCCTTTCAACCTGCAGAAGGGATGAGTTACTTTTGCTGCTCATGAACCCTGGAAGGGCCCCTTCCCAGGCTTGAAGCCAAAGGGCCCCGCCGCTGACCTAGAGATTACGGGGCCCAGATGCTGCGGCAGGGTAGGAGTAAAGATAAATCATATAACCTGGGATGAAGGATAGCGCCGGCATAATCCCAGCAAAGAAGCCAGCACATCCTGCAAGGAGGCTTCTCAAGCCGGCGGGAAAGCTGCGCGCCCGGAACTTTTATACGCTAGCTTTCTCCAACCCGGAGCTCTTAGGTGTTGCACAGCGGCGGGCTGGAGCCGGTTGCCAGGGCGACGCCTGGGAAGATGGCTGCGGCGCCTTCGTCGGATCCCGACAGCGGCCGAGCTGAAAGGTAAACGCCGGGATCCTCAAGGTCTCCTTTTCTACAGATACGAAGAAGGTGCCCTGGTCCCCGTGATCTGGGCTCCGGTGGTCCTTGAAAAGCGCTGCCTTTCTGTTAGAGATCAAATGGGGAAACTGAGGCCCGGGCATTGGCGGGGAGGGGGGAATGGGTGTCGAGGTCACTGCGCCAGTGGTGGAGCCTGAACTTGGACCCAGACGTTCTATACAGAGCTCCACACACACCTCGCGCTCAGAGACCAGCTTCCTCAAAGTTTTCTTCCCCTTCCTTGGTACTCCTCCACTCTTTCCCTCCTCTGCCAGCAATGAGGCCAGCTCGAAATGGCTGGACGCGCACTACGACCCCATGGCCAACATCCACACCTTTTCCTCCTGCCTGGGTGAGTCCCCGGGACCTGGAATCTGGTGAGACGGGGGAGTCAGGACCGGGGTCTTGGGAGACGGAAGAGTCAGATAAGGTTCTGTAGTGAAAAGCCTCTGGGATTCGGAGACCCTGGCTCACATCCCTGTTGTGTTTTGCAGCGCTGGCGGATTTGCATGGGGACGGGGAGTACAAGGTAAGCCTATCAACCTAGCAGAGAGAGAACTGGGGGAGAAATACCGGAATTGAGCGTTCCCGATGGCTGCAAAGAAGCTCAGCATAAATCTGGAATTCATGGGTACTCAAAAAAGCACATTCAATGTTAAATTTTATCTTTATGTGGAAGGCGAAGAGAACCATAGATTTCATAATGCAGACCACAGAAAGTGAAGCAGAACAATTGTTGCTGGGGATTTTACTCAAAGCCTCTTAATTTTGTTAACGTGACATCATTCTTTGCTGGGAGGGCAGGCGCACCTTTTGGGTGGATGCCAGGTGTTAGACTCTGTAGGGGAAGTAAAAGAGACTTGAAGTGACTTTTATGTTTATCAAGAGGGCGTGGGTTTTAAGATTAGCCCCAGCAGATAATTGTTGAAGCTGGGTGATGGGTATTTGGGAGTGGATTGTACAGATCTCTCTGCATTTGTGTATGACTGAGAAATTTCCATAATAGAAGGGACCAAATTTAAATATAAAGAGAAATAAAATGTATATAAAGAAATAAAAGTTTTAAAGGCACAGTGTTTTAAAAAAGGCTGAAAAAATATATTGGGCTTAAGAAAGGAAGTTACCATATACTGAGTGTCCGTTTCTGGACGAGACCTTCTTTGAGGCGTTTTTCACATCTACGGATATTATTGATCCCCACTTTGTTAATGGGAAAATGGAGTCAGATAGGCTAAGTTTACTGAGTTTGTAAAAAGTGGCAGACCTGGGTCTGTCCGCTTTCAAGTTCTGTGTTTGTTCCACTATAGCTCAGCCTTCGCCATGGGCAGTGAACCCACTAGGGGCGTATTAGGTGGGCAGCTAAAATATAGCCCAGGGATCATACCCTACATGGAGATTACAGTAGGATTTTGTGCCTTTGCCCCCAAATTCCTATCTGTGAAGCATTCAGCAGTTCAGCAAGCATACAGTGAACCCCTACTCTGTGTCAGGCACCTTGCAGACACTAACTGAGAAATGAACCAGTACGCAGTGGGGAGGAGATGCAGACACTCTCCTTAATTCATCCATGATATCGACTGAACACCTAGTGTGTGCTTGGTGATGGGGTTACAGCAGTGAAGGGTAGAGAAATCAGACCTACTAACTAATGCGACAGTTAAACGCTTTGATGTGATAACTTTTTTAATGGCTAGATTGTTTACTGTTGAGTCCCAGTGCATAGTCCAGTGCCTGGCGCAGATTAGGTACGTGATAAATGTTTGTGGGGTAAAGGAATGGGCGCTAAAACAGAATGTATGGAAAGCATTGTGGGAGCACCGGCGGGAGGTCTATCTGGGGAGGCCGTAACACGTGAAGTGGGCGTTGAAGGGGGAATGAAGTTATCAAGAAAGCAGCAAAGAAAAGTGGCGAAAGGCGAAGAAACACGACGAGCAGAGGCACAGAGGCTTGGAAGTTCATAGCCCATTTGGAAAGAATAAAATCGGAATTAGAAAGTTGAGGCCAGTGTAAAATAGTAGTGAAGACCACTGGCTTTGGAGTTAGACGGACCTAAGTTCCAGTCCCAGCTCTGCCCCTTACTGGCTGTGTGACTTTTACTCAGCGCTAGGCCACAGCTTCCTCGTTTGTGAAACGGGGGCTAATAGTCGCACCTAGCTCAGAGGTCGTCGAGAGGATTAAATGAAGTTCCTGGTGTGTCTCCTGGTACACTGCAGGTGCTCAGAATCCACGCGTTCTGTGGCAGCCTCTGTTCTGCCTGGAGCACGGCGTGGATGGGAAGGTGATGGAAAACAAGTTGGGAACCAGGTTTTGGGGGGGTGCCTTGCAGGCCTTGGTCAGGAGAGTGGGCTTGCGCAGCAGCCGCAGTAGCCTGGAGGACGGGTTGGAGGCTGAAGAGTAGAGACTGCGGGGCTCGGTCTGGTGTCTGCGTCCCCAGAGCACGTTCTGCCTCGCGTGCTGGCCTCTGCTTCCTTAACTCTGGTCCCATTTGGAAGTCAGGCCCCGGAAGCCCAGATATGAATTTCAGTGCCCCCCTGGCCTCAGCCACTGTGCCGGCATCTAGAACAGTGCCTGGCATGGAGCAGGCCCTGGAGAAAGGTTTACTGAATGAACAGTGAAACCATCAGCGGCCACCTGCTCCGCACTAGCACTCACCAGGCTCTGTAACGCATTACTCATTTGATTTTCACTGTAAGTGTCAGGAAATAGATATTTCCACTCGTCGGGTGGGGAAAATGAGGCTCAGGAAGTTTAGTCAACTTTCCTGAGGTCACAGAGCTCGCAAGCATCACTGCAAAGCATTTGTTGGCACCCTCCTCTCCCCGTGGACACTGGAGTGGGAGGAACTGAATGTACGTCAGCAGAAAGACTTAGCCCAAGAAGGTCGGGGGCAAGGTCTTCAGACCCTGAACCTGGAGTAAGCCGGCCTCTCTCTGCAGCTGGTGGTGGGGGACCTTGGCCCCGGTGGGCGGCAGGCCCGTCTGAAGGTGCTCAAAGGGCCCACGGTGCTGACCGAAAGCCCCCTACCTGCACTGCCGGCCGCCGCCGCCACCTTCCTCATGGATCAGCACGAGCCGCGGACTCCAGCTCTGGCACTGGCCTCGGGCCCTTGTGTGTACGTGTATAAGAATCTCAGGCCCTACTTCAAGTTCAGCCTGCCCCAGTTGCCTTTAAACCCCCTGGAACAAGATCTTTGGAACCAGGCCAAGGAGGTAGGTGACATGGGGGACAAGAAGGCAAAGATGGCGGCCACTGGCTCTTCCTCATTCTTTGCCCGGCTCTGGAGCTCACATGTGTTACCTTCTTCCCCTGCTGTCACAGGACCTGATCGACCCCTTGACCCTGAAGGAGATGCTGGAGGGCATCCGGTGAGAACCCACCTTCCCCTTCAGAGGCCTCAGCCCCTCCCTCCACCCGCCCCACTCTTTCACCCCAGAGCTCCTGGTCTGACCCCAGGGCCCAGTTCCTCAACTAAATCTGCCACGATCACCCCTCTCCTTGCAGGGAGAAGGCGGAGGTGCCTTTGTCTGTACAGTCGCTCAGGTACGGGTGCCTTGGAGAGCCAGGGCTCCGGAAGCTCGGGGCGGGCGGGGGGCGGGGGCAGGGAGTGGCCGGGTGTGCGATGCCAGTTCCCTTTTTGGCCAGGTTTCTGCAGCTGGAGCTGAGTGAGATGGAGGCGTTCGTGACCCAGCACAAGTCCAAGACCCTCAAACGTCAGGTAGTGCCCCTTCTCTGTTTATTTCCCTGTAAAAAACATGGGTAATTTTCTGCAGCCATATAACATTAGTGGTACATTCTGCAACCTAACCTGACTAGTTTCACTTCGCAGTGTCCTTTCCAGCCCGTGCCACAGGGACGTGGTGGCAAGGCTGCACGTAGGGCCTCCTGCGTCTCGGTTAACAGTGACAGCTGTGAGCAGACCTACAGTTGTAGAACTGTAGAACTTCCATTGTCTGGAGGGTAAAGGCAATATGTTCTCATTAGGGAAAATTTGGAAAATAAGAGAAGTATAAATGACTGCAGTCTCACTACCCAGAGGTACTCGGTCTTACTGTTTTGGTGTATTTCCTTCATAAATATGCTTTTATAATATATCCTGCTTCCCCTGAGTACATAACATTATATAGCGAGCATTAAAGAGTCTTTAAGAACTCCACTTTTAGGGGTGGGTGGGGCCAGGGAAGGTCATGGAGGGGAAATGGAGACAACTGTACTTGAGCAACAATTTTAAAAATCCACACAAAAAAGAGAAGAACTCCACTTTCAGTGGCCTCTTGGTTATTCCATTGATTATTCATTATTTCCTGCGGGGTTTGTGTAGCTACTCACATGCAGTGGTTGGACCAGAAATGTGTCCCTTTTATTCACCTCGTATTTTTTCTTGTTACAATTTTAATGGCTCTATCGTTGGACCTGTTTGCTGATGGACTCTAGCGGTCCCTGACCTAAGGGCTGACCCGTAGTCCAGGACCAACTCCCCGAGCGGTTCTCCGAGGATTAGAAAGCTCTGAGGGAGCCGTCCACGTCTGTTGAGGTCACTTGAGCCACCACGTTGCCTAACGCAACCCTCAGCCTCTGGCTGGTCTCAGACCCGTTCTGTGAGAAGCACTGCTGTCTCCTGCTGGCCAGCGCCCCGGGTCCACCGCTGTCAGTCTCTCTGAGCTCCTCTGAGTCGGGAAGTGAGCTGACGGTTGCTCCGCGGGTGCAGTCGGGTGGGGGGGATCTTCCCACCGGCATGCCACGCTTGCCCGATTGGGAATCACTGAGTTCCACATTTCTGTAACCTTTCTCCTTACACTTGGCTTTGAGAATGATTCCCGCTTGTTCATCTCAAAGATAATCACTCAACGAACAGCTTTATCCAAAGAAACATTTCAGTCCTGCTGAATTATTTCCTTGGGAGAAATTCCTAAAAGAGGGGATCATCCCCCCCACCTTTTGTTTTCTCTCCAATCACAATTACAGAAGGAACACGTGCCTGCTGCAGAAATTACAGGAAAGCGCGACGAGGTTAAAAATCGCCTGTGACCTCAGTGTCCAGAGAGAACCGGTGTTTGTGTTGAAGGGTTTAGCCTTTCAGCGTGTTTTTCCGTTTATATATTTTTTAAACTGGGATCATACCGATGTACCTTTTTTTACTCTTAACACATGAGAAGTATTCTCCCCATCATCGAATCTTCTTTTAAGATAGGATTTTTTTAAAATGACCATATGGTTTAGGATCATGTGGGTAGTTCATAATCGACTTAGATCATCCTATTTTTTTTGAAAGTTAGGTTTGATGCAATAAACACCTTTGTACATAAATGTTCTTTTGCATCTCTGATACTCTTCCTCTGGTTTTACCCTCTTCCTTCCTTCCCATGGTGCCCTGGGGCATCTGGGGGGAGTGGCGTGTGGGTGGGGACCTGCGAGTGACCCCCAGAGTCATTTTGCAGACAGTCATCACCGCCATGACCACCTTAAAGAAGAACCTGGCTGACGAGGACGCCGTGTCCTGCCTGGTGCTGGGCACTGAGAACAAGGAGCTCCTGGTGCTGGACCCGGAGGCCTTCACCATTTTGGCCAAGGTCAGTGTGGGGCCTGACACTGGGCACACCTGGGGCCCAGGCCACACTCCGCCCTCTGTTCTCCCGCATCTCCTGCGCCCAGTTCTTGGGAAAGCATATTCACTGTAGAAAAATCATAAAACACAGATAAGCATAAAGAAAAAACATATATCCAGCCCTGGCTGGTGTGGCTCAGTGGATTGAGTGCCAGCCTGTGAACCAAAAGGTTGCCGGTTCGATTCCCGATCAGGGCACATGCCTGGGTTGTGGGCCAGGTCCCTGGTTGAGGGTGTGTGAGAGGCAACCACTCATATCTCTTGCCCACTGATGTTTCTCTCCCTCTCTTTCTCTCTCCCTTTCCCTTTCTGTAAAAATAAAACCTTAAAAAGAAAAAAAATATATATCCAGAAATCCCATCACCCACAGATATCTTCTATTAAAGTTTCATCATATGTCTTTTCTGACATTTTCATGTTTAGACACAGATAAGTTTTTTTTTTTTTTTTTTTTTTTTTTTTTACAAAAACGGCCTTATGCTACAGGACCGTGTAACTTGCTCTTTTCACAGAGCAGTAGCTCCTCTGTGTCTTTCCACACCCACCTTCCAGGGGCCGTACAGTGTCCACTGTGCAGATGTGCCGTCGCTCACTCTGTCATCTCTTGTATCTTTACATTGTTTTCAGTGTCCACTGTTAGCGCCACAGCGATGGGCTTTCTTGCCCAGACATCTTTGCGTACTTACCTGAACATTTCCTTAGGGCGAATCCCTTAGAAGCGCCACAGTGTAGTCGGCGGTGTTTGCCGCACGTTGCCGTGTCTCCCTCTGGAGAGTTTGTACTGGTTTAAACTGACCGGCAGGGTGCAAGTGAGGACATTGGGACTGTGGACAAGGAACCAGCTTGAAGGAGTGGGGCTCCAGAGAAAGCGGGATGTTGGCACCTCTTTGCAGATGAACCTGCCCAGCGTCCCCGTCTTCCTGGAGGTTTCTGGCCAGTTCGATGTGGAGTTCCGGCTTGCCGCCGCCTGCCGCAACGGGAACATCTGTATCCTGAGAAGGTAGCCACGCGTGGTCTCCGGGGCCAGAAGGGACACCTCATACCTGGTTGTTTCAGGGGTTTGCAAGATGGGGGGGGCTTGGGGGCTGGAATTTGGGAAAGGAGAGGGCAGAGAAGGTCACATAGGCTGCACCAGGAGCACAGGGGGTATCTGGAGGCCTGTAGACGGGGCTGGCAAAGCGCGAGACCGGGCCGCTGGCTGTGACCCGTGAGCAGTGCAGTCAGAAAACACAAGAAATAAAAACATCTCTTGTAATCGTGATATTGGTTTATAGGTATGTGACACTTCCCAGCACAGTAGTTTGATATTCCTTACAACATTCGTTTTTAATTCAGAAATATTTTTGAGCACCTACTTAAGCGTTGAATAAGGTATTGAGGAAGAAAATAAACATAGCTCCTGCCCTCATGGGAAGACAGATACTGAAGTCAACAAAACAAGATCATATTGCAGATTGGACGTGCACAGTGGAGGAAAAAAATACAGGCTCAGTGGGAAAAATAATGGGGTCAGGGTGATCGTGCCGCTGACTCGAAGGCAAAGAAAGAGCTAGTCATTCAAAAAGTGCAGAAGGAGTGTTGTAGGCAGAGAGGCCTTCCGCAGACTCAAGGTGGGAGACGCTGGCATGTGCGGCTCGAGCGGGGAGGGCCCCGAGGAGGGTGGACAGAGGCAACGCAGAGACCGGGCTGGCTCGTGCAGCACCGGTTAGGACGTGGGGAATGTTTTGCATTCTGTCCGAAGTACTGCAGGAAGCTGCTGTGGAATCTTAGTAGGAAGAAGGCCGTGATCCATCCACATCTTAGAGAGATTCTCTGCCGGGTGGAGGTGGATCGGAAGGAGGCCCAGAGACCAGTGGGACGCTCTCGGGTGACTCGGGAGCTGGGGCGTGACGCTGGCCTAGGCCTGGTGAGGAAGAACAGCGGGCTGTAGCCTGTCACTGGCAGGCAGGCACTCCGCTTCCTTTCCGGGTAAGAGAAACAGATTCAGAGGCCAGGAAACGGAGACGGTGCATTTGCACAGAGCAGTGCCTCGTGCTTTTCTGATAAGTCACTCAGCTGCCTAAGTCCGAGAGCACTTGTTCTGGCCGCACTCACTGCAGACTGTTTGTTACCTGCCAGGTGACCATACAGGTCACTGCACTGAAGGCGGGAGGGACGCCAGGAAGGAGAACGCACTTCACGTCACTCAAGGTCATGCAGCTAGTAGGTGGTCCAGGTGGAAATAATACCATGGTCATCTGCTTTGGGGCGAAGCTTCCTTCCAGGATAGTCTGTGGCGCTTAGGAAGAGGAAGGTCAGCCAGGGAAAGCGAGAGGGTTGCCCTGGGCTGGGAGAGTCTGTCTTTACTCCACAGGGACTCCAAGTGCCCCAAGTACTGCATCGAGCTGAGCGCCCAGCCTGTGGGGCTTGTCCGGGTCCACAAGGTCCTGGTGGTGGGCAGCACTGAAGACAGCCTGCATGGCTTCACCCACAAGGTGTGGCCTTCGGACAAGAACCGCCCCCCCCACCTATGACTCCCAGGTCCCCCTAGCAGGCAAGCCCTTCTGGGGTTCCCTCCCCAGCAATTCCAGCCACCCCTCTTTCTATTCTAACCCCTGAGGCCCCTGCCGAAACTCAGCTGTCCCCTCCCCCCACCCCAGGGTAAGAAGCTGTGGACGGTGCAGATGCCCGCAACCATCCTGACCATGAACCTCATGGAGCAGCGCGCTCGGGGCCTGCAGGCCGTCATGGCTGGACTGGCCAACGGAGAGATCCGCATTTACCGCGACAAGGCCCTGCTTGACGTCATCCAAGCCCCGGTGAGCTGCTGGCCCGTGTCCCTCCCCCACCCCTAGAGCCGCTTAGCTGCCTCCCGAATCCACTCCATCTGCCGCCCTTGACTTAGTGTACTTCAAAACCAGGTGCGTTTTTGACATCTGTTCAGAAACATTTTCGGCACCTCCGCGCACAGCTCGCTGTACTGGGGTGGGCCAGAATAAAGACCGAATCCTTGCCTTCGGGGAGCTCACTGTCCAAGGTGACAGCCAGCCAGAGACGCAGCGGATTCAAATACAAGGCAGACAGGAGCAAAGCTGAGAAAGCACAGAGCAGACTGAGTAACGGGAGAGTGGAGGGTGGAGGTAAATGGGGGTGGAACTCACAGGACACTTCATAGAGCAGGTGGCAGTTCGACTGGCTAAATGGAGGAACGGCGTTCCAGACGGGGAACAGCATGAAAGAAGGCTGAGAGGCATGAGGGCTCTTGCCTAAGGAATCCAGATAGTCCGATGGGCTTGGACCGGAGTTTTTCAAACTCTAAGTTGTGAGTCATTAAGTCAGTTTAATGGGTCACAACCAGCAACGCGTGGAACTTTTACATGTACGTACGTACAGAGGGTTCTACGTCACAGTAGGAGGTTTGAAAGGGGCTGCTGAGAAGGCAGGTGTTGTGTGGGCCGGGAGGAGGCCAGGGGCGGAGAACTGACAGGAAAGGCAGGTTAGGCTCAGGTGTGGGAGGGGACAGGGAGGACAAAAGCCCCTCGCTGGAGGTTTTCTAGAAGAGAATCAACACTCTCACGTCCGTGCTTTGGAAAGGCAGCAAAGGCCGCGGTGTGAAGGACAGCCTGGGGAGAAGGGCTAGGACAGGAAGCCTGCCAGGACGCCGGGCCCAAAAGGCCAGTGATGTTTAGTCTGGAACTGGCCAAGGGGGGTTAGAGGTCGAGGAGAGGTGTCAGAGGCAGCGCTGCCCCAGTCCTCGCCTCGCATCTCACCCATTGTGTCATTTCTGGGGTCCCCCAAGCTATCCCTGCACCACCAGTCTTGCTGTCTTCTCCAAAACATTTTCCCAAATAAACTCTAGCGTCTCCACCGTAGGATGCAGTGACCAGCCTTTGCTTTGGCCGCTACGGGCGGGAAGATAACACCCTCATCGTGACTACTCGAGGTGCGGGGCTCAGACCTGGCGAGGGTTTTCCGGTTGGGAGTGAAGGGGACAGGCCAAATCCTGGGGCAGGGAGGACCTGGGTGTGGAGAGCAAGGCTGGCAGACACCAGGGACAGCTCATCAGCAGTTTGACATCGTGACCTAGGGGCCAGGCCCCTGGGACACAGCCCAGTTGTGCCTCCAGTTCACCCAGCATCCTCAGCGCCTGCCACAGCGCCAGGAGCATCACGGTGCTCAACCAGGAACTGTGAGAAGAATGAACTAATGGTAGGAGATGATTTAGACAAACTTCACTCGTTCTAGAAACTCAGAGTCTCGGCTGCAAAACAGACACGTACAGAAATGGGTCTGTGTGAGGCCGACTGGGGAAGAAAGATCAGAATGTGGGGTGCGGCCGGGGAGGACAAATGTGTTTCTGTCCGTCCGCTTCCCTAGGCGGTGGACTGATGATCAAGATCCTGAAGCGTACAGCAGTGTTTACAGATGGGGGAGGCGAGGTGGGCCCCCCGCCAGCCCAGGCCACAAAACTCAACGTGCCCCGAAAGACCCGGCTCTACGTGGATCAGACACTGCGAGAGCGGGAGGCCGGCATCGGTGAGGCTCGGGCCAGGCTCCCCCTTTTCCTCCCCTGCCCGGACGCAGCAGGAGCAGGGCGAATACTGCTAGGGGGCCCTGGGCGGTGGGACGGGGCCTGGGTGACCTGGGCGGGTTTGATGCCCAGGTTGTCCAGGGACAGCCTGGGAGGTGCACGCTGCCTACAAACACCTGTACCTCAGGTGGCAGGTGTCACACCTGTGGGCAAAAGCCCTTGGAATTCGGAGGAGAAGCGACTAGATCCAGGAATTCTCGTGAAAGTAGTCTAGTTTGACCAAGGTCCTTCCTTTTCCTATTCGGCTTTCCGGCTCGTTTATCCGTCCATACCTGTGATTATCAGGCCTGTGCCAGGCGCCTGGCTGAGGGTCTCAGTCTGCCTCGGCAATTCCGTGTTGCACGGCAGCTGTAGAAACGGTCTCTGCAAAGGGCTGCTAAGGCGCACAGCAGCAGCCTGCCGGGGAGACTGGGGAAGGATTCAGAGAGGGTGACGTGGGACTTCCCCGAGGGGGGATTACAAGTGCTCGCGCCAGAGGGATGGGGCCCAGAGGGATGGGGCAGCGCGATTTAGGCGGAGGATGGGTCGGGGCGTGGGGCCCTGCCTGGGTGCGGGCAGCACTGGCCGTGTAGCTGTGGGTGCCGTGCAGGGAGGCCGAGTGGCAGAGGGAGGCTGCAGGGCAGGCCCGGGCCAGCTTCGAAGCGGCCTGGGACCAAGCCTGAGATACCTTCGTTTAATTTAGGTCATGGGAGCTGGGAGAGACGTGAAGCAGAAAAATGCAGTAACTCGACCAGCTCTGTCTTAAAAAGGGATCTTGCTTGCAGTTTAACGGTAAATTAGAGGGTAAAGAAAGTAACAGGCTGGTGTAGCCTAGAGGATCTGAGAAAAGCAGCTGATAGACTAGAGAAATAATTAGGAAATTCTCTAGGGTTACCAAATGGAAAATATGCAAAAATCAGTAGTTCTTGTGCATACAAATAGTCACCAGTTAGAAAATATGGAAAGTCTCCATTCACAATAGCAAGGAAATCTCTAGAAATAAACTTAACAAGAAGACATGTGAAGTCTAATAAAGAGAATTATAAAACTCCTCTGAAGAACATAAAAGGCCACCTGAAAGGATGAGATTTTTCAGGTCTCGGGTAGCAAGGCCCAATGGAATGATGTGGATTAATTAACAGCTCCTAAAATTAATCAAGAAGCAGAGCAGAGGGACAGTTCAGTACCACTGGGATTTATTTTCAGGACTTGACCAATTGATCCTAACATTAAATCTCAGGAATCTGGGGGAAATAAGAATGAGGGGACTTAGTTGGTCACTGGAATGAGCAGTGAAGCTGCGGGAATTTGCAGCTGTGATATCGATACGGGAATTGATACAGATCAGTGGCACATTTAGGAAGTCCAGAAACAGCCCCTCGTGTATCTGGAAGCCAGGTGAGTTAAAGGTGTTTCAAATTAGTGGGGAAGAAGGGACTGTCCACAAAACGTAATTAGGACAACTTGCTTCCAGAAGAAAAAAATCTAGAACTCTACCTCACACCAAACACAAAAACAATTCTGGATAAATTAAAAATAAACTGTAAAAGTACTAGAGTTAAAAGGGAAGGTTAACAGCTGGGATAACATAAAGATATAAAACTCCCGAATGGCAAAAAGCACCTTACATATAAAGTCAAGGACAGACCGGCAGGCCCAGGTGCTACATCTGGAAAGGAGTGGCCACGGGGGCGGGGGGCTCTGCAGAGGGCTTTGGGGGACGAGAACCCTCTGACCCTGACAAAGGACCGGGTGGAAGGGGCGAGTCTGGTGCTTGGATAGGCGGGACGGCTGCGGACGTAGGGAGGCGAGCTCGGGTGCCGCAGTGTGCCGTCAGGTGGTGATGGGGCGTCCAGGCGCAGGCGACCATTGGCAGCTAGAAGCAGGAGGCTGCCCCAGGGGCTGAGCTGCTGGCCATGCCCGATCCGGTGAGGACACGGGCAGGCCCTGAGGTGGACACCAAGGACCCTGCAGTCATGAGTCCCCGCAGTCAGAAGCTCATGTTGTTTCTTTTTGGGGTGGTCATGGCCGGGGGAGGATGTGGGTTGTCCAGGGGAGGAAGACAAGAGGGAGAAGAGGACCTAGGACAAGACTGAAGGGAACCCCAGTCCTTACATTGGAATGGCAGGAGCCGGCAAAGGACACTGAGGCTGTGCGCAACGGGTGGTAGGGGAACCGGGAGGGGAAAGCAGGGGGTGAGCCAGCATCCGGGGTCATCAGGAGGCTGGGCTGTCAGACCTCCGCCCTCCCTTTCCCCACACGCCCAGCCTCCGCAGATCCTGCCCAGTGTACCCTCCTCTTGCACTCTCCCTGCCCCCTGCCGCCCACCCCTCACCCCTGCCTTGCCTTCTCACCTCCAGCGTGAGCCCTTTGTGTCTCCTCAGCCATGCACCGGACCTTCCAAACCGACCTCTACCTGCTGCGCCTCCGGGCCGCCCGTGCTTATGTGCAGGCCCTCGAGTCCAGCCTGAGCCCCGTGTCTGCCACAGCCCGGGAGCCACTCAAGTTGCACGCTGTGGTGAGCACCGGGTGTGGGGCAGCGGGGTCGGCAGCCTCAGGGCCAGAGGGGCAGAGGTCAGGGGCCGGTGGGAACCCTTCAGCCCCAGGGCCGATTCCAAGCCAACTAGGTCCTGTGCCCTCTTCTCGCCTTCCCACGGGCCCACGCACGAGTCCCACGTCCTCCTCTGTGAGTGCGCTCACCTTCCCTCTCCTGGCCACAGAGGGGCCTGAGCTCAGCCCCCTCCTCCCATCTGTGCCTCGGACGAGCCTGCACAAGTAGTAACTTTGGGATGTTTCTTCCCAGGAGCCTGGAGGGACTCTTCCCTCTGTGACACAGGGAAGAAAGCAGTCCACTTCAGTAACCAGGGGCAGCCCAAGGTGTTAGGGCCACCCGGTACAGGAGGGGACATCCTGAGGCTTGCACAGGCACGGGGTGAGGGGGTCATCAGGGCTCCAAGCACTTCCTGAGGTGTGCCATCCGTCCCAACCGGGTTTCTGATTTCTCTTTCCCTAAAGAAAGTGGACGGGCATAGAGAGGAAGAAGCTACAGGGCACTGAGGGTAGGGGGTGGAAATGTAATTGCGGCCCCTGCAGGAGGGGTGGGGAGGTGAGCCAGGCCCTGGGGAAAGGGGCAGGGCCCTGGGCAGGACATGGGGGGAGTTGGGGCCTGTGTCCTGAGGCCAGCTGTACCTCTGACCAACTCGATGAGTGGCCTCTGACAAGCCCCTTCCCCTCCCTGGACCTTTGCTGATCCCTGTACCCACTGGAGCCAACCTTCCCAGTGTCTCTGGCTTCTGAGGGGCAGAGGGACAATGCGTTGGAACAGATGGAGAAGGGTGACTCGAGGAGGGAGCAGGCAGGCAGGGCCGGGGCACTGGGTCCTGAGGGCTCTCCCCACCCACTGCACCCTGTCCACAGGTCCAGGGCCTGGGCCCCACCTTCAAGCTCACACTGCACCTGCAGAACACGTCGACAGCCCGCCCCATCCTGGGGCTGCTGGTCTGCTTCCTGTACGACGAGGCACTCTACGCCCTGCCCCGGGCCTTCTTCAAGGTACTTGACCCACCTCCCTGAGACACAAAGCAGGGTGGGCCCTGATTAAATTGCCCACAAAGCCTCCGCCAGGTCGGAGGTGAGGGCTGGCAGGTGGCTGCAGCCCCAGGTCAGGCTAGGACATGGCAGGGGCCTCTGGGAGAGCACCCAAGACCTGCCTCGGCTGCCGCACTCCCAGCCACACGGCAAGTGCTGGGGGAAGAGCCATGCCTGGGTCCCTTCCGTGCCTCTCCCAGAAGCCCACTGGTGCTGGGGGGTCCCAGAGCCACCCTGCTACACAGCCCCTCCTGTAGCAGCTGCGGGGGTGGGGGGGCCTGTCTCCGCCTCAAGGAGAATCTCCCACAGAGTAAAGGACCTGGTTTCCCTGTGGCATGAGGGCTGATTTCTTAACCTCTCTGTCCCTGAACTTAGGTCCCCTTGTTGGTGCCAGGGCTCAGCTACCCCCTGGAGACCTTTGTGGAGAGTCTCAGTGACAAGGGCATCTCAGACATTATCAAGGTGGGCCGCTGTCAGTGCTGCTTGGGGAGGACAGTGGGTGTGAGTGTGGACAAGGGCCCATCGGTCAGGGTGGGTGTCTGTGCAGCAGAGGCCTCCCCGTCCCCGTTGAGCCCAGGCGGTCTGTCCTTAGGGCCAGTACAGACCAGGCCGGGCTTGGCCTTTGCAGGGGGCAGGGGCTACGGGGTGCGTACCCCCGCTGCCATGGGCACCTCCTCCACAGGTGCTGGTGCTTCGAGAAGGCCAGAGTGCACCCCTGCTGAGTGCCCATATCAACATGCCTGTGAGCGAGGGGCTGGCAGCCGCCTGACCCCCGGGCTGGTGTCAAAGCCCCTTCGGAGCCAGGACCAGGAAGATCCAGCCCCTTCCACCGAGCTGGGCAGAATCAGTGGCCCGGCTCCACTCCCTGCACAGCAGGGTGCGGGGCATCAGCTTCCCCGTGCTCCCCTAAGCTGCCTTTTCTCATCATCTCCACTGTGGGGTGCCTTATAGCAGCAGGTCAGGGAGTATCCCGGAGGTTCAGCTCCTTTCTCCTCAGGAAGATGCAGGCATTGGCCTGCTGGGCTCGTGCCGCTCCTCTGCGCTCCGCACTTTCCCCCAGAAACCACTCCCGGGTCCAGGGGAAGAGCCCCGAAGCGGTCAAGGTGAGACGAGGGGCAGAGGCCCGGCTCCCCCACCGCTCGTTGTCGCTGCGGGCTCAGGCCGGAGTTGGCCAGGGCCTGGCCTGGGACAGTCAGAGGCTTTTCTTGGGTGAGACCGAGCCCCTTGCTGCTCCTCAGGGTTCCAGAGGCTTGGCTGCTGCCAGTTCGGCTTGCAAGCAAACACATGCTCTGATCTCCCCTCATGAGCTGAGCACGGGGCTCTTTCTGTTCAGGGTGCCCAGGGTATAGCTGCCTCCCCACACAGGGCTTTTCTGAAATATTGGGCTCAAAGCCTCAGGCCTGCGATGCCCCACGCAGAGGCCACAGGGTGCGTGTGCAGGGAGCTAGTGGCCCCGCCCTGCCCGGCTCCTGAAGCCCACACAGCCACTGACCCCGCCTGGGATGCTCGGGTCCAGAGTGGGCACCCGGGAGAGGAAGGCTCCGCCAGACCGAGGGTGTTGTCGGGGCACCGCAGGAGCGTTTCCGGAGCCCTGGGGAGGCGGCTCAGGAGGCGGAAGCCCAGAGCTGCCAATCAAGCTGCGCTTCTGCACCCTGGGCCCAGAGCAGTCGTGTGAGTGGGAGGTTCACCTGGCAGTGGCTATAGTGTGAGAGAATTAGCTGGAAAGGTGCAGACCAGAGGCCTGAGGGAGGCAGAAGACCAAACAAAGGCACGTGTTTAGACCACAAGGGCCAGAGACCCACAGTCCCACAGTCCCAGCCGGTTTGCCTGGCCCACCTCGCAGCACCCTGGTGGGCCGGCCACCTGTGAGCCAGCAGCCCTGCTCCCGGAGGACCCACGGCTTCCCTCTGACCAGGAGCAACCTAGTGTGTGGCCACAGCTCAGGCTTGTGGGCAGTGACCAAATCCCTGGGGGCTTCTGTCTCCCCCTGTGTAAAATGAGGCAGTTAGACTGGATTCAGTTCTAGCGTCCTGTGAGCTGGGCAGCCCCTCGAGGGGAAATGAGGAGTCATCTCCAGAAAGGGGGATGCAGGAGTAACTGCACAGCTTTTGCCCAGGAGGCCGAGGGCCCAAGCTGACTGCTACCGTCAGACAACAGCCTCTGTGCCCCCGACACAGTGAGGGCCTGGGGTAACAGCCCACAGCCACCCCTGACCCCTGAGGAGGAATGCATTCTGGGCCAGGTTAAGAAAAGCAAGGCGTCCCGACCGGAAAAGAGCCCGTCATCTCCCCGCCCCCCCATACAGTCCGCCACTCGCAGACAAGCTGCCATCGCGGGAGGCACAGCTGGAGTAACGTGGAGTTGACCCGGAAATGGAAGGGCGGGTAGCGGGAGTGTGTGTCGGAGAGACTTGGATTAACCTGAAGAGCTTTCCGAGAGCTTCCGGGAGCCGGAAGGGCCTGCCCTGGACGGTGTGATCTCCATCCTGGACTTGTGTCACCAGGGCTGGGCTTTCACCGCGCACGTTTGTTAAGTGAGCCACGTGACCTCACGGGCCCTTTCACCCCAGAACTCGGAACCAGAAAGTTGGCTCTGGGTCGTCTGCACAGCTCTCCGCGATGATGAGCGCAGAGAAACCGCGCCTGTGCCCAGCACCTGCCGTGAATTTGTACGCTGTAATGCCACGTGCTGTTACCGACAATGCGCGAACCGCGGCGCGGTGGACTGTTTCCAGAAAGCAGATGGGACGCCAGGAGCAGTGCGCAGAACCCAGAGGCCTCGCCAGTTAGGGCTCCAGGCAGCGGTGGGCATTAAGGGTGAGGAGAGTGGCTGTCCTTTTAAAAACATTTATGTAAATCCATGTACCTACCTAGTACTATGGAATAAGGCGGTTTAGAAGGAAAGGCCCCGCCCCGCCCCCCAGCACTGTGCCCCGCTCTCGTTCATTGTCTTGGCTGTCATACGCTTGGACGGTCTTGCTTCATCAGCCTCAGAGCTGCCTGTTGGCTCCGTCATAACAGATGAGGCTTTAGCTCTCCTGTGAGCGCACCCCGTCCCTTCCTCGTGTCGCCAGTTTTTAGGTGAATCGACGTTCACCGTTTGCATTGCAATTTATATTACTGTGTGAGAGTTCATCACTGCGAGCCAAGAACTGGGCTATAATTAGATTACTTTGAGGGTACTTTTTCTATTTTTCATGGAATTAATAATGACCCTGTTCTTTCCATTTGCTTAGTTTTCTGTGCATACCAGTTGCTATGTATTTTTCCCCCTCCCAGTCCAACAGTTCCTGTTTTTCTGAACACTTGCCCTCACCCCTGCCGCAGGAAAACTGGGGCTCCCCAGCTGCCGCGGGGCCCTCTCCTGGGACTCCCTGCGTGGCCGCGACCTGGGCTAGACCCTGGTTCCTGACACTGTGTCCTCCTCCTCCGTGGTTCTGTCACTAGCTCGTCTGGTTGGGCCTTCCCACAGGGACCTTCTTTAAATAGTGCTCGAGTTACCATTTAAGGCACTGTCTGTCTGAAATTTTCTTTATTCAATTCATACATGTTTATGATAGTTTGGGTCATAAAATTTGATGTTGAAAATCATTTTCATGCAAGAAAATCATTTTGAAGCAGTGCTCCCTTCTGGCTTTGTTTTTGGTAAATGCTGTTGGGAAGCTCTGTGCGGGTTTTGTGCATGATGTCCACTTTCTCTGAGGTCCTGAAATGTCAGGACATGCTTAACTGTGTCATTATACCGTGCAGCGGCTGGGGGTGCATGTCCTTCACTTCCGGAGTTTCCTCCCATTGCCCCTGTTCTGTCTAGAGTTCCGATCAAGCATCTCATAAATCCAGAGAGAAAAGGACCGATCCTCTGATCTTCTCTCTTCTCAAGTTTTTTGTTGGTTTGGTTTTTTTTAGATTTTTATCTTCCAGCTCTTCTCTGAAATTGTCTTTACAATGCTGTTTTAATTCTCAACGCTTTTTGCCCTCTGTTCAGTCTTTAATTACGGTGTTTTTTTAAGGACACAGTTGAGCCAGCACCATCAGCCAACGGGGTGTCTCGTCCGTAGACGACTTCAACAGCACAGCACACACTTTTCTGATGCTCACGTGGAACCTTAACCAGGAGAGACCCCATGCTGAGCCACAGAACACACCTGAACGAGCTTAATAGAGTAGAAACCGTGTGGTGTCTGCTGTCAGCCAGGTGGGATCGACTGGGAAATTCAATTTCACGTAGAGGCCGCTTTTCCCCAGAATGACCGACAGGCTCGGTGGGCCCCATTCACAGTCTCAAAGGGGCTTTTACTGGGGACACTTGACAAGCCGATTCCAGAACCTGTGTAGAAGTGCAAGGACCAAGACTAGGGCTGAGGGGACTGTCCACAGGACGAGATAAAGTGACCAGTGGGACAAAACGGAAAACAAGTTGTGGCATATTCAGAGGGCACTGACAGCAAGAAGGACGCTGTCCAGCTGCGCACACTCGTTGGGACACATCTAAGAAACGTACTGCTGAGTGAAAAAGCCAGTCACAGAATAAACAGTGTGATTCCGTTTATACAAAATTCAAACACATGCAAACCAGTACAAACGTAACGAAATTACAGAGCAAAGCCAGGGAGTGACTGAGACCGCAGTGTGTCCCCTACCAGGGAGGGGCGCAGCAGGGACGCCCCAGGAAATGGGGCCCATTTCTCCAGTAGGGGTGGGAAGGTGGTGCTTCTCTTTATAAATACTTGCATGTCCAAGACATTCGGGGTGGGGGGGGTTAGGTGAAGCAAAGGAGGAGAGTCGGTCTGCCAGTGCTTATGTACGGCACAAAGCGCCAGGCTCCCCACGTTCCTAACCCAGTTACAAAATAATAGTAGAGCACGCCCTTTGGAAAGACAAAAGTCCTAGCAGCTGAAAACTTGGTGGGCCTGGGCAGGGCCTGCCAGAAGGGTGGGCTTCTCTGAGCGTCCTTGGCTGGCAAGTCTGCCATGTCACTGGAAGACCCCCACCCAAGCAGCATCTGTAGGTGAACCCCACTTTTGGTTGAGCCTCTCAGCCCTACTCTCCCCAGCACCCCTGAGACAAAGCTTCTTCAAATAGCCCCCTCCTTCACCCCAGAGGGGTAGCTGCTTGGCTGTAAGGGGTGAGGTGGGTGCTGGGGGAGGGCACCCTAGCTGCTGCCCACATAGACTTTGGGTCAGCCCCAAACCTTGCCCTCCGTGGTGCTGGTGGGGTTCCTGAGCCTCTCCAGGGTTCCGGGGGCAGTTTGGCTGCCTCTCGGCCCCTCCCTCTGAGAACACAACGTCAACAACTCCACTAAGACAGTGCATGAGCCAGGCTCTTCGGTTTTCTGCTGTCTCCTATTTTCTTGTAAACTTACATCTTATCTCTACTGGCATTTTAGATTTTAAGAGGAAACAGACAAACACATGTATTCAAATCTGCCACATTGAACTCAAGTTACTACATTTAAATAAAAATTTTAACAAGTAGCTCCCGAGCAGATGCTCAACACCCCAGCTAATTTCCCTGCCTTGATTGTCCCACTTTCCTGCCTCAGCTGTGCAGGGGTGAAGGAGAAAGCACAAAGACCCAGGTTCGAACCCTGACTCCTCCTTTTACCACCCGGTGACCTTACCACAGCAACTCTCGGCTTTCAGGGTTCCTACCGGCCTAAGTGCTGCCCGGTGACCCAGGTTAGTGAGGTTCACTGCAGTGGTGATATGGAAATGCTTCTAACTAGAAACCACTGAACCTGGGGAAGAATTTCACATTCTCATACCCTGGATCGCTACCTGCCGCCTTGGCCTGTGAGTGCTCCTGTGCCCACCCCACCGAGGCCACAGGAGGCAGGATCCTGGCCCCTCACCGGCTCAGGCGTTCTGTGGTTCCTGGGCGTGATGATCAGAGGAACGTGGAACAGCAGCCGGGCAACAGTGAGGGACCAGAAACCCACAAAGATGGAGGGAATCGAAGGACCGAGTGGGCGCTTTATTAACCTGGCAGAGGGGTAGCAGGCTGGCGGAGCAGCCCTTTGCCAGACCCTCCACTGCACTCGGTGGCCACTGATGGAGGCAGGATTGTGGGGCCCAAGCCCTGGCTACTAGGAGTCCGAGCTGGGCAGGGGCAAGGCCAAGGATGGGGCTGCAGTGGCCAAAAGCGGGCATTAAGTACCAGCCCACCTCTCCACCTGAGGCTGGGCCTGAAATGAATTATGAGCCCCTCTCTCACTGTTCCCCCTCTCCATTCAGCTCTGGCTCTTCCTGGAGTCAGGAAGCCGTGGGTCCCACATCGGCTGTGGTCTGGAAGGTGATCCCGTCCCCAGGCAATGGGGAGGCCAAGAAGGGCCAGAGCCAGACCAGAATCCAGCGGGGCCCCAGGGCCGCCTGCAGGTTGTGGCAGGGGCCCAGGTCATAAGAGTGCTGGCCCCGAGCCCACTCCCAGGTGGTCTGGCCCCGGAGCAGCAGCATCCCATGGAAGAGCAGCCCAGCCCCGCACAGCAGCGCACCCGCCACACACGTGTCCGTCACGAAAGCCAGGGCAAACTGCGCCAGGGACACTCGGCCTGCGAGGAGAGAGCGGAGAGCGTCAGGGGGCAGCATCGGGCCCCGTCCCCCAAAGCCAGCTCCTGCCCTCCTTCCACCCCAACTTCCTACCAGAAACGGGGCTCATTCCTCCCCAGCAAACACTGAGTCCCGCAGGCCCCTGCTGGGTGGTGGGAACACCGGTGACCTGAGCGGACACGGCCCCCTGCCTTACGCACAACTTTCACTCATTTGCAGCACAAACTTGTGAGTACCGCCCATGTGCTGGACATGGTGCCAGGCACTGTGAATATCAGAACGACAGTGGACAGCCTCTCTGACCTCGGGGAGCTCACAGACCTTCACGAGATCCCTCCTCAGTTACTCACAGCTGTGCTGTGTGCTACACTGGAAACGCAGAGGCTTACACCTTCCTGGCCCACAGTAGGCACCATGTACCTGCTGAACTCAGAACTACAAGACGCCAGGAAACATTACGCTCAGTGAAAGAAGCCAGACACAAAAGGTCACATGTCGTGTGATGCCGTTCATATGAAATAGCCCAAAGAGGCAAATCCACAGAGCAGCTTGTGGGGGCAGGGGCTGAGGGGGTTTGGGAGGGATGCGGAGTGACCGCTTAATGGGTACCCATGGGCTGCCTCTTGGGGTGATGACAATGTTCCGGAGTTAGCGGTGATGGTTGTGCAACACTAAATATGAAATGCCACTGAACTGTGCATTTGAAAACAGCTAAAAGGATGAATTTCATGTTATGTGGATTTGACTTCGACAAACAGCCTGTCGCGGGAAATGCCACGCAAACTTATTAAGAGGCTAATGGAAGTGGACTTCATCTATTTTCATAAAGTAATCATTTGGGTGGTGCCTGGGGGTTAGGAGGTATTCGATGAATGAAGGGAGAATACACTCTGTTTGCAAGTCCCAAAGCAGAACAGAGAGGTGCCTGCGAGACAAGTGAGTGGATGGTTCTGGAAGCTCAGGAGAGAAGCCCAGGCTGGACGGTCCTGTGGGTAGTTGGTACACAGGCAGTTTGGAGACACCCGCCCCCCACCCCGGCAGAGCGTGTAGAGAGGGAGAAGAACGTGCCTCGCCCTCAACCCCAGGAAAGCAGATCCTTAGGAACCAGATAAAAAGGGAAAGGAAAACCGGAAAGGAAGGAGGAAACCCAAGTACACGCTGTCCGTGACACCGAGGGTAGACAGCCCTTCGGGGAGGTTAGAGGTCAGCAGTTTTATGAGGCTGAAAGATCTCATGAAGCAAGAAAACTCAAAGGGTCCTCTGAGTTTTGTGCAGACAGACCGTGGCAGGCTCGGGGGAATGGTGGGCACAGAAGCCAGTTTGGAACAGGTGGAGGAATATGTAGGCGGGGGGCGAGGAAAAGCAGCCATGAGCCCCAGCAAGTCCCTGGAGAAGCTTGGCTACTAAGACAAGCAGAGGCAAGAGCGAGAGGAGCATGTGGGGGGAAGAAAGGGCTCGCAGGTGGGGTGCGGGGAGTGGGGACGGAGCCTGGGGAGGCAGGAGGAAAGGCCAGCCCACAGTGTGAGGCTCCGAGGAGGAGAAGCTGGGGGCAGTCGGCCTGGCTTAGAGCTCTGTGGACGGAACGATGCCAGAGGTGCCATCTGATGCCTCGTCTTCCCTGTGATAGATTCTCAAGAGGTGGGGGCTTAGAGGACAGGGGATTCGGAAGGTTTGGGCTGTAGTCATCGAGGGGAGCAAGCTTACGAGAGGCCAGGACAGCCAGGCACAGTGGAGGGCTTGTTCGGGTCAGCATCCTGTGCCCACCTGCCACAAAACACCGAGCATCCGTGGCAGCTCTCATCAGCCAGGGGCTGGCACAGAGAAGCCAGGGAGGCTCGGTGAGGGGAGGACGAGGCACCTGGTTCGAGACGCTGGCAGGAGAATGGTGGGAATGAGGGCTCCGAACTGGACATGGGGCGGCGAAGGTGGGAAGGTCCCGATGCGCAGAAAGGCGAGGGCCAGGGGCTAGCAGAGCAGGTGTGGTGGAGTGACAGAGTGAGAGTCGGATAAAAGAAGAGGCGGAGGGAGCAGGGAGAGCTGATGGAGATTTGGGAGGTGACACACTTTGAATTGTGACAAGGTCTGAGGTGCGGGTATGGGAGCAGGGGAGGGAAGTGACCAGGAGGACGTGAAGAAGCCCAGTGAGTGAGGCACTGAATAGGTCGTTTGCCCAGACCCTCAGGCACCCATGACTTGGACAGGACCCGGGGCTCAGAGGGAGACTGGGCGCTGGAGCCCAAGTCTTCAGTGGGCTGCAGGGAGGTGCGGCTGGAGGGCTTGAGGCTCCCAGGAAGCGATCATCAAGGGGGGCTGCTCAGGGGGCCAGTGGGGGCGCAGGAAGACACTGACCACCCCACTGGGCCTCCAGAGGCCTCCCCTGGTGCTGCAGGGAGGGGGTCCTTGGGACAGAGCTGGACTCGGATGTGAGGAGGAGACACGGCAACTTCTCAGAATGGTCAGGGAGTTCAGTGAGTGCAGGACAAGGTTACAGAGGGGACTGTGGGTGGAGCGGTCAGGAGGAGGGAGTCAGGGAAAAGAAAGCCCAGGGCGTTTTGAGGGGGACAAAGCAAAGAGTATAAAACACCAGTGGGGCTTTTACCACGGGTGGTGGCAGAGGAAACAGGAATAAATGTGGCATCCAGAACCTGGCCTCTCAGTAAGCCTTCCGAGTCTTCCCCTCCCGACTTCCAGACACTGGCCCTTCCCTTGCCTGTAACTCCCACTGGCTCCCCACTGTCCAGTCCGGTGACGGCCATCTCCTCACATCAGCACCCAGTCCTAACCTGCGGTCCTAGCCTTAATTCTCACAATTCCCATCAAGCTACTTTCACAGCTCCCTGCGCAACATCCAGCCCTCACTTAGAATGGCCCCTTGTAGAATTCTCCCCGCCCCCGGGAACTCCCACTAATCTTCCCTCCTCCGACAGCACCTCCTGAAACCCTTCCCTAATTCTGCCAGGCAGGTCCCTGTACCTGTGGTCGGGCACTGTATTTCCCCACACAGCATGCCCAACTGAATACCTCACCCCTCATAGATGACACTGGGACTGGGTCCCCAGGGCACGGCCAGGAGACCCAGCCGGAAGTCCCATTTCCCACCAGAACGGCCACTATGAGGGCCTCTGCCTCTCTGCGGAGGCCTCCCAGGCTCCCACCTGTGAGCAGCATGAGCCAGGGCAGCAGGAGGAGGGCGGCGGTGTGGAGGGGTGTGTGGGCTCGCAGCAGGGCTGCTAGGGCGGGGCCCAGCAGCACAGAGACGTGCAGCAGGACACCCGCGGCGTGAAGCAGCAGGCACAGGAAGGGCCGGTAGTTGCGGAAGCCCACGCAGCGCCCCAGCAGGCGGCAGTGGTGGTCCCGACGCAGGATGCAGATGCGGCAGGCGGAGCAATGCCCGCTCCGCGGCGGCACCTGGCTCTGGCACTGGTAGCAGTAACTGCAAGGAAGGAACCACAGGGTCAGTTCCCCCGGCAGCTCTAAGAGCCCCGTCTCATGCCTGTGAGCCCATCCTGGGGAAGCAGAGGCTGTGGCCTCACTAAGCCTCAGGTTCTTCATAAGTAAATTCAGGCTGAACACTTCTCAGGCCCTTCTGGTTCTGGCACTGCAGGTCTGAGGTCACTTCCAGCTCTGACATCCTTAGTCCTAAAACCTTTCTCTGGCCTCTAACATCCAGGAGCAAGCTTCTCACTTTCTCCACAGCCACCACTTGGCCTAAATCACCATGAACCCTCCCTTGGATTATCGCCAACAACTTGACTGGTCTTCCTGATTCCAGCTGTGTCCCCTCCTAATGTCTCACCCCAGCAACTAGACTGATCCTAAAAATCGAAGTCACATCTGTCTTCTGCTCAAACCCTCCAACGGCTCTCCATCTCACTTCTAGTAAAACGCAAAGCCTTCAATGTCCTGCTAGGTCTTTACATGTCTAACCTCTCCCCACTGTCTCTCGCTCCACATTAGCCACGCTGGCCTTGCTGCTCCCAGAACATGCTAAGTACATAACTGCCTCAGAGCTTTTATGTTGTCTGTTCCCTATGCCCGAAACACTCTTCCCCCAGATTCCCACATGGCTAACTTCCCACCTTCAAGTCTTTGATTAAATGCCGCCTTCACCATGAAGCCTACCTTGACCACCCTCTTTAAAACTGTACGTTGCACCCCTTCTGCCCTGCCCCATTTTTTGTTTCCATACCACCACCATCTTCCAATATTCTATAAACTTGCTTATTTATTTTGCCTATAGTTTATCATCTGCCCCTTTCTCCACTGAAATAAGCTCCAGAAAGTCAGGAACCTGTTTTATTGTACCTATTGTGCCTGGAACAGTACTTTGCACATAGTAGGTGCTCAGTAAA
Source organism: Trachops cirrhosus (assembly GCA_028533065.1). Lineage (NCBI taxonomy): Eukaryota > Metazoa > Chordata > Mammalia > Chiroptera > Phyllostomidae > Trachops > Trachops cirrhosus. The sequence goes on along the minus strand of CM052543.1, from coordinate 3,818,352 downwards.
CATTTGTTAGTGAATGAATGATACTCCTGGCTCTCCCATCCCAGGTTCTAAAGGAATTATCTCTGGCTCTAACAAGCAGATCCTATAGGAATCTGGTTCTAACATCTTCATGTCCTAGAGCCCCTCCCCCTGTCCAAGGTTCCCGCTTCCCAGCCAGATCCCGCGCCCCACTCACGCCCAGCCCTGGCCCAGACCGCGGCCGGCCAGCATCACGCCCCGGATGCTGGGATCCGAGCGCAGGAAGAGCCCCACGTTGCCCAGCAGGTTAAGCAGCTGGAACGCGGCCAGCGCCAGCTGTAAGGCCCGGGCCAGGGGTCCCAGCGGGGGCGGCCCGGGACCCAGCACCAGCACATAGGCCAGCTCCAGACCCACCGCCGCGGCCCACAACGCGGTGAGCACGAGGGGCAGCCGCCCGGGCGCCCCCTCCATGTGCCCCACCGCCCAGGGCTGCCCCATGGCCTGGACCCACCCGCTGTCGGATCCCGAGTACCCCGCCGCTTCCGTATTAGGGCGGGGATAGTGTCAGACGGAAGTCTACTACGACCAATGGAAGCTCTGAAAGGGGGGAGTTTAGAGTCACGTGGAGCAGACTGCAGATGAGGAGCTGTGATTGGATGGCCGAAAGAACCAAGGAGATGCCAGGAATCCTGTTGGCCCTGGAGCCCGTAGGGCAGCACCGTTATAGCCCCGCCCGTCCACGGAGGCCCCGCCCCTCCCGCAGAAGCCCAGCGGGCGGGTCTGGCTACGCTGGGTGCCCGCAGGATTGAGTTGCACCCTCGGTGGCGTCGGGGTTTTCCGGCTCAGCACATTCTCTCTCGCCCCCAGCCGCCCCGATATTAATAGCCTTCCATCGGCCTATCCAGCTGGCCTGGAGTCCCTCCCCATGCTCGAGTGTCTCCCTTTATTACTCCAGAAAACATTAAAAACATCTCTGCGCCTTGGTGTTCCTGACTGTGAAATGGGGATAGGGCTCCCTGTTTCCCATCAGAGCTGCGCAGGAAGGTCAGAAGGAGGTCCAAAGGGCAGCTCTTAGAGCTGTCTGCAGCCACTATTATCGTCATCTCCATTGTACACACGAGGAAACAGACTCAGAGAGGGCCTGTGGCTTTCCCAAGGTCACACAGCGCCCACGCGAACCCCGGATCTCCGTCACGGGATCCACGCCAGCACCCCCAGATCCTGCAGTCCCCTGGCCCCAGGACCACCTCTGCCGGGTCCCGACCCGAACGCCCTGGCCCCCATCATGCCCCTCCCACCTCCCCCATATTTAGCGCGAATCCGATCCGGGGCTGGGCCCGGCGCTACTTAATGCGGCCCCTGTGTTCTGGAGAGCGCCGAGCAGAGCGAAGCCAGAAACGCAAGCGAGATGATGATGGTTATGAAGCCCGAGGGCCTGGGGGCCGGAGAGGGGCCTTTCGCGGCCGGCAGCGGCGAGTACATGGAACAGGAGGAGGACTGGGACCGCGACCTGCTGCTGGACCCGGCCTGGGAGAAGCAGCAGCGGAAAGTGAGTACTAGCCCATTTCTTGATGGCAAAACTGAGGCCTGAGAAGCCGATCGGTTCGTGGTTGTCATCTCAGCAAGACAGGGGCAGAGCCTGCACAGTGCCACTCCTTAGCCCAGGTTCTGCCCATCAGTCCTCTGTGGTCCCCCAGGGCTAGAGGAGAGGACTGGGAGCCCTCGTGAGGGGTTTAGGATGACAGGGAGAATTTCTGGGTTGCCCCCCAGGACTCACTCCCTTGGGTCCACTTCCCCTGGTGAAAATAGGTTGAGCTTAGCCCAGGAATTCCAAGTTAGGGGCCTTCCGGAAGAATAATCTGTTTCTTGCCACACCCCACCTTCACCTCTCTAGTTAAATATTCCCAGGCCCCACCCTGAGGACTTGCAGCCAGACAACTAGCAAAGAGACTTGGGAATGTTGGGGAGGGGACACCCATCCCAAACCCCTTCCACTCTCTCCTCTGTATTCTTTCCAGCATGACATCCATAGTCACTTTATCCCAATTGTCAAATGAGGAACTGAAGCCTAGAAAGGGCAGAAATAGTACCCAAATCATATACTGTCAGAAAACAGGACACCCCGCCCCCCGCTGCCAACCTGAGGGTCTTTGCCCCTTGCTTGCCCCATTTCTACTGTTTCCTAAGATACCCCCTCCCTGGCCCAGCGACTCTGAGTCTGCTGAAAAGGCCACAGGGTTGGAGAGGAGGGAGCCCTGTGTCCCCTTACATAGTAACCTGACTCTCCGGCCAGATGGACACTTTTTGCTGAGGCAGCGGCTTGGGGGAGCTAGAGAGGGGCACATGGGCAGCTGCGGCCTGGGCCCAGCCTTGTAGGGTACGCAGGCCCCCTCTTGCTGAGCTATTTTCACTCCCAGACTTTTCCAAGTGGAGGGGGCAGGACACCTGGGTTCCCAAAAGAGAAATGATCCTGGCTGAAGTGAGAAAACTTTGGGGAGTGGCAGGCCAGGAGTAGGGAGGACACCATGAGGTCACTTGACCCTGCTCAGCATTTGCCAACAATATATGACTCCAAGACTGGGCAGGAGATGGGGGTGTCCAGTGGAATTTGCAGGATCGGAGAATCCCAGGATTTAGAATCAGAGCACTTCTGCTGGGTTGGGTGACAGGAGATGACCCCAGGGCCCAGGAGGATCAGCTGACTCGGCTGGGGTACCCCAGGTGACAAGCCTCCCCTAGGCTCATCTTGCACCTGTCTCCAAGCAGGGCTGTGGTCCTCTGGTCTAGCAATCTCCCGATAATGTCATCCCCGCCCCTGACTCCAGCTGCCATCTGCTTTGCAACTCTTGTCCTCACCCCCACCCACCCAGACCTCTCCCGGATCCAGGTTCACGTGCCTCTCTTAAGACACATGCCTGTCTGTGACTGCCTTTGTCACTTAACAGAATATCAGAAATACCCTTTCAACCCAACTTACAGCCACCCACCTCATCGATTCATTCAATGGCTGAGGAGCATAGATGTTCTGTAAATTAATCAGCATCTCCGGCACGCTGGATGTTCTGGTCCTTTCTTTCTCATCCAACATTGTTTATTACAATGTAGTGAAATCTCTGTGCTCAGCTTCAGTCCTGCCTCCTCCCTGCTACCCCTCTGCATCTTGGAACACCTCCTCCCACCTGACTCAACTGCATTCAAAAATATTCATTCAGTATTTCTTAATGAGGTCCTACTATGTGTCAGGCTCTGTTTTAGGTGCCAGGAATTAACAGGGGACAAGCTCAGGAAGTTTATATGCCAGCAAGAACAAATATTTCTATCGCATCCACCTCATCCTAGCCCATTCCCCTCACTGACTCTGTCTCACCCTGGTGCCAGCCGCCACCTCCTCGCTTCTCCCTTCTGCTTTGCCAAGCCTTCTGTCTCCACTCTGCAACCAGAATGGGTTGTTTAAAACAGTTCTGCCCACCTCCCTCCTCTGCCTGGAAGCTTCCCTGACTCCCTGTTGCTCTCAGGATCAAGTTCAAACTCTCTGGCTTAGCACCCAAGATCGTGCATGACCTGGCTCCCGCTGCCCCTCCGGCCTGCCTCTAACCACTTATACCCCAACACCCCCAGCTCCATTCCAGCAATGCCAGAGAGCTGCACCCCACACACCTAGCAACTGTCTCACTGCCAAGCACTTGCCCGTGTGGCTGCCCCTGCCTGGAGTGCCCTTGCCTGCCCTTCCCTGCCTGAATAACTCGGGCTCTTCCCTCCCAGCTCTGACCCAACATTAGCCTCCCGCCCCCCATTGGGAGAACTCCTCCCCCGGAATCCCTGACATCAGTCCCTCCCAGCTCTTCTCAGGCCAACACGACTCTTTGATGGTCTGTCAGTTCCTTCAGTGCAGGGACCACATCTCCTTAAGAACCATGTTTGTCAAATGAAAAAAATATGCCCTTCAGCCCTGGCTAGTGTGGCCCAGTTGGTTGGAGCATCATCCCATAAACTGAAAGGTCCCAGGTCAGGGAACATATCTGGGTTTCAGGTTTGATCCCTGGTTGGGGCGTGTATAGGAGGCAACCAATCAATGTTGTCTCTCCCACTTTCTCTCTCTCTCTCTCTCTCTCTCTCTCTCTCTCTCTCTCTCTCCCTCCCTCCTTCCCTCCCTCCCTCCCTCCCCTCTTCCTGTCTTTCTAAAAGCAATGAAAAAAATGTCATTGACTGAGAATAAAAAAATCCCTTCCTTTGCCCTCCCCTGCTCCACAGAGTTAGCCTCAGCCTCAGCCTCCATCTGGGACGTGAGGCCGGTGCATGGCTGTGTGTCTACCAGAGATGGGGTGACCTGGAGCGTCGTCCACAAATTTCAACCAAACTACCAAGCTTTCAGGCCCTGGATTCTCCTGGGTCCATCCGCTATAAGGTCCTCGGTCAAATCCAGTTTTGGGAAGTGCCACCCAGACCTGCCTTTCCCCCAGCCCTGTCCAGAATCCCAGGGCATCCCAGACTAGGACTGGAAGGAACTACAGCGAATCCAGTGCCCTTCCTGTGCTTGGGGCCCCATCAGGTAGTGCTCAGCACTCACGCACACACCTCCGGTGACGGGAAACCCACCCGTTTCCCTGAGTAATGACAGCCCCTCAAGAACTTAAAGCATCATCTTCCATGTCCAGCTTCTAGGGGACCTGAAAAGCTGGTCTGGGAAGGGAAATTGGCTGAGGGAAAAAATTCCAAATAACTTCCAGGGTCACCTTTCGGGAGTATCTGCTTTGTGGTGGGGGGGAGGGATGCTCTAAATTCTAGAATCCTGCCAGCTTGGGGAAGAGGGACCTGTGAGATCATGGAGTCTGACCCCTTAGTTGGGCAGATGGGAAGACTGAGCCTAAGGGAAGGCAAAGAGCTGACCCCAGGTCACAGAGAGTAGCTAAGCTGGGACTGGAGCCCAAAACTGGATTTGACCGAGGACCTTATAGCGGATGGACCCAGGAGAATCCAGGGCCTGAAAGCTTGGTAGTTTGGTTGAAATTTGTGGACGAAGCTCCAGGTCACCCCATCCCTGGTAGACACACAGCCATGTACGGGCCTCGCGTCCCAGATGGAGACTGAGGCTGAGGCTAACTCTGGGGAGCAGGGGAGGGCAATCACCTCCAGACACGAGGTCAGGCTGGCAGGAGTGGCCTGCCGGTGGTCCATGGCCTGCAAAGCTCTTACACACTCGTAGCCCACTTGGAGGCCAGTTCACGACAGCCCTGAGAGGTCGGTGGCACTGATATAAAAATACGCAGGGGCACAGTCCCGCGGGCAAAACCCTCAGAGCCAGACCTGCTTCGATCCAGAATTTCTCAGATTTCAGACGGGCGGTGTCACCCCGCATTGGCCCTTACACCTCAGAGGGCCCCACGCTTTGGAGTGCCTGCTTTATGCTTTTCTAAATCCCCCTCCAGTACTTGAGACTGGTCACAGCCGGAGAGCTGCTGGCGAGGTACCCCAAGTGCAAACTGAGACCTGCATGAGCCCTGGACCCCATTTTCTCCTCTTGTCGGAGAACTGAAGCTCAGAGAGGGAAAGCGGCTGGCCCAGACACACAGCAAGTCAGTGGCTGAGCCTGGACTCGGATCCAGGGCCTTGGGCTCAGGGACCTACCCTGACCGAGGGCCTGAGCGCTGTCCTCTGCCCCAGACCTTCACTGCCTGGTGCAACTCACACCTGCGCAAGGCCGGCACCCAGATCGAGAACATCGAGGAGGATTTCCGCAACGGCCTCAAGCTCATGTTGCTCCTGGAGGTCATTTCGGGTGAGGGGTGCAAATCTGTGTGCAGGGACCCCAGGACCTAGGGGAATCCAGAGAGCTGGGGGGATGCGGCAGCAGAGGCTGAGCGGGGACTTCATGGTGGAGGGGGAAGTCTGAGGACAGTGTCTCCATCTTCCTCTCAAGACTTTCGACCCTCACCCTCTTCTTTTATACCCAGGAGAGAGGCTGCCCAGGCCAGACAAAGGCAAGATGCGCTTCCACAAAATTGCCAATGTCAACAAGGCTCTGGACTTCATTGCCAGCAAGGGGGTTAAGCTGGTGTCCATCGGGGCTGAAGGTGAGGTGGTGGCAGCAGGGGGCCTAGGCTGGGGTTGGCCGGTGTTCCCGACATCAAAAAGTCACCTCCATGAGCTTCAGTTTCCTGTCTCAATAGTGGGGGTAGCCGCCCATGCCTCACGAGAGGGACCATAAGGAACAAATGTAACCAAAATGCCAGCACAGGATCTGGCACCTAGCCAGTGTCAGAATCACTTGTAAGTAGCCCTGACTGGTGTGGCTCAGTTAGTTGGGCATCATCCTGCCAAGTGAAAGGCTGCCAGTTCGATTCCCGGCCAGGACACAGGCCTGCGTTGTGAGTTTCATGCCTGGTCGGGGCGCGTACAAGAGGCAACCCATCGATGTTTTTCTCGTGCATCAATGTTTCTCTCCCTCTCTTTCTCTGTCCCTTCCCCTCTCTCTAAAAATAAATTAATAAAATATTTTTAAAAATCACTTTTAAATAAAACGGCTGAGTACCCACTACGTGCCAGCCCTGGGATGAGGCACCAGGGCCAGAGCGCAGAGTAGGGGGAGGTAGCTGAGGCTGGTAGCACAGGCCTTGAATGCCAGGTGGGATCTTCCCCGCCCCCACCCTGTAGAGATCGTGGATGGGAACCTGAAGATGACCCTGGGCATGATCTGGACCATCATCCTGCGCTTCGCCATTCAGGACATCTCTGTGGAGGGTGAGCAGGGGATGGGGGGATGTAAGGAAGGCGAGAGGGCTGCCCCGTCCCCGTCCCCAGCCAACACGCCCCCATCCTCACCCAGAAACCTCGGCCAAGGAAGGCTTGCTCCTGTGGTGCCAGCGGAAGACGGCGCCGTACCGCAACGTCAACGTGCAAAACTTCCACACCAGGTCTGTCAGCCGGTCGGCACGAGCACCTGGGCCTCTGCCAGGCCCTGGGGCACAGAGCCGGCCCCTGTCACAAGCCACAGGGGAGGAGAGGTCACAGCCAAGTTCCTGGAACAGTGTCTGACTATAGGAGGACTCGGTCAATGCAGAATTGACTCCAGGAGGGTGAGGGAGACTTCCTGGAGGAGTGGGCATTGGCGACATCCCCGGGAGGGCATTCCAGCCAGAGGGAACTCAGGGGCAAAGACCTGGAGGCCAAAAACACCTAGACATCGGTGGGGCCTCAGGCTAGCACAAGTGAAGGAATCCTGATGAACTTGGAGGAGATAGTGCAAGTCTGTAATAAAGGGCCTCAAATGCCGAGCTAAGGAATTTGGACTTGACTCCATTTTACAGATGAGGCTGCCCTGATGGGGTGCTTCTGGGGCGAGCATAGGACAGGGCCTCCGCTTGAACCTGGGCTTGACCCACCCCTTCTTTCTGTTCAGCTGGAAGGATGGCCTGGCCCTTTGCGCTCTCATCCACCGACACCGCCCCGACCTCATCGACTACGCCAAACTGCGCAAGGTAGGCCTCTGACACCCCAGCCCCACTCCCCAGAACCTCTGCCCTCAGCAGACCGTTCAGCTCTGCCCGCTTGTGCCCATCTAGGACGACCCCATCGGCAACCTGAACACTGCCTTTGAGGTGGCGGAGAAATACCTGGACATCCCTAAGATGTTGGATGCAGAAGGTGAGAGTAAGCCTAGCCCGGGGGAGGACGCTACCGTCTCATGGTCTGACCGCCACACCTTTGCCCCTGCTGTTCTCTCCTCCAAGAAGGCCCTGCCCTTCCCCTGGACCCTGGTCAGAGCCCTTTGGGCCACTGGCTGCCTTCTCCAGGAGCCCTCCAGCCCGTCTCTGTGCCCCTCTCCGCCCAGCAGGACCAGCCTCCCCTGCCGCTCCCACTGTGTAACGGCTCCACCCTCTGCCTCGTGCCCAGTTACCTGGGTCACTTGGGAGCATGTCAGTCCTTCAGGACTGGGAGCTGCTCTGGGGAGGCCCTGACTCTGGTCCCTGTGCCCAAGAAAGACTTTAGTCAACTGAAACAGCAAGCACGTTCTGAGCACGTGCTGTGCCTGCTACCCTGGATGCGTGGGCATTGATGGATGAGAACTTAGGGGAAAGACGGACAGACAGACAGACAGAAGGGGTTATGGGATGGTTAGAGACACCAGGCAGTGTGGACTGGTGCCTCATGAGGGCCGCAGTGTCTGCGCACCCACAGACTCCCTCGTGGTTTCCTCACTCTACAGAGAGGGAGGCTGCTGGGCCCCGGGGTGATCAGAGAGAGCTTTAGGGAAGAGGAAGATGGTTTGGGGTAGCTGGCGTTGGCCCCTCCCATTACAAAGGGAGGTCTCTACCTGGGTGGGGACATGAGCCCATTTCCCGCCCCTGGCTTTGGCCGATAAACACCTCACTGCCCTCCCCCAGACATCGTGAACACCCCAAAGCCCGACGAGAAGGCCATCATGACCTATGTTTCCTGCTTCTACCACGCCTTCGCCGGCGCCGAGCAGGTGAGGGGTGCGGGCCCAGGGCCCAACCTTGGAAGCATCCCAACATTCGGAGGTGCCAGGCCCGCGGGTGGGCGCGCCACCGTTCCAGTACACACGTGGGTCTTGGGGAGCTCAGGAGCAGAGGCCTCTGGCCTGTGAGCACCCTCCCCACCCTGAAAGATGTGCTCCCCTCACCCTGGCCCGTGTGGCTCAGTGTGTGGGAGCATGGTCCCGTACACCTGAAGGTCACGAGTTTGATTCTTGGTAAGGGCACATGCCTGGGTTTCAGGTTTGGTCCGCAGTCATACAAGAGGTAACCAATCATTGTTTCCCTCCCCCGATCTCTCTTTGCCTCCCTTCCCCTCTTTCTAAAACCAATGGGCATGTCCTTGGGAAAGGATTAAAAAAGGAAGAAAAAAAGAAAGAAAAAGAAAAGATGTGCTCCCCTCATCCTTTTTCCTATTTGCTGGGGTCTAGGGTTCCAGGTTGATCAGCTTTACAGAGGGAGGCTGGGTCGGTGGGGGTGTCTATGGCAGCTTGTTCCACGGAAGCCACTCTGCCCCCCACCCCCAACAGGCAGAGACCGCCGCCAACAGGATCTGCAAGGTGCTGGCCGTGAACCAGGAGAACGAGAGGCTGATGGAGGAGTACGAGAAGCTGGCCAGTGAGGTGAGCCCGAGAGGGCCTTCCCTCCCCCACCTGCGCTCTCCCAGCCCGGCCAGCCCAGGTCTGTGCCAGCAGAGGCTCCCTCTCCTCCGAGCAGCCTTGGCCTCCCCCAGCCTCCTCATGACATCTTCACCCATCTTCTGCCCTTGTGCCTTTCCAAGCTCCTGGTCATTCACTCATCTTTCATTCATTTCCTCATTCATTTAACCCATTCACTCATATTTACACAGTCTCATGGTCTGTGCTCTGTGCCAACCTATACAGGTCCATGCACTCAGAAATTAACCATCCTACTCCTTTCCTGACTAGTGGGGACCCCCCATTCTGCCCTTCAGAACCCCGGCTCTGCTTGGGTCTGGGCCTTTTGGCCATAGCCTGGGGGTTGGTGCAGAGGGGTGGGTGAAGTGAGCACCTCCAGAGCTCTCCGCTCTGCCCCCGCCTGGCGCCCGGCAGCTGCTGGAATGGATCCGCCGCACTGTCCCGTGGCTGGAGAACCGTGTGAGTGAGCACAGCATGAGTGCCATGCAGCGCAAGCTGGAGGACTTCCGGGACTACCGGCGCCTGCACAAGCCCCCCCGAGTGCAGGAGAAGTGCCAGCTGGAGATCAACTTCAACACGCTGCAGACCAAGCTGCGGCTGAGCCACCGTCCCGCCTTCATGCCCTCCGAGGGCAAGCTGGTGTCGGTGAGCCGGGCCAGGGATGGGGTGACCCCGGCTCTGCCTGCATCCTCTGGGTGACCTTGGGCCCCGTGTCCCCTTCTGTACAATGGGTGAGCTGTGATGGAGGGCACCTCTGCCTGCCCCACAGGACATCGCCAACGCATGGCGGGGGCTGGAGCAAGTGGAGAAGGGCTATGAGGACTGGCTGCTCTCGGAGATCCGGCGCCTGCAGCGACTCCAGCACCTGGCGGAGAAGTTCCAGCAGAAGGCCTCCCTGCACGAAGCCTGGACCCGGGGTAGGTACCCCTCATGGGGCCCGACTCTATCCTGGGGTGCAGACTGGTAGAGAGCGGGACTCCTGGCAAAGTGCGCAGGTCAGGGGTAGGTGTTCTGCCAGGAAGTCGGAGACCTGTTTCCTGTTCCCCACCCTAACTTTGCCGTGCAACACGTCACCGCCCCTCTTTGGCTGCTCACCCCCTTCTGGTTCTGGCCTTCTGTAGGTCTGCTCTAATATGTTTGTCATTTAGCATTTTATTTGTATAAATAACATGTGTCCAAAGGAGAGTCCCCGCCCCAAACCTCACTTACATTATACTCAGAGTATATCAATGCCCAAATACTTTGTGCGTCAAACATATTACTCTGCATGAACACATTCATTCTGTATTCTGTCAGGGAGTTCAGTCCTACAAGTGAAGGACTCCTGCCTAAAACTAGTGAACAAACACTAACAATGGGTTATGGCCATAATAAATAATGATGGTTTGATATAATAAGAGTTCCTTAAATATAAGGCCACTTATGTGACCCAGAGATCTCTGAACCTCTAAGCCTCAGTTACCTTTTCTGCAAAACGCAGAGGCATTCAATAAACGGTTGCTACTGCAGCTACGTGGGGTTTTTTTATTTGCATAATTATGGTCATTGTCATTCTCAAAGCACTTTTAGGTTCATTATTCATTCTACCAAGTTCCAGGCACCTTGCCAGGTGCTGGGGAAACTGATGAGCAGAGGAAGCTGTGTTAGGGGCTCATCGGGCTGAGAATCGTGGGGAGGTAGTTCTGGATCAAACAGTCCCAAGACAGTACCAAGGGCCACTCTGCACGGAGCTGAGTCAGGGAACGCAGACGACATTTATGACCCATGTCCTGGAACAAGGGTTTCATTTAACTTTATTAGGCCAGCACCTCAAAGCAAACCGCTGGCGTAGGTGGGCTAAGCAGGTGTGACCTGCATTTCACAGATGAAGGATCTCCAAGGTCACAAGCCCTACTCGAGTCCCCTGCTTCTCTGTCCGAGCAGGGAAGGAGGAGATGCTGAACCAGCGCGACTATGAGTCGGCGTCGCTGCAGGAGTTGCGGGCGTTATTGCGGCGCCACGAGGCCTTTGAGAGCGACTTGGCGGCACACCAGGACCGCGTGGAGCACATCGCTGCGCTGGCCCAGGAGCTCAAGTAGGTGTGGCCCGAGGGCGGGCCTGCCCTCTGGCACAACGCCCCCTGCCTGGCCCCGCCCCTCGGCTCCGAGCCCCGCCCTCACCCTCATTGCTTTCAAGGCATTTGGCAACCCAGTCTTGGTAACCACTTGCTCCGCCTCTCCTCCGGTATCCCTGGCCCCATCTCCGGACCCTGCTCTACTGCCCACACTCCTGCCCACTGGGGAAGTTGCTGGCCCCACCCCCGTGGCTTGCCCGCTCCCTTCAGTTCCGGGGCCTGGTCTGCTACTGCCTCGCCCCCTCCTGCAGTACACTCGCCCCTTCCTGCATAACCCTGCCCTGAAACTCCAGGCTACGTACGCCCCTCCACGCAAGCTTGATCTTGAGGCACATGATCTGAGACCAGTGGGCACCCTTATTTCCCCAGGACCACGCCGGAAACTCCCCCTTCAGGAAGACCCGGCCTGACCCTCACCTGCTGTGGCTGCCTTACACCTTCACCAGGGCCTGGGGTGTGGGTCCAGAGCAAATGTGGGCTGCGGCCTGGCCCCACCGTCACCCCCTCTTCTCACCCTCAGTGAGCTGGACTACCATGAGGCCTCCTCAGTGAACAGCCGCTGCCAGGCCATCTGTGACCAGTGGGACAACCTAGGCACCCTGACCCAGAAGAGGCGGGACGCCCTTGAGGTGAGGGCGGGGCCAGGGAGCAGGGGCCTGGCCACTGGAGGCAGGTGAGTGGGCCTGACCCGCCTGCCATCCCTGCGGCCCTCAGAGGATGGAGAAGCTCCTGGAGACCATTGACCAGCTGCAGCTGGAGTTTGCGCGGCGGGCAGCACCCTTCAACAACTGGCTGGACGGTGCTGTGGAGGACCTGCAGGATGTGTGGCTGGTGCACTCGGTGGAGGAGACCCAGGTGGGTGCGGGCGTTCTGGGGGTCTGCGGCTGCGTGAGAGCCAGCCCTGCCCTGGACGGACTGCATGGCCTGGAGCACGTTGCTGCCCTTTCTGTCGCCTGCAGGAAGTGGGGGGTGCTGACTGACCCTTCCTGCCTGTTGCCCGCAGAGTCTGCTGACAGCACATGAGCAGTTCAAGGCAACGCTGCCCGAGGCTGACCGAGAGCGGGGCGCCATCCTGGGCATCCAGGGTGAGATCCAGAAGATCTGCCAAACGTATGGGCTGCGGCCCAGCTCCACCAACCCCTACATCACCCTCAGCGCGCAGGACATCAACACCAAGTGGGACACGGTCAGTGCTGCCCATGGCCGCTCCCTGCCTTCTCTCTGCTCCTGAGCACTCTAACCACCCTGAAACCCCAGATGTCTCAGGATAAGGATCTGGGGTCTGTCACAGACTTCTTGTGGCACTGGCCACGTCACCTAGCCTGCCAGCCTCGTCTGGAAAGGGGCCGTAACAGCAGCATTTTCCTATCAGGCCTGATGTGAAGTAGAATGAAACCTGGTGTGTGGGCAATCCTTCACAAACAACCCGTTAGTTATTAATGAAGCTGTTGAGCGAATTGCCCAAGAGCCTGCCCACAGGGCCCTGACATCTTGGCTCAGAGCAGCGGGGGCTGTTCCAGGGACTGGGTTCCCCTGCCGCAACCACCGGCCTTCCCAGGTCCGAAAGCTGGTGCCCAGCCGTGACCAGATGCTGCAGGAGGAGCTGGCACGACAGCAGGTGAACGAGAGGCTCCGGCGACAGTTTGCAGCCCAGGCCAATGCCATCGGGCCCTGGATTCAGGGGAAGATGGAGGTAAGGCTTGGATGGTGGGGCAGGGCTGGGCCCCCGAGAGCTGGGAGTCCTCATCCTGCCTGGGTCTCCCTGCAGGAGGTGGGGCGCCTGGCAGCTGGGATGGCCGGCTCTCTGGAGGAGCAGATGGCCGGACTGCGGCAGCAGGAGCAGAACATCATCAACTACAAGAATAACATTGACCGGCTGGAGGGTGACCACCAGCTGCTGCAGGAGAGCCTAGTATTCGACAATAAGCACACCGTCTACAGCATGGAGGTGGGCTCAGACCCGCTAAGAAGAGGGGAGGTGGCACGGGCCGGGGAAGCCTGGGGCAGCCACAGCTGGACACAGCACCTCAGTTTGGCCCAGTCCCTCAATACACCCCTGGGGGTGCTGAAACCCAGTGAGTGAAAACTGACCTGTCTGGAGTTACACAGCCGTCTAAAGCCAGACCAGGTTGGCACGGCTGGTTGATCAGTACTTGATACATAATAAATCATCAAACTTTAAAGCGGGAAGGGCCACTGGAGGTGACCCCGTGGAACCTCCAGATGGGTGCAGAGGCCCGGAGAGGAGAGGACTTGCCCAGTGTCTCCCAGTGGGTTGGGGGTGGAGCTGGAGCTCACGCCAGGCACTGACTGCCCACTGACCTGTCTCCTGCTCTCCCAGCACATCCGTGTGGGCTGGGAGCAGCTGCTCACCTCCATTGCCCGCACCATCAATGAGGTGGAGAACCAGGTACTGACCCGAGATGCCAAGGGCCTGAGCCAGGAGCAGCTCAACGAGTTCCGGGCATCCTTCAACCACTTTGACCGGGTCAGCAGGGGCCCAGCCTTGAGGGAGGTAGACTTGGGGGTTGGGGGGGTGTTGAGGACCAAACCTGACACCTACTCACCCACTACAGAAGCGGAATGGGATGATGGAGCCCGATGACTTCCGGGCTTGCCTCATCTCCATGGGCTACGACCTGGTGAGTGCCCCCCACCCCTGTCCCAGAGGTCCCATCAGCGCCCTGTCCTACGTATGGACACTCACATATGTCCTACTATTTGTTCCCACCTCAACATGGCATGATGGGGCTGGGCAGAATTATCCCATTTCAAACAGAGGCTACTGAAGGCTCAGAGAGGTAGACTAACTTATTCAAAGACACACAGCTGGAAATTTGGACCTAGTGCTGTGTGACTCCAGAGCCTGGGCTTGGAACATTTTTACTCAGAGAAACAGCACTGCAGAGAGCCCCAGAAGAAAGAGCAGGACCAGTGGCAACAAGGGGCATTGTCACAGGCGGGACACAAGCTGCAGTCTGTGGAGAAACGGAGCATCCTGTCACTGGGGTTGTCAAGCCATGGCTGGACAGCCCCCCGGAGGCTCCGGCACCCATGGGCGTGATGCCTGGCGTCTAACCCCTGCAGGGGGAAGTGGAGTTTGCTCGCATCATGACCATGGTGGACCCCAACGCAGCCGGGGTCGTGACCTTCCAGGCCTTCATTGACTTCATGACCCGGGAGACCGCTGAGACCGACACAGCTGAGCAAGTTGTGGCCTCCTTCAAAATCCTGGCGGGAGACAAGGTGAGTCCCCGGCATGGCGGGGGCCGGCGGGCTGGGGCGGGGAGTAGGACCTTCGGGCCCTCAACGCCTCTTCTCCCCCAGAACTACATCACCCCAGAGGAGCTGCGGCGCGAACTCCCGGCTGAGCAGGCTGAGTACTGCATCCGCCGAATGACGCCCTACAAGGGGTCTGGGGCTCCAGCTGGAGCCCTGGACTACGTTGCCTTCTCCAGTGCCCTCTATGGGGAGAGCGACCTCTGACCTCGAGCTCTGATGCAAGTCAGAGAGGGGGTGCTCCCTCTGATTCCGTCCATCCCCCAGAGCACAGACGCCCGATTACAACCAGCCAACTGTTTCTGAATAAAGATCCATTGTGGGTCTTTCTCGTCTCCTTTGGGTTGCTGAAACAGAAGCTGGGCCCTCGGGTTCTTGGGCAGGACCAGCTTCCTGAACTTAACCTTCAGAAGTTCCCGCCAACCCTCCTTGCCCTCAGAGACGGGGCATCCACACCACACTGGAGCTGAGGACACCTCTTTATTGCTGTTAGAAGAGGGTGGTTACAACAGTTTGTCTAGACATGAAAGGGAACACTGTCCCCAAATCCAGGGGGTCCAGAATTTACAGCACTGGACAGAAGAAAGCCCAGGCGGGAAGCCAGAGCCTGCTGAGGACAAGCTGGATTTAAGACCAGAGTATTTGCTTCCCACCTGTTCCTTCCCCGAGCCCATTGTTCCTGCCCCAGCTTCAGCTACCAAAACGTCATCCTTCACCCCAAGACCCTCCTAGCTACCACAACTCAACAAAGGTGCAGCCAGGGAACCTCAGAGTGGGAGTAGGGGTAGGGGCTATACCCCTACCCCAGTGCCCTTTGCCCACCCCGAGGTACCTGGTGCCCATCCCTCAGCCAGCTGTGTCTCCTGGAGAGGGGCCTGGACATGCAGACCAGGCTGGGGGAGGGGCTGCTCCGGTCAGCACCAGGTCCTGAGCTGGCGCTCCTTAGTCTACCAGTGCCGAGCTGGCCATGACGTTCACACCACAGGCCCTGGACCCACGATGCAAGTAGTAGTAACCCTGGGAGAGAGGGGCGGGAGTTGGGAGGGCACTAGGGCAGGGTAGGGGGCTGGAGGGCAGGGGCCAACCGGCAAGACTCACCTCCTCACCCCAGTCAGTGCCCCAGCTGTTCTTGATGGCCCAGAAGGGGACGTCGGAGCCTGGGAAGCAGAGGGGAGTGCAGGGAGTCAGGGCCCCAAGCGCTCTGCATTCTTTCGAATATCTGCTGTGGGCCTACTGTGTGACATGTACTAGGAAGAGAGCAGAAAAAAGGGCAGACCCACCTACCACCCTTCTGTACACCTGGTGGGGCTCTGGGGTTTGGGAAGGGCACCTACCCACACCCCTCTAGCAGGTTAGCCATCCCTACGGTTCAGCCTCCCACCGTGTCAGCTTTCCCATCCACAGAGAGGATGGATGATCCCACCTGGCCCAGAGCGGGCACCAGGGTTAAGGACAGGGTTCCTGGGCTTCCCCCAGATCTCCCCCCTAGAGGTCCTGCGATGCTGTGGTTCGACCTCTGCCTGTGACCTGGGGTGGATGGGCAGAGAGGGGTCAGCCAGACTCACGGTTGCCGTAGCCCACGAGCAGCACAGCATGGTCAATGAACCAAGGGCTGCAGAGGAGCCTCAGTGGGCGGGAGATCCCCCTGCGGTAGAACTGCGGAGGGAGAACAAGCAGTAGGGGGCCGACTCCGAGGAGAGGTGGGGGCAGAGTCAGCAAGAAACAGAGCAGGGACAGCGGGGCTGGGGCCTTACCTGCATGCCGAAGGCATTGATGGCGATGGAGATGGGGCCCTTCTTGGCCAGCCAGGCCGCCAGCTCTGAGACAGGGGAGGGGCAGCGTCAGGGGGGCCCAGGCCCCAGTCCCGCATGACCTGTCCTCACCCCCACCCCTCACTCACTTTGCTCATCCTTGCTTAGCTCCACTGAGTCGTTGATGTAAACCTTGACCTTCTCTGAAGTGAAGCTGCAGGTCTGCAAGTGGCCACGGTAGCTGTAATCATCCTCTGTCTCTAGCCCTCCTGGGGGATGGTGGGGGTGGTTGGGGGAGCAGAGAAAAGGTGGACCCTGTTTACCATACACTCGGCTTCCCCTAGCCAGAGGCTGTGCTGAGCCCCTTATCCAGGGGGCTTCACGTTCCTCATCCACCCCAGGCCACAGCCCTCCCCTGTGAGGAAGAGGCTCATTCTAGAGAGGACATGAGGCTCGAGGGAGTCACCAGTGAGAAATGTGGCAGAGACGGAACTCAGCTCCCAACTCTCACTCCTCACCTGCCCCTGCTTTCTGAGGACTCGACCTTGGCTTGCCTGTCCTGCTCTGACAGGACCCAGCCCTGACTCTGCCCAGGTGTGTGTGGCTCCCAACCTGACCCGACCCCGCCGGGCTCCCGGACCTGTCTCTATGCAGCCACGTCTGTCCCGCACCCCCTCGTCCTTCTACCACTGCAGCCAGGGCTGCACTGAACTGCCCATTTAAGTCAACACCTCCCCTCAAGGGAGAGGTGTGTCGCTCCCTGGTGTAGCAGCACCTAGAAATACAGAAGTCCAAGGAGCAAAAATACCAAGACCCTGTCCTGTGCCAGGAAGTTGGCACATTTCCTCACTTGATGCCCAAGGCAATTCTGCCAGGTGGGCGTGAGTCTCACGTCACAGATGTGGCAACGCAGCCTCTGAGAGAGCTGCCTTGCCCAAGGACTTCCACCGGAAGGGCCAGCACGGAGACTGAAGCCCAGTTCATGCGGCTCCTACGCTCGTGCCTCTCCCCCTCACAAAGTGACTTCTTGTGGAGGAAGAAGTGGCTCCTACTGTCCCTGCGGACCCCACGAATGCATACCCAGAGTCCTTATGGCTGAATAGGCGTTGGAGGGCAAGCCGCCCATGCAGGCCTTGTCCAGGGTGTCACAGTCCACGAGCTCTAGGAGACAGAAGGCCGGTTCCAAGGAGCCCACAGGGGGGACTGGGCTGGAGACAGGGTGTTAGAGTGGGATGCTCACCCTGCTCAGAGAGGGACAGCAGGTCCCCCTGCTTCAGGAACCACTGGCCCTCCACATTGCCTGTGACTGAGAAGGCCCAGCAGGAGCCACACATGCCCTGTGAGAGACAGGTGGAGTCAGGACTGGGTCCCTTCCCAACCCCGGGCAATCCCCACATCCCACCCTCACTTTTGAGGGGTCCAACCTGGTTCTTGACTTCGGTGACAGCCCCCTTATTCCTCCAGTCCCACTCGGGTGGGGCTGGGTCATCAATAGACTTGGCTAGGCGCATCTTCTTGCCAAGCCCCTCTCTCAAGAGGGGATTCAGGTAGAAGGTGCGGAACTCCTCCTCTGTGGGCAGAGGGTAAGTCATGGGGGAGTTTTCTAAGCCAGCCCTGATTAGGGCCTTGGGAACAGGCCCTAGCTCTTCCAGGCTCCATGAGAACTCTGGCTACCACCCCTACCTGTGAGATCACTGAACTTGGTGACTCCATACTGAGCTGTGCCACGGTCCAGGGCCTGGATCTCCTGAGCTCGTACCATGTTGTTCATAAAGATGGACATGCGCCACTGGGCTTCTGAGGACCGAGGAGCAGTAGAGGAGGGGCTCAGGCCCCAGGCAGATCATAGAAGGAGGGGTGCTCGGGCCTAACGGGCAGAGGTTTCCCTGGGGAGTAGGGTAAGCTCAAGAAGGTGAGCACGTAGGGATGGGGAGGCCAGACCAAGAGGAAGGTGTGATGAACTTTTGTGGCCAAACTGGGCTGATGATCTCCCAAGTGTGAAGGAAAAACCTGAGTGGGCGCCAAAGAGCATCCCCAGCTAGGCAGTCATGGGAGAAGCCCCCATGCCAGGGGGCCTGCAACAGACAAAACCTGGCCTTTGTCCCACGCCACTCTACCCAGAATGATGGAGAACCATGGCTTCTGACCAGGAAGATCGGCTGGGAGAAGGGCCAGGTCCCTACAGTGGCTGCCCAGTCCTGGGAGGTTGAGCAAGAGCTTGGGGACTGAGGGGTCCTTGAAAGGGTGCACCACCTCTTCTGTCCTCCCCCTCCCAGCACAAAGGTGTCAAGTTGGGGGAAGGCCTGATCTGATTGGGACAGTCACAGCCCAGACTGGGTCCTCACCCTCCTCTGTCTCATACGTCCGGTTATAGGTGGTGATAAACTGCTTGAAGAGCGAAACCATTTCCATAGAAAAGTTCTGGAAAGGCAGAGGGGTCTTTACAAGGGAGCCCCAGGCCAGGGTGAGGGGGAAAGGGGGGAAATACGGCAGCAGCCAGCTCTCCAGAGTGAAGAGCACCTCACCTGGAGCAGCGGGTCCCTGTTCAACAGTGGAGAGAATGAACTGAGAGTCTCGTTTTTGTTATCTGGATAGGGTTGGAACAAAGTCAAGGCTGAACTCTAAATGAAATCTGAGTCGGGCCACCCCAGCATCCTCGGGCTACCCCAGCACCTGCAACCTTGGCATCCACAGGGCCACAGACCCCCCTCAGCAGCGTGTGCTTTCCGAGCTCATCCAGGACTTCGAAGGTGCAGAGCTGGAAAGAGAGGAGGAAGCCGGTCTGGGGCCCTTGGCTAGATGGCGCTGGAGGCTCCTCAGATGAGGATCACCCCCAAGGCAATCACCCCACCTTGGAGAGGCACCGCCAGCACCCGGATACCCTTTTTATAGCATGGTGTCTGGCCCTCACGGGCAGGGAAGTGACCCGGGTAGCTGTTGCCTCTGATCCCTTCCTTTTAGCTTGACTCATTTTCCCAACTGCCACCAGACTCAGCCTGGGGGTAGAGAATTGAGAAAGCCCCATCACTCACCAGCGTTTTCTTAGACACAGGGAGCGGGCACACCAAGGGATCTCTGCAGGGCGGCTCCTCCAGCGTCGCCTTCAGGGAGTACAGCGACCCCCGGCCCGCCTGGTTGGAGGGGCGGGTAGGACGGTGAGGCGGGGCAGAGCTACTCCCTCCTCAGCCCTTCTTCATTGGTCCCACAGCTCCACCGCGCCTCCTCTCCCTTCCCAATCACCAGGGGTGTCCCAGCCATCCAGAGCCCCCACCCTAAGTCTAGGCCAAAGTTCCGATCCCTCGGACTAGGGCCCCGGGCCCCCGCCCCCGCTGGGTCCTCACTCGGCGGACACGACCGCTGACTGCCCCCAGCACTGCTCGCGCCCCGGCAACCCGGCCGCGGTTGTAAGTCTCCAGGGCGAAGCGAGCGGGCCGCAGCAGCTCGGGGGTTACAGGCTCCCAGGCCTGAGCGTCGGCAGCTCGGCGGGGCGGTGCGGAGACAGCGCCCGGGAGCAGTCCGAGCAAGGACAGCAGGCGCAGCCATAGAGCCATGGTGAGGGTGAAGCCGGCTGCCAGAACGCACGGACGGTTCGGACCAGCCAATGGGGCCGAACAGCTCGTGGTCTAGGGGGCCTGGGTCCCTCCCCCGCTGCTGCGGCGGCGCCCGCCAATAGGCCTCCCCCAGGAGCGCCTGCGCGCTCCCTTGTTTACGCCGGGCACGTGGGGCGCGCTCGCTGCGCGGGCGGGTGGGTTCCAGCCTGGTTGCGTCTAGCTCGTCTTGCACAAACACCGCCTGCGAGCATCCGGCTAGAACCCCCAGCTCGGGAATAATTCTGTTACGTCTTTGGAGCTGGCCTGAGGATAAAAGTAATAACTAACATGTATTGCATACTCATTGTATGTTAACATATAATCGTCGTAGCAGTCCTGTGAAGTCGCTGTGATCCCAACTTAATAATTAAGGAAATAGAGGCTTAGAGAGGTTAAGTGGTTTACCAAGTATCGGATAAGTGATGGAGCTGGGCTTGAACCCTGGAAGTTGGCCTTAGAGCCTGGGTTCACAGCGTGATTCTTCCTTGAGGCCCCTCTTCTCATCAGCAAAATGGCAGGTAATATTCCTCAGACTGACAGTTCCTCAAACGCAGCGATTGGGTTCTCGGGGCCTAGCGGGAGGAAGTGTTAGATAGGACAAGGGTCATTTTTACTAAATGCTATTCTTGCTAAATATTGAAATGCAGCACAGTAATTTGCAGAGCAGCTATAAACAGGATGAGCTTGACAGGAACCCAATCCAATAAGCGTAGCCGACTGAAGTCAACCAGTAATTGACCAAATAGCTAAGCCGCTCTTCCTGGCAGACAGAGCTTTGGGTATGAATCCTGTCTTCTTTACTTGCCCCAAGTGAGTAAAACCGCCTTGAGACAACCCCAGCTCCTTGAATTGAGCATCCCAAACATGAACCCCTTGAATTGGGTAACAGAGGCATAAAAAATTGTATTAGCCTGCCTACTTGAGTTCACAGTCTAGTGGAGAAATATATGAAAACAAGGAATTTTTCTGCACGATGTTTCAAGCTGAGGGAGAGGAAGCAGGGAAGAGAGACTTTAAAGGAATTGGGGAAAGCACAGAGGGTTAGTCTGAGCTTGGAGAGTGGGGGGAAACTGATATTAAAATCATCTAGTCCAAACCTAAATTTTTACAGCAGCAGGGATCTAGAGAGCCGAACTGACTTTCCAACTACTCAGAAAAGGGTGCGGGAGCCGGACCAGAGCCAGCTCTGAGCTCCCAGCTGAGGTCTGAGTGAGGAGGGCCTGAGGCATTCCAGCAGGTGCTGGTCTCTCCTTGCCGGTGCCCTCTTGGGTTTAAGGCCTTTGAGGCCCCTCTTGTCCCCCTTACAGGACACAGCCAGATAGAGCCTCTGGATTGGTCAAAGATGGGAATCCTTGAGATGACCAGTGGTTTGGATATTAGCTGTCAGGTGGTCTGGGTACTGAACATTCTTTCCTTAGTTCTTCCGGGAGTAATCAGAGGGTTATCCAGGGGTTTGATGTATATCCAGGAATTGACAAGGACTGGAACATGCAAAAGTTTAGGTTCTCGGGTTAGTTAAAGCAAGAACAGGATCGTTTCCTCTTACCTCAACCTACTTGATTTTAGTAATTTAGCAGCTTGACTACAGTAACTCCATTTTATTTCTTGAGTGCACTGTATTCCTCACCTAGTTATCTTTTTCTTTTTAAAAAAAATTTATTTTTTAATTTTTAGCCAGAGGGGAAGGGAGAGAGAAAGAGGGGGAGAGAAATATCAATGTGTGGTTACCTCTCACATGCCCCCTACAGGGGCCCTGGCCCACACAACCCAGGCATGTGCCTTGACTGGGAATCGAACCGGCAACCCTTTGAATCATAGGCCAGTGCTCAGTCCACTGAGCCACATGAGCCATGGCAGTTACTTTTTTCTTTTGAAATTTCTCTTCTCCCAGCCACCTCTACGTTGTCCAGAATCCTCAGTAATTTATTTAGTTGGAAAGAGCCAGTGGTGGGGCTGGATTCGGAGGGCAGAGTTTGTGATCTGACCCCTTCTTCCCAGCACTGGGCAAAGTGGAGTAGAGTCCACTGCCATTTTGACTTCTTGCCGTCACAGGGTGGCGCTGTTGAGGTTTAGTCCTCCTGCGTTTCTGAGTGTCTGAGCCCCCGAAGGAAGCTGGGGCCCTCTCTCTGTGCTCCTGTCCTCCAGGAAGCCACTGGTCTCCAGAGCACAGCTGCTGGGACAGGAAGGTAGAGATAGAGGAGTACAGCAACACTGAACAAAAATCAGCCCTAATCTACATACGCCCCTCACATGCAGCTAAAAATTAAAAAGAGGAGAGAGCTCTGGCCTCTGAGCTTCACACCACCTACTTGACATCCACTCTTTCGTCTCAAGCTTAGGCCAAACAGCGTATTTTTTCACCCCCAGCACACCTCAGGAACGCCCCCCCCACCTCAGCATAGGGCATCACTGTTACCCCAGACACCTGAAGTGTCCTCGACGCTTCTCTTTCCTTCACGTCCCGCATCGAATCCATCCCCAGGTGCTCTGGATTCTACCTCCTGCTATCTCCCAAATTCGTCCTTGTCTCTCCATTCCCACGGCCACCGCTCAGGGCCGACCCACCATCCCTGCTCGCCTGACTAGGTCCACTCTTGCCTCCAATGATCTATTCTCCATGCAGCAGCTACAGGGGACTCATTGAATATGAGGGGGCACCCCCCAAACAGAATTTGCTTGTTTGTTTATGGGTGTGTGTGGTTGAAAGGGACTAAATGTTCTTTCCTGGAGTTTAGGGAACCAGCTGCTTCCTGTGCCGGCAACCAGAGAGAAAACCTTGAGGCAGAGGAGCTTCAGTTTGCATGCGGTGCTCCAAGCAATTCTTCCATCAGCTGGCTTTGCCTCTCTGGATGACTACCTTGGGGAGGAGATGGGGGTTGTGAACTTTGAAGTGGATTGTTGATTATTCATGCCTCCTTCCTTGGATGGAGGTCACCTGCATCTCAGGAGCCAGGCCCAGAATTCATTAACTTCTGTTGATGTTTGCAATAAAAATTATCTATTTATTAAAAAGAATCTATTTATTAAAAAGTGTCCATTTATTTGGACATGTTTAAACTTCAGTCACCTTCAAAGTACGCTCCATTTGATGCAATACTCTTACTGAGACGTTCTTCCACTGCTCAAACCAGTTTCTGAACTCATCAATTTTGATGCCTTTTAGAGCTTCTGCCATTTTTTGTGTCACCTCTTTCACATCGGCAAAACATTTCCCTCTGAGGACTTTTTTCATCCAGGGAAACAAAAAAAAAGTCACTTGGGACAAGACTGGGTAAATAGGGAGGGTGGGGGCATAGGGATCATGCTGTTTTGGGTCAGAAACTGCTGAACACTAAGCACGGTGTGGGCACGTGTGCTCGTGAATCACCCATCATGAAATGGGCAAATGCTTTGAAAGAGTCTTCAAAAAATTCACTGAAGCTGAATGCAGCCAGGACAACAATAAATTTTCATTCAATTGTCCCAGAGTCCCATTTCTCCAATGGAAGGTAACAACACCTTCACTTTCTTTGCAAGATTGTTGAGAGGGGCTTGGGTCCTGGTTCTCCAATTTACTGCCTTTAGGACCCTGGGTAAGTTACTTTACCTACCTGAGCCTTCATTTCCTCAGCCTGTAAAGTGGTGATTAAAGTATATAGTACTTCAGCCCTGGCTGATGTAGCTCAGTGGATTGAGTGCCAGCCTGCAAACCACAGGGTCACCAGTTTGATTCCCAGTTGGGGCACATGCCTGGGTTGTGGGCCAGGTCCCCGGTGGGGGGGTGCATGAGAGGCAACCACACATGGATGTTTCTCTCCCTCTCTTTCTCCCTCCTTTCCCCTCTGCCTAAAAATAAATAAATAAAATCTTAAAAAAAATTAAATATATACTACTTTACAGGTGGTTATGAGGAGTCTAAGAAACCATGCAAGGAAAGTGTTCTGCACAAGGTAACTACTAACATGTTGGCTAACTTTCTTGCATATACAAAGAGTGTTGAAAAATCAAGAAAACAAAATAGTCAAAATCAATTGAAAATTGGGCAGAAGCCATAGGCATTTTATAGACAAGGAAATAAAAATAGCTTTTAAATATATGAAAGATGCAACTCCACTCAAAAAAGAAATGAGCACACAACTCAAATAAGATACTATTTTTCACCTACTAGATGGTAAAGATTAAACATTTTGATAACGCTGTATTGGTGAGAGTGGGGAAAGAAGTATAGCCATACGATGTTGATGATAATGATTTGAAAATTACAAATGCGTATGCTTAAACATAATTCTACTTCCAGGAATTTAAATCATAGAAATGGTTACAATCCTAAACAGATGAACAAGGATGTTTTTAGAGCTTTGTTTTTTATTTGTAAAGGCCTAATAATAAAGGGCGAGTTTAATAAAAAAAAAATACACACAGTAGAAATACTATATAGCTATCAAAAAGAGTAAGGCAGCTCTATGAGTACTGATATGGAATGGGCTCCAGGCATGTTACGTGAGAAAAGAAAGAAGCAATACGGGCACAGCATGCTACCATTGATGTGGTTATAAACATATGCACAGGCAATACATACGCATATGCTCTTCTGTATGTAGGCTACCTCCGAACTAGATCGCACGATGACCTAGGAGGCCTCACGTAATCTAACTTGCCTCTTGGTACCTCTGACTCATCTTTCCCCCAGCTCTGCCCCACTGGTGACACTGGCCACCTTGCTTTTCTGAGACACCCCAGGCATCCACTTGCCTTAGGGTTTTGCAGTGGCTGTCAGCTAAATTTTTGTCCCAAATGTCTATGGGGCTCATTTCTTCCCTCCCTTCAACCCTTTGCTCATATCTTACCTTCTCACTGAGGCGTCTGCTGACTACCCTCATTAAAACCACACCCTCATCCTTTATTTCCTGGTACCCTACTGTTTTTTTTTCCACAGTACTTATCGCCTGCTAATCTTTTATCATTCAATGCACTTAGGTGCTGTGTTTATGGTTTATTGTCTATTTCCCTCCAGTAGGATGTAAACTCTACAAAAGGTAAGAATTTTTGTTTTGTTCAGTGATATAAACCAAGGATAAAATAGTAGATGCTCAATAATGATTCACTGAATAAGGGAATGGAGAGATACACAGGAACCTGGTAACAGCTGTTCCCTGCGGGCAGGGGAGCTGAGGTTCTAGGGGTAAGGAAAGAGAGGAGACTTACTTTTCAGGACAAACCATTGTGTACCTTGTACCATGTGCTTGCATTAACTGGTAAAAAAAATTGATAGAATTTTTATGCTAGAACTAGAAGAAGTGACAACCTAGACTCAACCCCTCACCTGACACATGACGGTCCAGGTGCAGAGAGGGGAAGTAACCTGGCCAAGGTTACACAGCCAGGGTTTAAACTCAGATTTACTACCTCCAGAGACCTAGCTCTTAACCATTATGTCACAGAGCCGTTTGATTTGGATCTCTGTCAGCCCATTTAATGTAGTGTGAAAGAAATGCCAAGGTTTTCCAAAGGTGACGGTTTGCCTCTGTCTGATATTTCTCATTACAATGAACTCCAAGCAATGGTCTTGGTTCTTTTGAAACATGAGATTTTGGCTGCATCGTGCTCAGCTTGACATAAATGGGAACACTGGTCTTGGGGACTCTTTTATGAGACCTGCACGGTCAAACTAAAGTGTTAGTCTCAGTCCCTTGGTAGGTGGAAGCACAGTGTTCCTGAAACCTGCACTCCCCGATATTTCTTCTTTCAAAGCCGTCAAGAGGTCTGGGTGGAGCTGCGGGGTGTTGCGGGGTGAGGGAGGGATTTGAGGGCACTTGGCCTGGGACTATTCCCAGGGGCTACTAACGGTGGGCTGCTGAGCCTCCTCAGCATGGGTGACTGGTGGGAGGCCTTCCACGCCCGGATCAGGTGGTGCACCCGCCGCCGCTGCTGCAGCCAGTAGAGCATCTCCACTTTGTCACGCTTCATCTTGTCCAGGTAGGGCCTGCCCTTGAAGGTCACTGGCTCACCGAAGATTAATTCAACCTCCTTCAGGAGCGAAACCAAAGGAGCCTCCATTAGATTGAGCTTCCTGTGTAGATGGTCGCGGATGTGATTTTCCTCCAGGAAGCGACTCAGTTCTGTGTCAGTCTTTTGGAAGAAGCGGTTGGGGTCAGAGGCCTGTCGCTCAAACCACTCCAGTTTCCCCAGCCACATCTCCCGCCGCTGGATGGGCTGCAGGGTCTGCTCCCAGGCACTCACCAATGAAGGCAGCTGCCTCAGACGGGCATTGGAGCTGTACTTGATGGCCATGTCCAACCGGTCCTTGTTGGGAACCTCAAGCATGGACCACAACCGCTCCAGACGCTTCTGCAGGCTGAGGACTTTGTGGGGTTCTCCCAGGAGGTTGGTCTTCTCAGTTTCTAGACTGTGCCCCAGCACTGTGTTCCACTCCCACTCTCCTGGCACAAAGTCTGGCTCTTCATCTTTTAGCAGTGGGGGCGGGTGCTGAATCTTTAGGGACTCTCTGAGAGGGGCTATGATCTCCACAGGAGCCTCCTCTTCATACATTTGGAAGATGACATGGAGGAAATCCGTCTCCTGGTTGGTGAGGTACTTGAAATAGTCATCCGTAGACAGGGTGGTTTTCCACCAGCTCATCCCCGTGGGCTTGTTTAATGGCACCTCCCAGCCTTTGCCTGCTTGGAGTGATGGGAGGGAGGACATCCTATCAGGGTTGGACTGTAAAGTGTTTGGTCTGTGGCGGAAAAGACCAGCCAGCTTGGGGTTGATGACATGATACTGCCGTTCTTGACGCAGAAAGGCTGAGACCAGGAACGATGACCAGTCTTTACTGGCTGCAGGCTCAATCAGGGGTCCCTGGTCAAAAGACAAGTGGTCAGTAGAGACACTGCTCATCAACTCCTTGTAGACCTCCCTAATGCTATTACCAAAAAAGCGATCAACATCCATTTTCTCAATAAGATGGGGTTCCAGTTCACCAGCCAGGTGGTTGTATAGGGCTCCAGTCTCCTCAACGTGGAAGGAATCCAAAAACTTTCTCTCAGAGACTTGTACACCAGCTGCCTGGACCACAACCTGATTTCTTAGCTTCAGAGGAACAGTCACTGGCTGTGGATGAAGTGGAGGGGATTTGGAGGACTGGGGACCCCACTGCCCATAGGGTTCTCCTTCCTCATTCAACATTCTCTGGAGCTTTTCCATGGGATGTGTTGCAGCTGAGTGGTGGGTCTGGGCCCCCAGGAGTGGGGACACGCCTGAGTCTACTGGCGAGTAGGGAGTCCACTCCAATTTCATGTTCTTCATCATCTGCTTCAGGTCCTCGGCCACCATGTCCCCCACCAGCTCTGGTTTGCTCTCTGCAAACAGGACCAACGGGGTTACAGGACGAGGGGAGAATGAAGGAAGACCCAATTCATCTGCTAGCGTCCAGCCCTCACGCACAGAGGGCATGGACTGGCTCTTCTGGAGCTGGGAGTAGAGAAGCAAATGGGAGGTGAGGGGGGACCCACTGGTGGGAGCTACGGGGCCCCCAGGCTGCGACTCAGTCTGTGAGAAAGTGAAGCTTGCTTGCTTCTTTTGCACTGCGTACAGCCAGGGGAGAGCCTTTCTCCTCTTCAGCTGGGGGATGGACTTCAATTCCTTCACTGGATCGGGTTCAGGTTCTCTGAAAAACTCTGGCGAGCGACTGAGCTGGATGAGATAGTTCAGGTTGAGGTGGCAGCATGGCACTTGGGAGAAGGGGGCGCTGTGGGGAGGTGGTTTGACAGCCCCACGGGGGCTGAAGGAGCTCAGCTTTAATATGCCGCCCTGGGCCTCCTCTACTTTCAGCAGGGCGCGGAAATCAGCGAGCAGGCCACGGTAGACCTCGGGACTGGTGAGGAACACCGTGCAGTCCCTGGCGAGGCTGGCGGCCAGCCGCGTGAGCGTGGCTGATTCAGTGTAGACATAAGTGGAGGTCGACCTGGTCTTCAGCAGGTGCAGGTAACGTAAGAAGAGCCGCTCGCAGCTGAGCAGCACGTAAACCAGGAGCCGCTTCCGCAGCCTCTGATTGTTCAGGTAGCTCAGACTAGGCTCGGTGGGAGGCTCCCGCCAGCTGCACTTTAGCTCGTCCAAAATGACCTCTGTGAAACGGTGTCGGCCCTCAGGAGACATCTGCTCCTCCAGCCCACAGCTGGCCAGCCGCTTGGCCACCTGGCGGCACACCGACGCCACCGTCAGCCGCGAGACGGGCAGGGACGGTAGCATCGGGACCTCCTGCAGGATGCGCTTCTGAGAGTCTGGGCGCGTCATTCTGCTGGGGAAGAGCGACAGCGGACGCAGCAACCGGTGGTAAATCCGCTGGAGCTCGGGTTCTGGTTTAAAAGGCTCCATTTTAGCGCTGGCGGGGCCCGTCGTAAGACCCGAGGCGGCGAAGCGGTTACTAAGGGAACCAGGGACCAAACGGCCAGAGTGCGCCTGCGCTGCCTGAGCGGGCAGAGCTTAGAACTTTGTCGGTGGGGGCGGGGGGGTAGGTGGGGAATGAGGGCGAGGTCTTGCGTGCGCGCGCACCAGGAGGCGGGGCAAAGCCTGGCTTCCGAGGTTCCGCCTCCTAGCGACTGTGCACTAGGTTTCCGCTACAGGACTCTATATGTTCACGTCCTCTGGCCAGTGACTGCATACGAGATGGCATCGGACTCGGGGGACCGTGGGACCGCCTGCACGGTGAGAGTCGAAGCCTCTTGTGGGAGCCTAGCGGGGCAGTTAGCCTCGACCCCTAGGGGTGATCGTTAACTCGAGAAGGGGGGAAGAAGCAGGTACCAGGGGCGGGGCCCAAGGCCCCAGCATGAAAAGAGTGTGAGAGTAGCACGGTCTTTGGCGTTAACGTTGGAAGGTGTTGGTCCTGAAATGAGGGATAATGAAGAAGGCGCTTCAGGAGGAGTCACGTGGGACGTTTCCCCAGGTCTTTGGGGTAGTCGTAGGGGAAGTAGTGAAACAGGGTCATGCAAGAGGGGTACCCATCTCTCATCGGTCAGTACCTGCCGCCCTTGCAGCTGGAGTTCGCGGTGCAGATGACCTGTCAGAGCTGTGTGGACGCGGTGCGCAAGTCTCTGCAAGGAGTGGCAGGTAGGAGCCAAATAGGTTTTCTGTGGACCGCCCAGAGGCCTCTGGAACAGGTAGACAAATCTCTTAGACCGACCGTACTCCCATTTTACAGATGCAGAAATTGAGACCCAGAGAGAGGAGATTGTTCTCAGAGTCACACAGAGCCCCAGAGGCTGAGCCTGGATTACAGGTCTCGAGCCTGTGCTGCCAGCAACCGCCTGTCCTTCTGGTGTCGTAAGCCTCAGGTGCCTGGAGAGTAAGGGGCTAGACTGAATATAGCCATGCCTACAAAAGGAGTTCCCTGAAAAATAAGCACTTTTTGCTTGTGAAACAGCATAATCTTGACAAAGCAAACAGCAGCCCTGGCCACGTCCCATCCTAGGCAGCTCCTGGTTCTTAAAAGTCAGCTAGCTAGCTGGTCTGGAGGTGGCCTGGCACACCTGGCAAGATCTGAGGAGGCGGAGCCACCAGCATGGCACCGGGAACTACGCTCCTTTGATTCTGTTAAATGTTCCTCAAGTCATTCAGGAGCTATAGACCAGGCACTGGCGGCTTTTCAGGGAGAAGGGTTCACACGTGTTTCAGGCACATCCCTGCCTTAGGTAAAGTTGAGCGCACAAGCATTAGTCCTGGAAGGGCAGGTCTGCGAAGGGGTGAGGTTAGATGGGTTCTAACAGTGGTGGCACTCGGCTCTGTGTGGGGCAGAATGTGTCCTAGCTGTTAGGGGTATGTGCTCTAGAGTTAGACTGTTCGGGTTCAAATCCCCTCTTCGTGGCACTGAAACCTTAGGTATGCTCGTTTTTGTGCCTCTGTTTCTTTTTTTTTTTTAAGATTTTATTTATTTTTTTCTAGAGAGAGGAAGGGAAGGAGAAAGAGAGGGAGAGAAACATCAGTTGTGTGGTTGCCTCTCGTGTGCCCCTCACTGGGGACCTGGCCCGCAACCCAGGCTTGTGCCCTGACTGGGAATCGAACTGGCGACCCTTTGGTTCACAGGCCGGCGCTCAGTCCACGGAGCCACACCAGCCAGGGCTGTGCCTCTGTTTCTTCAGTGTTTTCAATGGGCATGATAATGGAAGCTACTCTGGAGGATTGTCCTGAAGAGTCAATTAGTTACAATTAGCACTTAGAGAAGTCTTTGGCATGGGGTGAGAACACACTGAATCTTGGGAATTGTAAGAGGAAGGACTTACAGGTGGTGATCCGATTAGGTAGAGGAAGGAAAGTACACATCTTGAAGTTGGATTTGCTGTGCGTTTGGGGATGATGGGTGAGGGTCTCAGGAGACTGAACCATCCCACCGCAGGTGCGGTGCTCTGACCAAGGTTTCTGAGAGCGTTGGGCTCTCCGTTTCCTGTAAAACATTCTTGCTGGGAGAGCAAACAGCTAGACTTTTTGTTGGATACAGCAGTTTTTTGCCCTCAGCAGATTTCTTAGGCACAGAAAAACACCTCTGGTGGCTACATTTTCAGTTCTAAGTAACTGGAACCAGCTTGGCTTTTTCATGGGCCGAGATGGGCGAGGAATTTGCCCTTTTCGGTGGCCTGGGGCTTTGGAGAATCGAGCCGTTCCCCTTCCAGATATAAGTGGGAGGAACTCCCAGCCCAAGGCCCACTTTTCTGAACCCTTATCATGTACCCTGGAGTTCACTGTGGGCTTATCTTTTCTCTCTCACTGGGTTCTGAGCTAAAGAAGGGCTGTCTCAGCCACACTCCAGGCTTCACCAGCCAAACTGAACTGCTGCATAGCTGGAGGGCCAGCGTCTTGGTTCAGACTCAGGTCAGGAGCTCAGGAAGTGCCCCGTTACAAAGCGCTTCCCACTTGGAGCCCTCCCACTTCAGGAGCAGAGAATCAGCTCTTAAGAGACCCCAGATCAGGAACCCACCTGCCCTGAAGCTCATCTGTCATCAAGTTTTGTCTACTGTATGTCCAAGACTCGGAATCCAGCCTCTCTTTTTCCATACTTTGGCCTTCACACCAATCCAAGCCACCTCACCTCTCCCAGACCCAAACAAGAGCTTCCTCTTTGGGTTCCCTGTCGCCTCTGTTGCCCACTCTGATCGCTTTTCCATATAAAAGCCGGAGTGAGCCCCAGCCGGCATGGCTCAGCTGGTTGGAGCATCCTAGTGGAAAGGTTGCAGGTTGTACTCCCCGGCCCAGGCACACACGATCCCAGGTCCGGGCGTGTGCGATCCCTGGTGGTGACGGACAGTCCGGGCACATATGGCAGGCCGCTGATCGATGCTTCTCCCCCGCTGACCTTCCCTCTCTCCCTTTCTCTCTCTCTAAAAGCGATGAAAAAAGTGTCCTCAAGTGAGGATATTAAAAAAAAAAAGAAAGAAAAGCAAGAGTGATTTTAAAATCACACATTAGCCCTGGCTGGTGTAGCTTAGTGGATTAAGCGCGGGCCTGTGAACCAAGAGATCGCGGTTCGATTCCCAGTCAGGGCACATGCCTGGGTTGCGGGCCAGTTCCCAGCAGGGAATGCACAGGAAGCAACCATACATTGATATTTCTCTCCCTCTCTCCTTCCCTTCCCCTCTGAAGATAAATAAATAAAATCTTTAAAAAAATAAAATAAAATAAAATCACACATTAGATAACATGGCTGCCCTGTGTAGAATCTTCTAGAAGTAATAATGTTTGAGAGCTTCCCATGGGCTGGGCACTGTGTTAAGAGCTATATATGAATAACTCATTTATGTCTTCAATAACCCTCTGAAGTGGATAGAATTACTATCTCCATTTGCATGTGAAGAATCTGAATAGAAAATTCAACAGAAATGTTGAGTAACTTGTCCAAGGCCACACAGCTAGTATGTAGCAGACTGAGGATGTCAACTCCAGAGCCCACACTCTGCACCACTGTCCACTACGGCCTCTCCCAGTGGCTTCCCCTGGCATTAAAATTAAAGTCTAGGTTCAAGTCCGTCGATACTGTTGTAAAGGTAAAATTTTCCTTTTTATGGCCGAGTAGAATTCCGCTGTGTAAATGCCCGATGGTTGGTTTCCCCACTCGTGTGCTGAGGGACAGTCGGGCTGCTTCCATATCTTGGCGACTGTAAATAACGCTGCCACTGCAGTGAACACAGGGGTGCTTATGTTCTTTCGATTAGTGTTTGGGTTCCTTCGGATATATTCCCAGAGGCCTTCCAAGCTTTGTGACCTCAAGCCAGTTGTGTGAGCTTCTAGCTTCGTTTCCTCACCTGCCACGTGTGTAAAGCAGAGCACACAGCTCTTGTCACACGCTGCAGGCTCGGGCCACAAGAGTCCCCCGCCATCCACCCTCCCTACAGCCCCTTCGCATCAAGAGGCACGCGTCTTTGTGGACCTGGAACTCCAAGGCATCGCAGGCTGCTGGGTGGCCCAGGCTGACATGTTGTGTGAAGCGAGGCACAGCTTGGTGATTTGGAGGGGTTCTTTTTCACAGGGTTGCCTCGTTCCTTTTTTTTAAGAGAATTTTTATGAGTTTGAGTCAAACCGATGACATGATGTGCTGGGAACCAGGATCTCACATGCTCCCAGGGTTGCCGTGTTCCTGCGGGGGAGAGACGGGCCTGCCTGGCTGATCTCTCACACATTCTGCCTGCTCCCAGCAGGGTCAGGGACGCTGCGGGGGATCTGAAGAAGCAAGCCGAGGAGACCTTTGTAGCCCCAGCCAGATGTTCCCGTCTCTCAGGTGCTGCCCCTCCCAGGAGCACCTCCCAGTTTTGCCTCCTTTGAGCCTAGAGGGATCTGAACAGCCAAGGCGCCTTTTCTGTACCTCGGGAATTGTTATTCTCTTCTCTGCCTGATGGGTCACTCAGGCATAGTCTGAGTTCTCCTACAGCCTGTGAGCTCCCTGAGGACTAGGACCAGTGCTTTCCCTGACCCTGGCCTCCTCCGCACCAAGTACACATTCACTGAAAGAATTTGGAGCAGGGAAACCAAGGTTGAAGGGCAGGCCAGGAGTCAGTGTAGCGTTGAGTTCACAGAGCACTAGCTGAACACCGCATTTAACCCGTGTCTCCTGGCCTGCCCACGGCCCCCCGGGCTTTACTCCGCAGTGCAGCAAACACGCTGAGATCAAACCAGAACGATCACTAGCCCTACAGGTTAAAGCAGCATCTAGAGTTTCTAGCCCATCCCCTCTGAACTGGCTGAGGATTCAAAAGTTCTCTTAAAAGGCTCGGGAGCCCCAAATACCCGAATGAAAGAAGCGCCTCTCATCCTTCCTTGAGTTGGCTTGATGTTCGTCAAAGCTGAGCATGCGTCAGAATTGTCCCACTGGCTGTGTACACACAGGGGTGACTTCGGGGACTAGGGGGCCAATTGAGACACACTGACGCTTGAACCTGACCCTTGTGGAACACACAGAGCTTGCGCCCGCACAGAGGACTGGAGTCAGGGCAGTGTGAATCACGCAGGGAAGTGGCAGCTGGAGGGCAGAGGAAGGGGTCCCAACCTTCCTGGAGGCTGGGGGCTGCTTCTCAGGTGAGCAGCATCCAGGGGGGAGTGCCTGGGCTCCGGAGCCAGGGTGCCTGGGAGGGACTGCAGGTCCCACAATTTACTACAGTGTGACTCTGAGCAAGTTTCTTAGTTTCTCTGTACCCAACTCACAGGATTGCTTGAGTACGGAAGGAGTTACTTCAGATAAAGTACGAAAAAGCCCGCAGTGCATACTCCGAAAATGTTATTTCTCATGATGCTGGTGATATGAGCTTTATTGAGGTATAACTCATGTATCACGCAATTTACCCCTTTAAAACGTACAGTTCGGTGGCTTTTAGTATATTCACGGAGTTGTGCAATCATCACCACTATCGATTTTATATTTCACCAGCTCATGACGAAATCGAAAACGCTTTAGCTACCACCCTCCCCTTACCCTACCCCCAGTCTACTTTCCATCTTTGTAGATTTGCCTATTCTGGACATTTCTCCCCGAATGGCATCATCTAATATGTGGCCTTCTGTGACTGGCTTTCCCGCAACAGTGTTTCCAAGGTTCGTCCACGTTGTAGCATCTGCCACTGCCTCATCCCTTTTCCTGGCTGAACAGTGCGTCCTTGTATTGAAATAACGCCGTTGTTTATCTGTTTTTCAGTGGATGGGCTCTTGGGTTGTTTTCACCTTTGGCTATTATGAACAGTGTGGGTCTGATAGCCTGCTTTTCTAAAGACATTTTTTAAAGAATTATCTATGTTTCAAAAGTTATAACCAATGCCTGGCACGTCCTAAGGACTCATAACAATCCTGGGAGTGAGGTGACATTATCCCCACTTTATTTACAAAGAAACAGCCTCAGAGAGGCTAAGGGCCTTGTGGAAGGCAGCTTCCCCCGCCTCCAGCCACGGGGGGTTGGTGTAGATGGGGACCGGGAGTCACCCGCTCTGTTTCTCGCTTGCCTGTCCCCAGTGCCGGGTTGCCAGCCCTCCGCTGCCCTCTGCCCTCTTTCTCCTCCCAGGTGTCCAGAGTGTAGAGGTGCAGTTGGAGAACCAGATGGTCCTGGTGCAGACCACCCTGCCCAGCCAGGAGGTGCAAGCCCTCTTGGAAGGAACAGGGCGGCAGGCGGTACTCAAGGGCATGGGCAGTGGCCTTTTGCGTGAGTAACCACTGTGGCCTTGTCCTTGCCTTTCTGGGAGGGAGGTGGCCCAGGGCTGGTTTAAATCTAACATAGGGTTTTGTGGCTTATGGAGGCTTTGGAGGTGTGAAAGTTATGTGGAGCTCTCTCCCTGCCCTTCCCCAGCTGATGAAGGGGCGGGGCTGGGTGAGGTGGCAAGCCAGCCCGGTGCCTCCTGTCTTGCAGAGAATCTGGGGGCAGCAGTGGCCATCCTAGGAGGACCAGGCCCTGTGCAGGGCGTGGTGCGCTTCCTGCAGCTAACCCCTGAGCACTGCCTCATTGAGGGGAGCATTGACGGCCTAGAGCCTGGGCCACACGGACTCCATGTCCATCAGTTCGGGGACCTCACAAGGAACTGCAACAGGTGAGTCATCTGTAACCTCCCTTGTAGCATCCTCATCACCCCACTTGTGTCCCCACTATGTGTAGGAGGCTGTATTCAGCCCTTAGGCACACTTTATACTTTATGGTTCTCGTAAGTACTCTGTGAGGCATGTACATACAGGCCCAGTCTACAGATGAGAAAACTGACAGTCAAAGAGGTTAAGTGACTTGTCAAAAACCCCAGAGTGTGTAAATAGTAGAGTGGGGATTTGAACCAAAATCTGACCTTGATGTTCCTGCTCATAGCTGCCTTACTGCCTCAGGGATGGAGGGTGACTCTTGGATGTGGGAAAGGCAGGTCCCCGTGTCATGGTGTCTGTCACGCTACAGCACCATTAGTTGGTCGCTCATTTCTGTCTCCCCTAGGAGCTTATTGAGGGCAGGACCCATGTTTGATTCTTCTTTTTTTTAAAAAAGATTTTATTTCTTTATTTTTAGAGGGGAAGAGGGGCAAAAGGAGAGGGAGAGAAACATCAATGTGCAAGAGATACACTGATTGGTTGCCTCTCGCATGTCCCCAACCAGGGACCTGGCCCACAACCCAGGCTGCACCCTGGCTAGGAATCGAACCGGTGACCTTTTGTTTTGTAGGATGGTGCTCAGTCCACTGAGCCACACCAGCCAGGGCTCAATTCTTCTTCTTCTTCTTCTTTTTTAAAAGATCTTATTTATTCATTTTTAGAGAGAGAGGGAGAGAAATATCAATATGTGGTTGCCTTTCACACGCCCCATACTGGGGACCTTACCGATGACCCAGGCATGTGCCCTGACTGGGAATTGAACTGGCGACCCTTTGGTTCGCAGCCCACTCTCAATCCACTGAGCTACACCAGCCAGGTCATGGGCTCAATTCTTCTTAGTGCCCTCAACTCAAAGCCTGGCACAGAAAGGATATGTTTGTTGAATGAATGTATGAATGAATGTATGAATGAATGAATGAATGAAACGTAATTAAAGTGAGAGGATGGATCACCTGCCCTGTGGGCTGCTGTTTCACTGCCCACCTGCTACCTTTTATTCTTAGCTGTGGGGACCACTTTAACCCTGATGGAACATCTCACGGGGGCCCCCAGGACGCTAACCGGGTAAGTGGCCAACTGTGTGAGGCCTGGGCGGAGACAGAGCCCCAGGGTCTCCGAGGCAGGGCAGGCAGCTCTCGGAACCTTTGAGTGAGATTCCTTTCTGGTCCCACCGTACGTTGTTCCAGTTACAAGCGTTGACTGACTCTCTCTGTGGCCAGGGGCTGCCCCCAGGAGCTCGCAGCTGGGCGGGGGAGACCATCGAGCACTCTGGCTGCAGCACAGTGAGAGGGTCCTGGCTGGGGGCCCTGGGAGCCCAGAGCCAGCCCCCGATACAGCCTGAGGGGCATGGGCAGTGGGAGAGCTTCCTGGAGAAGTGACAGTGTAGAAACTGAAGGTTTTCCCTGAACGACACAGGGCATTCCCGATGCTTCACCTCCTCCTGGTCCTGGAATTTCATTTTCTCTGGAAAAGTGTTTTCCCCGTGGGCAAGTCACGTGCTGCCTTAATGATTTTTGCCTTATCCGAGTACTGCTTGTTCTGTTAGTTACCCAATGCTTTGATTTAAATGGGCTCATTTTTTTTTTTTTTTTTTTTTTTTTTTAAGATTTTTTATTTATTTATCTTCAGAGGGGAAGGGAAGGAGAGAGGGAGAGAAATATCAATGTATGGTTGCTTCCTGTGCATTCCCTGCTGGGAACTGGCCTGCAACCCAGGCATGTGCCCTGACTGGGAATCGAACCGTGATCTCTTGGTTCACAGGCCCGCGCTTAATCCACTAAGCTACACCAGCCA
>CM052543.1:3737909-3781150 GCA_028533065.1 Trachops cirrhosus | reverse complement strand
TTTTAAGATTTTTTATTTATTTATCTTCAGAGGGGAAGGGAAGGAGAGAGGGAGAGAAATATCAATGTATGGTTGCTTCCTGTGCATTCCCTGCTGGGAACTGGCCTGCAACCCAGGCATGTGCCCTGACTGGGAATCGAACCGTGATCTCTTGGTTCACAGGCCCGCGCTTAATCCACTAAGCTACACCAGCCAGGGCTAAATGGGCTCATTTTTTTTTCCTTAGGTAAATTGTAGTTATTTTTAGTGCCTCAATCTATGACAGAAAGTTTCAGACATTCCAGAGTAGAGAAACTGCCAGCCCAAACCCCCAGGTTCCTGTTACCCAGCTTCAGCTGCCACCACCCGGTGGCCGGTCCCTTTGCACTGACGCCACTGGGCCTCTTTTCATTATTATTTTGAAGCAAAACAAGACAACATTTTATGTAATGGAAGTAGATTGATTTTTTAATGAGAAACTTGATATTGCACAGAGGATGGAAAACCAGTACTTCTAGCTTTAATCAGAGGATCATTGTAGAAATAAATCAGTGCGGGCTTAAAACGTGTTCTGAGCCCTGCTAGGGACGGAGAAGGTCCACTTGGTGTTTGTTAAAGTGATAGCGAGAGGTGTCAGAGGTGTCGGGAGACCTGTTAACACCAAACTGTCACTTTGTCAGACCAGGAGGATGGCGTCCGCTCCCTGTGGTTTGATGTTTCCTGGGCCCTGGCCTCACACACCTAACACCTCTCCTTCTCCCGAGGCCTGTTTTTCCCCTTTGCCGGATTCAGTGCCTGGCAGGCTCTGGGTGCTGGTCCGAGAGCTGGTGACTCCCGTTTACACCTTCCAGGACTCACGGACTTCCTGGGTTTTTATTTTCTATCTGGATGAACGCTCGCATCCTTCTGCCACAGGACAAATGAAAACATGGCATGTGCTTGTTCTAATTCATTGTAACGGATTGTTTGGACTTTCCACTGTTCCGTCACATTTCCCATGGTCAGAGGCTTTTCCTCCTCCTCCCCCACGCCCAAAGTCGGAGGAAAGCCATGCTTGTGTTCAAGTGTATCTGTTGCCGTGAAGCAAATGACTCCAAACCTAGGGGTTTAAAACAACAAGCATTTAGCATCGCACAGTTTCGCTGGGGGCCTCTCCCGGGCTGCAGCCACGTCCAGCCTCGAGGTGGGGAGGATCTGCTCCCACCCTTCCTCGTGTTGCTGTTGGCAGGCTAGGGGCCTCCCTGGCTGTTGGCCAGACCTCAGTCCTTTGCCACATGGGCCTCTCCCTAGTGCAGCTCACGACACAGCAGCTGGCTTCCCTTGGAGCTAGGAGGTGAGAGATGGCATCCAAGATTAAAGCCACACTTTTCCTGTAACCTAATCTTGGAAGTGACACTGGGTTCAGCCCACACTCGGAGCACACAAAGATGTGAACACAGGGGAGATGCATCTTAGAGGCTGTCTGCGTCACTGATGCTTGAAAGGGGCCGAGCAAGAGTCAGGCAGGTGAAGTACCCCACAGGCAGAGCCCTGCAGGCAGGAGCCAGCGAGGAGCACCTGGGAGCTGGCAGCCCGTGTCTCCTGCGGAGGTTTTTGAAGGGCAAGAGACCACCCTACAACCTGTGCCCTGACCCAGGCCCCTCTC
Organism: Trachops cirrhosus; assembly: GCA_028533065.1. Classification (NCBI taxonomy): domain Eukaryota; kingdom Metazoa; phylum Chordata; class Mammalia; order Chiroptera; family Phyllostomidae; genus Trachops; species Trachops cirrhosus. Next base: position 3,779,526 of record CM052543.1, on the reverse strand, counting down.
AGGGCCGGGAATCAGAAGGAGGTGGAGCCAGCTGCTCCACTGCGCCCAAGCCCTCCATACAGACAGAGGAGGACCTGAGCAAGAGGTGCGTGGCCAAGGTCGCCATGACGACCGACAGGTTCCTTGTGGATTTCAGCGTCTGGTTTGGGCCACATGGGAATGTGCTCAATGTGGGAATTTACGTCCAAGCCTGGTTGTCCCGTTGCATGTCCCCTGCATGCTCTCAGCTTTCTTCCCTTCTCTCCTTGTCCCCCTCCCGTCCTTTCTCTTCATACACTGTACTGAAGGGACTGCTCCAGAGCATGGGGTCACTGTGTCGTGCCCGTGCCTGAAACCCTTTTTGGCTCTCCAGTGCCTAGTGGTATGGGCCCTGCCAGGCTGCTTGGTGCGGCACGCAAGGCCACTGGCCCGGCTCCACCCACCCGTGTGTAGGGGAGGGACTGGAAAGGCTGCCTCTCCTGACCCTCTGCTGCTGAGTCATGTCTCTGAGCTGCTCTGCCTGCTGCTGCTCCCTCAGCCAAGTCCTGAAAATTCTCAAGGCTCTGTGTCATTGCCTCCCCTTCCTTGTCTTTCTGCCATAAAAGTCCCAACACAGGGCACAACAGAAGCACCAGGTGTAAGCAGCAGACACTCTCTGGGAAACAGGATAAAGCAGAAGTGTCCTTGTCCACTTGTCCTTGCTGCTTGTCCAGGCCATCGTACAGTGACGTGCTTCGTGACCATGCTTTGCAGCAAGGTCTTGCGTACCAGCCCACATAGGCACAGGCACTTGCTTCTGCCCAAAGTGTCAGGTTGGGGACAATTTATTTGCACAGATGTGAGTCTGTGATCCACCAGTAAGGTTTGGTCACCAGAATACACACTCACTGTTGTCCCAGCCCCATGTGTCATCATCCGTCGTCTGTTCTGTATATCTCCCACCGAGCTGGAGGGTGGTGACTGCGTGTGCACCCCCACGCCTGGCAGAGGGTGTCCAATTTAGGAGGTGCTCAGTAGATGTGTTGCAGCATTTTTATTGCCTTCCAGGGAGAAGGTGTACAGAGCCAGCTTCTGGAGGGGCAGGGGGGGACAGGCAGGACAGGCCCCTTGCCCCTTGTGTTTCTCCTCTCTGTCCCTGGAAGCAGGATGTCAGGGAAGGGATGCTGGCTGCCTCCGATGGCCACGAAGCCAGGCGTGGCCATCCTAAGCCCAGGGGAGCTGCAGACTGCCAAGGGCTCGCAGAGTCATCAGGAGGCTGGAGAACCCTGCTTGGAAAGAAGCAGGGGCTGGGCTAGCTTCTGAGGCCAGGATGCCAGGCCGGGCAGTGACCTCGCAGGAGAAACAGTCCGGTCCAGTGGGCATGGCTTCCTAGAAGGAAGGTCGCTTTCTTCCAGGGTGCTCTTTCCAGGGTGCTGTCATTCCGCCCAGGATTTCCGCTCCAGGGAGGGAGCATCCCCTTGGCTTCTTTGTGTCCCGGGCATCCCTTCCTTTTACCTGACTGTACCCACAGGAGGACACTGGTACTTTTGGGGAGTGGAATCAGATACTGGGGAGCCATAACCTAGCAGCTGTGCCCCACGTGCTCAACGCCCCCCACCCACCCACCCGGTCTTATTGCAGCACCGGGGAGACCTAGGAAACGTCCACGCGGATGCTGACGGCCGAGCCATCTTCAGGATAGAGGATGAGCAGCTGAAGGTAAGGGGGGAAAGGAAATGAGGATCTTTCCTCCCAGGTAGGTCCACTGTCTGAGGCCGCTGTCTCCACTCAAAGGTGTGGGATGTGATTGGACGAAGCCTGGTCATTGATGAAGGAGAAGACGACCTGGGCCGCGGAGGCCATCCCTTATCCAAGATCACGGGGAACTCAGGGAAGAGGTGAGTAATGCCGCCCCCTGCAGGAAGCTGTGCTTTGCCAGCCAGATCCACGAGTGGCCCGGACAAGTGCCTGCCTGCTCTTGACCACGCGTTCATCTGCAGGTTGGCCTGTGGCATCATCGCACGCTCCGCTGGCCTTTTCCAGAACCCCAAGCAGATCTGCTCCTGCGACGGTCTCACCATCTGGGAGGAGCGAGGCCGGCCCATCGCGGGCGAGGGGCGGAAGGAGCCGGCCCAGCCCCCCGCCCACCTCTGAGCCGGGCCTCAGCCTCAGGTCCAGTACTCTCCTCCTGGCTGGATGCCATCCTCTTCCAGGCAGAGGAGGGCAGGCCGGCTTGTTGAGTCCGAGGACAGCAGGGATACGGGGAGTGCGGGGGAACGCTGTGAGGCTCCCTTGGCAAATTAAAGTTTTATTTTCATATCGCACCCTGTTTTCCCACAGGCCTGGTGAACACAGTTCCTCTGCCTGGGACTTCAAAGGCCAGCTCTTGGCTTTTGGAGCCAAAACAAAAAAACAAACAAAAAACAAACAAACTGGATTTAAACCTACACGCCTCCTGCTCTAACTGGTGTAGCTCAGTGGGTTGGGCGTGGTCCCATGAAAGGTCATCGGTGCCATTCCCAGTCACGGCACATGCCTGGGTTGAGGCTAGGTCCCCGGTGGGGGGCGTGCGAGAGTCTGCAGATTGCTGCTTCTCTCCCACATCCTGTTTCACTCTCTCTCTCTCTCCCTCCCTTCCTCTCTCTCTAAAAACATAAATAAAATCTTTAAACACACACACACCCCTCCTAAGGGCAAGTGCACAGGGAGAACCCTTGAATTTCCAGACAATGCCAGATGCTCCCAAGTCCCAGCTGGGCCTTGCCTGAGGCCAGCTAACTCCTGACCTGGGGTCAGGAGCTACTCCGGTATCTTCCCATGCACCGTTTAAAAATTAAGCTTCCTTGAGTTGATTTCTTAACTCACAAGTGAAAGACTCTTAATTAATCTAACAAGTGAAGTGCTTGGCACACGGCCTGGCACACGGTAAGTTAAAGGAGCAGTGGCTGTGATTCTGAGGCCAAACGGGGCCCTGGAGGCAGACCCAGCCAAGCTCCCCACTCACGGAGAGGGCCAATGACCAGGGATTCTGGCCTCTCCGCTCGCCTGTTTGCCCCCACCCCTGCCCCCACTGGACTGCATCGGGCTGCTCGCCCGGGACACGGTGGGCTGTCCTTAGAGTACAAACCGTGCCCTTTACGCTGCCTGCACTGAACCAGGTGGGTGGTTCTACAGTTCTCTGGCCTTGGCTGAGATGCGCCTAGCGCTGCTCCCATTCCCGGGGCGGGCCCTGCCCGGTTCCACCTTCAGGCTGCTGCCTGTGCCTCTGGCCCCAGCCCTCGGCCCTGCTCTTTCTTGCCCAGCCTGTGCTGGTTGCTTTCCAGCTCGTCTTGTTGCCTGGGGAACCAAATCCTTTTTAATACCGGGGCCCAGGTTTTCTCCCCCCTGTCAGCCTCATTGCTGGAACTGCCCTTGGACTCTGCCCGCAGCCAACCCCTGACCTCTGGCCTTCCTGCTGGAGGCATAGCTGGGTTTAACCCTTTCGTGGCTCAACTGCTCGCCGTCCTCTACCACTCTGCTTTGATCCCTAAGGAATCAACATCCCATTAGCTTTTCTTTCTTCTAAACTCTTAGCTGTGTGCTTTTTTGCAAACTTTGTTTCTCATCAAGCAATACTGTCCAAACATCTTGAAGCCCCATCTGTGGAGCAGAAGTGGACTGGTCTTGAGGCCGCAGGGGGCGCAGCTTGAAAATCTTTGCCAAATTCAGACATTTTGGGTTACCTCTCAACTTGTGCCATGTCCACAAACCATCTGTACTGTCATTCACCAACTACTTTAAATTGATCCACTTTTAAACTTACTTAAAAAGGAAATTGTAAGCACATTAGCTAATACTGTACTCCAGATAGTGATTCTTAAGTGCCAGACTCTGTTCTAAGCACTTTACATACAGTAATCCATTTAGTCCTCTGCACGATCCTACCCGGAAGGTAGGTTCTATTATTATCCCATGTTGCAGATAAGGAAACGGAAGCACAGAGTGGTTATGTAACTTGCCCTAGGTCACACAGTAACATGGCCCAGGTGGTCTGGCCCCAAGTCTGCTCTTAACCACTCTATGGTTCTCATTGTAAAGTATGGAAAGCAAGATTCATTTGTCAGAAACAGACGTTTGCTAGAAAAAGAATATACATAGCTACTAAAATAAAAATTGTTCAGCCTGGCTGGTGTGGCTCAGTGGATTGAGTACCATCCTGTGAACCAAAGGGTCACTGGTTCTATCCCCAATCAGGGAACACGCCTGGGTTGCAGGGCAGGTCCCCAGTAGGGCGCACGTGAGAGACAGCCACACATTGATGTTTCTCTCCCTCCCATCCTTCCCTTTTCTAAAAATAAATGAATAAAATCTTTAAAAATAAATAAATACATGTATGTCATCTACTTAAGGTACCTTAGCCAGAGAGAGAGAGAGATTATACCTAAAACCCTGGAGGAGGGAAGCACCGTAACAGAGGGCCCATAACAGGGAGCTCAGCTTTCAGGCAAGGAGGGAAATGCTTTGGGTTCCCCGGGTCTTACTGTCTATTAATACTGCCATCAGCTTCAGCAGGAAAGAATCCTGTCCCTGTGCCTGTGATGTGCACCGAAAAGACTATGACTGATTGCTTTTTTACTTTTATTTTGATGACTACGATAGGCTGATACCGAAAGTTATCAGATCCTCATCCCTGGAAGCTGTCAGTGCTACCTTATTTGGAAAAAGTAGCCGCATAGGATGGTCTGAAATTAAAACTAAGAGCAAGTCATGGCTTGTAGACACAGTCCTGTCCTGGGCCTGTATCTTCCTTGACAAAGGGCAGCCTTTCCCCGAACTGAGCCTGTCTTAATGTCTTTTTGCATCTATGATAACATACCTTTGGAAAGTCAGAGTCATTTCCTTTTTGCAGACCCCTCAGGGCACAATCGCCCACCCGAGCAGAAGAACCCAGAGCCTGTCATTGTTATGGTCATTATGGTAACTAACTGTTAACGATCCTATTCCACCTCTGTAAAAGAAGTAGGTGTCTATTCATTCCTTTTACTTTTATCCCATTTCAGAGGGGCTTTTTTTTTTGCTTTCTCCCGGCACCCCCAGTCTATCACCAATGAATTTCACGTAACCCTTTAGGCCTCCTCCTTTGATTGTAATGTATAAAATAAGGTGTTAAACCTTCTCCAGAACATTTCTCAATCCATTGAGATTTTGCTTCCCTGCAATTGTCATCAGTTTGGCCCAATCAAACTCATAAAAGTTCTCATGAGTTTGGACATTTCTTATGTTGACACCAAAGTTAAGTTTATTCTAAGTTTACAAAATGTGGTTTAGGTCATTGGTCCTTGTGGGGGTGTTACTACCTCTTAGGGGACTTGTGGGGGTTTGTGAGGGAGTTTTTGGTTGTGACTATGCTGAGTGGGGAGGTGCTCCTGGCGGGGTAGGGTGGGGGAGGCTAGGGAGACTTGCCGACCTGCCAGGTGCAGGATGGTCTGTCATAATGAAGAACTGTCCCATTTTCTGCACAACTTTCCAATGTCGCACTAGATATACTTGAATGTGAAAAACATTACAATTAGAACTTAATTTATTTATCACTTATTTTATTTGTAAACAACAAAGCATTTCTGGTGCCCTTTTAACGGACCATGAATTTTTCTCTTCTTGGTTGGGTTTGGACCGTTACTGAGAGTTGTCACCATTTTGGAGACTGTTGCCAGTGGCAATAGCAGGAGTCCTATTTGAGCTGCCAGTGCGAGACCTCTGAATCAGTCTGCATTCGTAGCTGACCGGAAGACATACTTCATTCTAGATATTTCATATGATAGACATTATTTTACTAGAGATGTCTTTCCATTTGGCACAGCCATGATAGGCTAAGTCATGTCTCTGGGCTACCAGGCGAGGCAAGATAAAGCCTCCTGAAGCCCTGGCTGGCGTAGCTCAGTGGATTGAGCGCAGGCTATGAACCAAAGGGTCGCCGGTTTGATTCCCAGTCAGGGCACATGCCTGGGTTGCGGGCAAGGTCCCCTAGTGGGGGCCACGTGAGAAGCAACCACACATTGATGTTTCTCTCCCAACGTTTCTCTCCCCCTCTTTCTTCCTCCCTTCCCCTCTCTAAAAAGAAAAATAAATAAAATCTAAAAAATAAAAAATGGTAAAGCGTCATGGAAAGTATCATTACCAGAGAAATAGATCCAGTGTGGGTGTGAGGTATGGTGAAAATCAAGAGAAGCAATTGTTATTTTTTCTTTAAACACATACACGACATTATGGTTCTAACTGAATGTCGTTTCAGAAACTAGAAGGCCTGGCAGATAGTAGGTGGTTAATAAAATCCTAGTTGGGACACTATCGGTTCTTTTGACTGGGAATCGAACTGGCGACCCTTTGGTTTGCAGGCCCGCGCTCAGTCCACTGAACCCCACCAGTCAGGGCTGTCTGTATATATACTTATCACAATAACGAAGTCTTCTAAGGAGGTCAGTATTTTTATAAGTGAAGGAGGTGATGTTCACAGATGTGAAGACTTGCGCTCACGTTTGCACAGCTGGCAAATCACGATTTAGCTCCTTTTCCTGGGGTAACGGGAAGAGCGCCAACGCAGCCCCGTTTCTGCCGCTGGCTTGCCGACGGGCAACTCCTTTCCCTTCCCCACTTGTGAACGGGTCTCATCTGTAAAGCGACTGGGCTGGCCTGGCCTGGCCTGGCCCGGCTCAACTTATCTTTTTTTTCTTTAAATTAACTTATTTATTTTTATGCTCACCTGAAGACATGCTTATGGATTTTAGAGGTGGGGAGGGAGCTGTGAGACAGAAACATTGATTGGTTGCTCTTGTACATGCCCCAAATGGCACTGAACCTGCAGCCTAGCTAGGTAGGCACGTACCCTGACTGGACATTGAACCCTCAGTCTTTGGGCTTACGGGATGACCTCCAGCCAGCTGAGCTACACTGGCCAGGCCGGCTTATCCTGAAGAATCCTTTGCAGCTCGGACTCTATTTGCGGGTGGATATTTCTGAGTGTGACCTTGCCTACCCTCATTCCCCACACCTGGTTCTAAATGGCATGGTGTTCTTTTAAGAAATCAGACGTGTCACCAACGTTGAAGTTCTGTTTTCCCAAAGGATGCCTCTTCAAGACCTAAAGGCCATTTCAAGAGGAAGGTTAAACCTACACTAGCCAGCATGGCAGCCACTGGTCACACATGGCTACGAAACAGCTAGAGAGTGGCCAGACCAAACTGAGATGTGCTGTAAGACATACACAAAGAATGTCAAGGACTTACAACAGGAAAAAGAATATAACATATTAATAGTTTTTATGTTGATTACATGATGAAGTGATAGTTTTTAAAGATACATTGGGTTAAGTAAAATATATCATTACAATTACATTTTTAAATTATTAATTTTTAAAGTGCACACAGGGGTTTCACAGCATATTTCTGTTGCACACTGTTCTGACCCTGACCCTGACCCCTACCAGCACGCTGGAACCAGCGTGGAACTGCCCCCATGATACCTTTCAAATGGTTGTGCTTACCAGGTGGTTACGGACCTACTGATGCTCACTCTGGGAGTGCGGTCAGCAGTTTGGACTTGCGAAGATATCAGAGTGGTATCCTCTTTTCCTCCTTAAAACATACTTTATTTTTCTAATTATAAAAGAATTAGATGCTCATTGTTGAAAGTCTAATGACATGGAAATGAATAAAAACTGAACTCCCCATCTCATCACCTTGAGTAATGAACGCTTGTCCCTATGCTGAAGAAACAGGCACATCTCCGCAGGGCTTTCCCCCTATGGCATAGAAAGACGTAACATTATACAATTACATTGTGTTTTTTTTTCCCCTCTTACATTACAGTTATCGTTCCATATCAATAAATATTGAACTTTTTTTTTCCAGTGTGCCCCAGGCATGAAACAGCTCTGGCCTCCAACGCAGGCATCAAGCTAGGATGAAGGAAGGACTGTGGGTCTCCTTTGCCCCTGGCTGTTATAGGGCAACACCGCCAATCAAGTGTCTCCTTGCCCCTTGTCAGGGGTTTTGAACTATTTTTAATAGCAATAAAATGTTCTCTCGTAAGGCGATACCTAATTCCCTTAATGGACATTCAGACTGCTTTCACTACTTGCTACTACAAACAATGCTAGAATCAACTAATTTATGCCAATATCTTTATTGATGAGTTCTCCGTAGGCTAGATTTCCAGTAGGATTACTATGTTAAGGACTCACCACATTGAAAGTTTCAATATTGCCAGAATACTTCCTGAGAAGGATGTGGAATTCACACTGTCATCAGCAATGTGTGAATGTGCTTCCTCACACCCTTACCAGCAATAGATATAAATCTTCTAATATTTTTGCAAATCTGAGGGGTGAAAAATGTTCTCATTTTCTCAGGAAATTGCATTCCCCTGACTACCAGTGGAGTTTCTTGTTTATCGGGCATTTGTGCTTTTTTAAAAATTAAATTAAATTTGCCCTAGCCCTGGCTGGTGTAGCTTAGTGGGTTAAGCGCGGGCCTGTGAACCAAGAGATCACGGTTCGATTCCCAGTCAGGGCACATGCCTGGGTTGCAGGCTAGTTCCCAGCAGGGAATGCACAGGAAGCAACCATACATTGATATTTCTCTCCCTCTCTCCTTCCCTTCCCCTCTGAAGATAAATAAATAAAATCTTTAAAAAAAAATAAATAAATTTGCCCTGCCTGGTTTGGCTCAGTGGATTGAATGCCAGCCTGTGAACTGAAGCGTTGCTGGTTCAATTCCAAGTCGGGGCACAAGCCTGGGTCGTGGGCTGGGTCCCCAGCTGGGGCTGTGTGAAAGGCAACCGACTGATGTCTCTCTCCCTTTACCTCCAAAAGTAAATGAATAAAATCTTTGAAAAAAATTAAATGTACTGGGGTGACATTGGTTAATAAAATTATATCCGTCTCAAGTGTACAGTTCTATGCTATGTCATCTGTATATTGCATTATGGGCCTCATTTGCACTTCTTTTCCTCTAGAATTGGCAGTTCATAACCTTGGCTCATTTATCTCCTCTTTTTCCCCATATCAACTTGTAAGAGTTCTTTGTACAATGCAGATATGAGCTCTTTATACTCACAAATTTACATCCCCAGCTCAGACTTTGCCCTGAACTGCAGATACGCATCTAATTGCCATTGGTATCTGCACTTGGATGACTTAGAGGCATTACCAGACTTATCAGGGCCAAAACCAAATTTCTGGTCTTCTGCAGAAAACCTCTCCTGCAATAGTCCGCATCTCAATTAATGCTTCCAGTGGCTCTCTGCCATCTTTGACCCCTCTTTCATAACCGATAGCCAATTGCAGCTCTATTGCCGCGTGGGACCACTTCCCCTGAATTCTATGGGAATGCCCCGTTCATGGCACCATCATCCCTCTCCTGTATGTTTTCGGTCATGGCAATTTTTCTGAGCAAACAACTGTTTTCTCTTTTTTTTCTCATTTCTTTCTTTTTTTGGGGGGAGTTAGGAAATAATTTTTAATGTTTTTTTATTTTACAAACACACCAGAGAATCATGCAATGCCGCCAGCACTGGATACAATCCTGGGCCACAAATCTACACCCTCCTCTGCAACTGCTCCTGTGACAGCGGAACTTTCATTTCACCTTTACTGTTTGCTATGACCCCTGCATTACCTTCAAAATTAAGAAACATACCATCCTTCCTCCGGCATGACTTTTGTTGTTGAATCACTACGGCTGGATGAACCTTCTTTTTGAGCTCTGGTTTGTCTTTTTTGACTGTGCCCATCACCATGTCACCCACACCAGCAGCAGGAAGCCTGTTCAGTCGCCCCTGGATCCCCTTTACAGAGATGATATACAGGTTTTTGGCTCCTGTGCTGTCAGCACAGTTGATGAGGGCTCCTAATGGGAGACCGGAAGACTGGAAGACCAAGGGCAATCCGGGATTTCGCACTGGAGGACACAGCCCATCCTCTCCTCAATGTCTTGAAGGCAGAAAGGCATAGAAAACATTGTTTTTCCCATTTCAATAGCAGCCATAAGGGTACTTAATGAAACAGGGAAGGAAAAGTCCTATCAGACCTCCAGCCTCACTAAGAGTGAAAGCCAAAGTCATTCTACAAGGTCTTACACCCCCAATCCCCACCCCAATCCTGATGCTCTATGATTCACTTGGTTTCCCACCTCCAGCCTCACTGCTTCTTGCAATTCCTCCAACAGGCTTTTGCCCCAGGGCTTTTTGAATTGTGCTGTACTTTCTGATTGAATGATTCTTCCACAGGATGACTTGCTTGCTCCTTTGGTTATTTCAAGTCTTTAGCACTAACCAACAGGCTATATGTTTTACTTGTTCACCCTTGGCTGGCGTAGCTCAGTGGATTGAGCGCGAGTCCCTGAATCAAAGGGTCGCTGGTTCAACTCCCAGTCTAGGGCACATGCCTGGGATGCAGGCCAGGTCCACAATGCGGGGTGGGGGCACATGAGAAGCAACCACACGTTTATGTTTCTATCCCTCTTCTTCTCCTTTCCTTCTAAAAATAAATAAAACCTTTAAAAACAACCCCTCAACTTTTGCCCCCTCAAGGACCGTCCTCTGGACCTTATCTTTTATTTTAGTAAACTTTTTAATGTGGAATATTTCAAACTTACGCAAGAGAGCTACATCTCATTAACTCTCGTTTGTAAATTTCATGAAGGCAGAGGCGTGCTCTTATTTTTCATGTCTCCAGCGTCTGCCAGGACCTCAGCAACCTCAGAGAATGTGTTTCCAGAGAAGGAACTAATGGCACGAGGCTTTCTCCCTAGGCAGATGCCTCTCAGATCCCCTCAGACAGCTCTGTACAGTCTCGGAGGCGGGAGTCCCGGGAGCCCTTTGCTGAGTGAAGACGTTTTTTCTGATTTTTCCTGCCAGGCCCGGCCTTCCCTTGGACATTATTCCTGCCACCTGAAAACTCAGGTTTGGCCTAAGCTGCCAGAATGGGAGAAGCGCTGACTTCCAATTGAACCAAGTTTTTCCTTGGGGCCCACCGATTACCGCCCCACTCGAGCCAGAGGCTGCCTCCCGGACTAGGCCGCTCAACTGCAGACGTTCCCAAAGCACCTCCCCACCTCCCCACCCCTCCTTCTCCCTCCCCACCCCGCTCCGGCAGTGGCGGTTGGTAGCGCGCCGTCTACTCTCTCCCACCCCACTGCTAACGAGCGGGCGCAAGGCCTTCTGGGATTGGCTGCGACAGCGTGCATCTTCTCTCAGGCTCTCTGATTGGCTGCAGGGCGCGCGGGATACGAGCCCTGATTGGCTAGATCAGAGCGCCTGCGCGGCGGGGTTCTCCGTCGCCAGCCATTCCTGGGGAGGACTGCCGGCTGGCCGGACGTCTCGCCTGTTTCTTCAGGAGAGGTCCCGGCTCTCCGGGAAGGCGGTTGCGGCGGTAAAATGAAGATATTCGTGGGAAACGTCGATGGAGCGGATACAACGCCGGAGGAGCTGGCAGCCCTCTTCGCGCCCTACGGCACAGTCATGAGCTGCGCCGTCATGAAACAGTTCGCCTTCGTGCACATGCGCGAGAACGCGGGCGCGCTGCGCGCCATCGAGGCCCTGCACGGCCACGAGCTGCGGCCTGGGCGCGCGCTCGTGGTGGAGATGTCGCGCCCACGGCCTCTTAACACTTGGAAGATTTTCGTGGGCAATGTGTCGGCTGCTTGCACGAGCCAGGAGTTGCGCAGCCTCTTCGAGCGCCGCGGACGCGTCATCGAGTGTGACGTGGTGAAAGGTAACGCGAAGGCGCGCGCACGGGGGCACTCTGCTTGTTAGCCACTCCCCTTTCCCGGGGGTCGGTCAATGCGCGGTTGGGGGCGGGGGTGGCGAGAAGTCCGCGGGAGCGTGGTCCGAGTTGTTGGGGGCGCGATGGGTAGAGCCACCCTCCTCCCCTGCGGCCCAGACACCATTCACAAATGGGAGGAAGCGGCTCTGGGTGGGTGCGGCGGCCACTGCTGGCCGAACTACGGGGACGGGGACGCGCCTGAGAGACTTGCGAGTGTACCGGGGGCGCGCCTTCCACTGTTCTCCTGGGCCTGGCACCGAGCGGAAATTGGGAAGTGACGGGCACGATCCGGATCATGGAGCGGGGAAGATCTCTACACTTCCCCAGACGTCGGTCAGAGCGAGGGACGAGGGAAAAGGTGGGGGCTGACGCCCCAAGACCACCCTCGTGTTCCCTCCCGGTGAATGCTCCCGAGCGGAAGGTAACGGGGCCCTTGGACGTTTCTTGGGCTGGGATTTTTTAGTATTTTGTGGCATGGGTGTAGTCATGGGTATAGTTACTCGTGGGTACAGGAGGGGGCCCCTTCTGAACCACTTTGGCCTTTTAATATTGTTAGGTGGTTTAGGCGTGGCAAATCTGCGCTTTCCAGCTCCTTCAAATTTGGGTTTATTTTCTTTGGGCTCGATTTTGCATCTGTAAACTTGGAAATCCCGACCTCTCGAACGTGGAAGGAGGCTTACTTTATGAAGGCTCCTTCTCCGTAGACTTTACTTACCAAACCTGTGCCCCAGGGCATGGTCATTCTTTTAAAGCTTGGTCATTTTGCAAGGGGGCATCCTGTGTGGCTGAGGGGGAATATGGGAAGGGGTCTGTGAGGGGTTTTCTTTCATTCCTTAAACGTTCATTAAACATTTACTTACTACTTGTCTTTGCTTGATGAGCCTGGTCCTCAGGGCAGATCCCTAGTTTGCCTTTTAAACGTTGAGAAAAATGTATTACCATAATTTAGGTCCGAACTCTTTTTTGGAACCTAGTTGATTTTTTTCATAGTATGGGTTCTTATTCCCTAAGTTATTATTTTATATTGCCAGGGTTTGGTGGGACAGCCCTTGTGTATGTGGCTAGTCTCTGTGTCGCTTGGGATCAGAATGAACTTCACCCTGCCATCTTTGAGGATGCAGCCTGGGAGTGTCTGATGCCCGACTCCTGGTACTGGATTCATACATGATCATTATCCTGTGTGCAGTTTTGAGGCTAGGAAATAAATGTGGGTGCAGGTGCTTATTTATTTCCACCAAGATAACTTCATTTGCTGTCCCGGAGGGGCACATCTTTTGGGCCATTCCTTGTCCTTTCCACAACTGGGAGAAGTGTAAAGGGGTGTGTAGTGTCCACTCCTGGATCAATTCCTTGTTTTGCATTAATACTTCATTCTATTTTCCTCAGCTCAGGTTATGCAAGTCCACGACTATCCGGAATCGGGCTTCCCTGCTGGGTGCTCTGAGGCAGGCTGTATGGTGCATGGATTTTTGCTTTTGTTCAGAGTTAAAGAATGAGAAAGGCCTCGGATTGGGCACCTGGCCAGGAAATGGATGGGGGTGTATGGCTCATTATAAGAGTTCTGTGTTTAATTGACCTATCGTGCATCTTTCGTGGTTCTTAGGCAGGGTGACTACTAGATTGGAGTCTGGAAACCAGCATCTTCAGGGGCAGTCTCTATGGAACTCCTTAGTCAAGTAGCGTGCTTTTAGGTGGTAGAGAAAGCAGAAAATGTGCCTGAATTTGCTTGGGACAGACACTAAGTGGTAGTGGGAGGCAGGGTGAAATGCACAACTGCATGCAATTTTTAGAACTGTTGGCTGACTCCTTTGATAGAGCAAAAGTTTTGTGCCTTTGTAAATGTTTGAGGAGTAGAAATGCCTTCACTTCTCAGGGAGTGGTGGTCAGCAGTTTGTAGCTTGCTGATATGTAATAATTCCTGATAGATACACTTTGATGTAAGAGAGTGGAAAAGATTTCAGCATCATATCCTTCACTGATACCTTTCTGTGTCTTTGGGATGAAGGAAATTGAGGTTTTTAAGTTGGAAATATAGTAGAAGAAACTAGCTCTGGCTCTGTAAGTAGCTTATTTCTTGGGATGGGACTGGGCATTTTATTGAGTCTTGTGTTGGCTGTCAGGCCTTGGAAAAGCACAGAAACTTGGCATGACACAGGATAACTAGTTCTGTTTTATTTCACAGGGGAAAAAACATAGTTGCTTGGTTACCCCAGGAGCTTAGATATGACTTGATTTGTAGAGTAAAAATCTCCATAGCAACAGCACATTATAACCTCTGTCCACAGCTACGTTCTGTCGGGTGTTCAAAGATGCAGTAGGAGAGTCCCTTACAACTAGGAACCATTTGGACTTTAGGGAAGGGCTGAAAGGCAGAAGAGGAAACCTTTCCCCCTCTTTTTGTGGGTGGCCATTCTTTTCTCCTATATACAACACAGCTCTAGTTTCGAGTTACAGTTTTTTACTCTTCTTAGGATAGGAAAACTCATTATTCTGCATTCTCTTAACTTGGTACTGGAGGAATTATAATGCCACTGGATCATTAGGTGATCTCTGTAAAACATTGCTTGCTAGTCCCATTAAATGCAGTGGATTTTTTTTTTAGAGGTCACACGGTTCCTTGAACTAGCTCTCCAGGTTAGAGGGGTCCCTGGAGTTCTCTAGGTCTCTGTTTTTTGTCTTCACTGCCCTAGGGGTAGTTGGTGTTCGGGAATCTTTGATAGGGTTAGGTCTGTGTTTGGCTGTTCACTGATAGGATTGGTTAGCCTGTTTTGATGGAGTCTGGATAGCCTATTCCCACCAATATCAGGCTTAGGAAATTTCTTATTTTAAACTGGTTATAAGTGTAGTTGGTGGCTTAAAAAAATCAGGTATATAGTTCAGGTGGGCGGTCAACTGAATTGTACACTCAAAATCTCAATTTTCATATTTCTCAACTTGGTCTCTTAATAAAACTCAACTGAGTAGGGAGTAGACAGTGGGGTGTCCTGTTGCTCTTGTAAACCTATTAATATATTTTTTGTTGGGCATTTTTTTCTCTAGGTCATTCTAGTTTCAGGTTTGCCGGGAATATAGAATACTTTTTTATTCTCCCATATTGCCTGGAGGTTTTTCCCATCCCCCTTAATCTGCCTACAAGCTCCTGCTTTCTGCTTGCCATTGCATTCTGGTGGTTTTGCCATTCTTCTGAGGGGCAGCTCAGCCTCTGCCTTTACAGAGATCTCCCACCACCAGCATCTATTTTTAGCTCACTCTATCAAAAGTGGAGGTGAGAGATGAGAGGACAGTTCTAGTGCCCTGTATCGAGGCCAAAAGGAATACTTTTGTGTTTCACACTTGGTAGATAAGGAATCCGGTTCTGGCCATGAGGATGTGAGGACTGAGAGTTCTGGTAGTTCATTTTGTTTTATTATCATCTGGCTGGTTCCAGGTTTGCACATATAGATGGCATTGTATCTCTTCAAAAATTTTTTTTTATTTGTTGATTTTAGAGATAGATAAGGAGGGAGAGAGAAACATTGGTTTGTTGTTCACTTGTTAATTCTTGTATGTTTCCTGACCAGGAATTGAACTTAAATGTATTTGGAATAATGCTCTAACCAACTGAGCTACCTGGCTGGGGCTGTGGCATTGTATCTGTGGTGTTTAGAGATGACAGATAATACTCTGTAGGGAAATAAGCTTATAGTTATTCCTAGGCTTGAATAATAATAATTCTTTATCATTATATAGTTACTTTTACTTTGCCAGGCACTTTTATCTTCTCATTTGAATCTCCTTACTCTGAGGTGGGTAGGACAAATTGGTCAGATGGAGAAATAAATTTTGAGTTCCTCCAGAACTTACAGCAAGTCGGTGATAATCTGGGTCTGTAACTGAAGCCTTTTACGCTCCTAGCCAAGGATTCCTTGTTCTGTACCATAC
Organism: Trachops cirrhosus; assembly: GCA_028533065.1. NCBI lineage: Eukaryota > Metazoa > Chordata > Mammalia > Chiroptera > Phyllostomidae > Trachops > Trachops cirrhosus. The sequence continues at coordinate 3,763,847 of CM052543.1, read as the reverse complement.
TTATGACTTAAACCTGTTTAAATTTTTATTCTCATGGGAGCTGGTTGGTGGTATTGCCTTTAGATCCAGGAAAATGATTTGCTCTATAGGACTAGCAAGAGAGGGCATCCCAGTATGAAAGTTTCTAGAAATTAGGATACTTATTAGAGCCCATTTAAAAGGAATTGTTGTCTTTGGGAATGGACCTGAGTAATTTCATCCAGTTAGTTCATTTCCTGAACTTGCGTGAGAGAGATGGGGTCCTGGTCCTTGGACTGTATCTTAAAGTGGCCACAGGTCCAGATGGGGTGAAGTGCATGGCCTTATTTCCCATGAGGATGATCTTATCACTTGTCTTCGTATCCTGCTTGCACCATTGTGGTGTGTAAGTTTGGATGGGAACAAGAATTTCTTCCTATTGCTCCCCCTCCTAAAGTTTTCTTTCTATGTGGTAGATGCATAGGTCTTTGAGATCCACATCCTGTCTCAGAGCCTGTCCTCCCACCATAGCTCGTTCAGATCCTGAATGAGGACCTCAGGGGTAACCTGTTTAGCAGAGCCTGCTTGCCGCTTGCTTCTCACCTTGAAGCTGAGAAAACAAATCTTTCGTGTAAACGGTTTGCTCTGTGAACAGGAGCCCAAGGGGTAAGGTATACCTTTGCCCCTTAAAGAGGAACTGGTAGAGGATGTAATGTAGCCTGTGAGAGGAGACTTGGGCCTGAACTCAGCCAGGAGGCTTAGTTTGCATTCCAACACCTTGTTGGTTTACATGGGGTCCAAATTCTCCCCTTTCTAGTCATATTACATAGTCCTGCCTAATACATTGACTTCTTGGGGGTAGACTTGGTGTAGTGAAGGGCATGGAGAGCTGGGATTTCTGTTAATGGCTCTAGCACATTTGATTTGGGGCAAGCCATGTAAATTCTGAGCATGTTTGCCCACCTGTAAAATGAGAGAATGATCCTTTGCTCTGCCTCCTTCACAGGATTGTTGTGGAGCCCAGTGAGGTCCTGTGCATGAAAGTGCTTTGGACACTAGGAAGTACTGTGGGAAAAGGGGAGATCTTTGGAGGAATTTTATGCACTGCGCATTGCAGTCTAGCGCTCTTGCCTTAATTGGACCCTAGGCTGAGACATGGGTTATGCCAAGACGTAAGGGGTCATTTCCAGGGTTTGAGAGTTAAGCCTCAAAGGTGAGCAGTAGTATTTGGTGACGTTAGATTAGAGAATACTGAATAATTAAGTGATCCAGGCACTCTTTCTGCGTTTTTTTCTGCTGGTTTATACTTACAGGAGCTGTGAAGATTTTTATCCTGTGTTGCAGTTCATCTTTGCTCTTTCTTCTCTCACCAGGAAGTTGGGTGAGGTGGCAGGGGAAAGGGGAGAATGGGGAGAAGGCCACAGGCAAAGGTGGCTTCTTGGCCAGAAACTTTGTTATATGGAAGCCACATTTTATGACATAACTCCTGGAGAGAAGGGTTTGGAGGCCTGGAGGTAGTTGGCAACAGCTGGGTGCTGTTGGTGTGTCCAATTTGGGACCCGTTGGGTAGCATGCCCTGCCCCCCTAATTGCTAACCCTCTGTCTGCTGCTTTATCAGACTACGCGTTTGTTCACATGGAGAAGGAAGCAGATGCCAAAGCCGCCATCGCGCAGCTCAACGGCAAAGAAGTGAAGGGCAAGCGCATCAACGTGGAACTCTCAACCAAGGGTCAGAAGAAGGGGCCTGGCCTGGCTATCCAGTCTGGGGACAAGACCAAGAAACCAGGGGCTGGGGATACAGCATTCCCTGGAGCTGGTGGCTTCTCTGCCACTTTCGACTACCAGCAGGCTTTTGGCAACAGCACTGGTGGCTTTGATGGGCAAGCCCGTCAGCCCACACCACCCTTCTTTGGTCGCGACCGCAGCCCCCTGCGCCGTTCCCCTCCTAGAGCCTCTTATGTGGCTCCTCTGACGGCCCAGCCAGCCACCTACAGGGCCCAGCCCTCAGTGTCGCTGGGAGCTGCCTATAGGGCCCAGCCTTCTGCCTCTTTGGGTGTTGGCTATCGGACTCAGCCCATGGCAGCCCAGGCAGCCTCTTATCGCGCTCAGCCCTCTGTCTCCCTTGGGGCTCCGTACAGGGGCCAGTTGGCCAGCCCTAGCTCCCAGTCTGCCGCAGCTTCCTCGCTTGGGCCATATGGTGGAGCCCAGGCCTCAGCCTCGGCCCTTTCCTCCTATGGGGGTCAGCCAGGTGCGGCTTCCTCGCTCAACTCCTATGGGGCTCAGGGCTCCTCCCTAGCCTCCTATGGTAACCAGCCATCCTCTTACGGTGCGCAGGCTGCTTCGTCCTATGGGGTTCGTGCAGCTGCTTCCTACAACGCCCAGGGAGCAGCTTCCTCCCTAGGTTCCTATGGGGCCCAGGCAGCCTCCTATGGGGCCCAGGGAGCAGCCTCCTCACTGGCTTATGGGGCCCAGGCAGCTTCTTACAATGCCCAGCCCTCAGCCTCTTATAATGCCCAGTCTGCCCCATATGCTGCACAACAGGCTGCTTCCTACTCTTCCCAGCCTGCTGCCTATGTGGCACAGCCAGCTGCAGCTGCTGCCTATGCCAGCCAGCCAGCTGCCTACGCTGCACAAGCCACTACCCCAATGGCTGGGTCCTATGGGGCCCAGCCGGTTGTTCAGACCCAGCTGAATAATTATGGGGCTCAAGCATCAATGGGCCTGTCAGGCTCCTATGGGGCTCAGTCAGCCGCTGCGGCCACTGGCTCTTACGGCGCCGCAGCTGCCTACGGCGCCCAGCCTTCTGCCACCCTGGCAGCTCCTTACCGCACTCAGTCAGCTTCATTGGCTGCTTCTTATGCTGCCCAGCAGCATCCCCAGGCTGCTGCCTCCTACCGTGGCCAGCCGGGCAATGCCTACGATGGGGCAGGTCAGCCGTCTGCAGCCTACCTGTCCATGTCCCAGGGGGCCGTTGCCAACGCCAACAGCACCCCGCCGCCCTATGAGCGTACCCGCCTCTCCCCACCCCGGGCCAGCTACGACGATCCCTACAAAAAGGCTGTCGCCATGTCAAAAAGGTACTGTATGCCCCCCCGCCTCTGCCCCAAGCTGGGGCTTAGGGCAAGGGGCTGAGGTTGGCATGGGAGGGAAACCGGAGCCATCGGCCCCTCCCTTGGTCTTCTCTACTCCCGTGGGGTGTCCAAAGGCTGAGGGGGGTGATGTGTGTGAACTTCCCTGGTCACCAGGGTTCAGGTGGAGCATAGTGCTCAGACTGGGGTGGTGCCAGCTAGTCAGGCTGGGAAAAGCGTGACCTGTCTAGGCGAGCCCAACTGCTATTGGAGCTACCGCCTGCAAGATTGTGGCCCATAGCCTTTCCCACCGTCTGTAGGAATCTTAAGCCTGTTATGTGGTTGTTCTGGCTTTGGTGGGGGTAGGTGTGAGAGAGTAGTCCCTTTGGCACTCATTGGCTGAAGGCAACGTACGTGAGGTGCGTCCACTTTGGGAAGTTGGGGACCTTGCTTTTGTCCGCCGTTCTGTTGATAAACAACCACGGTCTTTCTGTGCAGGGCCCAGGGGAGGGAATAGTTTGTGGTGTGGGAATGCAGACCAAAATCCACCTTGGCCAGTTCAGAAGGGAGGGCTTCAGTAGTGGGCTTGGTTTCCCACTGAGTTGAACCAGGCTTGATTTCTTGCCCTGGATAGGGTGATGAGCCTTCTGACAAAATCTTGTGTGTTGGAGACCAGTCTGATCACACCCTCCCTATCCCCATTGGCATCTCCCCCATGCCCACCTGGAGCCCTCTCCTCAATTGTCTCATTCACCAACTGTCTTCTTCTCTCGACTAGGTATGGTTCCGACCGGCGTTTAGCCGAGCTCTCTGATTACCGCCGTTTATCAGAGTCGCAGCTTTCGTTCCGCCGCTCGCCGACAAAGTCCTCGCTGGATTACCGTCGCCTGCCCGATGCCCATTCCGATTACGCACGCTATTCGGGCTCCTATAATGATTACCTGCGGGCAGCTCAGATGCACTCTGGCTACCAGCGCCGCATGTAGGGCCAGCCTGGGATGGGGCACCACAGGGAGGGGAGGAGACGAGTGGGTTGGGTGCAGACCCAGGTTATAACCACTGGCCCGTACCTCTCCTGTGTGTGGTTTTTTCATCCCTTCTACCATGTGGGCCTTCCCCGGGAGATGATCCATTTGAGTGTTCGGCAGTAACCTACTTCGTTCCTTCGCCTCAGCAGCAAATCTTGCTACTGGCTCTAGATCTGCGGTTTCCCCTCTCCCCTGCCTCCCATCTCCCCAGGATGGGAATTTCTTTTATGTTTTTATTTTTCCCCGGCTCCCTTTTATTTTTGTGCGCGATATTTAAGGTCGTCTGGATGGGGAAGCAACCTGCAGCTGAGGTCGCCGGCGCCTTTTTCTTTTTAGATAATGAGGGAGGCCAGGAAAGGGTTAGCTTAACCATTTCCTATGCTCCAAGCTGTGCCAGCAATCCAGGGCTCTGACTGTCCCTCTAGACTGTGTTGAGACTGAATTCCTGTTGGGACAGTCAGTTGGTATGTGTTCAAATTCCTACTGACTCCTGATGTTCTAGCTGATGCTGAGTGGCACAGTCCCACTTCCCTATCTCCCCAAGTAGGTGGTGTTAGAAAACCTTAATTTTTTTCCCTTTTGTATGGACTACAAATAAAACTTGGGGCAATTTGCAGTTTGGAAACCTGGTTGTCATTGTCTTGATTGCACTCAGTTTCAGAGGAGCCAGTTTGACATCCAGGAAGACGTGACAGCCAAATGGAAGGCAACCAGAGAACCCATGGCAGATGAGGAAGGGGGATTGAACATGGGAATTAGAATGCTTTCCCTGCTACCCAGGAGGATTTAGCTCATCATCGGCCTGCTAGTCTGCCATCTTTAGGAATGGAGAGTCCAGATCAAGTTGCTTGGGCTTCTTCAGCCCTCGACTTGAGTTAATCACACCCCAGTGCAGTAAATTTATTGCCCATTGTCCTCTGCCTGTGCTTGACTGGTTTCCCTGACTTGTTTCCAGGTGAGAAACAACCTGTGCCCCAGCAGCTTGGTTCTGGGGTTTGGCTTCTCAAGTGAGAAGTGGGGAGTGGGCTTGCTTTGGTGCTTATGAGGCTAGTGGATCCTTCAGGCCGTGGGCTCGAGTGAGTGCTGGGGCTGGGACCTGGAACGGAACCAGTAGTGGGATGGGGGTGATGTCCGTGTCTGATTCTGCCCTGTGGTTGGAGCATGGAGGGGCAGGGACAATCGGAAGAAAGTGTGGGAGAGTCTGGTCACAACTGATATTTCGCCTGTTGAACATCGCCATGGAGCGCCCTTCCTGCGTCCTGCCCATCTGCTACCATCATGGCCACCTGAGACTCACTTTCCCTATTCCATTTGTTAGAGGTTCCAGATATTTTCTTGCTGGGTTTATATTTGAAGCTGTTAACGATAGACTGGGAATGGGCTGAGGTGCAAGTATAACCAAGTAGGGGTGCTGGGATAGGGTGAGGAATCGAAGATCCTGTCTGTACTTTCATTCAGGGGCTGGAGGTTGAGAGGACCTGGGTGAACAAGAATTCCAGCCGGGGACAACATGGGCGGCTTGGGTGTAATGCTGGGTGAATGGAAGAAGACTGGTTGGGCAGGGCGATAACAGAACAACCACCTACTGATGTTCCTTTGGGTAAGGCGATTTTCGGGACGTGTATGTGTCAAATGGAATTCAGGTGGGTTGTCTTCTGCCTCCTTTACTGGCTTGTGAATCTGCCTGTGACAGAGTAGTTTGTCCCAGATGTTCTCTCTCTGCCCAGTGGGGAAGAGCATATGGATGGCCTTTATAACCATAAACTCTCGTGGATGCTTACCGGGGTGGTCTCAGGGCACTGGGACCACAGCTCTTTTTTTCTTTCTGCTCGCTGCTTTGCCTTCAGGCGCTTCGCTGCTCCTTTTCATTTCTTTGCAGGACTGGGAGGGGAAGTTCGCTAGGTTTCTTGGCCCTTTTCCGGACTGAGGGCGGGTGATCCGAGGGCCAACCTAGCAGGTTAGCTCTCATTACTACCTTGGGGAATGCAGTGTTGGTTGATTGTAGGCCTGTGTATTTGTAATGTTTGTCAGTGTGGCTTTCTGTCCTCCTCCTTTCTCTCCAGTGAGGGTTCCTGTGAAAAACAACCTAATGTGCTCTTGGGGCCAGTGCTGATGTTCTGTATTGTAACTCAAGTTCTTCAGTGTGACCTGACCTAGATGATCACTCTGCATGTCATCTTTAGGTGCTGATGCCCTTGCTGCCTCAGCCCCCAGGCTTTTCATCGTTCAAGCCAGAAGGAGCTACAAAGCTAAATCATTTGTCACTTTCCTCTTTCTTGCAGATTGTTTTAAAATTCCCTCTACTCTTCAATTATGCCACCTGTGTCAATCCTATAGCGCACTCATGCTTTGCTTTTTGTGGATTTCTGATTTTCAGGGTCCTATAACTTGGAGATGGTTGGGTTGAGTGAATGGGAGAACATATATTTGTTTTGGGAAAGGGGGTGGGGAATGTGGGCTCCCAGTATCCTTTAGAGTCTTGCACTTTTGCATATATCACGTCTACAACTTTGCCTTCATTCCTTGGAGAAGTTGTGAATGATTTATTCCTGGAACAAGACCACATAGAGGCTTCTAGCCTCTACGTGCGTGAGGTTTGGACCTTGTTTCAAATTTTGTCTGGGGTAGGCCTGGGGCCCCATTCCTTCCTTTTACTGGAGGTAATGGGACTGTGACTGGTCAACCTGTATGGCAGGTGACCTTTGTACTCTGTGACTGTCAGTTAAACTACGCGGAAGTCCATGCACACGACACTTTGTTCTCTGGTCATTTTGTTCTGTCAAGCCAAGTTAGCTGACTACAACATGGGTTGGCTGAGGTTATAATGAAGATTTATTAGATTTATGGACTAGTGTGCTATGTAGCATGTGTAACAGAAGTGGATGGCAGGCGGAAAGGTTCTATTCATCTGAATTCTGTAGGTACCTTTAAAAAGGTTGTAAGGTGGGGGGGGGGTCTGGATTTTTCCAGAAAAGTTCTTAAATGAGTTCTTCACTTCTAACTCTAAATTATTTGAAGTGCTGTGTCCATAGTGCTGGAAGTAATAGTGTTTAGGTAACTGAGCCCTTGGGCTGATCTCAAGGAATTGATAGCCTGGGGTGGAAGGACCTACACTAATGAACTAGTTACAGTAATGAGCAATGTTAGGGAAGTGATAAGTAGGAAAGGAGAAGATGGCACAGTCCAGGTAATTAGAGAAAACTTTATGGAGTTAGGATTAGATTTGAAAACTAGGTACAGAGAGAATGACTGAGGGGTGCCGGCTCTAAAGTGAGGTTTCCTGAGTTTGAATCCTGGTTCTACTTCAGCTTTTCATCTATTAAATAGGGATGATGGCTAACATTTATTGAACACATGTTAAGCATTGTTAAAAGTGCTTTTCATATATTAACTTAATCTTTGTTGTAACCCAAATGTTTTAGGTATTCCTAAACCTTTTTTATAAATGGGTAGGCTGTAGGTTAGTAACATTTCTTGAGGTCACATGGTTAGAAAGGAGTGAATCAAGGAATTGAACCAGCCATTTTGAACCATCCAGGACTTGTAATCATTATGATAATACTACTGTTGGAAGGATCAAGTGAGAACATGTGACAAGTGTAGGGCTGTGTGTGTGTGTGTGTGTGTGTGTGTGTGTGTGTAGAGAGAGAGAGAGAGTCACTGATCATTACGTGCTAGCCATCTCATAGAAATGAGAACACTCCGGGGAGATTGGGTTGGCCTGCTAGAGCACACAGCTGAGCATAGGACTTGGGTACATAAGAGTAACTGAAGGCAGGGGATTTTGTAGTGCATGGCACCAGTTTCAGCCACCTCCAGTCTCAGACAACACTGTTCCGTGTCCTGGGATCAGATTCTCCTGGATATGGGAAAGAAAGGTAATGAGCCTGCAAAGACAGTAAGGGGAAGTTAAGAGCAGGTAGCTGGGAATGGGATTGGAGGCATAAGAAGCTTGCTTAACTGGCCTTAGTGGCTCCTGAACCTCCCTGGAGAATGCTGGTTTTTAGTTTAAGGCGTTATAAGACTAGTTTCATTTCTGGGCCAGGAACCGGAGTTATTAGGTGTATAAACTATTCACCTTGAAGAGTTTGAAATTTACATAGATTGCTTATTCATATTTGAGTGCCTTTCACTGGCACCAGTGTTTCCCTTCCTAAATTTAGATTTGTCCCTCATTTTCCTAAGTCCAGGGTCCAGGCTCTTTCATCTCTTAAAAGAGCTGCAGCCAGAATATATATTTATGCTTGACTCTTGACAAAAATCAGCTTTCTAGATGACTTTGGACAAATAACTTTACCTTTTAGGGCTTGGTAACCTGATCATCAAATTAAGAATCAGCGAAAAGGCATCTACAAGTGTTCCAGACAAGGTACTTCTAAAACATCCCGTTCAGTTCCATTTTCTATAGTTGGCATTGTAAGGTAGAGGATTTGGACTAGATGGCTTTAAATAAAGGAAAAACCTTTAATGGAAAATAAAATAAACTTTTGGTTAAAAAATTTTTTAAAGGCATTTTATTTATTTATTTTTAGAGGGGAAGTGAGGGAGGAAGAGAGGGAGAGAAACATCAATGTGTGGTTGCCTCTCCTGTGCCCCCAACTGGGGACCTGGCCTACAACCCAGGCATGTGCCCTGACTGGGAGTCGAACCGGTGACCCTTTGGTTTGCAGGCGGGCACTCAGTCCACTGAGCCACACCAGCCAGGGTGAAGTATTGGTTTTTAAGGGACACACATTAAGCTCCTTTAATACGGTATTTTTAATTGGTAAAATACATTTATTAGATGAACATTGGTATGGAGACACTCAAGCTATAAATCTTCATACCTAAAGATTGGTTTTACAGCATTTGTCAAGCTGGTAATTCTGGTGGTAAAAAGCTGTAGCATAGGTTACCCCCTGGTTTTAGGGTACCTTCTTTTTCTAGTGAGGGAGTTTGGAAAGTGTACTTAGCTGGTAAAGAGTAAAGGTGCTTGTTTTTAGTAGTAGGTATCAAGAGGTTAACAAATGCATTCATTTATCCATCTGTTCAGTTAGTCAACAGATAAATTTAAGTGCCTACCATGTGCCAGGTGCCATTCTAACACTGAGGGCAAAGGGAATAAGAAAAGGTCCTTTGTAGAACAAGTATTTGCGTGGTACAGTGGGTGGGAGGAAGACAGAATATGAATGAACAAGTTGGACTTCAAGTTGTAAGTATTTTGAAAAACAACATGGAGTCATGGGATAGAATTCGAAGGTAGGGTTGGAGTAGGGGAGTGTTTTTAGATGGGTGGACTGCGAGAGAAGAGAAGGAACAGTCTAGTCAGCTGGGGACAAAAAGGCCAGTGTGCTGGAGTAGTTAGGGGTGGGAATAAAGAGTTGGGGAGGGGGGTTAAGGAGATTGGGAGGCTCTGGCAAGAACCAGTTTGGTAGAGTGAGTTTGAAAGTTAACAATTGCAATGGGTTGTAAAAAAGCATGGGGGTGATTTAATGTGGTTTACTCAGTTGGATGAACTTGCAAAATGAAACAAATATAATTGGATCTAGAGGACTTTCAGGAGGTAAATCAAGTAATTAGGCTGGGAGATGGGAGTGGGCAGTGGTCTGCAACTGGCTTAAATTGTGACCCTGAGAAGACTGAGATTCCCAGTCTCCTGTAGACTGGGAGAGATTCCTATTTTCATGGAGGGAGTTGGTCTCTTATGTTTTGGTATTTTGGAAGGAAGATTTATTTCCAGGGCTGTTGGGACACAAAATATTTTGGAAGATCGAACTCAAAGGTGCTGAAAGGATTTTTCTTTAACCAGGTGTATTTCCTTGTGTCAGTGAGTTGTGATCGCCTCCTGATGCTGGTCCCCTCCAAAGCGTGGGTACATGGAGTTAGTTGTTTTTCATCACCGATCATATGGCCTTCACTCAGTCTCAGTATCAGCATCAGAATCCCCAGTGAAAAAGGACCAAGATTAGTGACCACTACATGTGTTGATGTTACAGTTTGGGGTTTGGTTTTTAGGTCCTCCTTACCTTTTCCCACTGTAGAAATAAGTTACTGACTTGTTTTCCAACATTTGATTTCAGTCATGTCAGTTTTTTTTTTTTAATTTTATTTTTAGAGGGGAAGGGAGGGAGAAAGAGGGGGAGAAACATTAATGTAAGAAACATCTATCGGGGTTGCCTCTCCCCCCAGCTGGGGATCTGGCTGGAAACCCAGGCGTGTTTCCTGACGGAACCAGCGACCTTTCCTCTGTGGGTCATCGCCCAACTCACTGAGCCACACTGGCCAGGGCACGTGTCAGGTGTTTAAAACAACTTCCATAACCTTGCTTCACCTCTCTCTGTGGCCCCACCCCTTTTTGCGGGGGTGGGTACTTTGGAGGGTAGTATGTACTACTAAACGTCATTTCCACTCCCTTTCCTCAGAAATAATTTACTGATTTCACCATGTTTTTCAGTTAGTGTTTTAAGCTTTTCAGCCCAGTATTTGCCCGTCCCCTCTTTAACTCCTTTAAAAGCTTCCTTGTAAAGGGGTCCGTTCCTTGCTCAGTGAAGATGGGGTTGCGTGAAGGAAGTCGGAGGATGAGAAAACGTGGTGAGGGACCCGGACCCTCTGGAGAATGGTGCTTCGGTTGTATTTTGTTTACAGCTGGTTGTGATTAGGCCTTTCCCTCAAAGGTCCGTTCTAGGAGTTTAAACCTGCAGCTCTGGCAGATGGCGCCCAATAAAATAAAATACAAAACTTATGTGCTCCGGTTTTTTCTCAGGGCAGGGTGGGGGTGTTTTCTCCATCTCCATGGCCACAGACACAGAAGCCGCTTCTTCAGCTTGGACTCCGGGAGGCTGGTTGCGGGGCGCTTATCTTCTCGGGACCTCCTAAATGACTTTGGGGCCGTTACTCCCCCCATCTGAAGCTGCGTTCATTAACTTTTTAGAGAGTTCCTTTAATCAGCACCTATGAAAATACTTGGGGGAGCTCCTGGGACTCTTAGGGTGACAGTATGGATTCTTACAGTTGATTTCTTACGGCGAAACGCTTCGCACTTTTTCTTACTGGACTTTGGGTCTGCCTAAAGTTATCGTCTGCAGCGTCGGAGGGCGTGTTCTGGGAGGTTAGAGGGAGAAATTCGGGGTAGAAGGCAAAATAGCGTAGAATAATGTCAGGGTATGCACGTGGAAGCAGTGAGGTGAAGCTTAACAAAGTTGGCGCCTTGAAGCTAAAGACTGCCACACCTGGTCTTAACTTGCTCCGCCTAATGGCGGGTGGAACGCCGCCGGCGGAGCCCACGTTTGTAGTCCCTCCTACACGCAACGTCTTACCCAATCAGTGACTTCGGCTTTCCGAAATTGGTGCTCATTGGCTTTCGCGTAAAAGCTCGGCGTTACTGACGTTTCCACCTCTTCCTGGCCTCTCAGGTAACTGGCGTTCCTGGCAACCAATCAGGAAGAGGATCTGGGCGAGTGCCGGCCTTTTATTTTACTGAGTGGCCAATCCAGTGGTAGGCTCTCCTCCCCCTCTCTACCCAGAGTTACTGCTGCGGCCGCCGCCATTTTAGCGTTTTGTCAGAAGCATCCGCGCCGCGAGGAAGCGTTCTTGCTGATATCCGTGCGGGTGAGAGACTTTGACCCTCTCCACAGTCTGTTTTTTCACTCTGCTAAATCTTACCTCACTACTTTGGGCTTCAGGGGTATCTTAGTGGGGCCGTGGCCTCCGCACCGGTAATAGCTTATTTCAGTGTTCGGCATTTCGCGGTTACCCTGAAGCGTCCCTTCCCCCACGACCTCCTCCGGGAATATCTTGCTTTTTTCCACCCTAGTGTCTCACCCGACTTGGCTCCTTGCCTCGAGGTTCCTACCGAGATAACTGCTCTTTCCTTAGACTTATTTATTACAACCCTGTTTCGAGAATTTCTTAGGCCTTCAGTTCATGGTGTCTTGGCTCACGAGTCTGAAACCCCCTGTCTCTGGCCACGCATTTCTCCATTATGCAGGAGCTCCAAGGGAGGCGTTCCCCATTACAGCACTTCCTGTAATCTCACCCCTCGCTATCTGGCCCTAGTCGCCGGTTTACTGCTTCCAAAGGAAGTTCTAAATTTTAGAGTCTAAAACGTAGCTATTATAAGGCCCACTTTTCCGGAAATGGTAGATACTCGGTTATGAGAGGAAGAGCCAATCCATAATTTCAAGCAGTCAGTCCAGCAAGCCAGTAGTTACACCTTTGTCTTCTATCGTAATGGATAGAAAAGCCCAGTTCCCTCAGCGCTGCGTTTATGCCCGCCCTTTCATTTCAATTCCCGTTTGAATCTATTACCCACTTCTTACCAAACCTTTTGTGTACTAAGTACTATCTCTGTTACACATCCTTCATTCTTAATTGGTCTGTAGCCACTGCTATAGGGGGCCTCCTTATTCCCACCTCCTTTGTTACTCTTCAGAGGTGGGTGAGTAAGACGGAAAAGCTGTTTGGAAATATTTGCTAGAGTGAAAGGACATGCCAGTATATGTTGTTGTTTTTTTAAATTGATGTGTGTCTAAGGTCTTGTTAAAATGTTTCTCATCCAGGCAGAGATGGTGAAGCTGTTCATAGGAAACCTGCCGCGCGAGGCCACAGAGCAGGAGATCCGAACACTCTTCGAGCAGTATGGCAAGGTGCTGGAATGTGACATCATTAAGAACTACGGCTTTGTGCACATAGAGGACAAGACGGCGGCAGAGGATGCCATTCGCAACCTGCACCACTACAAGCTGCACGGGGTGAACATCAATGTGGAAGCCAGCAAGAATAAGAGCAAAACCTCCACCAAGTTGCATGTGGGCAACATCAGCCCCACCTGTACCAACAAGGAGCTCCGAGCCAAGTTTGAGGAGTACGGTCCAGTCATCGAATGTGACATCGTGAAAGATTATGCCTTCGTACACATGGAGCGGGCAGAGGATGCGGTGGAGGCCATCAGAGGCCTTGACAACACAGAGTTTCAAGGTGAACCACCACCCTCTTTGGGAAGAGGGCTGAATACAAGGCTATGTGCAGAAAATAGGTTGGATAAGATAAGTAAGAGGGAGGGGTTTGGGATAGAGGTTCAGCTGGTGGCTGGCTGATGTTCAAGGGTTAAGTGTGGGTGATGGACCTAAAATAGAGAATGCTTGGGATTTAGAGGCTTTACCTTAGGTGAATCAGGACTCTGGGAATAAACCAGTTGGCTTTAGTTTGGAGCCCCTGAAGCTTTTATGCCTGTTAGTACAGAAATTCTTTCCTCTGAAGATTTGCCCAGTTAGTTGTCTTTGTGGGGGGAGGGGGTATAGAGCATATTGCAGTTTTTCATTCTGAATGTATTGCCTCAGCACAGCACAGGCATACCTCAGATGCACTGTAGGTTCAGTTCCAGGCCACCGCAATAAAGTGAGTATTGACATAAAGGGAGTCAGAGTCAGAGCAGGTTTGGTGGTGGAGGGTCTTACCTAAAATTTGAGGGGGGAGAAAAGCAGTATCTGGGAAGCATAATAAAGCAAGGTAGTCTGTATCAGCATTATTCTTTATTTTATATATAAAGAACCCTGGAAAAGCTGTTTGACGCATTTAAGAGTAGAAACCCTGTTCAGCTCCTGCACCTTATCCCACCTCAATTTCTCAGTAAAGGTAACTGGTGATTAGATGAACTGGTGCCTTTAAAGGGCTACGGCTCTTGTTGCCTGTACCAAGAGGTTCTATTTCGAGGATGAGACTAATTTCAGGAGTTTCTGAGGAGGAGGTACTGAGATATTGTGGGGGAGGACAGTAGTGGCAATGCCTTTACACTGGTTTGCGGGGCGGGGTGGGGGGGGTGGACTTTAACATCCTTTGTGAGTAGAGCACTTAGATGGGTGTTACCTTGCAGCCTTGACTAGGTGGATCGCTTTAGTGTGCCTAGAGGGCAGCTTGAGTGGTACTTTGGGAGGTGTCTTGGTTTAAGGTCTAAGCTTCTGTGGCAAGAGTGGCAATCATGAGGGGGCTGATAACCAGGGTGAGTTAACTTCTTGCACACCCCTGCCCTCGAGTCCCCAGCGTCAGTGAAAGAGCCTCTTCCCTTTGATTGCCACTACTTCCAAGTTATTGGGTATTTCCACAACTCCTTGTTTTGTTTTTAATCTGCATTCCAGCCTTTTTTAGCCCAAACCAAGGTATTGGCTGCTGTTTTTGCTCAGCACTCCTGTTAAGAGTAATTGCCGCTATGTTTGCTGTTCATTTCCCTTAAATTGGACCTTTCTTAGAACTGGAAGTCTGATCATCATCCTCCCAAGTAATGGGTGCTCTGTGTCATGGGTATTGCTGTGCATTATTAAGAAGTGTCATAGGTCTCTTGGGTCTAGTTTGTTTTCCTTTTTTAATTGGTAAGTTGAGAATTATTTTGTGTCAACAACTTAATTGGGAGCAAAGGCTGCTCATGTGGAGGGTTCGTGGTCTGATACCTAATTTTTGGACAAGGAGAGGTGGAGGTGTCTGCTTGTAGTAGTTACATGTGTAAGGGAGGAACAGTGTGGATTGATTCAGGACAAACCCTTTAGCATTTGAACTCCAAGCTCTCTGTTTGCCCTATTTCTATTATTAGCCATTCTCCTTAATACTACTTAGTATAGTTCTAAGTGTATGCCAGGTAGTGGTATTTATTAGTGGTCTTCTTTTTCAGTTTCTCATGATTAGGTATGCAGCTTGGCCCTCTGCATAAGGGGACTTCCATCCTCAGATTGGAAAATACAGTTGACCCTTGGACAACACAGGTTTGAATTTCAAAGGCATAAGTGGGCCCATGTGGTTCAAACCCATGTTCAAGGATGAACTGTTTCTATTGTTTGCCCATTACAAAATCACATTTTGGAATTTTTAAAAGCTTAACTTTTTTTCCTAGATTGCATTAGGGCCTTTATAAAGGGTTTTTTATGTTTTGAATGTACATGGTTCCTTGGTTACACTTGTTTTCTCTGATTTTGTTAGGTGTCAAAGTGGCCCTTTGGGCAAATGCCTGAAGGACACAGGTTAGTACTTCAAAGCACTCAAATGTTTAATTGCATATCTTAACTCTTAACCTGCAGCCTTCACTTACCAGATGTAATGTTTAAAACAGGACTTTTTTGATATTTTGGTCCTTCCACCGCTTTTCCCTTTTGTAGCCTCCCAGAACCTAATTTAATTTTGTAGGTGAAGTGTGTATTTACTATTTTCTGTAATGTCAGACGAATAGATGGCCTGTTGACGCTCCCCTGGTTCTAACCATTCATTTCTTTGACATCTGCCATGTTTGGTTGCATCACAGCCAGTTGCGTTAGAAAGGTTTTTTTTTTTTTTTTAATTTTACTCACTATGAAATTGTTAGATTACGTTAGGTAAAAACACTTCTGTGAAAAGGTTTAAAACTTAAACTTTTCCAGAAAAGTTTTTTTTTGGTTAGGTTTTCAGAAGTGATATTTTGCATTTGCAGAACAAATTGTAGTTCTCAGCAAAAGTAGTAATAAGTGCATATTCTTAGAATCTCAGATCCTTAGTTTAAGGTTTTTGAGAAAGTAATCGTTCTAAAATGAACGGTTTGATCCACTGCCTGATATTGCTGGTTACTCTCCACTTTTCTATTCCCCCTTTTTTCTTACATGGTTTTCATAATCTTTAAAAAAAATTCAGGCGCCTTGTGAACTTCCTGTCCTGTTTCCTTTGATTCTACTAGAGGTCATCACAGTTAGTTGTCAGGTTTGTAAAGTGTCCTTGTTAGGATGAGTAACAGAACCAGCAATTTAAAGAACCCAGTTAAAGGACGGGCAGTCCTCCAATGTGCAATTTATTTCTCCTCCCCTAGTACGTGAGTGTTTTTTCCGAGAGTCTGAAAATTGCTTATCACACTAAGCCACGGATCGAGTCTGGATCACTCTCTGTCAGTGTTAACTTCTTGTTCTGTTCTCTTTGATTTTGGAGTGGGTTGAGAGTCTGGGGGACTGCTCTTTGCATTCTCCTGCCTAATGAAATGAGTCTTGATAGTGAAGATTGGAGGTTCCAGAATCTTGTCCGAGCACTCTTGTGGTTTCTTTTGACATTGGGCCACTGTTCAGAATAGTTTCTGTCCACAGTTACTTGGCAAAGACGTAGATGCTTGTTTTTGAGTGAAAGTAGTTTCTCTCTTAAGAATTAAACTAGTGTTAGGTGTCAGAGCGAAAACATTTTTTCATCTAATCTTTGTCTGAAATCAGGTCATTGTACTAAATTTTTATATATTGGACTTTAAAAAAAATCTCTGTGGCATTGAGTCGTACATTAGCGTTGTCTAGGTAAAGCCATTGCTATGACCAGTATCTGGGGTAGGGGCCGGGGCTATGACTAAGAGTGATAGCAACCCTTCTTGCGTCTGTTTCTTCAAGGCAAACGAATGCACGTGCAGTTGTCCACCAGCCGGCTTAGGACTGCGCCCGGGATGGGAGACCAGAGCGGCTGCTATCGGTGCGGGAAAGAGGGGCACTGGTCCAAAGAGTGTCCGATAGATCGTTCGGGCCGAGTGGCAGACTTTACCGAGCAATATAATGAGCAATATGGAGCAGTGCGTACACCTTACACCATGAGCTATGGGGATTCGTTGTATTACAACAACGCGTACGGAGCGCTCGATGCCTACTACAAGCGCTGCCGTGCTGCCCGGTCCTATGAGGCAGTGGCGGCTGCAGCTGCTTCCGCGTATAATTACGCAGAGCAGACCCTGTCCCATCTGCCACAAGTCCAGAACACAGCCATGGCCAGTCACCTCACCTCCACCTCTCTCGATCCCTACGATAGACACCTGTTGCCGACCTCAGGAGCTGCTGCTACAGCTGCTGCTGCTGCAGCAGCCGCTGCTGCTGTTACTGCAGCTTCCTCTTCATATTACGGGCGGGATCGGAGCCCCCTGCGTCGCGCTACAGCCCCAGTCCCCACTGTTGGAGAGGGCTACGGTTACGGGCATGACAGTGAGTTGTCCCAAGCTTCGGCAGCCGCGCGGAATTCCCTGTACAACATGGCCCGGTATGAACGGGAGCAGTATGCGGATCGGGCGCGGTATTCAGCCTTTTAAAGCTTGAGGTGAGAGCGGTGGGGTGTCTCTGGTTTTGCCGTCCCTCCTGCAGCCTAAAGTCTCCAGTTAGGCTGCCCTGCTTGCTTGCTTTTGCAGGGTTATGGTAAGGTTCCTAGCATGGTTTAGAAGCTAGGGGAAAGTCCTAACTAGTTAACTTTTTGAAATATGTAAACATACTTAGCCCTCAAGGCTATTTTTCCACGGCTCCTGGTAGTGGGAATCAATCTGATTCTATTTATGTCTGGAAAAACAAATGGTGTGATGAATCTTAGGTCACACCTGTGTTCTGTAATTGGACTGAACCTGAGACCCAGACATTCAGACTCAAGTGTGCGGTTTTTCAGAGCCTTTGTTGAAATTCCTAGGTATGTGACATTACTAAGGTCTGCAAGTTTCCTGTCTGCTTTGTCCTGTGTGAAAGGTCTGATATGACCTGTAATGATAAAAATCAGTAACTGTATAGTTACCTGGTCATTACTGCTCAGGTCCCAGTTAGTATGAAGACTACCCAAATGGCATCATCTTAATCTTGAAGCAGCGTATTTCTGGCATTCCTGAACAGTTCACCCACTAATGAGCTTTATAGGAAAAACTCACTTGATGTTGGGACAGAGAGGAATAGAAAAATTATCTCCTTTTGATTTTATAAAATTGAGTCCAACAAAGAATCTGGGGCATAGACTCAAATCCAGCTTCTCCAAGCAGCTCAGATTCATTCCCTGAATAGAGTGCCCACTCCATTGCTTTATCTTTCAATCTGTCCTGTAATAGCCTGTTTACTTTGTTCTAAACTGTCCCCACAGTGTTAGATGTGACAGACATTCTCTCCACTTCCTCAAGATAGATAATAGAAGTATGCATACGCACACTTGTTAATTTTACTCTCTTTGATAATGTTAGAGTGTACAGTGTTGGGAGCTTTGCCTTAAGCCAGCGATTTTCAACCAATTGTCCCACAAGAATTTAGGGGCTTTTTCCTTAGACTGTCAAGTAAAAAAATGACAACAGCTATCAAATACAACAACAGTTGTCTGGTGTGGATGAATCAAAATTATACCTTTTTTTTTTATCAGATCGGCAAAACAGTTTTTGGTGTACCACACAATTTCATTAATTTATGTGTCCCACGAGATGAAAGGGTTGAAAATCACTGTTTTAAACAGATCACTCCCTTCATCTTCCTGCTAGTTATGGGCATTTAATCCTCTTGAACAGCCACTCTACCTTGAGTCCTCTGGCTTTTTCCTCTACTGCATACTTTGAATCTCATGATTCATGTGGCTCTACTTGAGTACATTCTCTTTTGATGCTTGCCAGCTTCGGACTCCAGGTGTTTGAGATTGCTGTTGTATTAAAGGGTGATTCTCAGTGCCCTTTGAGTATCCTGTAGTGTGTCCTAGATATTGATCCAAAGTCCTGCAGTAACAGGGTGGGTGATACTCCGTCATGTTTTCCGTTAGGGCAGAAGGTATGTAACGTGCCCAGGGTTACTGGGTAGGAAATCACTCAGAGGGCTGGAAGAGAAATTTGGTGTGTAGCTTACACTTGCCCTCCAGGACTTCTTCCAGGTTCTTCCCTAGGCAGAGTTAGATGCCCTCAGGTCTTTCAGCTTGTTCAGTTGATGCTGCATTTGCCTAGACTTTAAATGATTTTTAACTTGGACCTTGGTAGTAACTCCCAGATTCAAACATACTTTTGACGTTTTACCCCAAAGAGCTAATTGGAATCTTGCTCTTTCTCCTGCCTTCCAATGACAGTTTGTGATGTGGAATTACCTTCTCTGAGGAATGCTAATGTTAACATCAAGGGAAATGCAATGTCTGCCTACACTCATGAAAAAAAATTGCAGTTTAATTTAAAGAGAGGCCCCAGTCTGGGATTGCCTGACCTTACCTTCCCAGTTACTCTCTGGCCTTCAGGCTCTTTTCCCCTTTAGTGATTACCGTGATACTGTACATGGGTACAAGTAAGTAAACTTACCGAAGTCAAGTTAGCAGACCTTGTAGAGATGTTCTTTGAAGTTTTAAGTGGGAAAGCCCTTTTGAGCTTTGCTGTAAAGCCCCTGTATTGTGCTCTCTTTCAGGTGGGATGTGTGTGGGCTGAAATTCCAAGCTGCAGTTGTGCATGAGAATACACCCTTCATGGTACCCCGTCTCCGGGACGTTCTCGGCTCTGTGCGTTCAGTCCCTCAGGAACTGTGGACCTTAATTACCTTGCTAAGTTCAGACCACCTCTTCCTTTCCTCTCTCCTGCCCATTTTCCTGTTTTTCCTGTCCTCCAATATTTCTGTTGTTTCCCGTTCATGTTCTGTTCTCCTAGCAGGCTTCGTTGTGTGCAGAAACTCTGGTGGGGGCTATGCCATCTCCCCACCTCCTGCCTCCGGTGGGTGTTGGATTTGGGAATGACCCTGGTGAGAGTGTCACTGCTTCCGAGTCTTTGGCCCAAAGGCTTGTGGCAGGTGGACACACAGTTGGATCACTTTTTTTCTTTCCAGTGAAATAAATGGTTTTCAACTTAGGATATGTGTGCTTTGAGAGCGTTCTTGCTTGGGCTTGTGTCTGGGTCCTTTATTTGTCCCTGAAAGAGAGGGGGAGGATGTAAAGTTCGACATTCAGCTCTGAGTGGACATCACTGTTTCTTTCTTGTAGGTAGACTTACAGGTGCCAAAGGAAAAAGGGGGGTTATACAGAAGAACCCAGGCAGGCAGCCTTATTGCAGTAAAGACTTCCTCCCACTGGTCCACCTGTATTTTAAAACCATTACTTACTAATAGTTTGGAGGTAATAGGTCTTTTCCTGCTTGAGAAGCAGTCATCACCCATCCTTTACTACTTCCAGCCTCCCAGTCAGTACATCTAGTTGGGCTAACTTCTAAGGAAGAGGTCTAAGAAAAGAAAGGATTTGAGGGAACACTCACTTTTCATGTCATGTGGAAAAATAACAGTTTTTAATGCCTTTTGCCATCTATTTGTGTAGATCTGACAAAATCCAAAGAATCCCACTATTACCTCATTACTTGTACTTACAGCCATTAGAATACCCTAGCATTGAGTTTTACATTATTTAACAATGAGGATGGGTTGGTGAGTGCAGAGAAGAGCCACTTCTTAGCTCTGCTTACGCAAACAGACTGCCTTCCAGATTTTTTTGTTTATACTTTTTTGCTCCACTTTTAACATACATGTATAGTAGGGGAATATCTGATTGGGGAATCTCCCAGAATCATTCATTCAACAAATACTGAGTACCTACTGTATGCCAGGCATTGTCCTTTTAAGAAAAGTGGATTGTGGTGATGGGAGGTAAGAAAAAGGAGCTGGTCTTCAGTTGGGTGGTTTCTCAGTTATTTTTTTAGTGCTTCTACCTGACTGGTTCATATATGGCCTAGATGGGTATACCTTTGTTCCTGATACAACTTGTAATTTATTGAATGTTTGCTCTGTGTGAAACCCTTTGATAGGTGTTTCATTGTTCTTTAATGCAGTGATCTTTCTGTTAATTGCAGTCGTATTCTACCCTCAATACAAATAATTGCTGAACATGGAAGCTGTCTTTGGTGAGAGGTTAAATGATTAAGACAAGGGTTGGAAATAGTTCCTTCCTTTGGGTAAGAAGTAGTCAATCACAAAGATTATGACTAACATCTAGGCTACGTTGGGTTGGTTTCCCACCACTTGGAGGTTGTGTCTATTTATGTCCCTTTTTCTCATAATTACAAGAACTATCACAAATCTAATTTTGTATTGATAACACCCCTTGGTCTGATGGGTGGGATTAGCAAGTTTTAAATGATGGAGACTAATTTCATCGATTCAACAAATAGTTTGAGTGATATTCTGCAAGCTCTTTTAGGTACTGGGGATACCTGCAATCTTGAAGCCTATATTCCTTTTTTTTTTCTCTAAGATTTTATTTTTAGAGATGGGAAGGGAGGGAGAAAGAGAAACGTCAGTGTGTGGTTGCCTATTGCGTGGCCCCCACTGGGGACCTGGCCTGCAACCCAGGCATGTGCCCTGACTGAGAATCGAACCTGCAACCCTTCAGTTCCCAGCCCGCCCTCAATCCACTGAGCTATGCCAGCCAGGGCTAAAGCTTATATTCTAAGAGGGGAGACAAAACGTATAAAGTAGAGAATATTTTTTAGATGGGAAAGTCAGTGAAACCTTCCTGAGGTGGTGGTGGGGGATTAAATATGGGAGTAACATGTGCTTGGACATTATGAAACATTCTTGTTGAAACTTTAAGTGAGTCATTCTTGCTTTCTGCTTTCAGAGCATGGTCTCATTGTAACAGACAACCTAGGCAGTTTTTCATGACTGCCAGAATCTGGGCTGGCTTAATGCTGTATTTCCACTATAGCTTAAACAAAAAAACTACTTGTTAAGGGAAAAACCCTGTTAAGAACAGTGGAAAAATAATTCTAAAATTGGATTTGAAATGATTGAATTTAACTTGCTGATATTTCAACACTATTTTTTGAAATTATTTTTGTTTAAGCTTCCAATCAAATATATCTCAGTTGAGGCCACGTGGTCTGCTCTGTGTAATTCACAAAGTTTTATTGTCTCGCATCATTTAGCTCAGGAGCTACAGTTTTTCAGAGGATTGCTTTATTTTAATACACTGGTTTTCCCATAGCCTTCCATTGTTCATTTTCTTGAATTAAATGTGATTCACATTCATGTGAGAGCTAGCTTTGCACTTAACGAAGCACTGCTCACTAGCTGCCCACCATGTGGAGCGTGCAAAGATGAACACGGCGTGGTGCGTGTCCTTACCTTGCCTCCACAGCAGCTTTCTGTTTAGGCCTTAGGTGTGTAGATGGGTGTATCACGGGAATTCAGGTAGGAATGGGAATCATCACACTCCTGTAGTGATGGCCTTGGGCCCAGCCTGATTCTGGATGGGTAAAAGGTCTTAGGAGGGAAGTTTTCAGGATGATTTGGCGGTTTGGCTTGGTGTTAGACCTCTTAATGTTGACTTAAAAGTCGTCTAGGCATCCTCAAAATTGAGTTGACTTGGGCGAGTGCTAAGTTAAAACAGGCTTCTTAACCTCTGGTTTAATGCATCAGAATTAGACTAGACTAGGGGGATAGAGTAGTGAGGTAGACTTCACATTCATTGTGGTATTAAGTGCTGTTGCAAACTCCTGCAGGAAAGTTTGCTCAGTACTAGAGTTCTCCGCATGGTCTCATGCTGCAGAAAATGGAATTCCCAGAATGATGGCCGTGGGAATTCCTTTGCCAGAACTACTTTTCTGCTGAGGGCTTGGAGAACAGTAGTTGGAGCAGGAGACAGTAGAGTGCCAAAAGGGACAGTCTCCAAGACAGAATTAAGAAATTCCTGTGTATGAAGACTTTGAGGGAATTTTTGTTCATTTGAAGAATTCAGAGCTGAATTCTTCATAGAAATGATATGTTATTTTCTATGATAAGTACATAGAAAATAAATGAAAATGGGTGAAAACTCAGGAGTAAACAAAAACATAATTATGGGGCTCAACCTTGTCATAATCGTGGCCACAGTATAATAAAATGATTGTCATTTAACTACATTTGGAGAGTGGGGAAGTGCAGATGGGTAAGTAACCAGGTGTGTTTAGGAGCAAAACTCACATTCCATAATAGAGGTCAGTAGAGAATTTTAAAAAGTGCTAAAGGAGAATTATGAGCATCTTAGACACAAAGGTAAGGAACAGCTAAAAAGCTAAAAACCATTGCTTCTGGGGAGGATGGGGCAAGAGATTTGAAAGCTTTGTATGAATTATTTTGATAAAAATAAAAAGTTTTGTCATGCTAACAGTTCTTTTTTCTGTCTTAAGCCTTACCCTGGTGGCTTAACACTTCCAACATCTCAACAAAGTGTGAATCTTCTACCAAGAATAGGGACTTTTGTATTATTTTATTGGCAGGTAAATAGCACCCCTGAGATAAAAGGCAAAGAGATAATAAACTAAAGGAGGAGGAGGTGCTTAGCTAATGATACCTAAAGTTAAAATGCTGAATTTTTTTATGACTGCTCTTGATTTGCCTGACTTGTCCAGGCCAACAGGGAAACAGTGCTCTTTGTCCGGTGGGGCTAGCTCTTAAAGGGCTGGGCCTGGTGGTTACCTTAATATCTGCATCAAATCTGCTGTTTGCAACAAGATGCAACCTCTGTCAATTTCACGGTGTAAGGAATATTGAAACCAGGTTTGAGAGTTCAGTACTTGCTTAGTATAGAACCTCCAGCCCTGACTGGTGTGGCTCAGTGAATTGAGTGCCAGTCTGTGAACCAAAGAGTTGCTGGTTCAATTCTCAGTCGGCACATGCCTGGGTTGCTGGCCAGGTACCCAGTAGGGGGTGCACAAGAGGCAACCACACATTAATATTTCTCTCTTTATTCCTCCCTTCTCTCTAAAAACAAAATCTAAAAAAAAAACCAAACAAACAAACACAAAACTTCCAGTCTGATCTATTTTATCCAGGCTATTGCAAGGGGAACGAAGATACTTTTTACCCACTGGCTTGAGCTGGAGTAGGATACTGTGATTTATTTGTACACTTGAAATGGTTTGAAGAACAGGCTTTAGTATTGAACAATTAAAGTTTTTCTTGGAAAGAGAAGCATCCAGGCAGCTAGGATGCCCCCCCAAAGTTTCCTGTAGAGTTTTAATATGGCACATCTATAAAACACAGAAGGTCCAGCAAGGTAGGGAACCAGATTTTGAATATTCACCTCAAAAGAATTATGGGATGAAATTGATTATGTAATCCTTACATTTTGCCCCTTTTTTTATTTTGTCCTCACCCGAGAACATGTTTATTAATTTTAGGGGAAGGGAGGGGGAATCATCAGTTGCCTTTTGCATGCACCCTGACCAGGGGCCAAACCCACAACCTAGGCATGCGCCCTGACTGGGAATTGAACGCGTAACCTTGTGGTTTAACGCAACAGCACTTAACCAACCGAGTCACACTGGCCCAGGGCTGCCCACGTTTTTTAATATCAGAAATTTAAATGTATTGCTATGTATAGTTTAATTGGCAGTGTTTTGGTTTTAGTGGTACATGAATTGATTTATATTAAAATCAATGATATACCTTAAAGGTAACAGTCTTATGGATTAGATGAAATATGGTTACTTTGCATGAGTGCAAGTATATTGTGTAAACGGTAGTTGTAGAGATGGAATGGCATTTTACATTTTGTTACATGTCAAATTGTCCTAAAAAACTATTTGACTTTATTTTTCCACCAGCAAGGTATGAAAGTGTTTCCCTAAACCCTCATCAACGTATCTGTTGAGCTTTTCCAGCCTGATAGGTTAAAATGGTATCTTATAGTTAAGCTTATCATCTGTATTTATGAGTGAGGTGGATCATTTTTTAAAAACTTTCACTGTTGACACTATTACAGATGTCCTCATTTTCCCATTGGAGATCATCTTTATATGGTAAAGAACCATTTGTATTTCCTTTGTCTTTTGATATCCTTAGTCCTTAGCTTTTTTATTAAAAAGTTTTTTTTAAAGATTTTATTTTCAGAGAGAGGAGAAAGGAGGGAGAAAGGGAGAGAAACATCAGTCAGTTTGGTCGCATGCCCCCAACCGCGCACCTGGCCCACACCTAGCTGGTGTGGCATGTGCCTTGACAGGGAATTGAACCGGCAACCTTTTGGTTCACAGGCCAGTGATCAATCCACTGAACCACACCAGCCAGGGCAGTCCTTACCTTTTAAAAATAAGTGTTTTATTAATTTGTGGAAGCAGTGTATAGATTTTAAAAACTAGCTCTTTGTGATATGGGTTGCTAGTGTTTTTTTTCTGGTTTGTCATTTTTATTTCATGATGCTTTTGCTGTGCAGGAAAATGAAATATACAGTAGTTGAATTTCCAGTCTTTTCTTTTTAGAACTTAGGGATTTTGCATTATACTTGGGATTTCTGCACTTGAAAGACATAAGGAAATTCTTTTTTTCTGGTACTTCTCTGGTTTTATTTTTTAGGTTTTATTATTTTTTGAGAGGGGAAGGGAAGGAGAAAGGGAGAGAAACATTAATGTGTGGCTGCCTCTTGTGTGCCCCCTACTGGGGACCTGGCCTGCAACCCAGGCATGTGCCCTGGCTGGGAATTGAACTGGGGACTCTCTGCAGGCCTGCCCTCAGTCCACTGATGTACACCAGCCAGGGGTATGGTTTTATTTTTTAAGTTTAAAAGTAATGTATTTGGAAATAAATATAAAGTGTGAGGTAGACATCTAGCTTTGTGTTTTAGATGGTCACTCAGTTGGGGATCAAAATCAAACAAATTGCTGTGAGAGTGAAGGGATGAAAATACTGTTAATAGAACATACCTCCTTTTCTGATGGTAAGAAAGTTTAGTGTTCTCTTGATGAGCGACTGGAATCGGCAGGATGTAGATAGCTTCTCCCTACGCTAAGAAACTCTTTTCCAGGTGGGACCACTGCCTTAGACTGATTAAATCATAGTCTGGGGGTTGGCCTGGGGGGTCAGAATCAACCCTGGTTGTGAATGTGTGCCTAGAGTGGTGTGAATAAGGCACGCTTTATGGAGTTGGTTAATCGGATTGTTGTGATTTGGCATACCTGTCCTCCAGGGATTCAATCTGTAAGATTCAATATGCAGAATCTGCTGAAGAAACCCACCAGTACAGTTGTGACAATGCGCAGGGCTACAGGGACCCACCCTGGTCTCTGTTAGGATGGGTGAGGATGACATTTCTCTCCTCACTTATTCCTTCTCTGTCTGGTAACACTATTTTCATCTCTGGTGGACAGCGTACAGACCAATTTGGGGGTAGATAATGTAAGTTTTTTTTTTTTTTTTTTTTTTTTTTTTTTTTTTTTTTTT